>JAOWCC010001679.1:50781486-51981486 GCA_030867875.1 Actinernus sp. WN-2022 | reverse complement strand
GAAGTCCTCGCAAAACCCGACAAGGGTTCGTATTTTCACTTGCGTGACGAGTGATCCACATCTGAACATAAAGAAGAATTTATAGGAGCCAGCCGAGAGAATATTTGTTTCCAAGAAAGCTAAGATGGAAACGTAAAGCTAAGTCTGACGGTTCACGTTTTTGTCTTTTTTTTCCAAGTCAAACAAGCCGGCTATAGATACGGCGCGTACCTTTGATCGGAAATCAACATACAATATTCATCTCGGCAAATATATATATTTATCTAATTCCTAGATTACAATATCCTCTGGAACCCACATATTAAAACAAGAGACTACAAGGAGAACTATGGCTTGTAATTATATTTAAATATTGAAACTCTACCTTTAGTTTTTCCCGCGGAATTTTGGGAGACTCCAGGAGGTTGCTTCTGATTGAAGAATGGGTGTCGAGTCCGGAAAGCCGCTCTAAGTAGGTGTGAATCAGTTGCTGAACTTCTAATGCCGATTTCTCTGCTACAATTTTTCAACGTTTCTGCAGTCTTCAAGTGAATTGGTTGCATATAAGAATTTACCGGAAATATTTGAAATTTCGTCCATTGATTCTACGATAACTAATCTCCAAAAGTGTGCTTTTTTCCCGATTTGTTTTTAGTTTTAAAGATATCGGTCCAAGCGTGATGGCTTGGCAAAAATAATCAATGGCTCGACTTTAAACTGCAATAATTTCGCATAGGAAATAGATATCAAAAATCGCACACACGATTTTGGAAATCAATGACCGCTTAACTTGACACAAGTGTAATTACTTCGTAAGTATAAAAACCCGGCGCTGGTAATTCGCGTTTATAAACGTCTTCGACATCGGGTTAAAGTGACTGTAGTTTTAAATCTAGAGTAATTCCGTTTGAAATAACTTTTTACTGGTATCCTTCAGTTATCAACCTTTTCATTGATATATAGGTTCCCATACTTTGTTTGCCGAGCGCCCGCGTAAACGC
Source organism: Actinernus sp. WN-2022 (assembly GCA_030867875.1). Taxonomy (NCBI): domain Eukaryota; kingdom Metazoa; phylum Cnidaria; class Anthozoa; order Actiniaria; family Actinernidae; genus Actinernus; species Actinernus sp. WN-2022. The sequence goes on along the minus strand of JAOWCC010001679.1, from coordinate 51,980,506 downwards.
ATTTTTGCGGAAATCACTTTTGAGGTATCCAGTAACCTTAAACTCCACAAATTTGTGGCTTGTAAATATGGATCGTGGCCTATTTAACATTGTTATTTTTCTTTACCTAAAAAAAGCCTTTAATACCGTGAATCACGAAATACTATTAGAAAAATACTGTTAGAAAAAGAGAAAAACGTTATGGAGCGAGTCAAAAGCGGATCACTCAGTTTAATGCAGTCTTATCTATCGAACAGAATGCAGTCATATACAATTCGGAATACTAAATGAAATGAGAAATTAATAACTTGTGGGGTACCACAGCTACTATTCTCGGTGCCCTGTTATTTCTCGTTTATATAAATGATTTACCAAATTGCCTTGATACTTCGAATCCATGTCTGTTTGCCGACGATACCAATATTACGATATGTGGCTCAGACAAAACTGATGTCGAAACTAGAGCAAACCGTGAAACCGTGATTACGAATAGCTGTCATGGCGGCAAGCCGCGTGTTCGAATAAGCTCCGCCAAATAGGCCTATCTTCTTGATGAGCTCCTAGATTAGAAAAAAATAACTTATGCCTAGTGTACAATCATTTTGAACGTCTAAATGTTGAGCTTCAGAAGAAAACGTGATGACTTGAGTAGCAGTTCAAGCAATGAATCGCCAGAGCACAAGAAACAACCGCCGAAAAACATGCCGGACGAAGAAGAAGACGACACGAACTTTAGTATACCATCTAATAAGAAGATATGGGAGGTCCTCCTCGACATTCAGACTAACACCAACAGAATTTTGAAAGACAACGCAGCGATTCATAAAACAGTTGAATCGCTAAAGGAAACAGTGGATTTAATGCTAATAACATTCGTGATGTTGAAGAGGACAAGAAGTCGGCGAGATCGAGTGAAAGAGCTGGAGAAGAAGGTTACCGAAGCAAATAAAAGAATTGGTGACGCCGAAAAAGCGACTCAAACAGCCGAAGTAATCAACGATGACTTAACCAATATACGAGAAAAGTCAATCTCGAAATCTTAGGGATTCCTGAAACTGTGCAGTAAAACGTGGAGGCGACAGTGTTAAAACTCGCTAACGTCCTAGAAGTAGATATTCAACAAAAATACATTGACATCGCTCACCGACTCAACATCATATAAGGCGAGGGGAAGATGGCGAAAGATTACCAAGACCCATTATAGTACGTTTCACGTTGTACAAAGCCAAGGAGAAGCTTTTTAAAGCGAAGAGATACCTGAGAAATACTCTCTGATGCTTTTGGCCCAAATACGTCTGCTGTATTTATTAATGAGAACTTAACCATACGACGAAGGAAACTGCTTGGAAAAGCGCGCAGTCTTATTACTGAGAAAGGTTGGCAGAATGTGTGGACTTATGATGGGAAGATCTTCGTCAAGAAGAGTGAGGATTCACGTCATGTTCTGGTACGAATCGCTGAAGATTTAGAGCGTATATAACGGGTTAAAAGTGACTCTAAGTTTTAGAGAGTTCTTCTCACTGCTGATTAACTTTTCTATTCACTGCAAGGTATATAGCCTTTATGTATTTGTTTTTTGTTACCTTGCTTATGTTCTAGTGTGTCTCAGTATTATTATTTACATAATAGCACTGAATCTCAATCAAAAGTTTCCGGTGACTTTTCATTTGCCTGATTAAATAATTGTATATTAGACATAAATAATATACCAACTTAAATAACTTTCGCAGTTTAAGAGAGTATTCAAGAAGAAAGGCCGATGGGCCTTACAAAATCAAATCTTTTCATCTAAGACCCTTGACAGCTTCTCTTTATAAATCTAAATTATATATGTGCACTGTGTTTTATGTTTCTAAGTTCTATGTTTTTATTTACTTCAAAATCAGAAAACTTCAGTTCCTCAATTCACTAACAGCAAAAAATGCTCGGCATTTGGCTCCGGTAATCTGCATACTATACTAAATGGATAATGGTTCAACTTCAAATGCGTTTCTTTGAATGCGCGTGGTTTGAATAATACTGTAAAAAGGCGTAAGATTTTTAGGTGACTACATACGCAAAAAGCTCAAATATGTTTCCTTCAAGAAACTTATAGTAAGAAAAGTTTGGAAAGGATTTGGTCAGCGGAATGGGGTAGCCAAATCATTTATTGTCATGGCTCAAATCACAGTAGAGGCGTAATGATTGCTTTCGACCGTAAAATTGATGTTAACATAAAAAAGACGATTACGGATCCAGTAGGGCGTTTTATAATTGTGGAATGCACTATAAACAGTGTTGATTTTAGTGAATGTTTACATGCCAAATGAAGCAAGTGCACAAAAGCTTCTTGTTCATCAAATTAATGATATGCTTAAACCGTTCATAAATGAAACCATTGTGTTTGGCGGAGACCTGAATTGCGCCTTGAAATATATTGATAAAGTAGGGGGTCAGTCTATAGAAGTAAAAAAAAACAGTCATTAACGCCATTCACGAATTTACGAAAGCTTTTGATTTAATAGATGTGTGGCGTATACAAAATCGCCATGAGATTAAATACACATGGCATGATCCCGCTTTTAAAATTCAGTGTCGTCTTGACTATTGGCTATGCTCTAAATCAATAGAAAACACAATTGTAAAGACAAATATTATCGATGTTCCCTTTTCAGATCATTCATTAATTTGCATTACAATAACGTCTAAAGACTACAGGAAAATAGGACCAGGCTTTTGGAAGCTAAACCTTTCAACGCTTGAAGACCTGCCTTTTATAAAAGAGATGGAGGAGTGTATTTTGCGAAGTAAGGAAAAATACCGAGAGATAGAAAATCTGTCATCGAAATGGGACCTCATAAAGGCAGACATATATAGGCCGCACTGCACGAAGATATTCAAAAGAAAAGGCAAAAAAGAGGAAAGCTACGGAAAAGGATCTTCTAATAAAATTTGAGAAAGCAAGATCGGAACTCTCTAAGAATCCCTCTAAAGAAAAGACTGAAAATTATTACACCTTAAATCATCAATTGGAAGAGATTTCCAATTTTAGAACTAGAAGAATGATTAGAAGCAAGGCTCGATGGGCTGAATATGGAGAAAGAAGCTCCAAATATTTTTTCAATTTAGAAAAACGTAATAGCAGGAGAAATTTAATCTCAAAACTTAAATTAGATAGTGGGGCCGAAATAACAGAACGCATTCTCAACTAAAATCAGTTTTTATCATTTTGTGAAATTCCGCAAAAATTCAATGAAAACGCGATATTAAGAGGAATGCGTCCGCTAATAATGCAGTTTTCGTATATAACCAAGACGTGTTTCCCCCAAAGCATAAAAATTAGACGTTGTTGGCGGACCACCGGTTTTTATTTCACCAAATAACTAGTATTTTGACGTTACCACAGAAATTACTAGATACTCTATTAACATTGTTTTGGCGGACTGGACATTTTTGATATTTTTAACAACATCGAAAATACATTTTCTAACGGAAAGGCATTTTCATACAAAAAGTAAGTGTTGTTTAAGGCTGAAATAAGCGGAACACAAAAAAATACAGAAAACTGGGATACCAAATATAAAGTTCTGGCGGATAAATCGAACTCCCGATTCCGCACTGCGGAATCAAGGGTTTCTTAAAATATCGCACAGATAACGAAATCTCATGGACAAATCTGAACCCTGATTCCGCACTGCGGAATGAAGGTTTGCTTAAAATATCACAAAAATGATCAAATCTGGCGGACAAGTAAACCCCGATTCCGCACTGCGGAATGAAGGTTCACTCAATATATCATAAAAATGATCAAATCTGGCGGACAAGTAAACCCCTATTCCGCACTGCGGAATACAAGCATTCTCAAAATATTCACAAAAATGATCAAATCTGGCGGACAAGTAAACCCCGATTCCGCAGTGCGGAATGAAGGTTCACTCAAAATATCATAAAAATGATCAAATCTGGCGGACAAGTAAACCCCTATTCCGCACTGCGGAATACAAGCATTCTCAAAATATTCACAAAAATGATCAAATCTGGCGGACAAGTAAACCCCGATTCCGCAGTGCGGAATGAAGGTTCACTCAAAATATCATAAAAATGATCAAATCTGGCGGACAAGTAAACCCCTATTCCGCACTGCGGAATACAAGCATTCTCAAAATATCACAAAAAATCATCAAATCTGGCGGACAAGTATACCCCGATTTCGCACTGCGGAATACAAGCATTCTCAAAATATCTCACAATTGATCAAATCTGGCGGAGAAGCAAACCCCGATTCCGCACTCAGTTTCTCAAAATATCGCACAAGTGACCAAATTTGCTGGAAACATCCAACCGGTCCCGATATCGTATAAATATTAAACGGGAACAGATAGATGATGTATTGCGGGAGGAATAAACACTTAAGCGAGTTACTTATAATCGTTTGTTGTCAACAGGATCCTTTCGGCAACGAAGAAACATTCTGCGTACGAACTTTTCACATGTCAGCCTCTGCTCTCATCTGCTGTAACAAGTTTCTGTAAAGAGAAGATATTGGATACGTTTATACAATTTAAATGTTAGGCATTTAAGAGTGAGAGGATGACGATGAACGGTAGACACATGTCAACTAGTCCACTACGGTATCCGGTCGTTTCGCTTGTCTACTACACAAGAGTCTGAAAGTCAGATATCTATTTCTAGCGATACGAGTAAAGCACGAAAATTATCACAGCCGGTAGCACAACCTTTCGAGTTTGAGACTTTAAGCTAGTATAAGTTTTAACTTATGATTCAAAGCGAAGGCTTTCGTTAACAGATCACACTACAATTTCTGTACAGATAAACTCCAATCGCGGTTTACAAGGAAGGCTGCAACTTCTGCATTGAGAACACAGAATACATTTTGAAGTCGTCTCATATCTTGATTTCCTTGATTTTTTTTCATAACCATAGCGTCCGTATTGATCTTACAAAATTTGTCCTCAGAATACGTCGTGACTTTGATTTTGCTTCGCTTTTTGAGATACACATAACTAAATGAAAAGCAACTCAGACGCCGACAATGTCAGTGAAGTAAAAGTAATCTTGATCTAAATTATACATGCTTTCTTGGATGTAATGTGCAACCTGAATAATATATAAATGCTGTGTTTATCAGTCTCATAACAATACCTACCTTCAATGTGTGTGTGATCCTGAAGATTTAGATGAACAACAAGCTTGTGTGCGTATAAAAGCACATGGCGACGTGAAACTAAAATTGAAGTGACGCTTATTTATTATTCGGTTTTTGGCAATATTCAAATTTTTGCGCGCCTGAAATAACACTAGTCCTTGATCCGATTGGTTAAAGCTGAGACTTCACAGGCACCGGGATATTCAATTTCAATGAATGGTGTTTTCACATGTAGGTATTATATAACCGCTAGCGTCATCGGCAATGAACCGTACAAATTATATTGAAGTAAGAAACCTTTATCTCGATCTATCCTGGCGGTTTCATCCTGGCAATGGAAACCGATAGTTATGAGATGGCCAGAGCACAAGAACATGGAGAAGTTGTCCGGGAACAAATGCTTTTATTGTCTCAGTGAAACTCCCAATCAATGAAAAACTCCGACTGCGTGATGTACCAGTTGAGACTATCTTAATACGGTTCACTTAATGCCGCGTCACATCAAGAGGATGTATCAGCCCATCATCTAAAACCTTCAGATGTTTCTACTTCGAATAATTCTGTGTAAACCAAGGCATGTAGCACCGAGAATTCCTGCCGAGAGAAAGATATTGGCCCGGAGATGCGATTGTTGTTGAATCAGTACACGTGATCCGAACCCAAGCGTACTAAAACAGCCGATAAATTTCACTTGAACAATATGCATCCAATCTAAACTGATCAGAACGACGCATCTGAGTGTGAGCAAACATTCACATGCGTTTGATGCAGCCACAACACTGAAGAAAAGCTGAGTAGATTGAACAGGTAGACAATATCCAACTAATGTGTAATTATTATATCCTCATTTTAAGTGTTATTCTCTAAAATTTATAGATCGGCTTGGCCAGATTTCGGGTACACTTTCGATCGTCTGTGAATCGAGTCTCAGTTCTCGTTTGCACTGCATGCTAAACAAAACTAAATTGCCAAAGAAAGAGCTGCTAGTAAGTTTAAAAATTAACTGGTGTGTGAGGTTCAGGGCTAAAACATGGCTGATTGGTTTTAATAATTAGTCTAATTACGGGCCAACCAACTGCAACGTTTTAAAATTTGAAGCAGGGCCTTGAAGCTATCTCCGTCTACACCGGATTTGTAGGCAAATGATCCTTTTTTCAACGACCCTTGCATCAGATTTGTTCTTGTGGGATATTTTGAGAAAACATCTATTCCGCAGTCCGCAGTGCGGAATCGGGGTTTAGTATTGTCCGCTAGATTTGGTCATTTGTAGGGTATTTTGAGAAAACATTTATTCCGCAGTGCGGAATCGGGGTTTAATATTGTCCGCTAGATTTGGTCATTTGTAGGGTATTTTGAGAAAAGTTATCTGATTCCGCAGTGCGGAATCGGGGTTTAGTATTGTTCGCTAGATTTGGTCAATTGTGGGGTATTTTGAGAAAACGTCTATTCCGCAGTGCGGAATCGGGGTTTACTATTGTCCGCTAGATATGAGGACTTTGGTTTATTTAACCTCACATATTAATCGTAATAAATGTATTAATTTTTGCGTATATTAAAAACATGTCCTCCAGAAATACTGTTTTTGTGATGGTTTTGTTTTTGCACCGCCAATAATGGCCAAAAATTAGAGGGACAAATTACGCTTCCGAAAAACAGTGCAATTCACACAGTTTTCATCGGAATAATCGTAAATGAGAAAAACTGATTTTAGTTGAGAATGCGTTACAGACGACCAGTCTGATATCTTGAACGAAGAAAAAAACTTCTATGAATCTCTATACATCGACTTCCACTGAGCCAGAAAATAACTGTTTTAAGGAATTCTTCAGTAGTCCATCTATACCAAAATTAAACGACCAACAATCAGAAACATGCGAAAGTCAATTATCCAAAGACGAATGTTTTGCTGCACTGAAGTCTTTTAAGAAGAATAAAACACCCGGAATCGATGGTCTTCAGGCTGAGTTTTATTTGCGATTTTGGAAATTTTGATTGATAGTTTTAACTACAGCTTAATGAGGGGTGAAATGTCTATATCTCGGAGACAAGGGGTTATATCACTAATCCCCAAAAAGAAGAAATAATTTTTTTTTTTACAAAACTGGCAGCCAATCTCTCTTCTTAATGTAGATTACAAAATTGCCACTAAAGCTATTGCAAAGAGAATATAAAAAGTTATTCCTAATATTATTCCTAATGACCAAACGGGCTTCGTCAAAGGAAGGTTTATAGGACAAAACATCAGGCTGATTTCAGACATTTTGACCGATACTAAAGAAAAAAAGATATAGAAGGGATAGCTATGTTCCTAGACTTTAAGAAAGCCTTCGATTCTATTGAATGAATTACATTTACAAATCACTTGAAACTTTCAATTTTGGTCCGCAACTTAAAGAATGGGTAAAAGTCTTTTATACTCGACCATCGAGTTGCGTTTTAAACAATGGTTTTGCCTCAAACTTCTTTGAATTAACACGTGGGTTACGTCAAGGATGCCCACTGTTTGGTGCTTTGTTTACCATCTGTGTTGAAATTCTAGCGTGCGCAGAGATCAAGGGCATCCATGTGGAGAAAAGTAGCATTGTATTATCACAATATGCTGATGATACCACTGTGTTCCTGAAAATCATGTTAACTCCGGTAATGCATTGTTTACACTTCTTGAGCGTTTCGAAAGGTGCTCTGGCTTAGCAATTAACAAAGAAAAAACTGAGGGTCTATGGCTGGGATCCTGGCGAAATAGATTAGATAAACCCTTCCCAATTCGCTGGTCACGTGATCCGATCTATTGTTTAGGCGTTCACTTTTCGTATGATGACAAGGCGTGTGAAAAGAAGAATTTTTGGGACAAATTGGACACCCTACATAAAACTTTAAATATCTGGAAGTCCAGAGATCTGACAACTTGGGGGAGAATTGTTATTGTGAAAACACTTGGTCTTTCTAAGCTTATATATAATAGCTCAGTATTAGTTCAGGAAGTAAATAAGGAAATTCGTAATTTTGTGTGGAATAATAAGCCTCCTAAAGTAAAAACTTCTACTATGATCGGAGATTATAAGGCTGGAGGAATGCGATTGCCAGATTTCGCTTTAATCGAAAAAGCGATAAAAATTGCTTGGATTAAACGATTAGTAACAAAAAACTGCGCCCCAGACGGAACACTAGATAACTGGAAAAAGATCCCTCAACTAAAACTAAAAAGGTTTGGAGGCAATCTATTATTTAACTGTACTTTCGATACGAAGAAATTAGCCTTGGGAACACTAGATTTTTATGATAAAATCATTGAATACTGGCAGTCCTTTCGTCAAACCTGTCCTAGTACTAAAGAAGAGATCCTTGAACAAATAATTTGGAATAATCGCTTTATAATGAAAGAATTTTTTTTTTTTGTATTTTTCGAATTGGAATAATGCTGGAATTTGTAAGATAGGCGACTTGATCGACGAGAATGGTAAGTTTATGCAATTTGTTTCTCTGCAGAAAAGATTTAACAGTACATTTAACTTTTTGGAATATTTTAGCGTATTGAAAGCCATCCCTCATAAATGGAAAGTATTACTTCGGGAAAATTTCAGTAATAATGAAACCCCATTAGCTTAAATGGTAACTTATTATATTAAAATAAAATATTTGCTTGTGAATAGGAATTATATGCCTTCCTCCTTCTGATTGTAATTATTAAATGCTTGGTATTTCATACACAATGCCATATTGTAGGCTTCTTGGGATTACAAGTGCCATTATAATAGACCACCCTATATGGGTTACAGAATGATCACATGACCTTTGGTGGTTGTTTGTCAGTCATTCTCAGCCACCTCGTGGATATGCCACTGATTAATGCCATTATTATTATTATTATTATTAATTTCCACCGGCAACTGGTTGTCGAAAATCCGTCGACAGACACACTCTATTTGTTAAATAGTGCCCGGCGAAGCCGAAAACAGTTGTTTAACAATAACGACTAAGTGTGTTTTTCTCTCGGAACTAAAGCAGTATTTTCATTCTCGCATAATATATGCTCTCAATATAATCTTGTACCCGCGTTACGCACACTCTATCAGTTTAATTATTTGCAGTGTTTCAAACGCTTTTGAAATATTTCTAGACTTAACCTTGAATGATTTTTGTCCAACCACTAAGTTCAAATACAGGCCGCAGAAGATCAACGTTTGCTTTTTGTGCTATATAATGTTTATTTGTAAGAGTATAAGATTAGTAAATTAGTATTCACTATCGACATGCTCTCCTAATTAAATAACATTTAAACTATTTATTTTAATAGGTTCTAATCATGGCTCTGCTGACGACAAATACATAGATATCGTCTATCCTGTAAGAATAGACAACGGACGTGTGAGACGAGACTTGTCTACAGAAAATAAGGTAAACATTACGTTAACTTAAGTGTACAGGAATCAGCAATAATAGATTACAAGATATACCGCACCCTATATTCCTCTGTTTTTAATTATTTCAATAGTAAAATACGAAGTTCAACTTGCATCTTCTTTAGAGTCGGTTTTGATTGAGTGTCAAAAGTAATTACTTTGGTTTTGCGTTTGCTTAGCTTTTTATTGGCTGTGAAAATTGTTTTGTAATTATCAGCCAATCAAGTTGTAAACTAAAACCAAACATTGTTTGTGTCCGTCAGTAATGAATTTTCGTTTCATCGAGAGTTGTCCACGATTGCCTTTACTTTTCCTTCCAGTAAAACCAATCACGTCTTTACTTCGTGATTGGCTCGTTGTATTTTACTTACTCCTGATTGGCTCTGTAATTACTTTGGTTTGGTTTCCACGACACTCAATCGAAACCGCTTTAAAACCAATCATGAATATCGAATTACTTCAGTTCGTGATTGGCTCGTTGTATTTTACTTACTCCTGATTGGCTCTGTTATCACTTTGGTTTGGTTTCCACGACACTGTGCAATCGAAACCGCTCCATGCAACAGTATCATTCGTTAGATCTGTATCTTTTCTCATTAGCGTGTTAGTAGTATATTTCTCGAACTCCCTTTCAATTAACATAGTATTCTGTGTTCTGTAAATTACATCAGTTTTGCAACATCTCTTCCCTGACACAGATTGTTAGCTGCCGTAGTGTAACTGTATTAATCACATACTCAACTAAATTTCTCGATTCTGATTGGCTGAGAGCAGTGAAATGTATCCCAAATTGCACTGTTTGATTGAAATTGCACTCCAAATCAGGAATTTGACAATCTATAAATCGAAAATAACAGCTCCAGCATGAAATCGAAGTACACAGAGTTGTTCACAGTCCTGTTTTGGTAAAGAGAATAATTGTCAGTTAATATAATATCGGATACATTTAAAGGAGAACTGAACTCTAAATCAATCCAACGCCTATACAAACTTGTATCCAAGAGAAATACGTTCTGCTATTTTATTTCTTTGAGGTGCACGTCTAAAAAGAGGAAATACGTTTTGAAGGTCGAAAAATAGCCGATTCTCCGCTGATAAAGCTAGTTTGCGTGGCGGCTCAATTCAGTGCTTTTCTCCCCTTAACGTACGTCATGCATACCAAGGAAAAACAACCACACCTTCAGCACAAAGAAAGCACAATAGTGCGTAATTATGAGTCGTTAGTCCATCTATTCACAGCCGAGAACAACATGACAAAATAATTTATTCCCCGTATCGTACGTCACAGATTACAGGAATTGAGCCGTCTGTACTTACCGGCGGTTGGGACGAAGATTTGCAGATTTTCTTTCCTTTGACGCAAAACACAGTAAAATAAATTTTGGTATGCGTCTTTTCATGTTTAGATCTACTCAATGAGCTAAAGTTGATTTTAGGCTTCAGTTCTCCTTTAAAACTAGACTACCGTAGTTACACTACACACAAGCGCTCGAGGCATGATAATTTTGTGGCAAATATTTGCATAATCACGTGCCGCTATGGTTCATTCGACTTCCTGGCGCCAGGTAAATATAGCGAGAATCTCTATATTCACTGGTGAAATTATGACTAACTGTGGATATATAATTTTGTTGAGTGTGTATTAAGATAATCTGTTTGCCGTCTAACACGCAGGGTGATCATGACCAAGAGACTGCATTTAGGCTCAGTGCATTTGGAAAGAATATCACAGTTGATATCAAGAAAAATCGGTAAGACAATGAACAATGAATGATCAAGAGACTGCATTTTAGGCTTAGCCCATTTGGGGAAAAATATCACAGTTGATATCAAGAAAAATCCGTTTCGGTAAGACAATGCAATGAACATTGAATAAGCGCAAACCGAATAAATAATAAATGATTATTGTGCAACAACCCTCCTCCTTTCCCTGTTATAAAGGAAAGCAAAGATTCCATGATCGAACTACTACCGACTAAGTGGTCGGTCGCGTGACGGATACTTCGGCTACTCAGCTTATAGACAATATATTCGGCAACACTATAATTGTTTACTCTGTAAGTGGTAACATTGCGACAAAATTTCAGATCATTTTCCCCAGTTTGCGTTGATTGAAAACTTTAAAGTTGATTACACATCAATGAACTATTCCACTTTCGACTATAAGAAGCTAAATACCGAGCAATTTGTAAACCAGTTCTCTAACCTAGATTGGGCTGAGCTTGATAATCCAAATATAGGTAGTAGTGTTAAATTGGACATATTTTTACCATAACGTATCAACATTCATAGCTCAGCATGTACCCTTGCGCAAGTTATCGAAAAAAACAGCTTAAACTTAGACTTAGACCATGGATTACTCCAAACATACAAAACAAGATTAAATATAGAGATAAAGTCTATAGAAAAGTATTAAAAAATCCTAGTAATAATCTTGATAAAGAAGTTTATAGGAAATTTCGTAATCATATAGTTAGGAAAATCAAACAGATAGGTATACCCAAAGTAGCGCACTTTTGGAACCATTATGGGTACATCTGAGGTATACCTCAAATGTACCTCTTCAACTAAAGACAGTACTACAAATAATATTCAAAAAAATGTGGGGTATACCTCATTTGTACCTAAATTATACCCCAAACGTACCCGAAATAGGTACATACTAGGTATACCCAAAGTATCACACTTTTGGGAACCTGCATTTTGGGTACACTTGAGGTATACCACAAATGTACCTCTTCAACTAGACTGTATTCCGAAATACTGCATGTACACCTGCAGGTAGGGTATATAACTTTTGCAGGCATTCAAGGTGTACTTAAAAAGTTCCACCAATGATGTTGAAACTCGTAAATCGTAGATATATATTTTATTACTTGAACTGATCATTAAGCAAATGCTACAAGGTACATGGCCAGAAATGCCATTTGCAGTATAAAAATTTAGTCTGATTCACAAATAGTCCAACTGAAACTAACCACAATTTGATTTGTAATAATATTGACTTTAACTTTTGTTTTTGGATGTTTCAATAACATTGGACTCAGCTGCATAATAGTGCCTTGTCTTGCTCTCCATGGAATCAGCATTCTTCAGTTTCATCTGTTTGCTTTATTGTTCTACAAGAAACAAATGTATACTCTATAGATTACCAACCAGGCATGGGTTTCAATTGATAAGTGCATTATATATATTTTATACACTAGAAAATAACCGGTCACTTTGTGCTGGAATTCTTCAATACAAAAAAAATAACATGGTTCAAATTGTATTGAAAAACTAAAACCATACCATTGTCTTGCAACTGATTTCAGTATCGGACATGCATAGAGATAGATTTAATAATAATTATTATTTGACATACTGATTCGACACAATCATTCTGAGAAAAATTATGCTTCTGTTCTGCAACGCAATATGTTGGCAGTCTGTAAGATACTTGGAATAAAAATAAGAAACTAGATAATTTGATTTCGTACCTCAAAACCATCATAAACCAGTGAGCCTGGTTACAAAGCATGTTGAATGGTTGTGTCGAATGAGTACATATCTATGTTGAATGATTCCAGCCCTATACATGTAATGGCTAAACTGCAGAACACAATGCCACTTCAGTGCCACCTAAAAAGATGACTTGAAAACTTTGTTAAATTCTCCATTATAGTTCAGGTTTATTTACACTCGTTATATGAACGATTTTAGGTTTTAAATGGTTAGGGTTTTTTATTTGGCCATGGGGGTTAGGTTTTTAGAACTAATTATATAAGTGGTGTTGTATTTGCTAGTTGCTCCTTAATTTGAAAAAGCTAAATAAACATGAAATGTATCTAGTTTGCCATGGTGGCAGTAAAAAATCAATCAGATCGAGTGCAGATCAGATTTGAGGTAGAAATAATACGGCTCCGAAATTTCTTTTAATCAACTGCATGATATTGATAAGACAAAATTATATATAAATTAAGTGCGTGTGTATATCACTACATGGTACATCCTGGTACATGTACTTAATCCAAAGCAACTGATCGAGACTAAGCTCGTGATCACAGATCAGAGGGGATGGTCGTAAAACATGGACGGGGACGCGGGGACGTGGGGACGGGGACATGCGGGGACGGGGACGTGGGGACGTGACCTTAGAAACACAGTATTTTTGACCGCTAAAATAAATAGCGAGTAATTATGTGTGTATTCAATGCATTGTTTTATCACTAACTCGTCATTTAGGTTAGAAAAAACGTAATCAAAAGCCGTTTGACCTCGCAAACCGACGCCATCTTGGAAAAGCCTCGTTTCCATGCGCCCTGAGTGAGGTACTGATAACCCGGGTGGAAAAAAGATACTCACTAATGTTTACATGATAAGAGGGTAACCCTTGTACTAGGGTCATCCTAATAGTAGAATCATTCTACCGCCATTGTATTCTGCGTTCTGTTTACTTTTGTCTCGGGGATCAACCTAGTGTAAAGATCTAGAGTTCGCTAGGGACAACTCGCCTACCCGGAACAACTCTATTCTAGAGTCAAATTTTACATTGCAAGTTGCTGGAGTTGTCTAGCAATTAGTGGGTAACTGTTCTGATCTTTCAGCCCTCGTCTTGAGGGCCTTCTCCAGCAGTATAACCGAAATATTGTTAATAGACTAAAGCCGTTTATTAGTATATAATGCTTGGTAAAAAAGAGTAAACACGCTAAAAATCTCAAAAGGAAATCTACAAACACGACATGTCTAGACTACCTGGATAATGATAGCCAATCAGCGAGCGAGAATGATGGCGTGACCTAAAATGGCGGGAACTTACTGAGCAATAGATAAATGCTAATGATGTGATAAGGAAAAGGGTAAACAAACGAACTCGCTAGTAAAGTCAGTGTTCTGGACAGCACAGTGACATACCCCCAGGACATTAGACAGCAGAAATAAAGAGCTAGCACCACAGAAAAAGAATCAACGTTAATGCACCAATGACCCACCAAAACTCTACTCGTGTCCTCTATGCTTGAATGATTTTGGCGGCCGCATCATGTTGAGTTGACCCGGGCTACCTGAATCAGTTTGCTTGTAAACTTGAGCATAGTGCTAGCGCTAGGGTCAACCCCCCCCTCCCCCCCTCCTTCATGTAAACACCATTAGCTTCCGAAAACCGCCGACTTCTTTGCGCTCACTTCGTGACTCCCTTTAAACTGGGCTATCAGATTTTCATAAAATGACTGTTTACAATTTGAAAAATCTTGTAATTTTCTTCATATCTAGGGCGGAGTATGCCACATATTATGTCGCTTGATGAAGCTCTATGGCCGTCTGGTCCTTCCCAGGCTCCATAATCTCACTAAGAGAGCGTGGAAACGAGGATTTCCAAGATGGCGTCGGTTCGTGAGTGAAAACAATTTTGATTACGTGTTTTCTAACCTAAATGACCAGCTAGTGATACAACAATGCATTGAATACACACATAATTACTCGCTTTTTATTTTAGCAGTCAAAAATACTGTGTTTCTAAGGTCACGTCCCCGCGTCCCCCCGTCCCCACGTCCCCGTCCATGTTTTACGACCATCCGATCAGAGGTACAACTAGGCGATGAAAATGTACAAGAAATTATGATGTAAAAATTACCAAAGTCCAAAGGTTTTGCTCTACATCCATGATCACAAAACACAATTAATTCACAAGCAATTTACCTTAAATATGCGAGTAATATCCTGAGGATTCCAATAAAGAAGAAGAACGCACGTCTGATATGGTTGCGGGTATTTGTTGAACATATCCCTCCTGAGCAAAGACCGTTGGAAATTTAACGACTTCACGTCGGGAAAGCACTCCTCTTTTCCTAAATGCCTGCTTATCCAGAAAGGAAAAGGTTTTGATGGCACGAGAATAAGAAGAACTAGTCATCAAATGGTTTAATTTCAAGACGCCAGTTCGCTACGTTTAGGGTCCGCCATCTTGTTTTGATGTGGTTACTGCTGACCAACTGTTGAAACATGCGGGCACAGGTGTTGTTGATACACAGGCTACCCGAGCGTAAGGTTTTTGATTAGGACGAAATAATCACCCGAATGCGCTGAAATTGCACACAGACACAGCATATTAACTGACAAACACACAAGTAAAGTCTAATTTCTTTTATTTCAATATTTACATAATTATTGCAATTTCTAAAAACTATAAATTCCCAGTCATCCTGTAAAATAAACGGTTAATCAAAACCCTTACGCTTGAGTAGCCTGTGGTTGATGATGGCTAAAATCGATATCGCAATCGTGAAATATTTTCATTCTGTAACCTTGCTTTAACTCATGCAGTCCTGAATAAATTAATTTCAAGAAAGAATATTATTATGAAATCAATTTAATTTTGATTAATAAATATTACTTATCTTCCTATAATATGTCTTCTGAAATATGTCGAGTGTCATAATTTATGCACTGAATTTATAAACACTATGATCATATGTTTTTCTGTCATATACGTTTCTGTGGTTTGTCTGTCATATGTTTTAGTGGCTTTTTGTCATATGTTTGGTCATGCGTATTTTAGTGGCCTATGTTACCAACCACTTACCGACCACTTACCGACACAGTTTTACCGACCACTTACCGACCGCTTACCGACCACTTTTTTTCGGTGTAGATTGTTCACTTTAGCCATGTAAAAATATATAAAATTATCTGATTCTCCAGAAGTAATTAAAGTACATGTGAAGTGTACCTGAAGTGTATCCCATTCCTTGAGGTTTATGCAGGACTATGCAGAGGTACATTTGGGGTACATGTGAAGTGTACCTCAAGTGTACCCCATTCCTTGAGGTTTATGCAGGACTATGGAGAGGTACATTTGGGGTACATGTGAAGTGTACCTCAAGTGTACCCCATTCCTTGAGGTTTATCCAAGAGTATTTAAGGTATATATGGAGTACAGTGGAGTGTGCCTTAGGTATACCTCAAACACTCCACTAAAACATTGAGGTCCATTCTTGGTATACCTAGATTGTACCTAATCTCACATAGGTACATTTGGGGTATACCTTAGGTACAGGTGAGGTATACTTTTGTGTACCCGATTTTGGTAAGGGGACTGTCCCCAAAAGCAGTACGCACTTCTATACCCTGGTCCCAGAGGCTTTCTTCCGTAGATTTTATTTCCGTCGGAGAAAAGAGAACGGAGCCGCGAATCGGCGATCAACGAGCTACGAAGCGGTGCGAAGGGAAGAGAGAATAAAGCCTCTGGTAGTTTGCGACCGTTGACTGATTGTACCGCGCCAATAGATTTGAA
Source organism: Actinernus sp. WN-2022 (assembly GCA_030867875.1). Taxonomy (NCBI): domain Eukaryota; kingdom Metazoa; phylum Cnidaria; class Anthozoa; order Actiniaria; family Actinernidae; genus Actinernus; species Actinernus sp. WN-2022. The sequence goes on along the minus strand of JAOWCC010001679.1, from coordinate 51,963,711 downwards.
CTAGGGACAAGATCTGTCCCTTCCTCCTGATTAGAGGAATATTAAATTACCTTTTATGTTGGGGCCAGAAAAGCTACTGTGTAATCACAGCCTCGACGTGTGAAATGTGCTTTGTATGCCAGCGTCAAGCTCAGTTTGGCGAATGAAGACATCAACTACGCGACACTACCAAGTTTGGGATTAATTTGCCAATTTATTCAAGTATCGCGATAATCACTAATCCGTTTATCTCAAAGAGGTGTTGAGAAATAAACGTCATTCAACAAAGGTAGAAACAGACAACCGCCACAAGGAGGGGGAGAGTGGACAATTGCTATCGAAGGAGTGACATACAAGTATGCGTGGGGTGGAGTGTTAGTTAGTTAGTCGAACGGACTTTTCATAAGCCGCTCGAAAAGAAGAAAGCTGCTTCTCTGTCTCTAAGTGTTTTTCAAACTTTATGAACTTCCGGTAGCACTTCAGACATAAGTTGTCTGACACCCTTGGGACAGAAACGATTTCTCCAACGCCTACAATGATGAGCCAAACGCCTCAAAATATTCTCGTTCCTGCTCTTTGGCCGAAAGATATTGACGGACGACCTTCCACTGGCTTTTATGTGGACCCTACATATTCTTCAATATTGATTACGAATCGACTTTACAGGTTTCAGAGGAGTTTTAGGCGATGTTTGACATTTACTCATATCCATTCCCACTCAATTAACTGCATGTAAAAGCCGGTGTAAAATGACCTCATGTGATACAAAACCCATGAAAAACAGCAGTCAAATTAATATCCTTTGCACTCCCTGGAAAGTAGCATTTTCACACTACCACTTTTCCTTTCCTACTACTCCAGAACAAAACCAATCACGTGGGAGGTGTGTTGTGATTGGTTCCTCGTTAATTGATCTAGTGATGTTGATTGGCACCTATCGTTAGCACGATAGTGAGAAACGGTCGCGGGCTACCAGAGGCTTTCTTCTCTCTTCCCTTCTCACCGCTTTGCACCTCGATGATCGCCGCTTCGCGGCTCCGTTCTCGAAAGCCTCTGGGACCAGGGTAGCACTTCTGTGATTATCTTAAATATGGTTTTCCAAATTCATTTTTCATCTTTCCAATTACTAAATATGAAGTTACATCTCATCTCTGAACAAAAATAAATCTATAGGTCCTAATAGTATTCCTGTTTTTATACTTAAAACTCTCCAATACAGTATTTCCACTGCACAACCATTATAAATGATTCTTTCACTTCATTCTTTCACACATTTCCAGACAAACTGAAAATTGCGAAAGTGACTCCAATCTTCAAAAAAAGGCTCTAGATATGATAAAAATAATTATATACCTATATCTGTACTCTCAGCATACAGTAAGATTTTAAATTTTGAAAAACTAATGTGTAAACGATTATACAATTATCTTGAAATGCATATCCTTTACAAACTTCAATTTGGTTTTAGAGAACACTGTTCAACATCACATGCACTCATAAGTATAATTGACCAAATTAAGTACTCTCTTGATAATTCTGAATATGGTTGTGGCCTCTTTATCGACCTTAAAAAGGCATTTGATACGGTGAATCATTCAATCTTACTAACGAAACTATAGAGCACTATGGGATAAGGGGAAATGTAAATAAGTGGTTTAATTCTTACCTATCTTCCCTCGGCTCTCAGGGCAATTTAAATCACTAATACCCCTCATGCCATGGTATAACTAATAATTATTCTACAGTTACGTGTGGTGTACCTCATAGGTCTGTTCTGGGGCCCTTGTTATTCCTTGTATACATTAATGATATGCCAAATAGTTCCCAAAAACTTAAATTTCATCTTTTTGCAGATTATACAAATATTTATTTTTCTTCAGGGGATATAGATGATATGAAAAATGAACTCAATAGTGAACTTAAAAAAGTATCGCAATGGCTTAGGGCTAATAGGTTAACATTGGGTATTGAAAAAAACGAACTATGTTATATTCCATTCCCCACGTAAAAAACCTGCAAAGATAACTCCCTACTAATCAACAATAGGCTCATTACTGAGGTACAATCAGTAAAATATCTTGGTATTTTAATTGATTCCACTCTCTCCTGGAAAAATCAAATCCATGAACTTTGCAAAAAATGTCTAGGACAGTTGGTATGCTTTCTAAACTAAGACATTTTGTTCCTTTAGATATTCTCCTTTTCGTTTATAATTCCTTGATGTACCCTTTTTTATCTATGGAGTTGAGGTCTGGGGCCTTACTTACCCCACCTATTACCTTTATCTATTACCTATGACCTATTACCTATTACCTATTACCTTTACCTATTACCTTTATCTGTAATCCAGAAAAGGGCTCTTCGACTTATTACGTTTTGTGACCAAAGATCTCACAGTGAACCTTTATTTAAGTCCTTAAATTTACTAAAAATGACTGATATAATAAAAGTATCATGTTCTTCAATTTGTTTCCGATGAAAAATCAATCTGTTACCTCCACATTTCAATGATTTCTTTGATTTAGTATCACTTACGCACTCGCATCAAACCCGGCAGGCTTCTAATGATAACATTTGTATCAAACATATAAGAACTGATCAATATGGAAAGGAAACAATTCAGTATATTAGAGCAGTCTATTGGAATTCAATCCCAAGTGAACAGAAAATGTGTAAACGTTTTTTTTTTAAGAAGTCATTGAAAAAGTATTTTATCAATACTTATACATCATAATACAAGAGTTTGTTCTTTGGCTTTCTTTCTTTTTCTTTCCTTTTCTCAATTCTCTGCTTTGAACCTAGTATTATTTAATAAATTCTAACTTTTTTTGCCTTCGTATATTGGCACTACATGCTTTAATATTATGGCTGACCTACTGTTATAATTAAGTTATAGACTGTACCAACCTAGTAAATACGGGGCATCCTCTAGATTAGCCTTGTGCTATTAGGATGTCCTGTACTCATCTCTCCTGTTATTATTAAATACTACTAATTACCTCTATATTATTATATTATTATTTTGTAATTATTTGTTTCATTATTATTATCTTGATTTAAGTTAACAACTACTTTTTTATTACAACTTAACTATTACTTTTTCATTATATCGCATCTATAATTGTTATTTTCGTTATATATATATATGTTTATACTGTAATTTTCTTTATTTTTTGTTTCCATTCATTAAGTGTTGATGAGTCAAATGAATAAAATGTCTGAAAATTCTGAGAGTACCTAGATTCGCCCCAGCTAGCATTAGCTTTTAAAAAAAGCATAAGACGTTCTACCATGTGACCATGTTTGTAATTTCTTTTAACAGGGAAATTGTGTCATCAAACTTTGTCGTTCGCTATTTCAATAAAGACGGCGAAGAAATCATAGAAAAGGTAATAAAAGTGAGGAATAAATGAAGTAAGCATAGTTTGCGTAGCAAAACATGTAGTCAAAACCTGAACGCGTTACTCAACACAGGTATATGACGTCACGCTCCTGGCTCTTTCTTTAATCGAGTTGTTTCTCTTTGCTTGAAATATTATTTTTAACCCGTAGAAAAAAATATAATAATGCAGTTGCGAAATTGATATATTCCAATTTGAAATAATATGCCCATTTTGCCATTTATAAGCCATCGATCAAAAACTGTCAATACCAAGGTCAGGTGATAGGACATGAAGACTCGATGGTTGTACTGGACACATGCGATGGACTAAGGTCAGAATCCAGCATAAAATATATGCATATATACATTAACCGTGACTTAAACTCATATTATTCTCCATCAAAAGCAAACGGCTTTTGTTGTTACCAGGAGCCACTACTCCTGGTTAATGAGCTCCTGTTAATGAACTCCTGTTAATGAGCTCCTGTTAATGGGATCCTGTTAATGAGCTCCTGTTAATGGGCTCCTGTTAATGAGCTCCTGTTAATGAGCTCCTGTTAATGGCTCCTGTTAATGGCTCCTGTTAATGAGCTCCTGTTAATGGGCTCCTGTTAATGGGCTCCTGTTAATGAGCTCCTGTTAATGGCCCCTGTTAATGAGCTCCTGTTAATGGCTCCTGTTAATGAGCCCCTGTTAATGGCTCCTGTTAATGAGCTCCTGTTAATGGCTCCTGTTAATGAGCTCCTGTTAATGAGCTCCTGTTAATGGCTCCTGTTAATGAGCTCCTGTTAATGAGCTCCTGTTAATGAGCTCCTGTTAATGAGCTCCTGTTAACGAGCTCCTGTTAATGGCTCCTGTTAATGAGCTCCTGGTAATGGCTCCTGTTAATGAGCTCCTGTTAATGAGCTCCTGTTAATGAGCTCCTGTTAATGAGCTCCTGTTAATGGCTCCTGTTAATGAGCTCCTGTTAATGAGCTCCTGTTAATGGGCTCCTGTTAATGAGCTCCTGTTAATGAGCTCCTGTTAATGGGCTCCTGTTAATGAGCTCCTGTTAACGAGCTCCTGTTAATGGCTCCTGTTAATGTGCTCCTGTTAATGAGCTCCTGTTAATGGCTCCTGTTAATGGCTCCTGTTAATGGGCTCCTGTTAATGAGCTCCTGTTAATGAGCTCCTGTTAATGAGCTCCTAATGTTACATCAAACAGTTTTATTATTCTGATGTTATTTTACAGTATTGATTATTTGTTTTAATTAAACTTGCTTTGAAATAAAGTACGACGAATCTGTACAGTATATTTCAAAGCGACTTCACTCTGAATATGAAAAACTGTACGGCCTGGTTGCTGAGGCCCGATTAAGCTAATCCAGGATTAAAGGTAATCATTTGTTTTTAAGAGAAATGCAGAATTTGGATTAAAAAGTTATTGTTTGATGATGAAGTGTAATCCTACATTGCAAAAATACACATTTTACAAAGAGAACTACAACACTGGATTAAATTTAATCCAGGTTGAACCCTAATCGGACTTCAAAGAAGCGAGACCAGATGTTGTATCCCTAACTTGAAAACAAATCTTGATTTTGTATTTATTTCACGAGAAATTAATATTATTTGGTATACTTGCCTTTTCCCTTGTGTTCGTATTTCTTCATCAACACAAAATCGTTTTTGTTTTTGGCTGAATATTCTTTCCTCTAGGGGCATAATTGAAGATGAGATGGATGAGTTTTACATTGAACCTTTGAAACATAAGGTAATTAAATCCAGCTTTAATAAAAACTGTCATGATACCATCTCCTCACATATCGACACCATGTTGGCTGGAAACAAAGGGCCAGCCTCGAAATGAGCAGATTCAGAATGAGGTTAGAATCGAATAGCACAAACATAAGTTTGTTTTATATTAATGGGCACAACATGACTGCCATGTGAGAAGAGCCAATCAGAATCGATGTCGCTGATTTATTTTTTGAGCTCTTACATTAATTAGTTGGACTATCCCATTGCTTGTTTGTGGTACATATATACTGATGGGCATGCATGAAGCGCGACGATTTTGTAAGCGTGTTTTACATCTGGCCGAGCAATGACATAAACCACTGAGCAAAAATCACAATTCGTACATGTCGCTTGAAGAGTTTATCAATGATTTAACTATTTGTATCCCAATATTGCCTTACAACTCCATAAAGTGACTTTCTCCTTGATCTAGGAATTGATATATATTTATATAATTATTAAATTTTCTTTTTTTTTTCTATATAAATATATAATATTATTTTACCGACCAGCCAGGTAGTTCTGACTCGATAGCCTTTCTCTTTTCTATTGCAATTTAGTTTATTAATAAATAAATGATTCATTTAACGAAGACCAACTTTCCTGTGCTCGACTTACAGTTAATTTAGTCTCTTGAGTACTATAGCGATGTTTCGTGTTGATAAACATTACAATTGTTATGCTAATGTACCAACCTTGATTTCAAAAGGCCGCTTTATGTCAGGAACTGATGGATCTCTGGTTAGCACATTAATGGCAGTGGTGACGTGGCAGTGAACATCGCTATATCAACTATTTATCCACGTAGCACTTTGCAAATAACGACTGTTGTTATTATTTCTTCATAGGGAAGTGGTGCTCATAAGATATCGAGAGCTAAAAAACAAAAGGAAAATGACAAACATTTAAAATGCGGTAGGTACCGACCTGGACGCACTGAGATTCTGTTAATTTTTACACGAAGGAGGTCAACCCTAGCACAATTCCTAGGTTATCTTCGTTGTATTTAATATCTCGAGACTGTTTTGCACATTTATATTTTCTTCTTTTCTTTTCTTTACGATCAAAGTTCAAATATAGTTTTAATCCCTAGTCAAATGGTTTTAACATATCTTCAACATCGGTACAACATTTTTGTGAAACCATGCAATGTTGAAACCGTTTGACATGGCCGGCTGAAAACATATCGAAGGACAATAGCAGTTAATTAGAATGTTAAACAGAATGATGTTGAAACCGTTTGTTCTCGGAATGTTCAGCCGATGTGGGCTTTATGGCAGAAAGTTATGTTAAAAAAAGTTAAACAAATCTAAACCCATTGTATTTTCCTCCTTAGGTGTAGCGAATCACAAAGAGTATTCTCAGAAGCATTACAAGGAGCACGACCATGCTCACAGTTCTGAAAGAGTGAGTTCTAACGATTTTGTAGGCTGCCATGATCTCTGGTATAGAACAATGGGGTTAGGTGATGAACAGTAACCACCAGTTCCATTGTTCTCTCTCTGCGCTATATCACAGATTAAAACCGTGCCTTCTATAATTATTGTTCTTGATACACAAAACATTGAAATTAGTACATAATGTCTATCATTTCAGATGGGAATTGCTGTACAATAAAACCAGTAGACTAGTTCACGGTTCATGCGCAGTAGTATAGATAATGCTCAAGCATCGTCTCTCCGCTCTAACTGCATGATGAGGAAATGCCTTCTTTAAAAATCGGAAATAAACCAATTAAAAGGGTCACGCAAAGCAAAACAGTTGGTGTAACCTGGTGCCAGCAAGCCTAACAGACTTATTTACTACGGTTGGAAGCTTTACCCATTATTACCTTAAACATATACAATACAATATAGCAATTCTAATGTTCAAAACCCAACATAACCTGGTGCCAGCAAGCCTAACAGACTTATTTACTACGGTTGGAAGCTTTACCCATTATGCGATACGAGACTTTGCCTCCCTCAACCAAAAGTGGAATTTATGAAAAAAGGTTTTTCATACCACGGTGCAAAGACATGGAATAAGCTTCCAGCTGAATTGCGTGAGACACAATCGCTAGTCTCCTTCAAAAACAAAATTAAGACAGTGACCATCATTTGTGACTAGCAAGGCATAGAGTATTATTGTACAGTAATTATATATTTATTTTTAACGATAAAGTATAGGCATAGTTTTAGGATTATTATATACATAGTTAATGATTTTTTATATAATATATATTCTTACTTCTAGGGAACTGTTTTTATAATAATGTCGTGATATGTAATTGGTAGACACGGCTTCTATGGAAATCAGATCTTTTATCTGTTAGAACTTCCGTGTATAAATATTAAATAATAATAATAAGCATTACAACAAGAACTTGACTTGCTCTTGAGCTGGGCCATCCTGTACCGCTCGAAACGAGCACAGCATTGGCTTACCCAACAATACAAAACACTCTAACCTTTAGAATGTGCAGTGCTAAAACAATAGAGCTACAGGATAATGGGTGCAACAGGTCTCGAGCGGTACAGGATTACTACTTCTCTGTATCTGTTTATTTGATCGGTAAAGCTATTTGCATACAACCAATATAAATTAATAAATACATAAATAAGTAAATCAGTAAATCGATTAACAAACTAAATATAAGCTTATTTCAGAAAAGACAGGACTTGCTTACTAAAGCTTTCGGGGCTTTTTGCATTTACTACATGCTCTGGGAGATTATTCCAGGCAGGAATAGTGCGGGGAAAAAAAGAGTACTTGAAGACATCAGTGCGCACATTGAAGTGATTGTAAATTTTAGAGTGCTTACGCCGTGTAACCCCGGTAGATAGGGCAGCATACTGGGTTGGCTCAATAGCGTTGAGGCCAAGGGTGGCTTTGTGGAAAAAGCTTAGGCGGAGGCACTCCCGCCGTTTAGAAAGGAGGGGCCAGTTCAGGTTAGACAACATGGAGCTGACACTGGACTCCCTCGAGTAGTCCCGGTACACGAACCGTGCCGCACGTCTTTGCACCTTTTCCAACTGGTTTACATTGCGCTGAGTATAAGGATCCCATGCTGAGCATGCGTACTCCATCATGGGGCGAACAAGAGTGTGGTAAAGCCTAGCCTTAACCTCATGAGTAGAATGATAGAAGTTCCATGAGATAAAATTCAGCGTCCTGCTTGCCTTACTTGACACATGGTCACAGTGCTTATTGGAACGAAGATCTGAGGACAGGATGATTCCAAGATAAGGGTGAGAGTCAGTTTTCTTTAGAGCCTTGCCATCCAGGAAATAGGTGGTAATAATTGGAGACTGGCTGCGCGAGGTATGCATTGTGAAGCATTTCTCACAGTTGAATCGCATTTGCCATTTCTTGGCCCATGATGATAGGGTATCAAGGTCAGTTTGAAGCACTTCAGGAGAGAGTGCAGAAGACAACTGGAGATATATAATACAATCATCAGCAAAAAGACGGATCTGAGAGGAGATGCCTTGAGGGAGGTCATCAATGAACAAAAGAAAGAGTAGGGGTCCAAGTACGGACCCTTGTGGTACACCGGGCGTTACTGTACACATGTCGGAGTGGTCGCCATCGACCACTGTCACTTGAGTGTGGTTTGTTAGAAAGCCCTTTATCCAAGATAAAGTGCTGCCCTTTATGCCATAGGCAGAGAGTTTGGCAAATAACCTCTGGTGCGGAACAGAGTCAAATGCCTTAGAAAAGTCAAGCAGGGTGAGATCAGTTTGAAGTTTTAAATCGAAGTTTTTACCTAGGTCATGTGAAGTTAGAATCAGCTGTGACTCACACGAAAAGCCTTTCCTGAATCCATGCTGTAAATAGGATAATAATGAATGCTTATCTAAGTGGCCCATAATATTTGAGAAAATTATATGCCCTAGTGTTTTGCAGAGAACACAAGTCAGAGATATGGGCCTGTAGTTTCTGGGGTCTGAACGAGAACCCTTCTTAAAAACTGGGGAGACAAGAGCATGTTTCCAATCAAATGGCAAATCGCCCCCATCCAGGGACTGCTGATAAATAACCCTGAGTACAGGAGCAATAACTCCGCTGGAGATCTTCAAAAGGTGAATGGGGATCTGGTCCGGACCAGTTGCCTTAGCTTTGATGGGTTTAGATTTGCCAAGAGACTAGCAATGCCCTCTGTAGTAACTGTGATGTTATCCATAGTGGGAACACCACTTAACCCCATAGTGGGAAAAGTACTGAAATCTTCATTTGTAAAGACTGATTTAAAGTAATTATTCAATATATTTGCCTTTTCCTTACTAGAGTTATAAAATGTGTTATTTACTTTAATAGGTGGAACCCCAATTCTGTCTTGTCGCTGGGACTTGACGTATTTCCAGAATTTCTTGGGATTTTCTCTAAGATTGTCAGACAGTATAGAGGAAATATGATTATTTCTAGCTTGAGCGTTGATAGCTGCTTTTGTTTTACGTCTAAATTCCCTGAATTTATTTCCATGTATCAACAGTATTCTTATCTTTAGCTAGATTATACAGACGCTGCTTTTTCCTGACCATACGCCTAAGTTTTCTATTGAACCATGGATGAGAATTAGCGCTGGGCCTATAATTACCTTAGTTGGGAATATGCTTGCGTGCATTTGACATAATCATACATTTAAAGTTGGTCCAATTAATTTCAACTGTGTTTAATACTGGATGAGAATTAAAAAAATTCTCACAGTCCCTTGAAAGATCTTCCAGGAATTTTTCTGAGTTTACCATGTTTGTAGTCTAGTATTTTCCTGGGTTTACATTTGTTCTTCTGGGCTTGATGGAATAAGCTGGCAGTGACGATACCATGGTCACTAATGCCAGGGGAGACCTTGATGTCATCAACAAGTGTAGGCTTTGAGGTAAGAATTAAGTCAAGAATGCTTGCAGTAGTTTCAGTAGTACGTGTAGGTTCATCGACCAATTGAGTCAAGTGGTAGTCATTTATAATGTCCAGCAGGTAGTTGCATTGCTGAGAGTCACGAGCACCAGTTCTTACGGAGGAGAGACCCCAATTTATCCCTGGAAGGTTGAAATCTCCAGCCAAAACAACTGTGTGATTTTTGGCTAGTTTCACGATTTCTCCCAGGGATTTATCAAGTTCTTGTAGTATGGAGATGTCAGAGCCCGGGGGACGGTAAAAAGACCCAATGAAGGCTGACTGTATTCCCTGAAGGCCATGCAGTTCCGACCAGGTAATTTCACAGTCAAAATCCATGCTTGTGTGGTGAGTAACTGAGATGCTGGATTTAGTAGCAATAAGTACGCCCCCACCATGAGAATTCCGGTCAGGCCTACTGGTCTGAAACATGGCAGATGTAATTTATCCTACTAAATGTTACATCCTTAGAATTTCCGGACTTCACACTGGAATAACCTATAATCATCATATCCTATGGACTGCGGTTAAGTCCATAAGTAATCATCCTTACCTAGGTGTACACTTAGCTAGTAACCTCAGTTGGAACATATACATACCACAGAAATAATTAAAAAGGCGACTAATCAATTAAATTTCCTCAGACGTAATTTATCTAGATGTTCTAGGCAGGTTAACTCTATAGCATATACAACACTCATAAAACCGCATTTGGAATATGCATCTGTTAGCACGGATTCTTACCCATAAGTTCCCGTAGTGAATAAGTGAGACAAAAGAAAAGAGCTTGTTTCCTCAAGACCAATTGAATGTATTCTCTCTGTGTACCGAGCTGTCACGCTCTTCTTTACAACTCTCTCGATCTCTGCGAGTCCGTTTTCCTTCTCTTATTACATCAGTACCAGGCCCCTACTGTACAACTCGTAAGGAGCGCCTGGATATATTCTGCTACTATTCTGAAAACTATAAAAATACTAGCTAACACTCCTCCCTCCTAAAAGAAATGTCATCCTTGACATTTGTAATAATGTTAACATTAATGATGAAATCTTAATCAATCCATGCACTACAGTTGCCTCCTTTTGGGTCAGCGGTCGTTATGCTGTCATGGCGGGCTTTCTTGAGCTCTAGAGAAATCCACATTTTTTCCTGATTTACTCCTTTTTACTTTATTTAACTTCAATGTACCAGTCTAAATATTTGATACATTACTATGGCAATTGATCCATGCCAAAGGTACTAAAAGACGAATTGAGATAAGTATTCGATCCTTGAGCAAAAGCTGGATTCTTTGCTCGACAGGAAGTTGATTCCACTCGTGAAGTCAGTTGAACATATCAGTGATGAATTCGATGACCTACTGAAACTGAAAACTGGCAAGCTAGTTGAAGACAACTCTCGAATGTCACATGACAACTCCTACAAAACCAGGTTGCAAAACTCAGTGGTGATCTAACCCAAGCCAAGATTGAGATCGATAATCAAGAGCAATATACAAGGCGTGAGTGCCTCGAGATCAGAGAGATCCCGAGAAAACACAGATGAGAAAGTAAAGAAGATCGGTTCCATCATTGATGTCGATATAGACTACACAGAAATATCTGTTAGCCATCGTCTAACTCCATCTAGACGCAATGACAGATCCATCCAACCGATCATCGTTAAATTTGTTCGGCAAAATACCAGGGATAATCTATACAAAGCTAGAACAATGCTGAACAATTTCACAGTTATAGACATTGGACTTGGTCGCCTGGGTGATAATAAGATCTATATACAGGAGAGTTTGACACCAAGAAATAAATAATTATTTCACAAGAGTTTGGAAGTCAAGAAGCTGAAGAAAGTTAGATACATTTGGACTCAATATCGAAGGGTTTACCTGCGTAAAGATGACACAAATCCACCGATTCAAATCTCGTCCCTTAAAGACCTGGATAGGCTGGCCAGACCAAATATCAGTGACAGTTAATTCCAATGTAAGAAACGAGTAGCTCCAGGTGCTTGAATTGCCTCAAGGCAATTAGGAAAAACGGTAGGACTGTAAAGTGTACGATTTGTAATCATCCTTACCATTTGAAGTGCACCTCTCTATCAGCCAAAGATTATAAGTCTCAGAAATTGAGTAATAATTGGCTGTGTCAATCTTGTAGCAATTCAGTTTTTCCTTTCAATGGCATCGATGATGAGGACTTGTTGAGGCTAAATTATAATTCGAATACTAGTTGTTTATGCTCCCATAATATTTGTTATGCTAATTTGCAAGAATTACCAATTCTTCAATCTACCTCTGCAATTAACAATGTTCCCCATCTATCGGCTATTGATCCTGAATCGAATCTTCCTTCTCAAGTAAATTTTGACTATTACACCACACACCAATTCCATAGCTCATCTGATATACAAAGTTCTTTATCACAAAAATCTCTTTCAATACTTCATTGTAATATTAGAAGTATTCATGCAAATTTTGACAGACTAACTCAGTTACTTGGTGAACTTTCTTATCCATTTGATATTATTGGCTTATCTGAGACTTGGATTAATGATGCTAAAAACCAACTGGCAATGAACATTGATTTATCAGGATACACAACTCCACCAGTCTACTTCTCAAAGAGCTGGTGGAGTTGGTTTGTACATTAAAAATAGCTTAAATTTCCATGTTAGAAGTGATCTTAGTATTTGTTCTCCTGAGTGTGAAACACTTTGGATTGAAATAGAAAACTATCTTAATAAAAATATTATTTGCGGCATTGTGTATAGGCATCCGAACTCCAATCTTGAAACATTTCTGACCAAATTATATTCTCTCTTTGAACAAATTCATGTGGAGAACAAATGCTGCACTATATTAGGTGATTTTAATATTAATTTATTAAATTATGAAAATCATACTCTAACAGAGGACTTTATAAACACTTTAAATTCACATTTCTTTGAACCCCATATACTCAAGCCTACTAGGATTACTAATTATTCCTCAACTCTAATTGATAATATATTTTTTAATTCAATGGATTATCAAACTATTAGTGGTAATTTATTACGAGGACAGGATCTTAGTTCTCATGATCATATATATATAATTTATCATTTCAGTTCACACATAATAAAATTATTATTGAATGAAATATGGTACCACCCATCTGATTTGCCTCCTCTCTCTCTATTCTTTTGTATGTACTTAATTACCAAATGATTGATAAATTCCTGCGATTGTTTTAATATCTATTATTTCTACGACCATTTATTATTTTATCATCTTAGTCTATAAAATACTATAGTACATGTAATTAAGTTCAGTTTTTGGTAATAAAGTCGAGTTGTTGTTGTCAGTGTTCACAAAATTGGATCTATGGTTGTACATCCAAGGGTAGGTTGATCAGGCCTTATCCCTTCCACTGAGTACCTAAACCTTATCTGTTAACGTACATGTATAACCTGTTAACGTACATGTATAGCATGTCCTTAACTGATCAGAATTGTTCAACATTCTTAAATGCATATTGTGTGCTAACACACGTTTGGTCCTAAGATACGTGAATTTCTTCGTTCTTTTTTTTAGTAACATAAAGTATTCCTTGTCCTACACCTATTGTGTATATTGTTGGGGTTGGCCCCAGAATGGTTGATATGTCAGCCCCGTATCTACGGAGAACATTCCACAGTTGTAGTTCCACGGCACTTGGCTGGGCGGTCTGCAGCTGTAGTTCCACGGCACTTGGCTGAGCGGTGGCACTGTCCAATACGGTAATTGCGCGGGAAACGTGTTAGTCGACGAGATCACTCCAACCATCGGAGAGATGTTAACTGGTCTCAGGTATGCAGGGTTACCAGGCTCAATGTACGTAAAACGTTGTGGCGCTAATCTTTCCCTTCGTGGACGACTATAAACCTCTTCAGGCTCCAGTCCTTGATACTGTGCAGTTGGAAATTGTGCAGCCTCAGTTATTGTTGGTAATGGCTGCCCATCTTCATAGCTTCCTTCAGCTTCAGTAACTGCATCCTCCGCAAATGGCTCGCTGTCAGATTCAGTAACTGCATCCTCCGCAACTGGCTCGTTGTTAATTGCTTGATTTCCTCCAGCAGTACCTACGGATACTTCTCGTTGAACTGGTATGCTTTGTGTTGAAAGTTGCGATGAGTAGCTTGTGAAGGTTGGTAAGTTATCATCGTCTTCTTCTTCAGATGACTCTATACTGTCATGTGCGCATGAAGTTGGTGGTCTGTCGGCGACCATTTTCCCTTCTTTCTTTTGAGGTATCTCTTGATCCCAAACTGGCTCAGCTGAAAGATGATAATCGCAAGGGAGTAACAAATTGCGGTGCAAGACGCGGTTACGGCTCTTTCCAGACTCTGGCCTAACTTCATATACCGGGCTGTCTGGTCCTCTTCTGGATACCACAACATGGCCTTCCGGTTCCCAGAAAGACCTCAACTTTCCTGGTCCACCACGGGGGGTCAGATTTCGGACAAGGACTCGATCTCCTACCTCCAGTACTGACGATCTCACTCGCCTGTTGTACTGCGCCTTGCCCTTGTTGGAATTCTGACGAGCGGCTTTCGTAGCTAGTTCATATGCGTCTGTCATAGCAGTCTTCCATTTAGCACAACATATCCTCGTTCTAGAATTACCAATAATCAGTAATTGGCTTTTGCTCTTCAATTATCAATAATCGCTAATTCTGGAACACAAATTAAACAATGACATTCTTAAAACCAGTCAAGGATAAAGATAAACAATTGTCCAAATCCGAACGGCGGTAGACGCGCTTAGTGTAGTGGTCGTGACGCCTGCACTGCCAAGCACAACACGCAAACGACTACGAGTTCAAGCCCGAGTAGGAGCGCTCAAAAAAAAATTTTCTCTCGTTTACCTTCTCTTCTTGTTACCTGTGAACTCTAGCTCTAGTGAGTGAGAACCCGTCGTTTACCCGCGAACTCGTCCGATGGTTAGGGTTCGGTTTATGGTTCGGGTTAGGATTTGTCGTAGTATTACCAATAATCGGTATTTCAAGCGTGTTTGCCATTTACTGATTATTGGTAATTGTAGAGCGAGGATGCGTTGTTTAGCAACGTATTCAGGGTATGGGATTCATACATTTCGGTCCTCCGCACCCAAACTCTGGTAATCTATACCAACAGAACTTAAAGACCTTCCATACCATGCTTTCAAACAAAAATACAAAAAGTTTCTTTTGGATGACCAAATCTAATTGTAAACAAATAAAACACCTTACATATTTTCATAAGTATTTAATGAATTTAATGAATGTATAGCTATAATACCATTATAATTATACTTGTTTACTTACAATATCTATATATACTAGTTACTCATCTTATTGATTATTATCTAGTAGTCATAATCAATTTTAATGGCTCCAGTTCTTTCCTTTTATCCTTCTCTCTTTTTTCCTTCTTTCGCATAATACATGTCTCAATCGTCCTTACTAGTAACATAGGCGGTGACCAACTCGAAAGCATTTCTGCTACTTTGGTCTCTGCACACCTATTTTGTATATTTCTGTATTACATGTATGTTATATGTCTTTTTTAATATCTGTAATTAATTATTTGTACCTATTATATATCATGTAAACAGTGTGGAAAAAAACAATTTAGTATGAAGTGGTCGTTTCCTGTGGTCTCAAACCAAAGACTAAGTCAATGGGCAACCGTGGTGATCTGTCGAATAGTAGTTGGAATGGAGAGTAACCAGTAGCTTCATTCTTCGTACAGTTGTAGGCATGTATCAACTTATTGACGTGGTCCTTCCAATTAGCTTTGTGGGCCTCCGGGAGGGTCCTCAACATACCCAGAAGAGTCCTATTCATTCTCTCCACTTGACCATTCCCTTGGGGGTGGTACGGTGTAGTACGAGAATGCATAACCCCGGAGAGTTGCTCCAACCTTGCAAACAGACGATTTTCAAATTCACCTCCTCTGTCATGGTGAATCTTGGTATGAAATTATTGTATATTTTCTCTGCTGTTGTAATGGCGGCTTTGTTTCTGGTTGGGTAAGCCTGTGCATACCTCGTTAAATGGTCCACAACTACGAGTATGTATTCAAAGCCCCCTGAGCTACGTTCGAGATGCACGAAATCAATAGAGACCAGTTCAAACGGCGAACTCGTAGTAATCGTTTGTAGCGGTTCCCTAGTTTGAAGAGATGGATGTTTCTGCGTTAGACACCGACATACACGGTTTATAAAGTGGTCAATATCTTTTCTCGTATATGGCCAGTAGAATCGTTCACGTGCCGTTCAGTGCCCAGGTGGCCCGTTTTCTCGTGTAGTTCATGGTAAACTCTGCGTTTATTGTGATAAAGGATACCGCTCTTTTTATCAACATGAAGTTTTGGGAGTTCGTAGATATATTTACGAACCTCTGGAGATTCCCGATATCGCTCACGTGGGGTGGGCTTCGTCTTCGATGCAATGTATTCTAGGATACGGCTAATATTAGGGTCCTCACGTTGTCCTCTTGCAATTTCTACTACCCTGACTTGGTTAACGTTATATACCGGTAGGTGCAACCGGTCTATTTCCAACATCTCTACTTGATCCGTTATAGCAGTAACCCAAACCGAATCGCCGCGACCGAGTGATGTGATTGATGAAATTACTGTATCCAACTCGCCCTGTAACATAGTTTCCGTACATGATGTCATATACTTTCCAAAGTCCCCAGGAATCCTCGATAAGGTATCAGCATCTACATTAATTTTGCCAGGTCTGTACTTGATTTCAAAGTTAAAATCAGCCAATTCTCCCACCCACCGTAACCCAGTGGCGTTCAGCTTAGCAGTCGTTAGTACATATGTGAGTGGGTTATTATCTGTAAAGACCGTAAACCGTGGAGAGTAGTACAGATAATCTCTAAATTGTTCCGATACTGCCCATTTGAGTGCGAGAAATTCCAACTTGCCAGAGTGGAGATGGTAGTTGTGCTCAGCTGGTGTCAGGGTTCTTGATGCATAAGCTATCACCCGGAGAATGCCTTTCTGCTTCTGGTAAAGTACGGAACCGAGACCCTACTGCGAAGCATCCGTATGGACAATGAAAGGGCAATTATAATAGGGATAAGCCAGAATCGGTGGTGACGTAATGCGATCGATGAGTGTATCCAGTGCTGCTTGGTGACTGGGTAGCCAATGGACTGGTGTTCTTGATGGTAGTCGCCCACTTGATGATGTTTTTGAGTGTGGTGTCTTTTCACCATGTTTTTTCGAGCTTCGTTCCATTAAGCAGATCGTAAATTGGCTTGGCTATCCTTGAAAATTTTTGGACATAGCGGCGATACACTCCAAGAAGTCCCATAATCCTCCTCACCTCTCCTACTGTACAAGACGTTACTTCTTTCAACGTAGTAACAGCATCTGTGGCTTTAGGATCCATGCGATACCCGTCTTCCGAGATAATCCTGCCAAGAAATGATACTTCTCTCTTGAATAGATCGCACTTCTTGTGCTTCAGTTTGACCCCATGGCTCCGTAACCTTTGCAGCACCAGGCGAAGATGTTCTACGTGCTCACTAAATGATTTGGAAAATACTATTACATCATCTAGATATGGAGTGCACATCGTGTCTCTCAAATCACCTACGCAGTCCTCCATAAATCTCTGAAAGTTAGCAGGAGCATTCATCTAGCCAAAAGGTATCCTTAACCACTCGTATAATCCCCAGGAACTGATGAATGCTGTCATGGGTAGGCTTCCTGGCTTGATGAAACCCTGGTGGTATGCCTTTCCCTGGTCTAAAACACTAAACCAGGAGTTGACACCTAGGTTATCGAGTTTCCTGGATACGGAGGATCGGGTGACGGTCTGATACTGTCTTCTGGTTCAACGCCCTGTAGTCAACGCACAGTTTCGTACCTCCATCTTTTTTTCTGACACAAACTACGCTGCTTGAATAAGGAGACTTGGATTTCCGTATGAAATGTCTGTTAAGCAGGTCTTCGATATAGGCCTTAACCTCAGGGTACAATGGTCGGGGTATAGATAGGTAGCGCTTCTGAATTGGCTGCGTATCCGTCAGGTGAATGTCCATTTGAAGCCCTTCAATGCATCCTACCTCGTCGTCTCTTGCAAAAGAATCAGCTTCTTCGCACAACATCACTTGCGCCAAACTTTGTTGTTCCGGAGTCAGACCACTGAGGTCTACTTCCGGCATATTTGTACCTTCCTGGTTTTGCCCGCTCACCGTACTTTCACCTTGATGGCAGTTTGCAGCTGTACATGTTTACAGCTGTACACGTCCACTTCCGTCACCGAACGAACCAACTGAAGTCGGCCCAAGACTACTCTTGCTGGCAATGTTATCTCATGGTCCGTGGTATTCGAGACCGAGATGTTTATAACCGTAGAGATGCCCTTCTTTATCGTGGTCAAGGCTTCGTCAGTGAACTTCCAGCCCCGATGGCCAGTTGGAGAGCTCATCTGGTTCGAACAATACAGTAGTATAGGTGGAGTTAAAATGATACCCGTTTTTTTCGTTAACGTAGTGGAGGCCTTCGTTTAAACCTCAGGCCTCCCCTACGTTAACAAAAAAAATGGCATCATTTTTCCTCCACGTATACTACTGGAAGCATAATTGGTTAAAATGCTGTCTTACAGCGATAACATTCTTTGACCTACTTATCCATTTTTTGACTTCATAGACCGTGAACAAGAAAGAAAATAAGGCTTGAAATGTTGTCAGTTTTTCCATTCGTTGCCAACACTATTGCATTTCGATATCCATATTAGAGAAAGCCGCACATGTATAGTATATCGACACCGATTGTGTGTTCTTTGTCCCGCGACATAGAAGATGGTCACCCTAGAAGAACTACGTACTCAAGCGAAGCAATTTGGGTTGCGAGGTTTTTCTAGGTTCGACAAATCCAAGCTAGCCCAGACAATAGCTGAGGCTCGCGCTCTCGAATGGGAGAATAGAATCGAACGAGCCGATCGAACAGGTAGGTTTCCAGCTCTTCGAGGCGATTCGGAAAATCCTCACAAAAGAGCTCAACGCGTGCGGGAAACCAAACAGTTGAATGAGGAGATCACAGCAAGTCTAAGGGCAAAAGCTGACGAAGAGAGGTCTATAGAAAACCCTCGAAGCCGCTTGCCCCACAAACGCCGAGCCTTTCGACGGTTCCTGCAAGAGCCTCGTAGTGAGCCACTTCCACGGAGTCTAGCTCGAGAGGCCGAGGCTATTCTCGATGAGAGAGATGGAATGCTCGAGGGAGTGGAGATCGGCCGCCGTACTATCCAGTGGCGCTTCTTCCAAGGTGTGGCAGGAGATTTAACCCCTAGGATCATGGAAAAGTTAGTTGCAAAGGTAACCACCAGCTTCTACCTGCGCTACGGCTACACCTATCGCATTCGCAATGTCAACGACGGACGTGTGATGCTATTCTCCAAGACTGTCCCCAGTTCTCCATGGTTGAATGTCCTAGGCAATGCGGAGGAGTGGATCAATAGCAAGGAGACAGCTCGATTGAATCCCGACAACATCAATCGACCAAATACCCAATGGGCCTTCGTGCGTTGGATCTACGTGGATGTCAAAGTCGTGATTGATCGTCAGCCTCTGTTGGGAACAGGTCCACTACCCCAATGGCTTCGTCAGAAAAAAGGAATGATTGCCCTTGATCGATATGGTGACAACCTATGTCTTTGGCGTTGCCTTGCCGTATGCAAAGGAGCCCGTGCAGACAAGTGCAACACCTCAGCTCGAAAACTTGCCCAGAACTTCTATCGCCTGACAGCGCCCACGCAAGACGTTCCCAGAACTTCCTTAGACCAGCTGGAGAAAGTCGAGTTACACTTTGGAATCGGCATTCGGGTGTACGAACCTACGGAGGCTGGCGCTTGGCATCTGATGCGACATGCAGCTCACTACAAGCATACGATGACGATTGGGATATACGAAGGACATGCCTTCTATATCAAGGACGTCAAAAAGCTAGGGCACGTCTACGTATGCAATGCTTGTAAGCAACGGTTCACAAATGCCTCGAACCTTCAACGCCACGCAGATCGTTGTAGTCGTGGCGAAACGAAGATTGTTTGCCCTGGAAAAGTAATTACGGTACCTCAGTCGGCATACGAAAAAGCCTTCTGGCCAGAGAGCACAGCCAGCAAAGCCGCTCTACGCTGGTTGAAACGCGAAGCCGAAAGGATTGGGCAACACATTCATCACGCAGCTTGTGGACATGGTGGAGAGCATTGGCTCGAAGGAGCAGCGGTTGATGGCTACGAACCTCTTTCGAAAACCATTTTCCAATTTCATGGATGCTACTTCCACGGCTGCCCAAAATGCTTCCCTCAAGAGAGATGTCTGTATCGTAAGACCTGCAAAAGAACGGAGAGTCTACGTGAGGCAGGTTACGTAGTAGTGGAGGCTTGGGGTTGCTCTACAAAGAAGACGAACGAACCGGTTCCAACGCCAACGCAAACCGCCTACCCACACGCCATAGTGTACGACTTTGAAGCCTACCTCGATAGAACGAAAGGTCGACAACCAACGGACCGATTGAGCATCGAAAACGTTCATGTTCCCATATCAGTATCAATTGCCGACACGTACGATCGAACACCAACCCATCTCTGTCGACGTGATCCAAAGGAACTTATAGCGGCCTTCGTCGAAGAACTCCAGCTAAGAGCGCAGAACATCCAAGAAGGCGTTGCGGAACAGTTCTGCCCCAAGACACCTGAATTCTCCTTTGACACACTACCAAAGGAACAACGGATGAGAATCGACGAATGGGTCAACCAAGTTCCCGTTCTAGGCTTCAACTCTGGCCGGTATGATTTGAATTTGATCAGAAACTATTTCGTAGAATCTATTGCCGATACATGCAAGAAAGTCAGAGTAGCGAAGAAAGACAATTCTACTATGTTTCTCTTGACTCCCGATTTCCGTTTCCTCGATGTGATAAACTACCTTGGACCTGGAACTTCTTACGAACGTTGGATCACTGCTTACGGATGTGAATCGCAAAAGAGTTTCTTCCCATATGAGTGGTTCGACTCTCCCGACAAGTTGGATCACGTTGGATTACCAGATTATCAAGAGTGGGGTTCGAAGTTGAAAAGAGAACACTTACTATCTAGGTCAGAGTTCGAAGATTGTAAGTGCACCTTTCACGACAAAGGAATGGAGACCTTCGCAGATTGGCTACGATACTACAACGACCTAGACGTAGTCCCATTCCTAGAGGCACTCGAAAAGATGCGAGATTTCTACCACGAGAAGGGAGTAGACATGCTGAAAGACGCCGTGTCCATCCCAGGAGTCTCGCTACAGTTCCTGTTTCGAGGTAGTGTAGAACGGGGAGCTGAGATGTACGCTCCAGGTGAGGAAGCCTACCACATGCTGAAAGGCGCTGTCGTGGGAGGTCCAAGCATAGTGTTCACTAGACGCCACGAAGCGGGAGTGACTAGGATTCGCAGTCATCAGGGAGGAACTAAAATTTGTCGTAAGATTCTTGGATACGATGCCAACGCCCTATATCTTTCTACCATGGAGCTCGAAATGCCTTGTGGAAAAGAAGAGGTCGTTCACTATGATGAGCCAGATCTAGAAGCCGAAGACTTCGTCGAATGTCTACGAAACGGTGAGTGGTTTGGCTACGCGGAGGTAGACATCGAGATACCAAAAGAATTGTGGCAGAAATTTGAGGAGATGCCCCCCTTCTTCTACAACAAGAAAATCCCCAAGGAAGCAATTTCTCCACAAATGTTGGCCTACCTCGCAAGGACGGGTAGAAAGCTCAGCGAGGAAAAGAAGCTAGTTGGGAGTCTCTCTGGAAAGAGGTTGCTACTCTACGAGCCCCTACTACGTTGGTATCTCGATCATGGCGCAGTGATTACTGCTGTCTACCGCACGATAGACTACGAATCCAAAGAAATCTTCGAATGGTTCGTGGACCAAGTCACTGAGGCGCGACGCATGGGAGACGTAGACAAAAGTAAAGCTTTGCTGGCAGATGTGTTCAAGCTATTAGGAAACAGCGCCTATGGAAAGTTGCTCGAAGACTTGGGACGCCAAACAGATGTCACCTATACGAAAGACGAGAAAGTTGTTGACAAAGCATTGCGAAGTGTTTGGTTCGAAGATCTGGAAGAGGTTGGTGAGGCATACGAACTCGAGAGTAGAAAGGCCCAGATCCGAATCAAACGCCCTTTCCAAGTAGGTATCGCGGTATATCAGCTTGCCAAACTTCGCATGCTCGAGTTCTACTACGACTTCCTTGATAAGTACGTCGATCGCAAGGATTTCGAATACATACAGATGGATACGGACAGCGCGTACGTTGCCATCTCTGGAAACAGCCTCGACGAAGTTGTAAGATCAGACCTACGAGAGGATTTCGCAGCCCACAGAAAGGAATGGCTAGCTTGGGACAAATGGAGTAGTCGTACGCCAGGACTCTTCAAACTCGAATTCGAAGGTCAACGCGCTATTGCCCTATGTTCTAAAGCTTGGTATGTCGATGTGGGTGGCAGCAGGAAATATTCCACCAAAGGTATGTCTAGACGGCACAACGACGTTTCGTGGGCTCGATTCGAAGCAGCACTCCAGGGTAGTATTGACATGGCGAAAAACCGAGGCTTCCGTCTAGTGCCGGAAGGTATGGCAACCTACGAACAGCAGAAACTTGGGCTATCGGCTTACTACGACAAAAGACGCGTTCTGCCCGATGGAATCCACACCGAGCCAATAGAGTATGCTGTCTAGCGCTTGGATACGAACAGAACATCTTTCGGTGGTAGTTCCGTATCCCTAGGAACGACTTGTAGCTCTTCACGAACGAATCCACGTTTGGGTGCATCCTTCCCCCCTTCTCGCTTAGCGAGGTAGTACAGCACAGGCTGTCCCGAAGATACTACACTTCGCGAAATGGTGTATATCTGTAAACTCCACACGGGATCAGTGGCTCTACGTTTTTCACCTCCTTCCAATTCTCCTGGGGCGTAGAGATATCGAACTAAGGCGTCAAATGGTAGGCGCTCTTCTCTCAAGCCAACAGTGCGTGAATATGTAGGAGTCTTTAGATCTACTTGTTGCGTCACTACGGAATTCGAAGGCTCCTTTCCTGTAAGTCGAGTCACCTCACCATTCAGGGCTTTGATAACCATTGGTAAACGAACTACCCATTCTCTACTACGCGCCTCTGAGCCTTCCGAAGTAAGTACCATCTCTTGTGCATATTGGTATCCAAACAATCTCTCAGCTAGCGTTCTATTCGCTCGTTCGACGAAGCCTTGCGCTCTATGATTACCAGCCTCGCCTCGTTGAACTTTCGTACCATGTAGTTCTAACGTTTCAGACATACGTCCCATGAATTCTCTACCAGGATCTACTTGCAACGTCTTTGGCCATTCGAGTGGACTACGTTTGTAGATTCGTTCGAATGCCGCAGAAACTTCACCACTATCTTTCGAAGCTAAAGGTTCGGCTTCTTTGTATCGAGAAGCCACATCGATTACCACCAATGCGTACTTGTATAGCTTCCGTCCACGCCCAGGTCGATCGTGTGGTAAGAATATCAAATCAGCTTGGTGGACTTCGTTAGGTTTCGATACGGTCCAATGTGGTCGTGGTACATATCGTGGTGGTGATAAATAAATTTGCCATAGTGCTTGCTTCTCTAACCAACTCTTAGCCGTGTCTTCCGATACCTTTGCTGCCGCCGATAGTTTACCAATTGCGGAGTAACCTTTCCAATATCCTTCAGGGCCATAGAAGATAGCATCCATTACGTATAGTGTTAACAACGAGACTTTAATATGTATAGTCCTTATCGTGAAAAAAAAAGAATAAAGACCCATCGGTCCTTATTCCTTTTTTTTTTCTTTTTTTTTTTTTCTTCTACATCTCCCTATTCGTATACGTCCTCGAGAGTGGCCCGAGTCTTCGTTGGAAGCGGTTGCGTTACGACTAGGACGGCGGCGTCGAGTAAGTAGGATATTCCCAATCCACTCGTGCAGACACTACTAGCGTCGCAAACGCCATCGTGTATGGAACCTGGCAATATCATATTACTTATGTTGGAAGCATTTACTTGGTTGGAATTCGCATCTACGAGAGCTTCGTAAGAAGTGCGGCTTCCTACGGAGAACGGCCGACTCTTGTCGAAGAATAGGCAGTTGGGTACACCTGTCTGCATGTTGCATTTCATGCGCAGCCTAGCAATGGGATTGCTCAATGCACATCCGGCGTTCTTGGAGGCTTCCATGGAGATAGTTCGTTGAACCAGTGTATGGATCTTAGTGTTGGAGACAACGAGAGCTCCTTCGGCTGGTGCGGTACGGCGACGCAGATTGCGTGCACAAATCTTTCCACTTGTGAGGCACGCCTCAACCTCGTTTTCGAACGCAGAGTCCAACTCTTGGATCACTTTGAAGAGGGTACTCAATTTGTCTGGACTTGGAAGTTCAGGGTTTCCATCCTTGTCGGTCTTCAAGGTGATTCCATCCATCTGAGTCAATACTGGCACACACCACTTTTGAATTTGTAGGCAGGGATTGCGATCACGCTTCTTGTACTTATCCTTTTGTCCCGATGCGAGGTTCAATCGGGCAAGGTCTTCTTGCTCATGTGGACATATTTGACCAACATGTTTTTCGTCTTTGAAGCGAAAGATTGCTGGACGTTGTCCTTCCCCAAGATCAAAGTAGACTGGGATGTATTTACATCCGTTTGGACCACTTCGAGGATTGTCCCAGTCGAACACAACTATTCCCTCCTTTCCCTGTTCGAAGGCTTTGAGGATGTCTTCTGCGTTGAACACAGAGGATTTGTTTGCCGTCGCCGTGGTATTGGCATCGTTGGTTGAGATGGCACCATTGGTTGAGGGGGCATCGTTGGTTGCATTGGAAACTTGGCTAGCCATCGTCTTTGATATATATACATGTGTCTTTATCTAATAGGGTTGTTGGATTCGATTTTTATTTTTACGACCCCGTTGTGGTGGTCTTCTTTCAGCTTTTCCTTGGAATTAGTCTTGTGATTTTTAAAGCAACCGACTAGCGACGTATCCTAGAGCAAACGTCCCACCACCTACGATTACCAATTCCGTAGTTCTCTGTGAACTCGAAGGTTTGTAGTAGTGGGAAAAGTGAGGCTTCTTCATGTTCATGCGGTGCAGCCCCACGTGTACTGTATTGTATAGTACAAGGGCGCGGTCCGTATCGGCTAGATCCTCGGCAGCGTAGTATTTCTTACGTTCCTGCTCTTGGACCCACTTGGATAGTTCTTCTTGTTGTTTTTCGTAAGTGGCCATGTCAGCCTTGTATTTCTCAAGGGCTCTATCATGCCTTTCGATCTCTATATTAGTCTCCTCTGGGTCTCTTCCAGAAATATATCGGTCGAGGTATTTAGCACCAAGGCTTGCTGCCGCAAAGGCAACCGCTATGCTAATCGATCCCCCCATTGTTTACAAACTCTTAGGTACGAACCCTTTGTTTTCGAAATTCTTAGGTACGAGCCCTTTGTCTTCGAGATACTTTTTGGCGGCAATGCTACCAGCCAATACGGCCGTCCACTTCACGTAATTCAAGATGCTTGATGAAGGATCGCCAAGCATAGACTCCTTTGTCACCTTTTTTACGATCCAACCAACACCAGTTGCTATTCCAGCCAATGTGGCGGCATCAATTACTGTTTCTACCGCTTTGCTTTTTTCTGCCATCGAATGTATCTGTATTGTCGATATGTTCAAATGTTATTTTCCATGGAAGGCAACTTTTTGCTTCTAGCTTCGTGTACTTCTTCAGAATGAGTGTGGGGTGTCGTAGCGTTGCGGTCCTTATACTGATAGTACAGCCCAACTAACGCGAGACCTACACCAAGGGCTGATAGTGTAGTGTTGGCAGACACTTTATCGTACCAGCTTCCGTCGTCCCGAACTTCAGGTTCACTCTCACGACTCAATGCCTCTCTAGCGCGGCGATTACTTTCCGCCAATGCTTTTCCAGCGGCAATGCGCTTTGGATCTTTGGTCTTTTTTTCAGGCGCAGTCTTCGGCGGATCTGCAGTTATCCGATCTTGTTGTTCCTCCATCGTTCATGTCAGTAGACTTTGAGTCTTTAATAGGTTGACTGCTTGGCGTACTAGATGGAACTACGTGGTCAGCTACATGGAACAAGGCACTAGCTAGAGCCACAAAGCGACCTGCTTTAAGAGACAACAAGGCGGCCACAGCAGATATCTCGTTGCGAACTAGGTGGTCTTCTTGTAGATCTAGGAGAAGTGCTTGTTCGCTGTCTAGTCGGACTACGTAACCAACTGCACGAGTTGCTAGTCGCAGTGCTCCGTCTACTAGACAACCTGTTATTTGCTTTGCTACTACGGCCTGGTACCTACTATGTAAACGTATAACGTCTTTATCAGGCAGTCTAGATATATCTCCTAGAGAAAAGTCCCGACCTAGATATTCTTTTGTTGTGCCCATTGCGGCTAGAATCGAGAGTGCCTCCCTACGATCTTTAACATCCTCTGATTTGGATGGATGTTCCAGTACGACCGGCGGACAAACGACGGCGCACTCGCCTAACAGTTCTTTGATTCCTTCATCCATGGTTGAAGTATGCTTTGGGTGCGGGAATCTCTAATACTACCTCGAAAGGATGGCGGAGACAGAAACATGTGCGAGCGAACTTGTGGGCTTTGAGCTCCGAGGTCAACATTTTCCTCTCATCCACCTTCAACCCACCACCGTAGTCCTCAAATAGTGCTTTGGCATCAAGAGCTGACGCGGTATGAAAGGCCACGACCACCGCCACGTTTTCTCGAAAAGGTTTGCATATGCTTGTCAACTGTTGAGTTAACACCCAAATAGAAATGCCTAGGTGACGAGCGGAAAAAGCCATCTCCACGAGCTTATCGGTTCTCAGCTTTACATCCTTCGATGCGGCGCAATCGTCGAGTATCAAAAGAGTATTGGTACCTGCCCAAAAGGTGGAACAAACTCGTAGCGCGGCATTGATGGCATCTTGTGAGGGGCACATCACGAAGAAGTGAGGATCTAGATGGGCGAATCCACGATAGGTAGTGTTGTGGGCATACGTGGGGCATATGAGTACTACGTAATCAAACTTACCACGAAATGCCCCATGAAGCTGCTCTACGAGAAGGGCCGTTTTTCCACAATTCGTTGGTCCCACTATGAGAGCGTTGAATGGGATTTCCGTTACTAAAGTGTCCATGCTAGTACGATACGTTTTCCAGTGCTCCGTTCAATATCGTAATCTGAGCATCGGCAAGTACGAAGATGTGCATGTTCACGGTTCCACTACCTCCAGTCCTATGGATGCGGATCTGGAGGTTCTTTCCACTGCCGGTTTGATTCAAACCATTGCCATGGACAACTGGATCATTTACTGTGCGACAGTCAACCAGGATGGCGAATTTATTATTGTAGAACTTGATCGGGGTCATAGACGTTTTGCCAGCGCCGAACCATCCATTAGCGGCCTCCCAAAAGTCTGATGGTAGCATGCCTCCAGGAAAGATCCTGTTTGGTCTTCCATTGATATCGATCTCGACCTTCGTGATTCCTGGATAGTCAAACGCCTCGCTGTTTCGCGTGCCGTGGGCATGTTGTGCCACGAAGAGGAGGAGCAGTCCAGTAAAGGACAACCTTGGAACGTCGACTTGCTGGGATATCAGAGTGTCGGACGCTTTGTTGATAGGTACGGTTTTGAAGTGAACGGCGTGCCTGAACAGGAAGACGGCGCCACTGACATATTCGTCTTTCGCTTGCTTGGCGATAATTTCACTCTCAACAACTTCGTACTCTAGCTGGATGTTGCTTAGCTTGTATGTACCTATCTTGGTAGTGTCTGATCCTACCACCACATCCGTAGCAGGTGATAGAGTCAACTCGAGAGAAATGGTGTTGCGAAGAGCGAAGGGATAAAGAGCTCCATGTTGCGTCAGGATGTCCACATCTAGTGGGATTCGGTATTTCGAACCATACACAGCTAGGAGCAAGTTTTCTCCAGTATCCGAAGTGCCTTTGTCACCAGCACTCGAGCGTAGCTTGTTCGTGTTCTCTGTTTGAATACCTTGTCCCACGCGCGCATCTCGCTCTATAGTTGGCAAATAGAGATCGGAATATGTCTGTAGAAGATCTGGTCGTTCAATGTCTTCTATCGTTTCAGCTCCTATTTTGAGAACTCTACGTGAGACCAGACAACGCCCGACATTATCCACCACTCGATTGTTAGCATGTCCACCAGACAACGTAAGGTCAGCCACGAGTGCGAGACTACCTGGAACAAGGACGATGTTTTCCCCTAGTATTGGTATTTTCACATAGAGAGTCTCTCCTGGCTTGGCTTCCGATGGAGTGAAGGTGATTCTATCTACGTTGTGTAGAGCTTTCAATCCCTGAGGTTCTCTGTGCGATTTCGCAGGAACTAACGTCGCCGGAATCATATTGAATATATGGACATAAATAGTTATTGTTCAACATGGCTGAAAATGCAGACTTCGATCCTTTGACTGAGGAAGGTCAAGCCGACATAGAAAATCTTTCTGCCAAAGAATGGCATGAGCTTGGTCCAGGTAAGACTGAAGACCGAAGTACTTGGTGGGATAGAGTTAAGGCCAGAATAGGAGAAAGATCCAAAAGATTTCGGGATAAGCTTTGGAGCAAACATAATGAATGGGGGTACAGTCCACATGAGTACATCAAATTGGTGAAGCTAAATGATGAGAGTGTAATGACAAGCGGCCATACCGCGGAAACATCGTTCACTGAGGTGAAATATATATTAGAGGAAAAAATCGGTCAACACGATGAGGCCTGGGAACGCATCCGTGCCAAGTATCCAAATGTAGACACTACCAAGTTCACTACTACCTTGAATGACCTCGACGAGGTTGTGGTGCGACTGAACAGATCTGGTTCCAAATACTACAAGCTGTACGACGCCGAAGGTAATGCTAATGGAAAATTACCTAAAACGCTCACAGACGCTCTAGGGCCTCCCGCAGAGATGATTGTTAGCGAAGGAGAAGCTGAGATCGACCAACTTAAGATAGAAAGAGCTAAGGAAATGAAAAACGTGAAATCATCCAAGCAAGGGTCGACAGAACATACGGCAGCGAAGGAAGAAGTGATGAAAATAGACGACCAAATACAGGAGATTGAGTCAAATATCGAAAAAATCGAAGAGCGTATGTCCATGCGAGACCGCGTGAAGGCTATCTT
This sequence comes from Actinernus sp. WN-2022, assembly GCA_030867875.1. Taxonomy (NCBI): domain Eukaryota; kingdom Metazoa; phylum Cnidaria; class Anthozoa; order Actiniaria; family Actinernidae; genus Actinernus; species Actinernus sp. WN-2022. The sequence continues at coordinate 51,934,466 of JAOWCC010001679.1, read as the reverse complement.
CAAAAAGTACGGTGTTGGAGTGCTTGGAATTGCGATTGCGACAGGCACCGTGATTGGCGTCGTGGCTTCCATGCTATCTAAGGGGCTTGCTAATGTTGCCAGTGGGGTCGGCAATGCGTTGAAAGGTCTAGGAAAGAAGCTAGGGCAGATTCTACCTGGAATGGTTGGGGCAATTGCTAGCTTTTTGTTTCGCACGGCTGGCGAGGTATTAGGATTCTTAGCGAAGAACATCTGGATATTGATTGTAGCTGTGGTGGTGATCGTAATAGAGCGATTTAAGTCAGCGAAATAGCATCCATGCGGCTCCAGCTGCGGTGGCAATCATCAGCCCCAAATTGATCTCGTGCTTTGTCATAACGGCATCGGTACTACGAGGTTGCGCTACTTGTGGGATAGGCGCAACGACATCTTGATGCGGTAGATCTTTCTTTCGCGAACTACCTTCCATACGTGGTGGTTTCGGAGGCTTCCCCGCAACGACATCTTGATGCGGTAGATCTTTCTTTCGTGAACTACCTTCCATACGTGGTGGTTTCGGGGGCTTTTCATTATAGTTGATACGGTTATTTATTCCAAAGTGGATGTTAGGTGTGGAGGCCATTTGTAGTTCGTTGTTATAACCTGGTATGCTCTCATCGTTAATAATCATACGGCTGGGTATTAACAAACAGTCCTTGGCAACTGCAAGGTCGAGACGAACGCGCGTTAGATGCAAAGCGTTTTGATATCGTACAAGGCTATCTACCTTCTTTTCTGTGATGACCTCTTCCAACTTTACACCACAATCGGCCTGAACATTGTGGGATAAGGTCGTTGTCCCTACGATTGAACTGCGCAAAGAAGCCTGGGATCCTAGAACGCAATATACGTAGACCATTGCAGATAAGTTTATTCTGGCTAGCCCGTCCTTCGACAATCCGTGACCAGTTTGTGGAACGAACCAATTGCGTTGATTCTTTACCACATCGTTACGAATGAACTTTAACGGAAATTCGAAATTTTCATCGCGACTCTCCTCAGGAAACTTGAAACTTCCCCCAGGCCACTTCGAATCGTATGAAGTGTTGTGTGCCCCCCATTTCTCTTGAGCATTCGTCAGCCCTCCCTTTCTGAGGTATATGTATACGTCTCCTAAGCCACCATTGGCCCCTCGGCGCAGGGCAAAGTCAACTTTATCGACTCCAAACTCTATTCTGAGCCTGTCATAAGCGACGGAACTCCATGGAGCGTTGTTGTTTTTATTGAAGACCGAATCTCTGGGAAGTGGAACCCCCAATTCGAACAGTAATCGCCTCATTGTGTAGTACACATGGAAGCGGTAAAAGCTCCTGACGTTGTCGATGATTGGTGCCTCATCGGAAAGATGGTCGTCAAACGACACCCCACAGCCTGCCGTTGCACACCAAAGGACGAAGCATAGCTGTTGTTGCCAATGTCTCATTGGTGGAGCATCTAGCCACTCGTTTGCTTGCTTTACGGTGTAGAAAACTTGGTCCGGCTCTTGAAAGATATCTCGTGGCGTCAACGTGAAGGACTGATCCTTTGCTACGTAGATCTTGAGTGTTCGTAGGATAGGGACTATGTCTTTTGGGTCGTCCCCCCATGGAACGGCTGGAACTGGATACTTCTCTTTTGTCTTTCTGAATGGAGATGGGAAACCTACCTGCAGTGCATCATCAATACGTTTTTGAATGGTAGCACGTGGCTTGGAGATATCATCGCCATAGACCGCATAGCTATGATTCCCATCTCGAAACCAAATACTCGTCGAATATTTGCCTGAATTATGTATGCTCGTAGAGGCCTGAAACTGGTGGAAGTCCGCTTGTGGGTATTTTTTCTTGAACTTTGTCAACAAATCGGCATTCAGTTTGGCAATCCTGGCGTTTTCATCAACAAGGAGCGCTGTCCGCTCAGCTTTCGAAAGCCTTGGACCACCCATGGCAATCTCCGCCAGGTCCTCAGCAGATAGATCATCATCTTCGTTTGGTAAAACTAGAGGCATCGTAACTATTGAAGTTATGACATATAAAGTTTATGTCTTTAATATACGATGGTGATCTTAAATGTCACCACCACCTCGGCTGACCATACGGTCTACTTCGACGATCCAATTCTTATCAATAATATTTCGCTACTCGAAACCACCATTGAGAACAGTTGGTTGAATCTAAAAGAGAAGGCCACGTTTCAGTGGGAAGTCAAGGGCGTGGGGTTCCCATACACGATCAATCTAGGGAATCATAAGATAACTACATTAATGGATCGCTTAGCACCTGCAGTCAATGCTGACATCATTAAATTTATAGACATATCCAGTAAAAAGTATTGGACCCTAGATGTGAAGAAACCAATCAAGTTCAGTAAAAATCTCTGCGAAATATTGGGTATCAAAGGAAACGAAGACGAGGATGGAAACGTAACATTAAAAGTGAGAGAATACGACCTGATAATGGAATATATCCAAACAATATATATCCACTGTGATGCGGTGGATTCCAAATTCTCACTCCTTGAGGGAAAACGCTCGACTGTACTAGCTAGCTTTAACGTAGAAGGCTCCTGGTTTAACAGAAAGACCTATCATTTGATGGAATCAACGAAAATCCAAACTCTAGGAACAATGCGGAACAGCCTTCGACTGACTGTTCGCGATGACAAAAATAATATCATGGACTTCCGTGGTCGACCCCTACGATACGTATTGAAGATTGAGTAAGTCATATGTATAATATGCGATGGCAAGCGATTCGATTCAAACAATTCCAACGGCGCCGATCTATCCCAATCTACGTTCATCTGAAACCGTTTTGTCTGGAGATAGCTTTCGGCTACAAAAAGTATGTGACACACTTGCTGAACTCGAACGGCAGGCAAAGCACTACGAAGTCGTTCGTAAGAAATATGCCCGAGCGCGTGGTATTGTTCACGGGGTTGCTGTGGCCACAGGTAGCTTGAGTGGTGCATTATCCGCTATGGCGTTGGGCTTGACATTTACGGGAATCGGGATACCTGTGGGTATTTCATTAGGAAGCATCGGGTTCGTTTGTGCCGTCATTTCGGCCTCGATGTCTATCGCAAGTAAGAAACTTGGCATTCGCGTCTCGAAGCACGAAAAGACCGTTATGTTGGCAAAGGCTAAAGCCAATTCCGTGGAAGTCAAAGTCTCAAAGGCTCTAGCCGATGGTAATATTTCAGAAGCCGAGTTCGGAAGTGTTATCGATGAAAGATCGAAATACGAATCACTCAAGCTCGAAATACGACAAAAAAATAGGCAAGAAAGAGGGTCAAAAAACCTAGAACAACTTCGCTCGGAGATCCGAAAGGAAATGAGAGCAAAACTTGGCAGTCTAGTGGGATAAGAATCAACATCTCCTATGAAAGAAACCATAACGGAGTCTATTTTAACTTCACTAAGAAAATCGTATAAATTACTGCGCTAAGAACAGATGCTCTTAGTTCGTATAAATTACCGTGTTGTTTTGCGATTCGTATGCAGATTTTTGTCTAGTCACGTCAAACTATGTCACGGGCCGCAGGTGAAATAAAAATTGTCTGAGTCGTACGTAAATTTTAGGGTCGCCAAACTTTTTTGCATTCCTTAGCGCCCCAGTTTCACTTGTTCGAGCAAAATCGGGGCGCTCAGGAATTTTAGGGGGAACTCAGGAATGTATGTATTCATCCCCCTTGGCTTATGCAATGGATGTGGTTCGTATGTAGATTTCTGCCAGCCATAATTAACATACGGCAGCTGCTCTGCCAAACGTAAATACGAATTCCGCTCTCAAAGGACTTTTAGTCATTTAGGATAGGTCGAAATCAAAAAAGCATTTAGAAATAAACTAGTACAAGGTATACATCGCGCGATGCCTGAGACGATAACTTGTAGTTGGTTAATGCGAGGCAAGGACACGAAATGTATAAGGAAGATTTCGAAGGTGTCAGAATATTGTGCTCAACACGACTATCAGATACGAAGAGGAGCCACTCCATTCGGTCCGTGTCATAAATGCGGTCGTGGTTGTCGAACTAGTTACGGACTTTGTACGACGTGTGGTGCACGACGCCAACGTGAACTTAGTGGAGAGAAACGCAAAATCAAGAATCACTTCTCTAAAGTATTGGAAGAATTGAAGGACCGTAAGGCTCGTAAAAACATAGAGGGCTCGCTAAAAGATTCCACATATCCATGTCGTAAATGCGATCGTGATTGTCGAACTAGCTACAGACTTTGTACAACGTGTAGTGCACCACTACGACGTGAACTTATCAAAAGAAAATCGCTTCTCGAAAGTACTGGCAGAATCGAAGTACCGTAAGACTCATGGAGAAGTAGAGGGCTCGCTAAGGGCTTTCGAATGGCAGTAAAAAAAAAAGGAAAAAATGAAGAGAGACGAACTGACAGTTTCTCTTCATTTTTTTATTTTTTTTGCCTCGTTGTTGGCAACGAATGGAAAAACTGACAACATTTCAAGCCTTATTTTCTTTCTTGTTCACGGTCTATGAAGTCAAAAAATGGATAAGTAGGTCAAAGAATGTTATCGCTGTAAGACAGCATTTTAACCAATTATGCTTCCAGTAGTATACGTGGAGGAAAAATGATGCCATTTTTTTTGTTAACGTAGGGGAGGCCTGAGGTTTAAACGAAGGCCTCCACTACGTTAACGAAAAAAACGGGTATCATTTTAACTCCACCTATACTACTAATACCGGTGTGGTATGTTCCACCGGACCTGTATTTGTGCGACAAGATATCCGCACTACCCTATTCTTCGGCGCGACTGTGCTACTCTACGTTTTAATGGAACAAAGTTCTTCGTTACCACTAGTGTTTATGAAATTAACTAGTGCCTCTACATAGTCCTCGACACTACCAGGACAGGATGCTGGATTGAGGTTCACTCTTACCATTGTCCTTAACATGCAGTTCGATTACATTATATCCAATAATAGGGGCATCTAATTCTTCCTTTGTAACCAATAGGGGTACTATAATGTTCCGCGCGGGTTCATACCGTAATGTAAAGCTTATTTCCACCCACCCACTGTACGGGATCCTTGTCCCATTTGCAGCTTGTAGTCAAAGTTCAGACCCTGCCCCAAGGAGATCGTGAGTATCATATCTCTAATCTTTAGATCTGGAAATTGTTGCTTTAGAGTGCTTTCTGAGATTATTGATACCTGCGCCCCCGTATCCCAGAGAACTTCAGTCTCAATGTCATTCATCCGGCACTTTATTGAGCACTTACTCCCAACTAGCTTTGCTACTGTACCCATCTCTTTAGGAGTCAAGTGACTTACAAATATGTTGTCAACAGTTGAACCCTTCACCCCCTATTTGAGAGTTCCTGAATGGCTTTACATATATTTTTATGCTCTTCTGACACTTTTGGGTACAGTAACGAACGGCTGTGCAACCTAAGCATCGTTTAAACTTTCCATTTCGTGGCTCGCTCCTTATTCAATAACTACAGTGGTGGGACGGTATTGCTTCTGATGGGGTTACTCCCTGTCCCTTGGGCTATACTTGGCTTGGCAGTAGCGGGCAATATGGTTATTGTCCCCGCAGTAGTAGCAATGGTCCCCTTCTCGCGGCAGGCCTTACATCACCTCTTTCTTTCACTATTTACTGTGGATCCCCTCAAGTACGATCCGGGAGTTGGTTGCTGTTCAGAGCTTCTGTTTGGAGTGAAAGGCTTCCCGTAAGTCTCCTACCTCAGACTGCATCGCCAGCAGGTCCTTTTGGACTGACTCTAGGACAGCCATGATCTCTCCTGACTGGGTAGACTGTTTCCCTTTTTTGGTGGTTCTACCCCGCTAACGCCTCCCACAAATGACACCTTAGCCGGAGACTTAAGTTGTCGTCCCCCGGAATGACTAAATTTGGTCACACGTACGTTCGTTCTCATCAAACATTGTTGAATTCATCGCCTCTATAATTTCTTCGTCGATGACTGCCGACTGTTTCATATGGCGCGCCGATCCGGAGAAAAATACTTATCTTGAAATATATACAACTTGTTGTGAAATTATAGAACTTGATTGAAAAATATACAACTAGTTAGGATAAATATACGACTTGTTTGTAAAATATACGACTTGTTTGTGAAATATACGACTAGTTTAAAAAATATCTACGGCTTGTTTGAAAATATACGACTTGTGTCAAAATATACGACTTGTGTCAAAATATAATACTTAGCCCGCGATGATTCGGTCAGCAGACGTACTTCGCGTGGAGGAAGCCCGGGTACTAGTCGCTTTCGCTTCCCATGCACACACAAAATGGCGTCTTCGAACGATCTGGCTGTATTTTTTGACATTTTAAGTGATGGAAAAATAATATATCAAGAGATTCAAAGAAAACTATTCATTGCCGATGACGAAGAAGCTAATTTACTTCAAAATCGTTGCAAACAATTTATCACTGCACTCCTTATTGTCTCAAGGCCACTAGAATCATATCCGCACATTATGGATGATGTACAACAAGCAGTTGTGGAATTCCAGAAGATTAATAACCGAATAGAAGAGCGATTTCATGAATTACAGCAAACTAACACACAGTATGTGTGCCCTACGGTATGTGTGCCCTGTTTTCTCTTAGAGAATTCACAGCCTCAACAAGTTTGTTCAGTATTTGTTCTGCCATGTAGACATAAATGCAGGAGACATAAATGCAGGACACACAAAGAAGGTGTGATGTGACCAATTTGGCGGGAAAATTACTAGTACCCGGGCTTCCTCCATGCGAAGTTTGTCTGCTGACCGAATCATCGCGGGCTAAGTATTATATTTTGACACAAGTCGTATATTTTACAAACAAGTCGTATATTTTCAAACAAGCCGTAGATATTTTTTAAACTAGTCGTATATTTCACAAACAAGTCGTATATTTTACAAACAAGTCGTATATTTATCCTAACTAGTTGTATATTTTTCAATCAAGTTCTATAATTTCACAACAAAGTTGTATATATTTCAAGATAAGTATTTTTGTCCGGATCGGCACGCCATAGTTTCAGGACAGGTCTTAATTTTGCTCGGATCGTTTCATCAATAAGGCCGGTCTCTAGCGCGTGTAGAAATAGACCTTGTACTAACGATTCATCGTACTTGATGACGCTACCGCTTTCTTTGGAAGCGAACATAATCTTTTGACGGATTGTCAACGCCCTAATAAGAAAAGACTGGGTCCTCATTCGGTAATTGCGTGACAATAGCCAACTGTTGACAAAGCTCGGTAGCGCTTTTTTCATGGAAAAGGAAACGTAGGATTTTACGCAGCTTCGCAAGGCTTAGGTTCGAGATGTAACTGCGTAGCTGAAGCCCCGGCTGAATCGCCCGTACCGCTGCATTTATTACTTCTCTTTCTGAAAACCCCTTTGCTATTCCATCATCAATTTGCGATGACAGAGACTGGTAAGTTAGCTTATCGCGTTGACCTGGGTCACCCACTTGTCCTACGATCTTAAATTCCCTTCGAAACACATAACTATTCTCTGTCGGGGGAACTTTAGTAGAACCACTTGCCTTTTCACCGATTTTATCGCTAGGGGCCTCTCCCTGAGCCTCTGTTTTAGCGCTTGCCGCTGGCTTACTAACTTTTCGAGTTGTTTAGTTAGCTTCTCTATTTCGCTTTCCTGTTCGCTAATCGCCAACGGAATTGAGTCTAGGAATGATATAAGGTCATCGAGATACACCGCTTTACTTTCCTCGTCTTTAAATTTCTCCAGATTTTTCTCAACTACCCGTCTAATTTCCTTGATAACCTCCAGTTTCTTTTTTCCTTGAAGACTTTCTGGGGAAATTTCCAAGTACATGGCCATTTCTGATAACTTTTTTTCATCCTGGGATAGTATTTTAGAATCAAGGTATATTACTTTATCATCCGCCATCTTGAATACAACTGAATACTTCTCAAGCTTAGCGTGACAATTTCTTTATTTACTACGTTTAGTAATGGCTTTCAACATACCTGTCCTTCAACATCCACGCCCTGCAGAACTAATATTCTTGCTCTTTCCGATTCTATATGCAATGACTCACGAAACATGAAAATCGGTACCTCATGAAAGCGGGCTTGAGGGATTTCGTATTCTCCTTTCCGCTCTGTTCCACCCTCTCACTCAGGGTACAAACCTCGATACGCTTGTCCTACGTAATGCCAGTTAATTTAACGTCGAACCCCTAGCCGACGCGGCGATCCACGCATTCCATTCTTCTGTGTTTCCTTTATTCTTCTGATTATCCAATGTCGAGCCCCCAAATGTTAGCACGGATTCTTACCCATAAGTTCCCGTAGTGAATAAGTGAGACAAAAGAAAAGAGCTTGTTTCCTCAAGACCAATTGAATGTATTCTCTCTGTGTACCGAGCTGTCACGCTCTTCTTTACAACTCTCTCGATCTCTGCGAGTCCGTTTTCCTTCTCTTATTACACCAGTACCAGGCCCCTACTGTACAACTCGTAAGGAGCGCCTGGATATATTCTGCTACTATTCTGAAAACTATAAAAATACTAGCTAACACATCTGCTGCATGGGACCCACATACTAAAGGAAATATAGCACAGATCGAAGGTGTCCAGTGCAGAGCTGCTAGATTTGTAATGAACTGTTATGACAGATATAATACTAGTGTCACTGACCTTATCAGGCAATTAGAATGGGACAGCCTCGAAGTAAGATGAAAGGTCAATAGGTTATTAGTTTTTTATAAAGCTGTTAATAATCAGATTGCTTAATCCCACTTCCAGATAATCTACTTAAACCATCACGATTTACTAGAAGTCAACATACTCAGTCTTTCATCCAAATGGCTACTGGCCCTAGTTATTATATGAAGAGTTTATTCCCAAGAACTGTACGTGATTGGAATGCACTACCACCAACTGTATTTCAGGCTAGTAATGTAGATAATTTTAAGATTTCAGCTTTCCAACATTTTAGTACAAGCAATTAGTCAATAAGTAATAATTTATCTATATATTTTCTTATTTATTCATTTATACATTATTTATCTTTTATTTACATATTTATTCACTCATCTATTCACTCAGTCATTCATTCACCTATTAACTTATCCATTTTTTTTACATAATTATTTATTTGCTTATTTATTATTATTATTATTGTTATTACTATTATTATTTTGCTCTAAACGTTCACACATTTTAAGTTAACATAATTATTTCATATATTTTGTATATATTTATTTTAAATCTGCGTGATGCTTATGGCTTTGCAGATCATAAATGTAGATGTAGTACAAATCATTTGTTTATTTGACTGGCCACCAGATGCATCAAAATGGTGGCCTGCCAATTGAAACAAAAGACTTGAACAACTGCGCACGAATTAATCGTAAACTGGTCTATACCTGGTTTTTTTTTATCATTAGGGAAGTAATAGTTCGTATAAGAACTGGAGCAAGATCTATTGTTCCGCGGCAATGAATGTGATTTCACTAATCCCACATAGAAAATGGTTCAATTTTTTCTAAAGATATCTCTTGACTAGTGGCATTAATGTTCTCAAATTAAAATGCATGAAATCGCTCGTTGTGTATACGTTTTTGATTCCAAAACAAATTCAGCCAATAGAAAGACACTAAAACGAAAGCGGAGATAAAATATTTCAAAGTTGCCCACATAGGATTTCTTTCTCTCTTTTTACAGTTACATATTGTCCGCTTCAATCATTTTCTTAAAAAAAATATTGTAAAATAGGATTTCTTTCTCTCTTTTCACAGTTACATATTGTCCGCTTCAATCATTTTCTTTAAAAAAATATTGTGAAATCAGAGTTCTTTCCTATTTTTAGGAGGTTTATTTCTGTTTAACCAATGATATATCAAGTTTCAACTATAGAACAATTAACACCTCTGTGCATTCCTGGCGTTGAGTGCTCCTGTTCTTACGCGAACCATTACAGAAAGCATTGATTGCCGGGCATTTTGTTGAAACAGTTATTGATCCCAAGGTTTCCATTGTTATTTTCTCTTCCACATTTCAACGAACGTGTCATGTAGGTGCGATATCTGCAGAATATCGAATATCGGATATTTATCAGATATTTATCATTCGTCTAATGTCACCTTAATATCATCTAGTATCTGATATTTTTCATGAAATATTTTAGAAATAAATATCCGATATTTATAGTGGAAGTGAAGAATATCGATATGTAAGATATACTATCAGATATTTATATTTAAGATCTAATATCATATTAATATCCTGTAGTATCTCATATTTTTCATAAAATATCTTAGAAAGAGATACCTTTATATAAAAGATGTCTAATTAGAAAACAGTCGATAATATCGAATATCAACCTCCTTCACAGAGAAGAGAGACCTTTATCTAATAGATATGTTGTAGTTCAAATATATACATTGGTTTAAATATGTTTAAACCAGTTAAAGTTTTTGGAAAACTTTAAAACTGGTTTAATTTTTTTAAAGATTAAACTGGTTCATAAATTTCAACTAGTTTTTTTTTCAAGATAGTGAAAAGGGAACTCACTTAGGTTAGGTTTATTTAAATTGTGGGTTTGGATTACAAATGTAGTTCACAGGACCATTGAATTAGCATTATTTTTCGACTAGACTGCAGAATACCCTACCACGTAATCTACCTTACAGGTCGACAGTCAACGTACGTGTTCACGCGTTGTCACGGTGGAACATGTACATGAATCGAGTTGGTGTGAGGGTCAACGCGTCAACGAATAAAATACTCTGTCTCGCTGAATATCTTTGTAATACAATCAACCGCAGTCTACTCGTTGGCGCGATGACTCGTTGACATGAATAAAGTGTACTCTATATATTACTACCTTAATTCGTTCTACAATCAAGATGCTTGAAAAGTCTCCTGCAAAGTCATGCTTGCTTGACCCTGTTCCTGTACACATTATGAAGCAAGATCTTGATTTTCTCGGTTCCTCAAGTTACTAAAATCATCAATGCATCATTGTCTGAGGGCGTGTTCCCTTAGCTTCTTCTCTAAAAACTGGCATCATACACCCATCCCTGAAAAAGTCCAACCTTGACCAGGAGGAATTTTCAAGTTACCGTCCGATCACAAATATAACCTTTCTGTCTAAGTTACTAGAACGGGTTGCCTCTACACAGACGATGAACTACCTCTTGGGGAATGGTCTGCTTGCTAAATTCCTGTCAGCATATAGACTATTTCACAGTACGGAGACATCAATGCTATGCGTTATGAACGTCATTCTCCGCGCCATCGATTCTCGGCGTGAGGTGGTCTTAGTTTTGCTTGACTTATTACTCCGCATTCGACACGATTGACCATGCTCTCCTACTGGAGAGACTTCAGCATCGTTATGGGATCAGAGGCACAGTGCTAGCATGGTTCCGGTCATACCTCACTAACAGAGTACAATCAGTCATTGTCGGGAATACCGTCTCCACCAGCAAGACAATACAGTATGGCGTACTAGATGTTCTGTACTGTGGCCGCTTTTGTTCTCCCTGTATTTCGCACCGTTGAAGGATTTGATCAAGGCGCATAACCTCGATTGCATGATGTATGCAGATGACACCCAACTCTATGTAACTGTTAACTCTACATGTGATCGATCTGCTACATTAGCCAAATTGGAGCTATGTGTTAAAGATATCTTAATCTGGTGCACCGCCAACAAACTCGCGTGTAATCCACGTAAATGATAGTCCATCTCTCATCTCGGTTCATACAGTGTGAGCCGATGCCAGGTATATCCATTGATGGTACTATCATTGCTCCGGTTCCTGTCGCCCATGATCTTGGCATTGCTTTGGACAGTCACCTTATACTGACTACTCACATAAACAACATTTGCAAGTCAGCTTCTTTTGCTATCCGTAACATTGGAAGAATTTGCAAGTATATGTGTCAAGGAGACTGCTAGAAGTTGATGCACGCTTTTATTACTTCCCGTCTGGACTGTTGCAAACAGTATTCTGTTTGGGCTACCTGACTCTGAAATAGCTAAGCTACAGCGCTTACAGAACACTGCCGCTCGGCTAGTCGCTAAAACAAAGAAACGGGAACATATCACCCCTGTACTCCGTCAACTCCACTGGCTTCCAATTAGATCTAGAATTAGTTATATAAGGTTCTATTAATCACGTATCAAGCTCTCCATAGTCTGGCCCCGGATTATATTTCTGATCTGCTACAGAGATATAAGCCAGCCCTTACTTTAAGATCATCTAGTTATAACTTGTTGTCCATACCAAAGTCAAATACTGTGTCTTATGGTGATAGAGCGTTCTCGATCTGCGCTCCAAGACTTTGGAACTCTCTTCCGTCTAACATCAGGAGTGCCGACACTGTTAATGTATTTAAATCTAAGTTAAAGACTTTTCTTTTTAAATAGCTTGCTCGATATTACTAGAACACGTGTAAGTAGATAGTTTTTATTATTTTTTGTTTATTTCCATCACTGCATGATATTGTAAGAGCATTGAGTGCTGTATGATGCTCCTAAAACGTATGTATGTATGTGTTATTATTATTATTATCAACCGCAGTCTACTTGTTGACACGATGACGCGATGACGCGTTGACATGAATAAAGCGTACTCTATATATTACTACCTTCGTTCTACAATCAACCGCAGTCTACTCGCGCGTTGAAACGATGACGCGTTGCAAATTACGTTGACTGACGACATTCAGCTCTCTACATTGACTGTCAGGTATTCCACCCAAGCTTGCTGTGGTGGGGTATTCTGCAGTCGTCCCGAGCACCTGTTGTTAACGGTTAGGGTGTTTTGAAATATAGGGGTATGGTTTGGATTAGTTCAAAGGACCATTGAAGAAGCATTATTTTTCTGCATTCAGTGATCTAGCCCTAAAAAGCCTAATTTTACTATAACTCTAAAAATCCTAAATTATTGAGCACTTGGGTTTATATTGAGGTTATTTTTTTTATGTTGGGTTAGGGCTTATATAGATTGTGTTAGGAATGAGTTTGCTTGGAGTGGAGTGTTAACTGGCTTTCATAAATCTGCTTGTTAGTGGCCCTAATGTTCGGCATGGAAACGGCAAAGTGAAACAGAAATGTTGATAACTTTTTGAGTTATTTCTGTGTAGTTCTCGAATATTTATCAGTCCATAGGGAAGGTAACTAGTTGTTCATCAATGACTGCCAATGATATTTCATGACTGCATGTTTAATAACGGATACAGGTATATTGATAGTCATGAAGTTGCGAGTTGTATTTTTTAATGTAGGGTTAGGATTTGGATTAGCGGTGATGTATTTAATAAACCCAAAATTAGTGACTAGCTATAAACACCCTAAATTAGTTAGCCACCCGTTGTTGACGGTTAGGATTTGCATTAGTTTATATATATATAGGGAGAACGAAGAAGCATGTGTTGTTTAGTGATCTAGCCCTAAAAACTCATATTAGTGACTAGCTCTATATATAAACACCATAAATTCAGTGAGCTAAATGAGTGAGCACCCGTTGTTGACGGTTAGGGTACTTTTAAATGTAGGGTTGGGATTTGCATTAGTTCATGATCATATATATAGGGAGAACGAAGAAGCATGTGTTGTTTAGTGATCTAGCCCTGAAAACTCATATTAGTGACTTGCTCTAAACACCATAAATTCAGTGAGCTAAATGAGTGAGCACCAGTTGTTGACGGTTAGGGTATTTTTAAATGTAGGGTTAGGATTTTCGATTATCATGCAACTCGCAACTTCATGACTAGCATATTTACCACACTCTTTAAAAACCCTTATTCCGGAACTTCGTGTTTAAATTACCAGTAGATAATAATTCTGGCAGCAAACTGATATTAATAATAGTGCAGCTAGTCAACAAGTTCTGGCTGCAATAATAATATAATTAAAGTATGCTGGTTGCAATCTCTGTTATAGTAGTGCAGGCAGAGAACAATGGGGTTGGAGGAGGAACATTACTATTGCCAGATATTGACTATATATATCCAATTCCGATTCCCCCAACTTATATATAATTTAATCGGGTTAAGGTGATAATTATATGATACCTAAAATTTTCAACAACACAACATAAAGAAATTGCAAAAATATCCACTTGATTTGGTATTAGAAACTAACGATCCTGTATATTTATATACTAGTTGATTGATTGATTAACGCTTATTCAAATATCAATTTCATGAAACTGCCCAAACTGCAGTCTGTCTGAGTATATAAGCAATGTTTTTATTTCAGACCAGACGGTCGATTACCGTCGATACGTCCATGCTATACAAACATGTAACACGTTACATGGATTTGAAGATATACATGTACACTAGTTAACGTTATATAGTGAGGTATTCGAACTCTCGAACATTTGACTGCATGTACTTTACCTAGTATATATCCCATAAGGATATGTCTGAGGACGTTGTTTGTATTTCAGACCAGACGGTCCTCGCCGATACATCCAAACTACAGGAAACATGGACATGTTCGTACAACACGTTACATGGAACTTAAATTAATCGTGGATAACGTCATTGTAAGTAATTCACAGTATTTGGGCTTTTAAAAGATGCATTATTAATTGATGGAAGTATTTACAATGAACGAGTCATCTGATAGGGGAAGTTGCAAAAATATTTTGTTTGAATTCTAGAGACTCTGAAATGCTGTTTACAGTGATCCCATGCATCACCTGGATCCGCCTCTGTGGCAAACTAGCTCTTAATTATTTCGAAATCACTGAAGTTTCCCACAAACGGTTGGAAGATTACTTTCTACTGATCGTTTCGTGTGAAGTATAATATCGTCACCATATATGGTCATTTCTCTGCAGAACCGCTTATCATATAAAAAATGGTATTTTCCTTTTATAATCGTAAAATGGAACGGAAACCAAAGCGATGGGGAAGATTTTCACTGAAAAAACAACAACCAATTTCCATAATATGGAAAAACCAAATGGAAACCCCATGGATATTTGGATATCCATGATATTTCCATACTATGTAAATATAAGGTAACAGAAGTCCATAACCAGAAGTGTCCATCTGTATTGGGGTAGCGGCCCATCAGTTTACAGAGTAGTCTATTTTTAGAAATGCTAATCTCAAATTTCGCGGGGAAAATCAATGGCGGACATTGGGCCGGGTCAGATGCGAGAGTCATGGCTCCGGGGGGCACTCATGTACACGACGTAAATGAGATGTACGGCGGTACCGGATAAAGGTTTGAGCCCAATTTGGAGCAAATCAACTATCAATTCGGGTTGATTTCCATAAATTTTATTGGAAATTCTGGTTAATAAAAACGCCTTCATTACATTTTATTTTACAAACTGGGTCAGGCTCTGAAGACGGTACCTCACATACCTCCCCTTGATTATGCAAGCAGTGCCCCCCGGTTTGAAGCTCAGTACATACAGGTCGCCAAGCGGTGCTACAAACTACAAAGCTAAGTACGGTGGCAAATGTCGGGCTTTTGACGACTAAAATTGAAGATATTGGAATTGTAATGAAACGAAATGTATAGACTGATCATCTGTGCCTCTGCTAATGGATCTTGGGGTGATTGAAGAAAGTTAAAAGCGATTTTCAAGTCTTCAAGTGTTGACTAGTGACGAGTATAAAAGTTTGAATTATGAATGAAAACGGAACCGAACATTCACATTCATCTGGCCAGGAACAACTGACATTATACAAAGACAAAATTAAATCAAAGTAAGCCAAGTTTACTTTTACTTTTTTATTTAATTGTTTTGTTTTTAATCCATTGAAATCGGCCTTTGAAACTTGGTCGCATATATATGATCCGTTGCCGTGAGGCAGTTGTCAGTTGATTCAAATCTTCTAATAATCTTGTTCACTGGTTGCCTGAAGAAAAAACCCTTGTTTGTACTAATTTTAAGAACTGGAATTTCATTTCCAGCTGCGATAGTTGCGTTCAGTTTAGTCTAGTTTTCGATTGTAAAGTTTATTCTTGGAGATGTATAACAGTTAGTGTCTTTAATAAAACAGCAAAGTGAAAACTGTTTCATTGTTTGATTGTTTCTTGCTAGTGTTAAGTGTACCAGAAATTGACTTTTTTCACAGTTTATAGCTATTTTCTTTCAGTTCCAGTCGATTATTAAGCCTTGCTTGGAGATTTGCCGGGCTGTTCTTTTATCTGCCAAACGCAAATTACTTACAGGATTTTCAAATATTCACTTGAGCTCAACTCAAAGACAAAGTAAACAAATTCAATTCGGTGCACTTAATTACTCTTGAGAGAACATGTGATTGTCTTTTTCAGTACATTTCTTAAGTCCTATTATAAACAAAACTAGCATGATTTGTATGTGATATTTATCACTTGCTGTATTTATGCCAAATATCACTACAAAAATCTGTGTTTATGAACCAAAAGACAAAACTTAGTTTCGTTCTGTATACATCACACAAGTGCTGTAAACACGAAGTCTAGCTGAAACGGACGAAACGGGAAAATAAAAGGTTACAAAGGAACCACATGTTCTGGTTTATAATGGTCTTTCCTGAACATGTGGTGCTCACCAGTTCTTGCCTGTTATAAATGAGAAATAGCTGATTATCAAGAAGTTTCTACACTAGCAAGTAGCATTCGCTCGCCTTGTCCGCCAAAATTTTGTACAATATTACAAACAAAGGAAATCGCTGTATTAGCCAATCAGGTACTGCTGATAAATTTTCGAAGAATATGATTGGCTGCGAGATGGCGGGAAAAGCTTTCTATAAATAGACTACTCTGTAAACTGATGGGCCAAACCCTATAGTGGGAGATGGACACTTCTGGTTATGGACTTCTGAAGGTAATTAATGTTCGAAATTCCAATTTACAAAATTTTTCCCATGGTATTTCTATGATATTTCCAAACATTGTAAGTATGGAAATATCATTGGAAACTCATGGTAAACCCATAGGGAAATGCTGTAAATTGGAATATTATATAATACTAGTATACCGGAACAAAGTTATTTTCAGATACTTTCAGCGATATCTATATAAATGACCGCATCACACATGTGGAATGGATTAAGTCAAAGGAAATATGCAAATATTCTTGGTTTGCATGTGACATCACGGCGGCCATGTTGCAGGAAATTAAACAAAAGATTCGTCATTAGCTTCTATTGTTAGTTCCTCAAACATGACCGTCGTGTTTTTGTCTTTTGAATCTCAAGTGATTGATTGTAAACCAAGAATCGTCATCAGTTTTGGGCGCAGGTCTTATTTCCGTGGAAAAGATTTCATAATCTTACAATTTAATTAAGGTCCTGGAAGAGCTTTTAACTGTTTCAGACATGCGCAATACACTGATATAGCCCCTTTAAAAGTCGTATTTTTCATCCACTCGAATCTTTGCCATCTTTAATCTAAATGGTCTCATTTTCTCCAGTACATTTGGAAAACATTCTCTGCTAATCCGATTGGCCCTTTTTTGCATTTCGTCATGAGGAAGTTTATCATTTTTGGCTTGACAGTGCCTTTCCGCACCACAGGCAAACCAATATTGTTTAAAAAAATCCAAGTACTCTTATCATGTCCCCAAATGTTTCAATAGCCTAACCAACTGGAACCTATGGTCACTAATTTAGGGTTGGATTAGACAAGTAAACCTGGTTAACTGGTAAATTCTCATTCTCCGCTTTTAGTAACCACCTTGGAGATGTTTAAAAAAAATGCATTATTCAGAAAGGATGACAATTGATCAATTTTTTATTTGATATCATTCTACAACATACAGATTGACAGGCAATAAAAAAAATAATTTCTTAACTAAATAAAATTAAAATGTACCAGTCAATGAATTTAATTATTACATTTGAAAGGGTGAATTAAAATGAACACATGCATAAACTGTAACTTTGATGTCTTAATAATGACATCACAGGAAGCCCAAGTGATGCTTATGTAAATTTAATTGATAAGGGTTTGTATGGGAATTTAAAAATCTTGCTTTTTCATAAATATACTGTAATAAAAATGAATAAAACTTACCTGGTGTCTATAAGCTGTGTCTTGGCTGTGTCTGTACGTCGTTTTCTTCTTTAGTATGTAGAGTAAGATATTTAAAATTCGCCCAAATTCGCTGAAACGACGTACATACACAGCTGATAGACACCAGGTAAGTTTTATTCATTTTTATTACAGAATATTTATCGAAAAGCTAGAATTAAAAATTCTCATACAAACCCTTATAAAATTAAATTTACATGTATTTGGCCTGTCCTTGGCCTGTCAGCTTTCTCGCCAACAGACACGCCAAAGTTGCCTATTTCATTCTAAAATGACGACTTTAGGGGATAATAGAAGGCTTAGAAGGACTAGTGACATGGTTATTACTGTTGTTATGTACCGATCAATTCGAAACATCAACATACCCCTTCGTGAAACCCCCGGGCTTTTGAATTTTTTGGGTATGGATTGTTCAAATGCCCATCCCCCGGGCAAAGAATGTTGTTCAAATGCCCTACCCCATCGTCGTATTAGGCGATCAAATGCTCCTACCCCCGGGACATAGTATTAGTTGTGACACCGCATTTTGTTTTTAACAGACAGTTTAAATATTCGTAGGTAATGTACATTTATATTTTAATACTTTCAAATACAGCACAAAGCTTTTGGAGTCCCATTGTTTTTAAGCAAGTCGCTTACAAAAGCAGAATTTTAACCTAAAGTGTCGTCTAAAGTGACTTCCCCGTTCCAATTCAACCATGATTTCGATCGAGGAAACCACGCAGCACAAAACATGAAATCGCGACAACTTGTTCAAATTTCCCCAACCCACCCCTCCCTTCCGGTGTCAAATTCCCCACCCCAAGGATAGCTACCGATGTCGAATTCCCTACTCTCCGGACACGAAAACGGGTCAAATGCCCGGGAGTTGCCCTGTGGGGGGGGGGGGGGGGGGGGGAATGTTGATGTTTCGAATTGATCGGTACATTATTGATAGTAGAGCAATAACTCCTAGGCATCTTTGTCCCCGATTATAAGTGTAGCAGCACATTTCCTGAAGAAGGAAGCTTTATCAAAAAGGTGGAGAATACAAAAGCCCAAAACATATATTTATACATGTTATTAATCGCCGATCAACGCCGTTACGCGGAGCCCACTTATTGAAACATCTTCGCACAAGGCATGGTGGTCGCGATTTGTCCTTCCGTACAGAATATTAACTGCTGCTTCGCTCGCTGCGCAGCAATTATTGTATATTACGTAGTATATGTTACGTATTGTATATTACGTAGTATATGTTACGTATTGTATATTACGTAGTACATGTATATGTTACGTATTGTATATTACGTAGTATATGTTACGTATTGTATATTACGTAGTATATGTTACGTATTGTATATTACGTAGTATATGTTACGTATTGTATATTACGTATATATGGAAATACCATAGAAATCAGCATTTCCTGGCTTTTTCTTTTCCATATATATTTCATAGTATGGGATTGTTTGGTTTTGCAATGTTGAATCCTCCCTACTCTACGAGGAATAGTTTCATTTATGCCCTCTAATTAACGTTTTAAACAATTCATTATTTTTAAGTTCCTGAAGTATGGAAAGAATATTACAGACATCGAACGCAGAATATTTCTTCTCGTAAACGCCGTTGACAAGGTAAGTATAAGTAAAAAGTAAAGTGTGATAGTAATATATTGATATATATATATATATATGTTAAATTATTTACCAGTCTACAGGTCCGTATAGAGATGGTCTTGAATACGGGCCGAGGTCGTAAGCCGAGGGCCGAGGATCAGAGAACAATAATATAGCACGGCATTAGATATAATTTGCGAAAATGCAACAACAATGTGAAGCGAGCGTTTAAAAAAAAGTCATTTTTCCCGACCATGGGTTATCGTAACCACATGCAATATGTATGTTCCCTCGATTAAATTCAATAATTATGTACTTGTATAGGAGTCCTAAAGAATTCCTACAGTGACGTCATATTTCTACCAACCATAATACCTAACCCTAATCCCAAAATTGACTCTAACCCAGGTTTAGCGTGTTCCTACCATTTATTCCGATCCTACCGATAGGATAATCCTTTATTTATTAGTTAGTTAGGCGTCCTCGTTGCGAATGTTCTATTGGCTAGAAGCTAAAGTTTGCAAGAGCTCAATTTGTATCCGTTCGGTAATTATATAAGGGCTTGAGAAGTCAGAAGAGATCAGTGTCAGAAGATGATAATGGTGACATTTATGGCAACTTTGAGGATGTTCGCTCATTGTACAGACACTCATCATGTTTTACTAATCAGTTCTGTATCCAACAAACACTATATGCTAGTGTCTGGTGGATGCAGGTCTCACAACCGATCACTGACTTCCCCTACGTACACAAGGGTAAAAGTTGTCATCCCAGATTGACATCTTCTTTGCATCTGTAAGAAGATAGATGCATTTCTTTATGAACTCTAGCGGTGGCGTGGATTTTCTCAGTTGAAAATAATTCTAATGCGGATATAATTATCTCTGAACTGATAACAAGAGCGGAACTCGGTATCTGACTCCTATCTGAACATTGTAATCAGAATGGTTGGCGTCTGAGATAAACTAAGTTCCTAGTTAGGATCCCGAGTTAGGATCCCGAGTTAGGATCCCGAGTTAGGATCTCGAGTTAGGATCCCGAGTTAGGATCCCCCCCCCTCCCCCACCAAAAAAATAAATAAATAAAAAATTGCAAATATACTAATAAAATAATAATAATGATATTTCTGAAATCTTATTCTGTCGAATGCTTTTTTAGGGTTAAAGATAGAAGCATCAAAGCATCTCGAGAACAAAAGTATGCATGAGAAAACTGACACTCTCAGTGAACTGAGAAAAACCCTAACTGGGTTGAGAAAATCCCGACTGAGTTTTGAAAAAGCAGAAGTCACGAAACAACTTTTAAATGTTGCATACAAATATGGGTATCTGTAATTCTCTCTTGAAGTTGTTCGGCTGTTTTTATCGGTAATTCAGTTTATAAATATTATATGATACAATACAATATTGTTATAGGTTGGCCTCCCGGAAAGACTGCTAAAACCGAAGTAACGACCCTCGTTACACGATACCGTTTCGAAACTTTACAGTATAATTTCTCATTTCATTGAGCAGGCACATTTTTCCGCGGTGCTACTACTCATACCCGAGAATGCGAATTTCACTGAAAATACTCGATATATCAATATACTGTGTCTGATTATTGCAGTTATTGACCAGTCATCATGCATGATCGCAAGCAACATACTGAAGCAATCACGACCGGCTGACTAGAAAAACGCAAAACCATATTCAGGATATGCAGTAAGCTAATATTTGGCTGGTTTGAAGTGATGGTGGTTGAGTGCGTTACATTACGCGTAGAGAAGAGAACTGGTCGGCGCGCGAAAAGTGTTAGCTTGTGTAATGTATCAGTCAATTCCAAACCCGTGCATCCACCCCCCGGGCCACCCCCGGGCATTTGAACATTTTGAAAACAATTCGATCAAATGCCCCACTACCAAGGCAGAAAAACAATTCAAATGCCCCACCAGTTTTTTATCCAGGCTGTTCTAATGCCCCACCATCGGGGACCCGATCAGAAAATTTTCCAAAAATTGTCGACAAAGACAAGGCAAAGACTATTGACAAATAAATGAAATCATTGTTTTATTGACAAACTCTGACTCAAGTAATTCACAGAAACACCGACGGTGAAAACCACCTTCAACCGGTCAGGGATAAGAACAATCATTTCTACCGGCTCGATCGTTCTTGGTTTCCGTTATGTACTTTATAATAAATGTAATGGTTTGAAATTGAATATGTTAGCTTATATTGTTGGTATATAAATTATGTAACAGCGTTCGACCAACTCAGCAGCTGGGTCGGCCTGTTATTAACTGCAGGCACCAATCGACCCATCTTTTCCAACTATTAATATTATCATGCAGTCGGTCAAAGTTCACGAAGCAAAGCAAAACAACATAGTTTATAGGTTTAAACATAAACAATTTACGTCTGAAAGTGGCCTTCAAATTTGGCATGTTCACTCTTTCAAGCCAGGCCTCTACAAATGCGTAATCCTTATCCTGGAACTCCTCCGTCGAAGACACGTACGTTCGCCATTTCGACGCGAGCGATGCGAATTTGTAAACACCGGTCAAATACCCCACCCCCTACCCTACTGTTTGTCAAATGCCCGCCCCTGAGGGCCTAGATACTCGTCAAATTCCCACCTCTGATCAAATGCCCGGGGGTGGTCCGGGGGGTGGATGCACGGGTTTGGAATTGACTGATACATAAAGTCTCAGCGCCGTATTCATCTCGTGTTGAGCGGTTTTTACGAGGGATTTCTAGAACTACATACTCATACTCTGTTGGCCGTAGTTGCCGAATCTGTTAGCTTTGGTTTGTATGAACTGTATAAAGAGAAGATGCTGCAGTGCAAATAACATGCTGAGAGCTGTCAAACTAGTTTGATCTAAATCAAAAGCGCACTTCCTATTACTAGTGATTACATCTTGGGAATTTTGACATGAGGTTAGAACAGCCCCCAAAAAAGAACATGATGTCGATCAGCAGGGAAAGAAAAGGATGCGAGATTCACTGGTTCGCAAAGGGAGCTCGACATGGTAAACAAATTGAAGAACTGAAAAACTATACTTGAAAATGCAAACTTTAACAGAACGTGTACTTTTTTGGGGGGGGGAGGGGAGGGGATCCTAGGGGGACCCTAACTCGGGATCCTAACTCGGGATCCTAACTCGGGATCCTAACTCGGGATCCTAACTCGGGATCCTAACTCTGGATCCTAACTCGATAAATAGCGAGACTCTTGGCGTCTGATTCGCCATGACAACATCAACAAATCGCTCTTAAACGATGGCGGACTTCACCTTAATACTCAAGGTATTTCCGTTTTAGAATCAAATCTCATAAATTGCCTCAGTGTAAGTCATTGATATCCTGTAGTTGTTCCAAAGAACTGCCTCCTAATGATGTAACCCCGCAATCTGATCTAATTAATCGATCTGATTCTATTTCTGCCCAAAAACCTCCATTGGCCTTCCTAAGGCAAGAGGTTTCAAACTAGCAGCCATTAATATTGCCAGTATCCCTAAACATATAGATCAACTAAGGAAATTGATATCTTAGCTATAAATGAAACTCGGCTAGATAACAGTGTTTCCAATGATGAAGTAAACATACCTGGATACGTTCTAGAGAGGAAAGACCGAAATAGGTCAGGTGGTGGAGTTGCACTTTATATTAGAAACACTATTAATTATGCTGTCGATTGCTCTAACAATCCTACTGGGATTGAATGCTAGAATGGCTTTGTATCAAGGTTATTAAGCCAAAATCTAAGCCATTTTTAGTGGCAACCTGGTATCATCAGGAGCATCAATTGAATCTATAAATATTTTTGAGAAATTAATTGAAAAGCTAGAATCTCTTAATATTGAGATAAATATCATGGGTGATTTCAACTGTGATGTTGGTGCCACCTCCCCTGCTAACCATACCCGTAAATTGCTAAATTTGTGCAATTTATATCAGTTTCGACCCCACCCGCTTAACAAATACTACAGCTACTACTATATATTGATTTATTTCTGACTAATAACATTCATTTGCTAACTACTGCCAAACAGGAGTTTACCACCTTGGTATAAGTGATCACAGTCTAATTTATATGCCATTAGAAAATTTCTCTCAACCAAATCTGGTCCTACGATTATCTCTACTAGGCAGTACAAACACTTCGACGCTACCAAATTCAGAAATGATCTTTTGTTAGCCTCTTGGAATATTATCGAAAACCAAGATGATCCTAATTTAATCATGCATGGGAAATCTCGAAGAATACCTTCCTTTCTATTTGTAATCACCATGCCCCTATACGGCAAAAGAAATTTAAAGGTCTTCACCAGCCCCATGGCTGAACCTAAAAATAAAGAATGATATGTTTGAGAGGGATAGACTGAAGAAGACAGCTTTCAGATTAAACACTGATCAAAGGTGGATTAATTATTGACTATAAATATGCCAGGAATAAAGTCAATGCATAGACAGACAGACAATCTCTATTTATCCACGGTTTAAAAACATCAGTTGTACACGAAAGGTGTACCATTGCAATAGTAAAATATGTACATTAAAAATGTAATAATGCATTAAAACTGTTTTACATGTTTGCCGTGTGGGAGTCCGATTTAGCATACAGGGTATCAATTTCCCTTTTGAAGTGCTTTATATGTTTAGATACTCTTAGGTCATGTGGGAGATTATTCCATAAGAATGCCCCACTGTAGCTGAAGCTACGTTTTAGGTAGTTAGTCCTCGGTTTAGGTATAAATAATTTACTTTCAGAATCTCTTAGATCATAGTTAGTATTACGAGTTGTAAAGAGATCCTGAAGGTAACCTGGGGTGAGCTTATGCATGGTTTTGTACATCGCCATTGCTTTTTGTTTTTTTCGATGTGTATATACGTTGTCCCAGCCAAGCATATCAATCAGTAGATTTGAACTCGTGTCATAGCTTGATCGAGTAATTACTCTGGCTGCCCGGTTTTGCAGTTTTTGCTGTTTATCATTTAACTGTTGACTTAAGCCATCCCAAACTGAGCCACAGTAAACAAAATGCGGCTCAATCAGGGCTTTATATATTTTTTACTGCAGTATCTCTGCATATGAAAGGCCTTGCGCGCTTAAAGACCCATGACGGACCATTACGCTTTGCGCGCCTCTGTTTTTGTTTTGATTTTCATGAAACCTATTGTTTTCGCCTCGCGCGCGATTCCCTCGGTTCGCGTGAAGTAGAAAATCGTCCTTCTACTCACCTGTATGTTAGCAAAACAAGGAAATCAACTCTTCGTTATCAATCGAGTGTTGATGGAAGTTTATCAACATAGTTAGAGTGCTTATGGCTCCATTGTTGCAGGCGAAGTAAATATCTGTGAGCATCAGGCCGGAGAAAATGAACATTTAATTTACTCTTTTGATTCGTAAAATGGTCGCTGTCGGTGTTTCCTTTTTCCTTTTACTAACCAAGAACCCGTAATAACAAAGCCAAGTCCAGTGCCAAGGTCAGTGTGCCATGAATGGAGGAAGGGGTGCTTGTATAAAGTTTCGCGAGAACAAGGCCAAATGTATCAAAACCTTCCAGCTTATTTCAGAAGCAAATGTAAATATAAGGTAAGCGAAGACAACTTGTTTATTAGCACAATCTGTCCATTTGTACGTTGCCCTAATAGAAATATCCTTTATGGGAATTTGCAGTTCGAACATGGCGTACATGTTGTCCAGAATGGAATACTCCCAGTGAGTGCTCAGGTTGTTGTTGGGACAATGAGCAGCACACTTTCTCAACATTGCATTACATCAATATTCCAGTACAGTTTACCCACCTTTGATAAGAAATATTCTTCTATTTGTTTCAGGAAAAGGGCAATGCATTGTTTTCTTCAATCTGTTATTAATGTGTGGAAGAGGAAGTATGGACTTTGCCAAGAAATTGACAATAAATAGTCCCCACCTTCAGATTCACCAGTGGTATATATGCAAATAAATGGGAATTGTCTGCTGTAAGAGGGATGACATACATCACCTCCTACACAATTTTTTACTAAGATTATTTTGTGTAGATTGGGACAGTTTGAACGTCAACTTTTATTATGAAGACTGCAAGGCTGATCGGATGGCTGAAAGTCCAATCCATGCATACCCATGTTTGAAAGATAAAATTATGGTATACAGGTATCCCCTTAGTACAGCACAGAAGCTAATGGTTTCTGGACAATTTAAGAAATTAGTGACAATATCATCTATATTGTTGTTTTCACTTTGAATACAAAACAGTGATTACCAAGTTTGTGTTTAACATTTTTAGGGAGTGTTCATTATTTATGGCTTGGGGGGTCTGCATTTCCCCCATGAGTGAAATTAAAACTTAGATGACCCCCCTATAAAATTGCTCAAAACTTTATTGACCCCCCCCCCCCCCCACAAAAAAAAAAAAGAATGCATGGATTTGCAAGAAAGAATGCAAACATCATATACATGTAACCTTTTAAACTTAATATTGTCTCTAGATTTATGGTATTTTCCATGATACATTACCTTTGTTTAGTATAAGAAAACATATATATATATATACATGTATTCTTCTGGAAATCTCTACCTCCTTCCCAGATGGATACTCGAAATTGTACTTGTTAGTTCATGCATCATATTGCATTCTAGTGCATTGTTCTGTAGTTTCAAATAAATAAATAAACAAAAGAGTTCATCATTGGCATATATAACTAATCTCCTGGACATGAATGCATTATCTGTCCTATGGGGATGTGCCTTTGATCATGAGCTTAGAGAATACCATCCTGCATATACAGGAAAATAAGCAAACTGTCTTTAAATTAATGTTGTGAGGACTGAAGGCCCAAGCTGAAATATTTGAGTTTTGACTGCTCTCTAAAACACTGGTTTCCTGTGTTCTGGAGACTAAACATTGGCTTGGGATTACAACAATTTTGTTACATTTTCAGTTAAATTTTATTTTACACAACAGGTACGTCAACTTTGATGACCCCCCCCCCCCCCCCCCCACCCAAGAGTAGGTAAAATCTTTAATGCCCCCCCCCTATAAAAGCACTAAAATTTGTTTTGCCCCCCCCCCCTATGATTTAGCCAACCCCCCAAAGCCATAAATAATAAACACTCCCTTAGCTTGTTACAGACACACAGAATATTACATGTACATACTATAATCACGAAACGCTGGTAACTTGATTTTTCAGTATACACAGAAGCCCTTAGGCATGTGGAAACAAAGAAAAACAGTCACAAGTGGAATATTCATGGCATACTATGAGAAAACATTGCATATTAACTATTTTATCCCATGCCAATCTTAATAAAGAACTCTGACCTCACCTGGCACACGTGCTGCATCAGATTCCAGTTTTCCTTCCAAAATATTGTGATGAGTGCACGTACAGCACATGGTGGTGTAAAAAAACATTGATTCAACCTGTGGGATACCACCGAATGTGCAACAGATTTCCAGTCTTCTAACTGGCTGTATTTTTCATGGCATGGCCAGTAAACAACTATATCCCTTCTGCCAGATAAATCAGAAATATACAAAGAGGAGCCTCCTAATTTGAGGCTAAACTTGGGCCTGTGGACAGGACTCGGTCAGGTTGGGTACAATGTTTGGATGCTCAATGCAAAGTAGAGATAATATTGGCCCAAAGATAGCCAATTGGTTGCCAGTGAAAAATTGGACCATGAAAAAGCATTTGTGGGGGCCGGAAGATAACATCAATTATAGTATTTTTTTAACCAGGCAACATTTACATGTATTTGCCAATATTCTACAGTCTGGAGTTACCTTCATAGCATATATGTTGAAGATATGACTAATGGTTGAAATGGTGGCAGTAAAAAGGGTGTATGAAACTTTAGTTAAAGTTTTGATTTCAGCATTTTTACCAAAACCTTAATGAATTGCCATGTTTAGTTATCTTACTTATGATTGTAATAAATATTGTTCTCCAATTTATTTTCTGATTGGAACTACTGAAATACCAAAACAAATTGCATACACCATTCTTGCTGCGCATCCCTCCTATCAATAGGTAGCTGGGGTATTGGACTACAAGGCCAGAAATGAAGAGGAAAGGATAACATTAATATGACTGAAGTTTTATGGATAAGGTCAACATGTCATATTGTTTTAATCTCACTCCAGTATTTTATCCCTTTTTCCTAAAACTTGAAAACTAAAGAGCAGAGCCCCTGAGGATTCTGGTTCTTTTGGTAAAACATGTCATTCTGCACTAGTACTCTAATATTACAAGTTAGAAATGCACTACTCAATCCTCATTAAACCACAATTAGTTTTTTTTCTAAAATCTACATGTTCATCCTTATAGTTCAAAATTTGTAGTGCTTTGTTTATAAAAACATGCTAGTATAATTGCCACCCATCATGCAAAAAAAATTCCCTGACTTTTCACTGACCAGAAAAAAAATTTCACTGACCATAATAAGACTGTTCAACATTCTCTCGTCTAAAACAAAAGTCATTAACAAAACCTGTAGCCTCCCTTCGCAGATGTGTTGAGGCGTGATGAGGAGCCTGTGTGGCAACTGGAAAATAAAATTCCCTGACTTTGACAAGAAATTTAGAATTTCCCTGACCATATGCAAAATTCCCTGACTTTGACAAGAAATTTAGAATTTCCCTGACCATATGCAAAATTCCCTGACTTTTCACTGACCTTGAATTTTTTTTTCCTGACTTTTCCCTGACCTGTGGCAACTTCTGTATGCCTCCGAAGTTCACAATTGAAGGGCTGTGTGCAAATGGGGCATAAGTGATTCTTGATCTCATTCTAAATTCTTCCTTGGAAAACAAAGAAATTGAAGGAGAATTTAGAATGTGATCAAGAGTCACTTATGCCCTTTTTGCACACAGCCCTTTAATTATAACACTAGGTACTCCTCTAACCAAAACCCATACAGACCAGCCTCAAGAACCAATTATGGACTTACAATATTTAAAGTAATCTCATCAAAACTATGGGAAACAGTACCAATCGAGATAAAATGTTTGCCTCATAACAGTTTTAAAAAACAATACAAGCTCTTCCTCCTTGGAAGCCAGATATAAAATGTTAGCTGCATCTATAATATATGTATATTTATAATATAGATACGATAGTATGCGCGCTCTGATTGGCTAAGAAGCCATGTTTTATCAGAGTATATAACATGGTTAGCCATGTTATATAGTTTTCAACTGGCGGTTTCCTTTCATCGCGCGCGTAAATCTATATTATAAAACAGATAAAGAAGCCTTAAATCCATGTTTTATACTATCATAAAACACTCTGGTCATTTGAGAACACTCTAGAAATGTTGAAAGCACGCGCCTTCGGCTTGTGCTTTAACATTTCTCTCATGTTCTCAAATGCCCATCGTGTTTT
The DNA here is from genome assembly GCA_030867875.1 of Actinernus sp. WN-2022. Taxonomy (NCBI): domain Eukaryota; kingdom Metazoa; phylum Cnidaria; class Anthozoa; order Actiniaria; family Actinernidae; genus Actinernus; species Actinernus sp. WN-2022. Next base: position 51,905,479 of record JAOWCC010001679.1, on the reverse strand, counting down.
ATGATAGTATAAAACATGGCTAAGGCTTCTTTATTTGTTAAATCAACTATTATTTATAAATATTTACTGTAAATGTCTACATTATTCTGTATTGTAAAATTACCATATATCCAAACTTAGTTTGTACATGTAAACAGCCTTTATTTTCTTCCTCTTAATTCTCTCATTATAACCAACAGTTGTACTTTTTAAAACCCTGTAAAGATACAATCAAGCCTATTCGTTTATTTATTCCTCCCCTCATTAACTTCAACATGGTAGTGGTTAACTCGAAAGCTTTGCTCCTTTGACCACTTAACACACTATCATCTAAAGATCGTAATTATTATCTACTATTTATTTTTCTCTTTCTTATGGCTTGTTATTATACAATTCAACCAATAATAATATTGTAACCTACAAACAAGTGTGAATAAATTGAACTTGAACCCTGAACACTCAAATTGTTCCAATTTCTTTGCCACTCCATAGTTAGAATCAACATTTTTATAAAAATACTAATGTGAAGTTTCTAATATTGTCAATTCCAACAGTCACTGAAATGCATGTCTCAAAATGTTTGGGCTATATTCTTGCAGGGAGGTGGAAGGATTCTTGGCTTTCTCATCTACAATATTTATATTATAAAATTCATTCTCATGTTTCAGCTATAATAATTAACTTAGTTGTGAATTTAGAAAAGTCTCTGGTAAATGTTTGTTGTAATGAACGTAACAGTATTCTGACTTTCTGTCATTTTACCATTTACTGTTTGTTGTTGTTGCTTCAGTTCAAGTCCGCGAAGGCGACGGTTCACATACATGTAATTCACAGACAAACGCCCAATCATGCCCATCGGCTCGTCAAAAATACGCTTAGAAAATCCACTGCACTTCTCCAGCATTGACTTGCAACGTATTAGGATATAGTGCCAGTGGCAGTGGCGAATCACTCGATCAGTTTATAAGATCACTGAAGACTGCTTACCGTTGATGGCGACAGTGGCACAGCACAACACAAAAAACAGATACTTTTCCTTGAAAAACCCAGATGTGGCTTCCTCTCGTTCCGACGGTCAAATACGGCTTCAAATACAGAAGAATAGAGTCATATTTGCCGAACAGAGCCTTCCTACCGACAGTCCGCCATGATGCCCTCTTCATATAAAACATACATCACATTCTTTGTAACAAAAATTTCGCCTACATTGTGGCCTAAATGTCTTTAAAATGCTACAGAAATGATGCCTTACAATTTGGCAACATGTGAAAATAAGTATACTGAAAGTCAGATTGGAAAAACGGCCGATGGAAGTGGATTGCGTAGAGCGATTGAAACTTGTGCATTTTTCAACACCGACAAAAGATGGCGGCCAGCATCTAAGCGCGCAAAGCGTAATGGTCCGTCGTGGGTCTTTAAGTGCGCCAATGCCAGAGGAGATCTTTTTTGATATTTCATCTATATGCTTCCACCAGGACAATGTATCATCTATATAAACCCCCAGAGATTTGGTGTAGTTCACTTTTTTTATTTCTTTACCCTCTATACGAACGTCGATGGTACAGTCGCTTTGAGTTTGTAGTTTTTGGCGAGACCCAATAACCATAAACTCAGATTTAGCGATATTGAGACTTAGCTTATTTGCTTTGAGCCAGATATTTACATTGTTAAGTTCCGCATTGATTTTTGTTTCAAGATCTCTCTGGCTTCAGGGGGCAAAACTAATATTAGTATCATCGGCGTACATTCTTGGTAATCCCTCGTTTAAGCAGTTTGGCAGGTCATTAATATAAATAAAAAAGAGTAATGGTCCAATTATCGAACTATGCGGGACTCCACAAGTTATCGGGCTTTCACTAGACATGTGGCCGTTCACATTACATTTTGACTTCTATTTGATAGATAAGAGTCAAACCATGCCAGGGCAATTCGGTCAATTCCATATTTCGCTAGTTTTTGCATTATAATTCGGTGATTAATAGTGTCAAAGGCCTTTTTTAAATCGATAAATATTACACCATTAAGGAAACCTTTGTCAATATTTACACAACCAATTATTAGTGGCTTCAAGCAGAGCAGTGAGAGTGCTGTGGAGTGACTGGAAGCCTGACTGGCAATTCGTTAGTAGGTGGTTGTTGTTAAGATATCTGTATAATTGGTCGTAGATAATGTTTTCGAATATTTTAGCAACAATTGGTATCACGGATATCGGTCGGTAGTTGTTAAGATGTGATTTAGTACCTTTCTTAAAAACGAGTGATACCCTAGCCAGCTTCCAGTCAGAAGGAAAGATTTCAGATACTATCGATTTATCAAAAATACACGTCAAAGACGGTGCGACAATGTCAGCGGCGATTTTTAGAAGTTTACATGGAATTTTATCCAGACCCGTTGCTTTCCTACCGTTTATTTTGTTTAATAGTTTGCGGACTTTGTGAATTTCGATTTGTTGGAAAGAGAATGACCTATCAGTGGATTTTAGATAGGTAAGAGGGTCAACGTCTATTCCAGGGATCTCGCGCGCTATAGGTCCTCGCCAATGTGGGTGAAATGCCGGTTAAAAACCTCAGCAGCAGAAGAACTGAGAGTTTGGTCTCCTATTTTTATTTCAGAGACATTGGTTGATTTGCTTTGTCGACTTTGCAGGTCATTAATTAATTTCCAAGTTTTTCTTGGGTCATTTTTATTGGCTTCAAGATTGTTAGTGAAATATTTGCGTTTTTCTTGCTTAATGGAGTTGTTGGCGTCATTTCGAGCTACTTTATACTGTTCCCAAATCGTATGGTCGTTTGTTGACGCTAGTTTTCTTTTTAAAAAGTCCCTTTTGTGCATTTTGCATATTAATTCATTTGTAATCCACGGGGAATTTTTGTTTCGGATTCTTTTTGTCCTAAGTGGCGCATGTTTAATAATGACACTCACTAGAGCGTGTTTCCATACACGCCACATTTCATTTGGGTTATTGTAAGTAGAAACGATATTACATTATTTTTGCTTTAAATCGAGTAGAAAATTATCTTTGTTAAAATGCTTAACCAGCCTCGCCTGAATGGTCTTATGAACACCCGAGCGTACATAACTGATTTTACGAGTTAGATAGATGAGGGAGTGATCGCTGATACCAAGTTGGAGAACACCCGAATTTGAGACCTTTTCCGGGAAGTTTGTTAAACATAGGTCTATTAGAGTTATCGAGGTTTCGGTTATTTACTGGAAATGAGGTATATTGATTCTCTTAGTTCTTTTAATTCTAGTGTAGTCATGTAGTCATATAGTCATACAACTCTCACGGCCCCCCGGATACTAGACCGATGCGAGAACTAAAATGCCCGCGAATAAATCCTACTTTATATCAGTTTAAACATTCCTAACGAAATTTCTATGCTATCACGACAGTTCAAATTCACATCTCAAGACAATGTCGTTCTTCACTGCGGTCGGCCTTAGCTAGCGCTATTCTAATATCTCAAGCAGTCATATTTTGTACCTTTTTTTGCTTTTTTTCGATAAATGTTCAGTACCTTTTTTTGCCAGCTAAATTATTTTCCAGCGAGAATCGAAATCGCCTTTCCAATGAAAGTCGCCCTTTGTTGATGTTTCCACAGGGGTCCGGTCAGTTTTATAATTTCCTCTCAGCGTTCAGTTTTGCTCGATTTTCTTGTTCTGTCGCTTTTCTTCTTTGAACTCCTAGTTTGTTCATGTCATTTCCAGTTCGAAAAATTGTTTTTGCAATCCGAAAAGTAGTTTATTCAGTTCTGTATATTCGATTCATGTCCGTAAGCCATATCCCATTTCTGACGGTTCTCACGGTTCGTCTTCGGTTCTATATATTAATTAATACTCGATTCAGTTTTCTCCATTTGTGTATGGGCGTCAAACAGTTTCAACATCAACAGGTTCGGTTTCTAGTTCTATTTCTTCTATTCATGCACTCAGTTCAGTTTTCTCGGTGTCCATTCTGTTCTCGAGTTCGCTCATTTCTAAACATCTCGGCTCAAGATCAATTTCTCGGAATACTGATTCCGAATCGAAAGCTCGTAAAAAAAATGCTTGCTTTTTATCGTTTATCTTCTATCAGAAACAAATGAAATCATGACTTAAAGTCAAATTCTCTTGGACTTGGCTCCTTTGGCTCAGCCATCAAAATTTCCAGAGTCTGGGTCTTTCCACACGACAGATCCACTCTGCGACACTTCATATATTTTCCCGCCATTTTTTTTGTAACATTTCAACTCGCAACTCGCACTTTTTAACTCGCAACTCGCACTATTCAACTCGCACTTTCCCTATCCTGTGTCACTTTCCCTTAGCATGATTTTACCGTTCACAGTCCACAGGTATTTATAGTTATTCTTTCGCTTAAATTCTAGTATTCTACCGAATAGCTTCTTCCTGTACGAAGTTAGACTTACGTTGACATGTGTACCAGCTTTGTGGCTGATGGCAGATGACTCAGGCTGTGCGTGAACTGTAAGGAGATCCTTAGTACGTTTCGTTCGCAGCTTGCTCCGCTTCGCGCGTCTCGTAAATTTGACAATGAGCCGGTTTTGCACCTTTTTAGTTGGCGGCAGTCTTTGAGCTACGGATATATATGTCCCTTTCATCGAGTTGTACATCAACAAGGCTTGCCATTTCGATCACGAGTTTCGCTGGATCGTCATTTAGGACGATTGATATACCAGTTATTTCGAGTGAATCTCGACGTGAATATTGTTCTTGTTCATCAGGCCTAGGGCGAACTTCGAAGTCATAATTTACAATGCTCGCATTTTCTACCTCTGACTCGACCCTTTCGATTCGGTTTTCAGTAGCTTGAGTTTGCTTCTTCATACCTTGGATCGCTACCAGAGTCGTATCGTATTTGTTGGACAGGAAGCTTTGCGATAGTTCTATGTCTTCGAGCCTCTTACCAAGCGCCGCCATATTGGATTTGGGTCCTTCTATTTCACCAGAAATATCTCGAGGAACATCGAGAATAAACTCGTTTCTCCATACAGTACGTAAGTCTTCTAATGTTATGCCCATCTTGGCTCAGATTCAGGTACTTTCCTACGATTTCCTACAAAATGTTTAACAATTTTCCTCGACCGGTCGAATGCGTGACCGTTCAGTGTACGTTGCAGTCAGCTTTCGAACAATGTCGACGTCTATACAAAGGTGTATTCAAAGTACATCATTTATTTTCTGCTATTTAATTTTTCTGTGTTGCGCGTCTTTGCAGAGAAAATTAGTTTTCATGTTCGAATGTTCGCTGATAAATCTAGATTGTAGTTAGCCCGAAAATACAGAGTATAGCACAGGCAGCCCAGACTCGACATATATTTCCCGCTTTTTGGGTTACCTGTGGTATGTTTCATAAGCGATCTCGGAAGAGTTTACATAATTGCTCCTTGTGAATTCTCTTTTCCGATTCCTACGAAATAAATCTTCAATAATAAAAGATTGATACTTAATGAAGTTTTGTGAGTGGTTTTGGGGTGATTTGGGGACTTCTAAAGCAGTTTATTAGGCCGTTGGCCGTGTGTCTACCTCATAGCTACAAATATTTTGAATTCGTAGCTACAAATATTTTGAATTCGGAATTTATTTTCCAGACCGTTTTCACGTCGTTTGGCCTGAAACGTGGATGAGAAGTGCTTACACATCTCTGGATTTGTGTGCCGAAAGCAGAGGCGAAATCGATTTGAATTTCTTGTCGAATTTCGGCGGCGAGTGAGGTCACATCGATGGAAAGCGCCTTGAAGCTGCATACCTTGTGTATATTTGTGTCTTTGAAGTAGACACGCGGCCAACCGTCAAAACCGTCAAAACCTCTGAATCGTGGAGTTATATTTCAGATCCTATTAGTATTTGGATCCTAGTATTTTTGGGCTACCTGTGTAATCCTCGGTACCCTGGCTTACGTGAAGTTGCTCGTGTTGATTCGTGTTTTACTTGCGTGCACTCGTATTCACTCGTGTTCTACTTGTGTTCACAACATCTAAACAAACATGTATTCTAAATATATAAGTTCTGCTATTATATTTGTCTGTGTTGCGCGTCTTTGAAGAGAGCTATAGTTTTCAAGTTAGTTTTCAAGTTAGTTTTCAAGTTCGATTCTCCGCTGATAAATTTAGATTGTGTGCGGACTCAATTCAAGGAAATTTCCCCATATATACCCTTTGCACGTTACATCATAACCGCCATGTTGGTGTACAGTTAACAATAGATTATTCGTTAGCTCCTTTTGTTCTGTACACCAACATGGCCGCCATGCCCTTTGTAATTTGAATCCCCGGGGACTGAGTGCAAACCATCTGTTGAAGAAAACAGAATGGTTCGTAATTAGGAGCCGTTATTCCAGCAAAAAAAAAACAGACTTGAGCCGTCTGAGCGGAGGCTGCGAGGAAGGTTTCAGCTTTTTTTTTCATAGACGCCTAACATAGAAAAATTAAATAGCACAATTTAATTATTTCGAATACATCTTTGCATACTGATTTTTGGTTTTAGTTCGACTGATTGTGCGTGTGAACACAATTAGCCCGAAAATACAAAGAGAGGGTACCTTACTTAAAACACAAGTAACCGTCACAACTAATCCAAGCTAGAATAACACAGCTATCCCGGAAATACAAAAATAGGGTACCGCACTGATAACACAGGTAACCCGATAAAACAATTATAATTATATGTGTTTATTATATTTGTTGGTTAATTAAATTATGAACCGCTGTGCACTCGTGATCACTCATGTCTTGACTCATGTGGAGTTTTAGAACAGTTCATCTTAGTATTTGGATCCTAGTATTTTTGGGCTACCTGTGTTATCCTAGGGTACCCTGGCTTACTTTAAGTCGCTCGTGTTCTACTTTTGTTCACTCGTGTTCTGACTCGTTCTAGATGAGATCAACTGTGTGTGCGTATTTTTTCGCATCTGATTGTGCGTTGTAATTGGCAAACACGCAGTATCTGAGATAGCCCGATTACAAAAAAATACGCCGGAGTTCAAGCTGCCTGCAGCTTCTTGTTACTATTTGAAACATGTGATTTTCGAGAATGAGAGACGCCTGTAAATAGGGTTTTCAGATTTAGTGGCCTTTTTGACAATCTGGTAATTAACTTGACAAGAAACAAAAGGTCATGAAAGATATCTGGTACTGTTTTGGAACCTGTCAGTAATTTGAACATCTTAATAGGACAGCATCGATTTTGGCTGAGGCTATTGTTTTATCTTACCATTTCTTTTCAGTGCGCAATTCGTGGCTTATAGTGCTCATTATCTTCAAATCAGGTGTGGTACGAATGCCAGGTGCTTCTGGTTCTGTACTTAAAATATTGATTGTGGGAACTGTATGGTCGCTTATATTTACTTTTACGTGGCTAAAATTATCTGGTATTGACAACATTTTATGTTCTATGGTTGTCGTACCATTGTTGGATGAATTTGAATTTCAATTGTGGTTGAATTTTCCTCAGAAATGCTATGAGTGAGTGTAGGAGCATGCTGGGCTTGTGAAATTGCTTCATTTGATTCGTGTTGGTTATTACTTTGTGAAATTACTTGTTCTAGCTGAACTACTGAGTGGTCATTAGTGGAAATTGGTTGTTCGTCTTGTGAATGGTTCTCTGGGTGATTATTTAATGATATTTCGTTCAAACTATGAATTGGCTGTTCAGATGATTCGCATCTGGTATATTCTACAATTATTTCATGTTCACGTGTGGAAACGGTTGGTTCTTCGTTGTGTTGGGTCGAATTTATGGGTTGAAAATGTTGTAGATCGTAATGATCCTGATCACTGTCCGGGAAAACAGTGTCACTGAGCGAAAAATGTATTTGTTCTGAGGTAAAATCTTTGTTTAAGAAACGAGCCGGAATATTCAATTCAGTACTTTCGCAGCAAACCGGAGCACTTCTTTGTAAAGTGTTAATCACATTTGAGTGATTGTTATCGATAATCCCTACATTAGTATTCACAGCTGGTTTCCTATTCATTTGAGTTTCGTGTGTTTTGGTAAAGTGTTCCGTTGGTTATCTCTCTCTTCTGAGTTTGTTGGTTCGTATAAAGTGTTCACGTTAAAAGTACACGGGGTTTCCGTAGCCTCCCGAAGCTCGAAAACTCGTTTTAGTTTAAAGGTTGATTTGGCCGTTGTGAGGAAAACTACGGTTTTGATTACCGTTTTGTTGGTTTTGAGGAATGCGGAGATCATTAAAACGGCGAGAGGACCTACAATTGCGACAGTGGTGTCCAACTTTCTTACAGTTGAAGCAAATTATCTGCCCATCAGTTGAACGTGTAGTTCTACCGAAATCTCCCCTATCGTTAAAATATGGCCTGTTTCTAGGACGAAAATTGTAATCGTGTTCGCGATTACTGGAAATATGCCTTAGTTCCTCGCGGATGATTTGGCGTATGTTAGGTGTGTTGCGCGCGTTGTCTTATTGATAATTAGGAAAGTTAGAGTCACCCTTTAACTTAGGGAACTGATAGAACTGTTGTGGGGCTTCGTAAACTGCGACTGAACCTACTGCATGTGGAAGTAATTGTTTGGTCTTAAGCCTTTGGATAAAACTCTCTTGTAATGTCAGAATATCAGCCTTAGTTACTGCTGGCGCGGTTTGGGCAACTATGGTTGCTTTAAGTTTAGCGGCGTTCTCAGCTTCTTCTAAAGTTTTAGGTTGTTGTAGAACCACATAATGTTTTAACTCAGGTTGTAGCCCTTGAATGAAATAATGAATTCGTTCGCTCACGGGAATGCCTAGGCGTCAGCAGCGCTTCTTAATATCTGATGTGTAATCATTTAGAGATTCGAGTTCGCCAAGTTCTTGTCTTAGAACCCAATTTGTTGCGGGTGAGGTAAATTGCTTGAGGAAGATTGCTCTAAGTTCTTCAAAGGAAGCAATTTTGTCTTTTTCTAAAGAACTGTACCAAATTTGCGCGTTTCCAACTAAGGACAAAGGAAATCCCTTAAATACTTTATCTGGCTTCCAGCGGCAGAAATCGGCATACAGACTGAACTGTTCTAAGAAAGTTAAGGGGTCTTGTCCATCTCCTTTAAAAATCGGGGCCCTAGCGAGTTCTCGATTGCCATTAGAAAACGTGTGATTTTCCAACAAAGAATCCTGCATTGCGGCAATTTGGGCTTTTTGGCTTAGTGTTTCCTTAGATAAGCTATCTGTCATACCGGCAAAAGATTTATCAATCAGTTCGCTCAATTTGTCGCTAAAGATTTTGAAATCTTTTGTTGAAGCCATGGTCTTAATATGTTCGCTAGATTGTTTACAGTGTTGTGGGGAGGTTATGGTTAAAGGTGACGATGTGAAGGTAAACTTGGGCTTAAATCTACCGTTTGGCCTAAACGTTTGGATTTTGTTGTGGTCTTCGCTCAACAATGAGTACACGTTTTGTGAGGTTTGCTGCTAGGAATACTAGCGGTTTTCGTTTTTCCACTACGTAAAAACAGTTTGAAACTCAGGATAACCGTTTAGAGAAAATGTAAAATACGCTTATGAGAATGACAGACTAAGAACAACAAAAAAACAGCATTTAACAGCAAAAAGTAGGAGCATGAAATCTAGGCTAAATAACCAACTATTGTAGCGACGCTATAGTTATTGAAACAAATGGATCTTAGTTCAGCTGACGGTCAGTAGTCAGAAATGTAAGGCAAACAGAAAAAGAAAATAGAGAGCGGTTGGCTACCTGGTTGTTGAAGAGTAGAGTTGAGTCAGTGCGGCTTTTCGTCAGGTTCGAAACCGCGGATTCTCTCACCGGTTGTCAGGGGAGTCTTTTCCTGAACTGAGGGGATTCTCGTAGAGCTGACAACAACCAAGGTTGGATCGTAACGTACTTTATTACTGGTCTCAAAGACTGGCAACTTCCAAGAGTATTGACTGGCCATGGCGAATCATGGACTAGCCATGACGGCTCTTCAGTCTCCGTTCTTTCTCTATCTTCTCCTATGTTACAATATATTCGTTCTGTATTTGTCATTTACAAACAATAGTTATTGAAAACCAAACAGGTGTCTTTACATGGACTCCTATTGTAAGTAGGGTCGTGGGCCGAACAAAGCAAAACTGACCTTGAAAGAAAGATGTTTCAAACGATCGACAACATAAATAAGATATGTCAAAGGTGAAACTAGAGGTCAAATATCATAGTTTGAGCGTAAACATTATACGAGTCTTTAGATATGTTTCATAGAAATCCAACTTGAAGTTGCATCGACGGAAAGTTCAATGGATTTGGTACCTTTCAAAGTACGGAACTGTAATTAGAAATACTCAAATCTTATTGGCTTGTTGTCGGGATCGCTTGGTACCGATAGCTTAAGATATAATCAATACTTAATCAGTTCCCTGTAACAAACACAGGTTATTGGAAAATGAGTTATATTCAACGCCTGTCAATGGATCAAAAACGACCTTAGTAAATACAGGCTCGTGACCAAACGAGTTTAACAAAAGAATGTTTTAATTAAAGTAACTCAGCTTTGGATGCGTCGAGCGTGGGCTAAACTGGAATTTGTTAATTTATTATGTTTCTCCTAAAGTAGGATTTTGTCTAAAATCGTAAGATCCTTTTTCTTAACACAACATAGCACACCTTCAACACGATCAAGATATACCAAGAAACGAAGCCTATAAATACCTGGGCTTAGAATTTGACCAAACTTTATCTTGGGAACACCACATTAGCTCTATCTCTAAGAAAGCATCAGCTGGCATTGGTGTTTTAAAACGTGTAAGGTATCTGGCTCCTTTCGAAGTATTACTCTCCATGTACATAGCACTAATTACTGCCATATTTCGATTATTGTAGTACTCTATGGGGCTATCCGACAAACTCGAAAGACTTCAAAATCAAACTTAGGCAGAGTAATCACTTTTTCTCATTATGTCAAAAGATCTGCGGAGTTACTTCTAGAGTTAAATTGGTCTGATCTCGTGACCAGAAGAGCCCAACAGTTGGCAATTACTATGCATAAAGTGATGCAGGGCTCTCTCCCACACTATCTAAAAAATATATTTACTAAAATGTCTAGCCTGCGTTGCGGCTCTGGAGCATCGGAGCGCAGCGAGATTGGGGCGAGGAAAAAAAGAGAGGGGGTAGGGAAGAGAGGAAGAGAGAGCCTATCGGCAAGCCATGGTTATTTTGATAACTCTCGGCCTCAGAAGGCCGCGTATTGCTATTGTCTAAAATGCGTGATTGACAGAAATCATTACATTTTATTCATGCATGGCATGAGATAAGGGCAGAAACGAATTAATACGGCGACAAACACACCGAGAACTGCCTCAGCGATGAATTTAAAGAAAGAATCGGAACTCCACAAGCGTATTGCTTGTATTGTCGTCGACGAATCACACACGGTTGAAACATGGACCGGTTTGTTCGAGGAACAGGCTTGTGCTTCTGAAAATACGAGCTGCGTTGATGATTTCGTAATGCTGCGTGGATGGTTTTTAGCGCTTGTTTTGGCAGAACTTCGTTCCGGTGTTATTGTGGTCGGCAGTGTTCTTTTCTGATTTGATGGCGACTTTATACAGTTCTCTTTATATTCAGCGGCTGTTGTATTCTTGAAAGATACTAAGAACCACCGGACTCACACACGAACTCAAAGTCTTTATTTCCAAGATGGCTGATCCCCGTACTCCTCTGCACGTGTCCGTTCCCGTCATGCCTTACGGTCCCAGTACATAGGATATTACATCTCTCCCCATGATGGACAGAAAATCTCTTGCATAAAGAAATAAACATTAACTTATAAAAAAACAACGTATAAAAGTATCTATGGTGGGCAACAAACTAGCTTACAATGAGGAACTAGTATACATTTAAAATAAATACCCAGAAATCAAAATCAAAACTAAAACTTATAATAGGCTTTGAAACGTATGGGTTCGCGTCTTTCTCGAACTGGTCTTGCCACTTTCATCGCTTCCTCGACTGTGTGTCTTTCAGCCACTGATTCGGTATGGTCGCCTGTTAGTTCTCTTGGCTGTTCCTCTCTACTTTTCTTTTCGCTACTATCAAACGCTTCCTCCATCTTTCCTTCCATCTTGTAATCTGGAGATTGGTCTGGTATCTTCTTGAAGAATGAGGAGTTCCGTGTAACTTCCTTAGTTCCCGAGGAAACAGTTATCATACTGCCCTTCCGTGCAACAACTTGGTGTGGATTGGGGTGAAATGGGGGCGTCGTCTTATTGCGCTTTGTATCGTACTTTAGTAGAACTGTATCCCCAACAACAATCGTGCACGGGCGTGCACGATTTCGCTCATCTGCGTAGCTCTTCATCTTCTTCTTTGCTCGTTAGTCATTTTGCTTTGCTTTCAATTCGACGTCGAGCTCCTGACCTTCAGTACTTGCTTGTGTCAACTTTGTCTTTGGACCTCGACCAAACAACAGCTTGAATGGAGCGAAACCTGTGGAGGGGTGTGGCGTGGCTCTATACTGTCTGATGAACTTGTAGAGCTCTTGCCTCCAATTCTTGTGGTCCACTATTGCCGCTCGAACTGTTTTCATTAAAGGCTTGTTAAATGACTCTGCCTGTGCATTGGCTCTTGGCCAGCGTGGTGTTATGCGTCTATGCTGGAATCCGCTGTGTTCTGCGAATTGTTCAAACGCATGAGAATCAAACGGAGTCCCGTTGTCCGTCTTCACTACTTGGGATATCCGAATGTTGAGAACACCTTGTCTATCACCGGTATGGTGGCATTTGCTGAGACTGATCTTAGGATTTCCATTCCTGGGTACCTGGAAAACTCGTCAACGATCACCAGAAGATACTCTGAAGTGGGTAGAGGGCCACAGAAATCCATACTCAAGTTTTTCCATGGCTTGTCTGGCATCTTGGACATGCCCAACGGCTCCATCTGTTTAGGACCAGAGTAAGTGAAGTGGCAGGCCAGACACTGACGGACCGCGTTTTCTACTTTCTCGTTCAACCCGGGAAACCAAATCTTGGACCGGATGAATGATTTGGTTCGGCTCATACCTTGATGTCCCTCGTGGGCTAGGGCTACAGCTTTGTCTCGTAGCGTGGTTGGCATTACTCCTCGTAGTAAAATGTTATCTGGATGAATAGTTAGTTCATCACGAACATTGCTAATTTCCTTTAACTCATCACAGTTTACCTTTGGATCTTTCGTGAGCTTTATCTCAAACCATCGCCCTGTACGTGCGAGCTCCATTGCTTTCTGAATACAAATGTCAGTATCTGTGGCTCTCTTGATCTCCTCGAGCGTCATTGCTTTGGGTACAGACATTTCAGTGATGAAATGTACATAGTGTTCTACCATCTTTTGTTCGCGTGAGGTAGTCTTACGTTCTGAGTCATACGGGTGTCTGGACATGTAATCTGCAGGATTCTCACTACCCTGCTGATATTGTATGGACAGCTTGTACGGTTGTAACCGCAAACCCCATCGCTCTATGCGAAGTGGTGGCTTAGTATTCTTCCAGATTCTCTCCAACGGTTTGTGATTCCTGATAAATGTGGTTTTCGGCTCCTCTGACGTACATGTCGAAATACTCGCATGCCCACACAACACCTAAAGCTTCTCGTTCTGTTTCGCTATACCGCTGTTCGGTATTTGTTAAGGCTCTGCTGGCATATGCAACTATTTTCTCCTCTTGCTCCAGTATGGCGCCTAGACCTACGGGACTAGCATCTGTAATTATCTTAATGTTCTTTTTCTAAAAAAAGTATATCCTATAGTGGTGCCAAGGTCTGGAATCAACTTCCAGATCATATAAGAAGATCTCAATCTATGCGAGCCTTTAAGAGAAACCTCGCCCAAATGTGATTATCAGGTGCGCACGCTCAGCCGTGATATAACGGTTTTTAAAATATTCATAATATATTTTAAATTACAATATCTATACTATTTCTAGTACTATTTTGTACACGGCTATCATGTAAAACAGTATTTAATTATTAATCAAAATTTTATGTACTGTTTAAAACACGAACAGCAGTGTTTTATCAAGTTTAAAAATTCGAGGGCGAAGCCCGATAATTTTTAGACTTGATAAAACACGTGCTGTGAGTGTTTTAAACGGCTTCAAAAACGCTTTAAGAATGCAATGAAAGAAAGACGCACATCTCAAGGGAATGGTTACTTAATGAACCATTGAACCTTTATATTCACAACGCCATGCAAAATATTCGAGTAATCACCGCCGGCAATTACGAACATCTCAAGGGAATGACATGAAGAAATTACCATACTATGTTGTTTGAAGCGGCGTTTCGCAATGCAAGAAGAATCTGCACTTGAAGGATTTGATGTCGTGGTTTACCTCGATAAAGTTCAAGACTTGGAAAGCGATGTGACTGACATGACGGCAGACTCTAAATGTTTGACTCCGGCACAAAATATGTAAGTTTAATGCACGTTTTTATAATTTTACGGCTTTGAGTTTGGTTTAATAATTGGAACTAAACAGTGGCTCGGTAAACAAGTAATGGTAGTTGGATAACTTCATTTTAAAAATATTATCTGTGTATCTCGGTAGTCTGCTGATATTAGTAAATTTAGTGTAAAATTTATTATCTAGGTACCTTATGTTCCGTGTACTTTTTGCTATCTTTGGGTCTTTATCAGTGAATTCTTAATTAGGATGAAACTTTATATAAAATTTCATGTTCATTAATATTCTTTATATAAAACGTTCATCCTAATTAGCAATTCAGTGAGAAAGCTGAAACATCAATAGAAATTCCATTGTCTCAATCATTAACCCCGTTTCCCTGTGGGACAGAATTCAAATCCCTCCGCGGGCCTTTTAGAATGACGAGATTTTATCAGGTATAAAGGAGCATGCACGTGACTGATTTGCTTCATCTGATTGGACAAAATGCTCATTAATTATTCATGAGTTTTTGAAATGTAAATAACTGATGATACTACCGTGTCTAAATAAAGTTTATGTATGTATGTATGGGTCAAAATATGCCATCACTGGGCTACCAGCAAGCTTTTCTTTCAGGGATGCAAACGCCTCGTCTTGTGCACTGGACCAAATCCACTCTGTGTTCTGGCGCGCGCTCATTGGCTAAAATCGATCATGTGACGTGATAGTTGTCGTTAGCGGATGAAAACTATCAGGCGATAGTGCCCGCTGAGAGCGAAAGACAATTTTGTGATGAACAATAACGACCAATAGAGTATGTCTGTCTCGGAACTATCGGCTGATAGTTTTCCTTGAAAATTTGATGTTCTTAAAACTAACTAGCATTTAAAAAACTCAGGAATAATTAATGAGCATTTTGTCCACTCAGATGAAGCAAATCAGTGACGTGCATGCCTTGATTTCGGTACCAGGGGAATATGGGGTACAAAGGTATTACAAAAGAATGCAAATTAGGATGAAGACTTTATATCAAGTATACTAATGAACGTGAAATTTTATATAAAGTTTCATCCTAATTAAGAATTCACTGATAAAGACCCAAAGAAAGCAAAATGTACATGGAACATAAGGTACCTAGATAATACATTTTGCACTAAATTTACTAATATCAGCAGACTTCCGAGATACACAGATAATATTTTTAAAATTAAGTTATCCAACTACCATTACTTGTTTACCGAGCCACTGTTTAGTTCCAATTATTAAACCAAACTCAAAGCCGTAAAATAATAAAAATGTGCATTAAACTTACATATTTTGTGCCGGAGTCAAAAATTTAGGGTCTGCCGTCATGTCAGTCACATCGCTTTCCAAGTCTTGAACTTTATCGAGGTAAACTACGACACCAAATCCTTCAAGTGCAGGTTATTCTTGCATTGCGAAACGCCGCTTCAAACAACATAGTATGGTAATTTCTTCATGTCATTCCCTTGAGATATTCGTAATTGCAGGCGGTGATTACTCGAATATTTTGCATGGCGTTGTGAATACAAAGGTTCAATGGTTCATTAAGTAACCTTTCCCTTGAGATGTGCGTCTTTCTTTCATTGCATTCTTGAAGCGTTTTTCAAGCCGTTTAAAACACTCACAGCACGTGTTTTATCAAGTCTAAAAATTATCGGGCTTCGCCCTCGAATTTTTAAACTTGATAAAACACTGCTGTTCGTGTTTTTAACAGTACACAAGTCCTCGAACTTCGTTCTTGGGCTTATATTTGTTTTAAGAACATCAAATTTCCGCGGGCGACTATTATACAAATAGACTGTGTCCGTCGAGGAACTATCGGCTAGGAACTATCGTCGAGGAACTATCGAATTTTGTCGTGAACTATAACAGCCGATAGTTCCTCGACGGACACACTCTATTTGTATACTAGTCTTCGACGGACACACTCTATTTGTATATTAGCCTAATAGTCGGGAACCACAGAAAGCTCGATAACTGACATCCAGTAGGTGTCTACTAATAATTACAAATATCTCTTTTCACACAGGTTTACCAAAAGATCAATATACGCATTGTTCTTGCGGAACTAGAGATCTGGAACAACGGAGATTTAGTTCCCTTCGTGAAAAAGGCAGGCAAAGACTTAGAAGAATTTCAAAAATACAAAGAAAAATACCCTTCTCGCTTTAAGTACGATGGTGCGCATCTTCTAAGGTTAGCAGCTTGTGTATATATGCTGATGAAGACAGGTCAGCAAAATGTGCGCATGAGAGCAGTTTTAAATGGTTTCTGTTAAGAAAATCTTCAGAAACTCGACACATCGCATAATAGACCGGGGGTTAAGGAGAAAATCGCAAGAGTTAAGAGTTTTATTAGTTTAGTCATTAAGTCATTAAGGGATTGGTCCATGAAAGGACTTATAAAAATGAAGCTCGTACATTTCTGAAACTATACTGTGAAGTCCAAATTCGAGTGAAAATTCAACTAAAATGATGCGTGCGAGCCTAATTTTTCCCGGTGAAATTCACGCATGCGCAAGCGTTTTGCAGACCTGTCGCTTGTGAATTTTAATTCAATTAAAAGTGTTCTTTGTACTCTTGGTGACTGCGTCTTAAGGGACCATTGACATATTTAAATCGGCCGTTGCTTGGGAAAGTTTGCAGCCTCGTAAAACCCGGAAAATTAAAGAGTAGCCAATAATTCTTGTCAAGGTAACTCCTAGGGTAAAGTCTTGTAGTCTGATGACATCATTAAGTGACGTCATTATGACGTTATCAAAATCAGAAAATTTCTAAGCTCTCGAAGGAATTTTTATCTACTAGTAATTTATGAATATTTTCCGAACCTACGAATTAATAACCATGAAGAAGCAAAGACCGATACAACGTAGAATTTTTAATTTAGTGGTACAATATTTCGGCTGGTCACACCAGCCTTCTTCAGGTACAATGAAGAAAATTTACATTGGCATGTATTTTTGAACTTGATACTGAGCTGTCATAAAACAGATTACAATATGATCACGATCTATCATATTGTAATCTGTTTTATGACAGCTCAGTATCAAGTTCAAAAATACAAGCCAATGTAAATTTTCTTCATTGTACCTGAAGAAGGCTGGTGTGGCCAGCCGAAATATTGTACCACTAAATTCAAAATTCTACGTTGTATCGGTCTTTGCTTCTTCATAGTTATTTTTTATTTGATAGCCGATTAGATCACAGCTTGATCCAACGTACACCAGCAGGATTGTCGTTCACGGTTGCTTGCTTGAACAATTCTACGAATTAAGGCGCATAAAACCGAGCATGTGTTTGCCATTGCGACAAAAAAATAAAGATTTTACAACACTTTTCAGTCCAACTTTTAGCTTTTTTGGCGAATGAAAAGCCATAACTTTGGCATTTATTGTCGATTTCCGAAATCCATGATCGGTTTTGTGGAGAACGTGGTCAACAACATTTTAACGGGAAAATGTTTGGTGTTTAGTGAAAGCGTGCTAAATGTTTAGGATTTTTAGAAACCGGAAGTGAAGAAATTAACCTGTCTTGTGGTCGTAAAATAGTCGCAGAACTGTTGTTGCAGAAAAGTCTACAATAATTGGTCGAACAGGATGTGCATTTTCTCCTATTTCCTCCGATAATTTCCTCTGCAAAGTGTTAGCTTGATTGTCTGCAATGAGCCGGCTTCGGACTGTGTGGCCATGGAACACATGCCAGGAACCCATTTCGCGGCAAACCGAAGAGCCAATAGAAATCAAGCTAAAATTAGACCGAGATTCGACAACTTTCACTTGAAGTAAGTTGAATCTCGTGGCGTTCAGAACAGTTTGTTTTCTGACATCAAAAGTATGAAAACTGACCTGTATTTTAATTAGTTGAAGGTTCAATCACTGAGGTTCAATCACTGAGGTTCAATCACAACTTTACCAGGAACCCGAAAGCATTATCTTGAGTCAAAAGTGTTTATGTTTGTGGAAGATTGAGTTGAAAACCTGCCGGTCGAAAATCACTTGAATTCTTGCAGTGTTCTTGAGTGGCCGTACTTTTCTTCGTGTTTTTAGAAGCCATTTTCTCGCTGGGAGCAGCCATTTCAGCTTCTGTATCTTTGACAAATTTAGATACTATTTACTAGATGTTCTTTCAATCTATCAACAGTAGAAAGATCTCGGCTACATCGGAGAGTCTATAACAAGTTTGCTTTCCCATTGTGTTGGCGGCGTCGTACGCTTGCCGTTACTTTTTTACTCGGTAGAAATTATTAATTATTTCCCTTTCTCTAGGTTCAAGTACAGTTAGGCGCCTTTCGAGTCCTGAACGATTCCTTCAAATTTATCCGATTGAGATTTTTGTCAAGTGTTATTTTCTTTTACACGATAAACCAAGCTTTTCATTTTCCTCGCTACAGCTTGTTCCGACTTTTGAACACTTTACTTCATTCACTCATGAAAACCTTTCAGGTAAACCACGAATAAAACTTACAAACATGTGTTAGTATTAAAAGTATTGGGTGGCCGGTGAACACGCATAAAACTAGCCTGAGAAAAGCCCCAGCCTCAGCTCAAGGGCACCCAACGAGTACTTTTTGAAATTCGTTTGAAACCATGCAGTTGTCTGCAGCTTATCTAGCCATTTTAAGGCGCCTACTATGTCTTTTGACGTATTCTAGAAAGCTATTAGCTGTTCGGATTCTCTAGGTGGAAATCGCGTCAACCGAAAATACTATGGCAAAATATTCCCGGCCTACGAATTCGTTAGTAGTCTAGAACAGAAACAAGAATTTTCTAGCCCAAGTAACTTCATGTTGCAACGTTTTGTGGAGGTACGAATTTTTTAGGGATTCTTTTTTCCTTTAGGCAATTCTTAGGGAATGAAAATGTGTTGTTCTGACTCTATTAATCAGACGAATTGGGACGTACGAATATTTTAGGCGAAACCTTTTAGTCTGCCCTTTCTTCTTTAATTTTCTAGGGATTGAAAACAAATTTTCTAGCCAGTATTTCAGAAAACAATTTTCTAGGGACAATTTTTTCAAATCCGAAAGTTTTAGGCTAACTTACTCTCCCGAACAGCTTTTTAACCGAAAACTTCGTTGGGTGCCCTTGTCAGCTCAGATCCATGAGCAATTTTACCATGAGGCCTTGCGCGCCCAAATCCAAGATGGCGGACAAAGATGGCAGACATGTGGAAAGGAAAAATTGTTCTCGGGGTGGTGCCACAGGCAGCCCAGACTCGACATATATTTCCCGCTTATTAGTCTGTTGGGTTACCTGTGGTATGTTTCATAAGCGATCTCGGAAAAGTTTATATAATTGCTCCTTGTGAATTTTCTTTTCCGATTCCTACGAAATTAATCTTCAATAATAAAAGATTGATACTTAATGAAGTTGTGTGAGTTGATTTGGGGCGATTTTGGGACTTCTAAAGCAGTTTATTAGGCCTCGAAGTTTTGACGGTTGGCCGCGTGCCTACCCATCGGACACAAATATACACAAGGTATGCAGCTTTGAGGCGCTTTACATCGATGTGAACAGTTTGCGAGCGGTAAAAATCAGTTCGCGAGTGGAAAACGTCAACGAAACCGAGGGAAAACACTAGAACCGCCTGCATTACACTATACGGCTTATCCTTCTCGCTTTCCCAAGACAACCAAAATACATTTTATTTAGTTGTGTAACTCTGAGTTTTGTTACCCCTTATAATATCACGAATTTATTTTCAGTGATTTTCATATAAACTGACAACATGTGGGAATAAAAGGAAATGTGCAAAAATGACTAACAAACTGTGGGCAGGAAAAGGAAAATATTGCACATATGTTCTTTATAATATTGGCAAAACAAATACACGGAGATCTTGATTAACAATGTTGTTTGGAGGTTGGGTAAAATTGGTTTTACATAGGATTTTAACAGGGATCGAAGTAATGAAGCATTTGTTTAGTTCTGCTTTGTTTCTCACCCTCTCTCCCTGCCAAGAATATAGTGGTTCGTACCGAACTTAACTGTAAATTACATTTATTAATCAATATTCAAGTTTTAGACTGTTTTTCATTTTTTTTGCTTTTGGAGTTTTGATTCCCTGCTAGCAGAGGTCTCTCTCTGTCTTGGTCTCTCTCTGTCTTGGTAAAGACAGAGAGAGACCTCTGCTAGCAGGGAAGAGTTTTGACAGTTTTGTTTGTACCGATGGAACTGAATGAATGAATCGGTTAAAATCTCTGTTCAGACAATTAAAATCCCTGTTCAAATATTCAGCTTAAATCCATGACTATGTAAGCGCTTCACTTGATCCTTCATGAGGGCAACAAGCGGAGTAACTTCAATGACAAATGCATTTTTTTTCCAAAAGCCCGAACGTGGCCGCGAGTTGGTTTGAAGGGGCCGCCAGTTGAAAATATCAGTGACCTTCCTGAGCCTGTTGGAAGGCTCACGAACACATCTTTCCCACGAATAAAGTTACATAAAACATTAAGCTGTTCATATTTGAGACTGATGGGATTCCAAATTTGAGAGAAATTTCCTCTGCGACGGACTTTACACTTCGAAATCCAATCGCCATCGTGTTTTGACTTCGTTATGCATAAATAGCTAATTACCAAAAATTTGGAAGTGACGTCACGGACACGGCATGGGGAGAAACGGAAATGATGAAATCGCCGTTCTCCCTCATTTAGGGGATGCTGTTCGCAGGCTAGAGTGAAAGTGCCGACGCTGGCCTGGAACTACTGAGGAATCAGGCCATTTACCACTTTATTTATGCCATTACTTTTAACAGAAACGAATAGTTAAATAGCAACAACGCAATCTGGTATTAAAGTAAATATGTATTTTACTAACAAACGCAATTTCACCACGTGCGTTGAGGAGCGCCAGTTAATGGTCGTTAATCGATAACACTTTCGTGAAATGTGAGAAATTTCCATCCAAAGTTCTCCTAGAAAAACACAAAATCTTGCCATTTCTATCGAAGAAGCCTTTGGTTTCTGCAGCAACATCGGGTAGAATCCCATTGTTTTAGGCGACATTTACTCGCGTCCATGAGATATAAATAATTATGATACGCCTTATTAGATATTCAACAAAGCGCTTGTGATTGGCTGCTAGGGAATCCTTCTGGGAATACCTCATTCCCATACTTGCTCTTGGGCCTGTCAATAACTGTCATCTATCTTGTCATGGGACTAACTGAAATCCCAAAGCTCTTTAAGAGATTTCAATAGACTCGGTTACAGTAAAAGATCACCGCAAAATCAATTTGCCGTGGCTACTTGGGTTATAAGTTTTGTCGCGCGAAGTTTCCAAACCTATTTCGTTTGCGTTCGAGGTTTGACTCATGTCAACATTAAAATGGAGTATAATGTCTGCATTTAGAGTTTATTCGAAAAGCCTAAGTCAAATTCAGCAAGCTTTATTTTAGTGCCATATTTGTGAAACTAGTTAAATAAAAGTGAACCTCGGCATTGTTCGCACGAGCTATCCAAGCGAAAGAATTCAAGCTCCATACAAGCTATAAAAGTTTTTTTAAACTCTTGACCAAAGCGCTTTATTAAACACGAAAAGTCATGATCACTCACTTTGAGAGCGCACCATAAAAATGTGTGGAAATAGTTCTGTAATTTTGTAGCTTTAAAATCAAAATACGAGTTGGTTCAGATCACAGCACTTTACTAAACATAAAATAACGATCATATTCAGAAGTTCGCATCACTGACCTAAAGGTTTAGAAACAGATTTCTGTACTTTTGTAGCTTTAAAATAAGATATCATTGAAGCTTATCTGACCGCTAGAAGTCTAGATATCGGTAAAAGAATCGCAACTCGAGTTCAATCCGGTAAAGCCGAAAATTATTTTTCGGAACAGTTCGCTTCTAGGCCACACATAATCGTGGGAAAGGTCTCGTTTTAAAGCTTAAAACATAAACAATCCGTCTGTTTAATCGCTTGTGATGCGCTCTTGATTTGTGAACTTGTTTTCTTCGTTTAGGTTTTGTCATTTCACAAAGCGCGTTGGTTTTATACCAAAGGCAAAGTGCCGCTTAACTATAATACTGATCAGAAGCTGGTCCTCAGTAAAGCCGAAGATTAATTTTCGGATAACTCTGATTCTAGGCCACACATAACCGTGTATGCTTTCGGGGCACGGACTCGTTCACTACCTGAAGATTCGCTCGCAAAACACAAATTCGCTCGCAAAAAAAAACCAGTTCGCTCGAAAAACACGGATTCGATCAACTTATAAACTATCAGAAATTCGACTGCAAAGTCGCTTTTAGTGCGTGTTTATTTTGTGATGCAGCTCCAATGGACATGCATTTATCTTTGTTCACTCCTTCCGCGCAGATAATAACTTTCAAAGCCCGGCGCTACCCTAACATAGTTAACCGACTCATTAGACTTATTATGTTGTGCCTAACACAATCACTCTTTTCAGTGCCGTCCTTTGTTTCGGTATCTTCTGTTATAATTCAGGAGGCGGAGCTTAGGATTGCCCGCGGGAGTTCTGAAAGTTAATAAATATGCAAGCATCGAAGGCGATTTGACTGATGCAAAAACATTCAAGTTTCATGGTAGAAATATTTATACGATTTCGATAAGAAAACACTCGATAACAGATGAATAATCAAATAATCTTTTCCCGGTGTTACAAATTTTGGATACTTAAGATTTCGCGAGAAAATAAGTGTTGAATAGCTAATGAAAACACTTTCCATATGATTTCTGTCTGAAAAGACTCAAACTTCAACCTGTTTTTCATGGCACAGAAGTTCACTTAATTTACCTCCAAATTAGCGGTATTTACAGAGTAATATCTCTTCTTTAAAATCCCGCTGTTACATTTTTTGTTTTAGTTTTTGTTTTAACTAAAAATCGACAATATTTTCGGCATGTAGCCGAGTTTTGGCCAGTTTTCTTTGTAATTTGGCATGTGCGCTCGAGCAGAAATTTGAATCAAGCGCGTGAAACCGTGTCACGTGACCCAGAAAATGTCGCCGGATTCTGCCCGATGAAATCAACACACTAAGTTCCAATTCGATCTGTGGATTAACCGGAAGGCTTTGATCAGCTCAGGTCGTCGTGTCGTATATAAAATCTCTGTCCATCTGGGTAAAAAACGCAGTCCTTCGGCTCCGACAAGAGCCTGTTGGAGGGCTTTCCCACGAGTGAAGTTAAATAAAACATTAAACTGCTTACAGTTGAGAAGAATTGCAGGGACTCGAAATTTGAGAGAAATTTCCTCGCGGGACCGCCATCTTGATTTTACTGTGTTAAGTTGTGTGAATAAATTAAGTAACACATGGCCTGGCGATTGTTCACGTGACCAGCACAGTGCAATCTGATTGGTACGGTGGCGAAAAGACCTTCAAAGAAGGTGCAATCTGATTGGTTGACGGCGCAAAATCTCGACACAAATAAAAAATAGAGGATAAACACTTGCAATTTCTGACTCATGCCTCGGCCGAAGGCCTGGCCCGAGTAACAAGTGTGCTAGTATATACATATATATAATTTTAAATAACTGGCAACATACAATTTGTGGTCGTAATACAGCTTCAACACTTGACAAATACTGTGTTAGGTTTTCTGACAAAACAATTGTGACAAAATTGCAACCCAAGAATGACAGGGTTCTTTTTATTCCTTTAGACTGCATTCATTATGTATACCACAGGGGGAGAGGGGGGGGGGGGGGGGCAGGTGATTGGTACGGTGGCGAAAAGACGTTCAAATAAGGTGCAATCTGATTGGTTGACGGCGCAAAATCTCGACACAAATAAAAAATAGAGGATAAACACTTGCAATTTCTGATTCGTGCCTCGGCCGAAGGCCTGGCCCGAGTAACAAGTGTGCTAGTATAGCAGTACATATATATAATTTTAAATAACTGGCAACATACAATTTGTGGTCGTAATACAGCTTCAACACTTGACAAATACTGTGTTAGGTTTTCTGACCAAACTATTGTGACAAAATTGCAACCCAAGAATGACAGGGTTCTTTTTATTCCTTTAGACTGCATTCATTGTGTATACCACAGGGGGAGAGGGGGGGGGGGGGGGGGAGGGCAGGTGATTTTTAAGGGGGATCCCATTTTTTTTAACAGAAGGGGGGATCTTAAAATTTATTAATGAAAGGACTTAGGCGATATGTTAAGTACTGTTTAAAACACGAACAGCAGTGTTTTATCAAGTTTAAAAATTCGAGGGCGAAGCCCGAGAATTTTTAGACTTGATAAAACACGTGCTGTGAGTGTTTTAAACGGCTTCAAAAACGCTTTAAGAATGCAATGAAAGAAAGACGCACATCTCAAGGGAATGGTTACTTAATGAACCATTGAACCTTTGTATTCACAACGCCATGCAAAATATTCGAGTAATCACCGCCTGCAATTACAAACATCTCAAGGGAATGACATGAAGAAATTACCATACTATGTTGTTTGAAGCGGCGTTTCGCAATGCAAGAAGTACCTGAACTTGAAGGATTTGGTGTCGTGGTTTACCTCGATAAAGTTCAAGACTTGGAAAGCGATGTGACTGACATGACGGCAGACTCAAAATGTTTGACTCCGGCACAAAATATGTAAGTTTAATGCACGTTTTTATTATTTTACGGCTTTGAGTTTGGTTTAATAATTGGAACTAAACAGTGGCTCGGTAAACAGGTTGGATAACTTCATTTAAAAAATATTATCTGTGTATCTCGGTAGTCTGCTGATATCAGTAAATTTTGTGCAAAATTTATTTTCTAGGTACCTTATGTTCCGTGTACTTTTTGCTATCTTTGGGTCTTTATCAGTGAATTCTTAATTAGGATGAAACTTTATATAAAATTTCATGTTCATTAGTATTCTTTATATGAAACGTTCATCCTAATTAGCAATTCAATGAGAAAGCTGAAACATCAATAGAAATTCCATTGTCTCAATCATTAACCCAGTTTCCCCCTGTGACAGAATTCATATCCCTCCGCCGGCCTTTTAGAATGATGAGATTTTATCAGGTATAAAGGAGCATGCACGTGACTGATTTGCTTCATCTGATTGGACAAAATGCTCATTAATTATTCATGAGTTTTTGATTTTTTTTTAATGCATGTCAAAGAAAGACCTACACTTAAAATGGTAGGTGAATAGAATGGCTAAATGCACTATTAAAATAGAACTAGGAAATGCAGGAGAATGCACTTCTGATAATCTGAAATGTAAAAACTTTTCCGCCTTCCCTAAAAACATTTTTTCTTAGGGTTGCATGCAGCTAGGTTGCCTCATTGATGTAAGGAATTAATGAATGTTTTATATCAAAGAACAATTTTATATTCTTGTGTAGTTTTGGAATACCAGCAACAAATACTTGTTTACAATAATTTACACCAAAGTACCGGTAGCAATAACAGTAATTTTATGGTTTATTCTTGTTCTACATTAGTATTAAACTGAGTTTCACGACCCAACATCACAGTTCTGTAAAGTTGTGCTTGTAATAATGCTGGTTTGCATGTGGAAATGGCCAGGGGTTTTTTTTTTTTTTTGAAAGGATGGAGGGGGGCTAGTAAAACAATAAGCTTTATTCTCGGGGGAGTCATAAAAATATGACATAACATGAATAAATCTCCTGCACCCCTGTGGTATACATAATGAATACAGCCTTAGTCTAACTAATTTACATGCAGTACATTTACTTCAAATATCACAACTGAAAAGTTCAAAAGCTCCACAGGGTAGCTTATTTATAAAGAGATCATGAAGTCATGCATCGACCCTCTCAGGTTGACCAGGCAAAAATAATCCGTTCAAGCCTGATCCCCTTAAGTGTCATCTCTCTGAAGAGAATATATACCGGGATATATAAATCGCTTCACACATTACCAACAAAAACATATCCTAATGTATCGGGAGAAGAATCAAGGTCTTATAATTTTTAAATAGGAAACTTAAATTTCTCACATTTCAACTTGCAGCTTTTCGATTGATGTCCGGAAACTACGCCAAAAATGTCTCAAAGGTATAAACCAGATAAACGATCAAGTACTGAATTTCACTGTTCAGGAAACAAGTTTCCGAGATTTTTCAAACCCTTATTCGGCTCCATTTAGAAAAATTCAGGTTAGTAAGAATACTAAAAATCCCACGATACGTGCAAAAGCCGTCCCGAATTCGTATTACGGTTCTAAAGTTGCTGCCAGCCAAGCCTGTTCACAGGCTCTAGATACTGTGGAAAATGACGAAAATAAATCGTGGCGAAAACAAAATGGCGGATGGAAAGAAGAGGGGGACTGGGGAGAGGGAAAGGGAAAGAGAGCCTGTGGACATTCTATTCCGAAATCTCTTCCGTCCACTTTGTCAAGCTGTCACTGAATTGCGGTGTGAAGCTGTCTATCAAATTCCAGTTTACAGCGTGGGATCCGGATGGGATGTAAACATACCGCGGCATGTCGAAGCCGACCTACAGCTATATAATTTGCCCGTTCACAGGCTCTAGATACTGGGAAAAAGACGCACAGTTTAATTTAAAGCGTGCATAGCTAAAGAAAGCTAGAGCTACAAACATTAATTTCAAAAGAAATAAAATCAAGGTTACTGTGAATTCCGTTCCAGGTAGAGTAGATCGATATAATTTTTCGTACAAGTTCGGTTGAAATTTCACACATTTGCCATTTGGCGGGTGAAGTCAGTTTCGCCAGTAAAAGCTTTATACATAATTTTAAAAATGGACTTATAATCCTGTAACTGAGTGGACTTAATCAATCGCTATTGCAGCAGTTTGCCTGCCTAGCTTTCCCTCTTTCAGCTCTGTTATCCATCTTTTTGAGAGCCAGGTCTCCGAACTCCCGTACACAATTCTCGCACTGTCCGTTCCTCACGCAGATCTCGTCCTGATCGCTGGTGTCGTCGATCCCAATTGAGGCAGCTGATATCCCAATTGCCTTGACATCCTTGCCCTGGTCATTCATAATCGCAACCAACGGAGAAACTACAACAATTGTAGCTGTATCCTTACCATGCAAATTAAAACTTTCATCAAGCGAGGGAATAACTGAAAAATTAAGCTCTTACCGAAGCCAGTAGGTAACGATGCAAATGTAGCAGTGGGTCGGTTAAATTAAACTAACTTTCCACAAGACTGAGACGGAACTGAGTTGTTTACTCCCAAAATCCAACTGACGATCACGAAATTAATACGACAGACAGATCGTGCAGCCGCTCGTGCAGCAACAGTTCAACATATCTAACAGTTTTTTTTTCGTATTCTTCTTGTCTCTGTTATACAAACACATATTTTCCACTCGCCAGGTTTTCAATACACTCTTCCTTCTCCCGTCGAAGTGATTTCACGTTTGGGAAATTCTCAACAAATTCTGAAGTATACTACAAATAGCCAACCTAAGTAGGCTGGGCTCATCTGACTTTAGACATGACAGATCGGTGTTGACGCGAACTGTCAAAATTGACCAATCAGAGGATATACCAGGAGCTGGTATACCGGAACAAGGTTCTGAATAGAATGTCCACAGGCCCTCTTTCCCTTTTCCTCTTTCTCTTCCCATTCCCCCTTCCTTCACGTTGTCTACCCCAGTTCTCGTCTTCTCTTTTGTTTTGTCCGTTTTTTTTTTTTTATTTAGTATCTGGCTAATGCCAGCCACCCACAGCGTATTATTTCTTTCTGACCCAGTCCTCCCTTTGTTATGGGAATATCACGTGGTTTCTTGAATTACCTCATCACAGTTGTCAACATATTACTAGCACCACCCCGAGAACAATTTTCTTTACCCAAGTCCGCCATCTTTGTCCGTCATCTTGGATCGGGCGCGCAATGCCTCATGGTAAAGTTGTTACTTGATCTGAACTGGGGCCCAAAATTTGTTTTGCCCGAGTCGGATGTTTTCTCAGCCTAACAAAAACCGGAAGTCAACATCGCATCTGCTGCTGCGAGCATAGCAACGGTGTTGCATAGCAACGAAATATGTCAATGTGCCCTTAAAGTGCTCCTAATCCCTTTTGCAATTTTTATACCTATGAATCTTTGAAAGGTTTTGAATACTTCTGCGAAATTTATTTTTATTACAGAGAATATTCTATGTTCTACGCTTGCTTGAAATGGTGAAAAATTTACCTTTCCTGACCCATGACTGCGGAAGAAAAAGACTGGGGTGACGTAATCTAATTAATTCGACTTTGCAATAATTTGAATGAATACTTAGCATTTTGTCAAAAATGACTTTTTTCTTTACTAACAACTCACTGACGGATTGGGCGTGTATATTCTCTATATATCGATGTTGTTGTGATAGAAAGGCGCCATGGAGAATGCAGGGGCGTAGCTACCCGTACGCCCGGACGCACGTGCGTCACTCGAAATGTGTTGAAAGAAAAAAATGTAGCTTGTTTTAGGGGGTGGAGCGAGGGGTATGGCCCTTTGAGTTGAAATTTCACAATTGTGCGTCACTCCCAAAAAATCCTGGCTACGCCCCTAGAATGATGCATTCATGAGATGACGTCACACCGGGAATCGTCCCAGGCATTTATTTACGCGGTCAAGGGTCAGGAAAGGTCAATGGGCTCCTGGTTAGGGGCACTTTGACATCTAATACACTCTTACTATCCGCTCTCTTTTTGCATTATCCAGTACTCCAGCTAGATTAACCTTACTATAGCTGGACCACACTATGTGTAGTATAGTAGACAACTCTCTGTTTATCAGGAAGCCAAGACTTTATCCTATTTAAGATACCAACAGGCTGAGAATGTTTTTGCCGCAGTTTGTCAATATGTTGTTAGAAACTCAAAACCTGATCGATCTCAAGTCCTAGACACGGTGGAGCCAACCACCCCCCCCCTAATGTTTCATCAAAATAAGGGAAAATCTGCTGTTAAAGCATGAGTTACGTAAATCCTCGGATTTCACGAATCAAATATAATAAAACAATATGTTCGTGTTTCCTGCCAAAATGTACCAATACTTTATCAGGAATATCACCAAATAATCTGGGAAAGAGTAAACAAAAAAAGGTTTGTTTAAAACTTTTTCTAATCCCAAATTTTGTTCCAAATGCGTTTCAGTGACGTCTTTCACTGTGACGTCATAATTTCAACAATCGCCAATAATTTCACAAGAAGTTGAAATTCCAAAATCAAAAATCATACGATTTCTTCCCACTCTAGCTTCATTGGCTTAAGTTAAACAAAAATAGCGAAATTTGTGCCAACGGATACTTCCACAGATGTTTTAACCTTAAATCTGGCTTCAGGGGGGGGGGGGGGGGGGTGGAAGGGGGGCACTTATAATTTACTTAACGGTTTTCAACATTAATCTCCTCTTGGCAATATTTCTCAAATCTGCTCTAAAAGTTACGGACTCGTTGAACTTCATAACATGGTTATCTGATGACGTCACCGACTTTGACGTCATTAAAAATATTTCACCAAAAAATTGCAATAAAAATGTTGTGCTGATTTGCCCCACTCTACATACGAAGTTTCGTGAATAATAGTGAAAAGATTTTACCAAATCATATTTTCGCAGTTCTAATGACACATTAGGGGGGTGGTTGGCCCCACCGTGAGATGAGACGTTTTGCGCATGGGACGTGGTCAATATAGCTCGCAGTCTAATTGATAAACAGAACACAGAGGTTTCTATCGGTAGATAATTGGCGAGGTCAACTATAGACATCGATAGAACCCAGGAGTGAAGAGTCAAATTGTTTCAGCACAACCAAGCCACCGCTATATCAACTCAGCGATTAAAAAAACTGTGGAGAAATCTCGCAATTGTTTTTTTTCTAAGTGGTTTTTGTCTACTGCGCGCACACGGTGGACTATTTAACAATTAGACCCGCAGCCCGAATGGGCTACGATTCAATAGCCCATGAGGCGCAGCCGATCGCGAATGGGCTATTTAACTCGTAGCCCATGAGGGCGAGTGGTCTAAACTAACAAACAGTGGAAAATAATAGAAAGAAACGAATTGAAATTGAATTTGTTTTATTATTTCGTGAAAATGCGTGCGGTTTTTCTCTACCATGGGCTATCACAAATAGACCTATAGTAGGGTAGCCAATCAGAATGCAGGATTTGTAATAGTCCACTAGGTGGTTTATACTAATTTTTGGCTACAGATATGTGTCTACTGCACGAGCACCGTGGACTATTGATCGATAGACGGCGCTTGGTTAGTCAATCGACGGTGGCTGGGTTATGCTACTTACGTAGAGGTGGATCTGTTTGCTGTCAGAGTCCATCTTATGATTTATCATTTCATTTTTTTAACAGAGGTAAAGAGTGGGTTGACTACGGAGGCATGGCTTACATCACGGCCATGTGCACACAGAGGTCCAGCGGCGTTGTTGGTGTAAGTAAATACAGCTCGAAAGGTCTTTTTTGCTATGACGTCATCTAAATTATAGAATGTTAGATGTAAGATCTATATATGTTTTGCAAATATTAAACATTTGCATCCTAATTATACGATAAGGTATTTTTGAGTTACAGAGTTTCAATTTATCCAAAATGTTTTCAAGTATTACTTGGAGGAAAGTTTGTTCAGGGATATATCCGGTACAAGAGTTACCTAGCTATACACCTATCGTTCCTAACCATAGCATTGCTTAAGCATATACACATCACGTTCCACGTGATGTCATCAAAATGCTAAAATATGAAGTAATATAAGATCTAGAAATCTGTTCAGTTAACATATTCTAATGGTCAGCATACTAAGTTTTCTTGAATATTTTGACATCAATAGGGTGTTTTCTTTTTGAGTTATGGAGTTTTGAATTTTGTGAAATCCCTTGGCACGTTTCCTAAATAACATGAAAATCAAAGTGCTTGTGCCAATTTCCTTTTTTTTTTAACTTGATAGGACCTTAAAAGTTGCATCCACATAGTTTTGAAGTGAACCCCAATTATTTTGATGGGAAATGCAGGTTTATTTGTACCAGTATTTTATGGCCGCCATGTTGGTGTACAGCCGCCATATTGGTGTACTTCTTTGGTATACTCATTTAGATATATTATTTTATTTCCTGACCAATTCGGTACTACGGTACGCTATTGTTTCAGAAGTTTGGTCATGTGTGTGTTTCTGCCTGGCTTACAAGCTTATATAATTTATCGTGTTATATTGATGCAAATTGTTTTAGCAACTTCAGTGAAAACGATCTGTCCACCTTGTTGTTGCTGAACGAGGTCAAATAACTGTACTCTAATTATATTAAATCACAATGCATTGCAATTCTTGTTGTTCTTTAAAGTGGGATTACTGGAGTAATCTTGGTCCTTGGCTCGCCTTAGCTCATGAGATGGGACATACGTTTGGGTTCGATCATGACAATGGTAACTATATAACCAACTCCACCCTCTCTACGCCACTCAATCACATTATTCCAGAGCCCTATTTGTTTGTCGAGCATATGCTGTAAGACACAAATGAGATTGCTATATAACCAACTCCACCCTCTCTACGCCACTCAATCACATTATTCCACAGCCCTATTTGTTTGTCGAGCATATGCTGTAAGACACAAATGAGATTGCTATATAACCAACTCCACCCTCTCTACGCCACTCAATCACATTATTCCACAGCCCTATTTGTTTGTCGAGCATATGCTATAAGACACAAATGAGATTGCTATATAACCAACTCCACCCTCTCTACGCCACTCAATCACATTATTCCACAGCCCTATTTGTTTGTCGAGCATATTATGCTGTAAGACACAAATGAGATTGCTATATAACCAACTCCACCCTCTCTACGCCACTGAATCACATTATTCCACAGCCCTATTTGTTTGTCGAGCATATTATGCTGTAAGACACAAATGAGATTGCTATATAACCAACTCCACCCTCTCTACGCCACTCAATCACATTATTCCACAGCCCTATTTGTTTGTCGAGCATATGCTGTAAGACACAAATGAGATTGCTATATAACCAACTCCACCCTCTCTACGCCACTGAATCACATTATTCCACAGCCCTATTTGTTTGTCGAGCATATGCTATAAGACACAAATGAGATTGCTATATAACCAACTCCACCCTCTCTACGCCACTGAATAACATTATTCCACAGCCCTATTTGTTTGTCGAGCATATGCTATAAGACACAAATGAGATTGCTATATAACATGAAACAAAATTCATACTTGTAATTTATTTTTAATCAATTAATTTTATAACGTTTCTTAAGTTTTTACTTGTTCTATTTTCTTTTTATTTATTTCGTTTCAAAACCAAAGCAAGAATGAAAAATATGCAAAAAACATGATTTCCCTTATTTCTTCTCGTGTATTGAAGAAAATGTTGTGGTATAACATATAATTAAGGGATTTTTGTCATGCTTATACTTGTGAACAAATGGCAAACACAAAACTTTCTATTTAGAAAGTTAACAGTTGTTGACTATTAATATCTGTTCACAGTAAAAAAAAACGTCTTTATGGAGAACTCGTGGATACAAGGTTGATTACATAGTTAACACGAAAGCAATGTATTATATGTGGTGTTTGAAAATGAATTAATACTCCTCCGATTTTCCAAGATTTTGGTTGTTGTGGTAAAATCTTAAACTGGGTCCAAATCTATATTTACTCATTATTTTTCATATAAATTTATTGTAAGACTTCGTCTAAATGTTGACCAGTATTGTTCACAACACGAAGTACAACCGGAGTTCATTTGCTAAAATGTGACAGCAGGCGTGCGCGTGGAGTTGTTGCGAATATCTGGCGCTCTTGATCATGTTGGTTCATCTTATGAAGTAGTATCCTATCGGTAGTAATGGCAAACACTAAAAGTGGGATTAGCCCTAAACACCCTCAACCGCAGGTTAGAGCTAAGGTTAGGTTACCTCACTGGTTAGCTCAGTTGGTAGAGCACGGTCTAGAGTGTGGGAGGTCAGGGGTTCCAATTCCCGCCGCGTCCTTGGGCAGGGATGTATAAACCGTTGGCCTTGTCTCCTTCCTCTTCTAATCTATACGAGGGGGACGTGAAAGAACCAACTGCACGGCAGCACATTGCACCACAATAGCAGTCCGTATTACAAAAATAACCTTGTGAAGCGCATTTGGATATATTCATATAGAATTTGCGCTATATAAATGAATACATTTACCTTTTGCATTTAGGTTTGGTTAGGGTTAAGTATTGTGGTTGGTAGGAATATGACGTCACCGTAGGAATCCTGTAGTCCTGAATCCTACAGAAGTAATTATGTTATGTATTTCGTAGTAGATCCGAAAACAATCGAAGTAAACTCTTAACATTAAAACAATTGTACATAGACATTTCACTATTCAACAATTAGACTGCGAGTTGAGGTTTCTATCGGTAGACAGTTGGCAAGGGGCGCAGAGTCAACTATCAAAGTCGATACAAACCAAGAGCGAGAAAGTCTAATATTTTTAGCATAACCAAGCCACCATTCTATCAACTTAGCGATCGAAAAAACTGTGAAAAAAATGGCAAAAAGCACTTTTCTAAGTGATTGTTAGCAGCGCACACACGGTGGATGGATGGTGCCTGGCTAGCCAATCAGATGGCGAGTTTGTTATGCTATATATATATATATTGTTATCGTTTGTTAAACAGTAATGTTCTTTGTTATATATTGACGATGTTTATTTCCTCGTGACGCTTGTTATGTATTTTTAGCGAAACGCTGTCACTGTCTTACACCACGGGGATGCATTATGTTCACGTTCAAGTAAGTTTGAGAGTTTAATTATTTATAAAATTACACCATCAAGACAATAATGACCAAAATATTTTAAAATCAATATTCGAAATTAGTGTTGACAAATACGTGCTTTATTTTTATTTTGTACTATTGAGGTTCCCAGTGAGAACTAGGCCAATATATGCACATACCGTAAAATCTTCTCGAAATCACTCACTTTACTATTTCTAAATAGAGTTCCAAAGGACAGAAATTGTTCAACAGATACCCAAATTGCCCTTGACCGCAAAAGGACTGGGCACTAATAAAGCCTAAGAACCCTAACCCTACTCCTAAAACTGAGAATTCCAAAAACACAAATCAGAGATAGAAATATGTATATATTTATAAGCTAATCGATAGAAAAACGAGTCGAGAGGAAACGGAAGTTAGTTGTCAAATTTAAAAATAAAACTATAAAACTATCAAATCACGAGGAACTGAGAGAAAACGTCAACGAAGTAGATAAGTTATAATTACAGGTGTCAGTACTGCAAGGATAATGTCTCAGAGTCAGAGTAATTCTACCAATATACAAGATATTGTCACGGCAGTCGTTGCCAATCTAAGTAGTCTTCCTTCATCAAGCTCTTCCAGTACTAACATCACCGCTACCATAACAAACTCAAACCGTACAAATGTCGGGAGAATGCATCTACTTCCGAAGAACTAAATCGCTCCTTTCAAATTCTGCGTGGATCAAGGGCTCTGGCCTCTGGGTTCTCATCCAGAGAGAGATATTCTAATAGTCGGGCTACGAGAAGATCAAGGTCAAGAGTGCAAGCAGCCCGGTCAAGTACCAATGGTCGGTTCAAACCTTACCACCATCCGACTTCGTCTTCGTCGGGAAGTCGTAGCACTAATAATGGAGCCGATTACACCTATTATCTCAAAGACATCTTCCTTCTCCTACACGGCACACTGTGCCTCGTTAATCTAGAAGAACCACAGGCAGCCCAGGATCACTGATAGTAACAGTGTATGGAAGTTAACAGTGTTTGTATGGACAATTTTCCGTTCTCAATTTCGACAGAAATATATAATAAAAATCCATCAACCTTACCGTGTATATTGATGTGGTTGTTCTTTATGTCTGGACCGAGTCTCAGGGAATTCGGTCAAATTTTGGTTATTGACACGTGTGCTGTCTGTAGAGGTTGGGATGAGGCCACACTCCAAAGAGAAGTTGGGAAACTATTCAGACAAGTGTTAACCTCGAACAGTGCTGAACCTGGTGAGGTAGTTTATTTTAAAAGAGTATGCTGTTCGATGCGCACGCTTTGAGAATGTTTCGATACCCCGTATGCTGTCCCAGCTTTTCCGGTTTTGGCTTCACTTCCATTTCTTCTCGACTCGAATTTTTTCTCAACTCGACAAGTAACTTCCGTTTCCTCTCGACTCGTTTTTCTATCGATTAGCTTATAAATATATATACATATTTCGATCTCTGATTTGTGTTTTTGGAATTCTGTTTTAGGAGTAAGTATCGTTCTTTGTTTTTGTTATCTTCGACGTCGAATTTTGTAAATTTGACCCCTTTTTCAATAAAACTCGGTATGTAATTCGTAGTTTTCAACAGATCAATGATTTTGGACTTTTTATTCGTTGTTTTATTTTTTCCGCAACGGAACGCCATGACTATGTAAGTCTTAAAAAGTGTGTAAAATGTTTGTAAAATGTATGTGAGTGTACACAAACTTACAGACAGTTTTACAAACATTTTACAGAGCAGAACATTTCTCTAAATTTACTACTCTGTAAAATGGTTGTAAAAAACTATCTGTGAATTTATACATCCACAGACGTTTTGCAACCACTATACAAAGTTTCTGTAAAATGCCCGGGGGTACTCCCTTATATGATCTATACGGGGACGTGCCGATGGACAGGGTACGGTTTTTGGCCTCTCTGTCCTGAACAAGGTATATAATTTCATGCGAGTCTGTGCTAAACAGGGACTGAACCAGTCCTAAACAGGGTATTGATTGCACGCTTATCCTCGTATCACCGGTCTTTAACAGGTCATCAGTCAACATCAGATCATGTCAGAGACTCCACAAGATCATTGTCACCCAATCATTGCAGTGCCAATAAAACACTTGAAAATTGTGTAAAAGAAGATATTCTGTATGAGTTTTTCTGTCCTAAACAGGGTCAGGTTTTCAAACCTTCAGCGACACCACTATACCCAAACATGGGTCAAGTGACCCCCCGGGGTAAAATGTAATGTAAGCTTTACCCAGTTCTTCAAAGGATATAAATGGTTTTCAAGTGTAGGTTAATAACATAAAAAGCACATCTGAGATGAAATTCAATCTAAGTTAATGTATAGAATACAACAGGTCGCTACATGTATTCATTTAATCAAGAAACGCCTGTGAAAATAGTGAGCCGTGGCGGAGTAGTGGTTAGCGCATGCGGCTTTCACGCCGAGTTCGTATCCCGCCACTCCAGACAAGATGTAGAAACCTTGTCATAGACCTCATTCATAATTGCCAGAGGGAAGCTAATGCTACCATATGAAATATCATATCTGAGCTAGAAATTGTGTTCAGTTTTAGGGCAATGTGGAGAATTGCTGTTGAGTTATACGTATCTGAAATGCAGAACATACACGAAAGCGAGGCTAGAAAGGCTTCCGTTGTTTATTCAAACAAATCACTCTAATTTCAAATGGCTGTAACTTGGTTGCTTTTTAAGCTCCGGCATTGAAACTTCACAAGATCACTAATGTGGGTATGCTCTTTTACATGGTAATGTTCATGTTTTCTGTACATGTGGATAAACTATTCAAACGAAAATTCACGGTTATGAATAAGGTATATTGATGGTGACTTTCAATCAAAAATGGAGACGTAAAATAAAAGAACCGTAAACACATCTCTGGGGACGTAAACACATCGCTGGTCACGGCTGACCACGCTCTGTGTCGGCAAATGAAGTCGGCTTGGCAATCATACCTCAGCGAATGATACCTTTAACTATTCAAACCTGTTGAATATTCATAAGACTTCTTTATGACGTCATTAGCATTATATAAACTGAATAAATGATATAATATATGTCAGTTGTACAATTCACGGTGAAGGAGGGTCGAAGATGTTTACCGCTACGCGTCCATCTACCACTTCTCAAAGGGAAATTTCGTCTTATAGAGGAAGCCCCTGCCACCGCGATAACGTCTGAAGACTTCTGAAATGTCCACAGCCGAGACGACCCCAGGAATTTCTGCCGGCAACCCTTCATCTTCATTGTCAGCGAAAACATCTAACGATGATTCTCAGCGTAAAGGACTTGAGGTGAATAGGCGTTTAGCTGTGTTAATCGTACAAATCGAGTCAAGGAATTGTACAAATGCTAAGGGCATTATTAGTGGTACAGATCGAGCCAAGCATCCGTAGTGCTGGGTCAATTGTACATATCGAGTTAAGGGCATTGTTGTTTTCTACAGATCAAGCGAAGATCTGTAGGGCTGTGTCAATTCTACAATTCGAGTCAAGGAATTGTAACAAGGCTATTGTAAGGGCATGTGAGTTATACAGACCGAGCCAAAGATCTGTAGTGCTGTGCCAATTGTACAAATCGAATCAAGGATTTGTATCAAGGCTAATTTATAAGAGCATGTGAATTATACGGATCAAGACAAGGATATGTTGGGCTGTACCAATTGTACAAATCGAATCAAGCAGTTTATACTAATGCTTACGGCATATTTTTCAGTGCACAGATCGAACCAAGGATCTGTGGTGCAGGGTAAATCGTACAAACCGAGTCAAGGATTTGTTATATTAAAGTAACGTGTTTGTTACTTGTACAGACCAAGCCTAGGATCTGTGGGACAGTGTTTGTACAAACCGAGTCAAAGATTTGTAACTAATACTAAGGGTACCAAAGCTAGGTGCAAAATGATTGTTTAGGTCGAGTAAAGGGATGTGGTGTTGTGGAAACTGTACAGTGCAGCAGTGCAGTGTAGACCACTGATCGGGAACACGTCTTTGCAAAAGATTCTCGTTAAACTCGTGGCTTCAAAGGAAGAGGCCGAAGTAGCGATGGCTATAGGGAAAGCACTAAAGGAGCAGCATCCCCCGCGACGCGAATTCCTTTAGGGTGGCCGGCCGCGTAGGGGGGCCCTACCGTGGGCGTGGTGCAGATACTAGACCGCGTTCCCACAAAAGTGTTTCGTGTGCAACAGAGGGGCACTTCGCTCGTGCCTGCCCGAAAGGCGCCAATGAGCGATCGCATTTAGTCATGCTAATTCTGCGCCCATTCAGGCGTCCAAATGTTGATCTATATTTGTGCTAACCATTTGCCATTAAAACCTACTTAGCAATTGCTGTTCTGTTTCTTTTTGGAAAGTGTCAGCTAGAGGTTAGAGCAATGATTCCACAAGCGTTTTGTCCTATGGGCATGCCCTTGAGCTCGATTGTTGGGCTACAGCAGTCATTTTCTCTGAGCTCGAGTTGCTGCTTTTTATATATGGATACACACTTATACTCGTCTCCTTTTCATCCCGTCCACCTTTTACGCTTCAAAAGAGAGCCTTATGACTTTAATTCCCTAGAGACTGAAAGAAGTGGCAGGGAGATGGATGTCCGACGGATACATATCGATCAGAAAACATCGAGCTCAGAGAAAGTCAATAATACTCCTCCCCCTCACCTGGTCCTCCCTCTAACGGTCGAACCACACAAATCCAGGTTGTGCGTCGACGCAAGGTTTTTGTACCTTTGGATAATCGACACCCCTTTGCGTTAGAGACCCTAGCTGGAGTCCCTGTACGTCTTCGTATATGAGTAAGATTGACGAAAAATCGGGTTACGACCACATCCTTCTATCGGAGGAGTCAATGCAGTATTTCGGCATCGAATGATAAGGCTGGTCGTTCGTGGGGGCCTCCCTTCCGTTTGGTTGGAAGAACTCTCCTTTTGTGTATCAGACAGTGGGCCTGGGTCCGGTGAGTTATTCACCTCGGAAGGATTTTGGTCTCGTCCAATTGATACGAGGTCCCAGGAGTTTAGTTATAAGTCGGCCGAGACAGCGTTGTATGTGGTCTGCAAGATTCTGGTGAATATTGGCTACTTCCTGGCATTACCCAAGTATGTCCTTAATCCAGTCACCAAATCATATACCTTGGAATGATAGTCGACTCCTGCGCTCAGGTGTTTTCAATCCCAGAGGCCAAAAAAAGTGAAATTCGCCCAAGTGAGGGAACAGACACTTCAGCACAAATCAGTAGTTCCCCTAAAATCCATTCAAAGGCTTAGGGGAAACTGTCTCCTTCTCACTAGCATTTCCAGGAGCAAACTTCTACATAAGAGTAATGGCTGCCGCAACGGGAAAGGCCTCCAATGGCTCTGACGTGGCTCTGACACCCACCTTACGCGAAGAAATGGAGCTCTGGAAATTTATAGACGACTGGAATAAGGTTGTTCATTGGAGACAAGAACGGTACGTGGCTATTTCAATTTCAACCGACTCCTCGTCTTTTCGCTGGGCAGCCAATATTCACCTCGAATCTGAGAACTGGTCTATTGGTAGTAGTATGAACAATGGGGGTTCTGGCCCACCTTGAAAAAAATTGGTGCAAGCAAGACGGTTCGTTTCACTCACCCCCTTGCTTACACCAATTTTTTCAAGGTTGTCCATAACCCCCATTGTTCATACTACTATACATAGTGTTGCCCCAAATTGTCACTAGGCATTCTTGCACCTAAAAATCCAAGAGTGTGAACCTATTAGAGAAGTGATAACTATACTGCATATCGATCTCTTCCACTATGGATAACATATCGTGCCTTCCCCTAGAAGTCTTGGTCAAGATCATAGAGCGCGCGGTCCCAGAATCGTTCGCAAGCGTCGCAAGGACATCGAAACGCCTAAACGATGCCGCATCTCTCGCGCGCTACAAAAACGTAGACCAAGAGTTCCATAAACGAGTTCTCACTTTTGGTTTGAGGTCTGCTTGCGACGATGACGAGCGAGACGAGTTGGCTGGGAAGTTCGCCGCCCTTGCAAATGACGAAGTCTACGTTCTTGACGCACTATACGATGCCTGCAAAGACGGTCATCTCGACGTCGCTAAATGGATAGCTAATCGCTTTCATCCCATCACAGATTTTGATGATTACTCCATCGATGCTATACTAGATGCCTGTAGAAATGGTCACTTCGACGTCGCTGAATGGATCGTTGAGTACTTTCAGACCACTATGGATGATGGATGCGTTGTTGATGCTATACTAGATGCCGGTAGGAGTGGCCGTCTTGATGTCGCTAAGTGGCTAGCTAATCGCTTCCAGCCCAGCATCATAGATTATGACGATTACTCCATCGATGCTATACTATATGCCTGTAGACGTAGTCACCTCGATGTTGTGGAATGGCTCGTCGAGTATTTTCAGCCTATCGTAGAGGACGAATGCGTTGTCGACGTTATATCAAGTGCCAGTAGACGCGGCCATCTCGATGATGTTAAATGGCTCTCTGAGTACTTTCAGCCCATCATCATGGAGTATGAAGACTTCGATCGTGTAACGCTCACCGCCTACAAAAGTGGGTATTGCGATATCGCTAAGTGGCTCGCTGAGCACTTCCAGCCCACCACAGAGTATGGATACTGCGCTTGCGTAGTGTGTGAGGCCTGCGAATATGGGGAGATCACTACACATCATAAGTATCGTTACTCAACCAAAATTATCTCCGCCGACCTCGAGAACGCCCTCATAGAGTTGGAACTGCCTTGAGGAAATGGACAAACTTGAGCCCGCCGAAACGAACCGAATTCAAACTTGAGGATCTGTTAGAGGAGTGATTAGTATACTGTATATCGCCGCCGAAACGAACCGAATTCAAACTTGAGGATCTGTTAGAGGAGTGATTAGTATACTGTATATCGCCGCCGAAACGAACCGAATTCAAACTTGATGATCTGTTAGAGGAGTGATTAAGTATACTGTATATCGCCGCCGAAACGAACCGAATTCAAACTTGAGGATCTGTTAGAGGAGTGATTAGTATACTGTATATCGCCGCCGAAACGAACCGAATTCAAACTTGAGGATCTGTTAGAGGAGTGATCAGCTTACTGTATATCGCCCGCCACAATGACTGAAATAGTAACTTGTGATTGGTTGATGCGAGGAAAGGACACGAAATGCCCAAAGAAGACTTCGAAGACCTCGAAGTTCTGTGCCCAGCACAACTTCCAGATCTCGAAAGGTTGCGCCCCATTTGTGCCATGCTCGAAGTGCGGTAAAGGATGCCGTACGAGCCACGGGTTCTGCTCAGGATGCGACCGTCTCACTATCACTAAGAAGCCTCCCGGTATAAGACGCGCTAAGAAGTCCAGCGAGGCGTTAGATGAATGTTCGTATCCAAGAAAGGTGGAACCAGAGGAAGAGCCAAATGCGGTGGAAACTTCTACTAAGATCGTAGAGCACGCAGGTCCTACGTCATTCGCAAGCATCGCAAGGACATCAAAACGCCTAAATGGTGCCGCATCTTTCGAGCGCTACGAGGACATAGAAGAAGAGTTCCGCACTCGAGCACTCAACCTAGGTGTCAAGGACGCCCACGACTACGTCGATCGAGACGACGGATGGCCTCCGTATGTGGTGGTGAAACCAGTGAAAGCTCCGGACTGCATCCGCGAGTTGGATATTGTAGAATTGACCGCGGAACCAAGAGTGATGGAACCAGAGGAAGGTTTGGACGGGGCTCTCGGCCATGCGTTCGACGAGGTGTTGACTGCCTTGAGGAGCCTCGAGAAGGAAGATTAGGAATCGCCACATAAGAAGGGAAAAAAGAGAATGAAGGAAGGTCGTCGCGTGACCCCTCTTCATTCTTTTTTTCCCCTATTAAACGGATGACATCTATAGCGTATCATGGACGAGCTCGTCAGATTGCTTGG
Organism: Actinernus sp. WN-2022; assembly: GCA_030867875.1. Taxonomy (NCBI): domain Eukaryota; kingdom Metazoa; phylum Cnidaria; class Anthozoa; order Actiniaria; family Actinernidae; genus Actinernus; species Actinernus sp. WN-2022. The sequence continues at coordinate 51,863,517 of JAOWCC010001679.1, read as the reverse complement.
TTCTGGAATTAGTAGAAGCCTGCATATTGAACCACGATTGCGAATCAACACCAGTGAAACATGCTCTGATTGTCTCTGCCCCTTGGAAATAGGAGGAACGGAATTCGTGTGTCCCACATGTGGTCTTGTTTCCGAGGCCGAACCCTGTGAAGAAACGAAGGTCGACGTTGCTACTACTCGACTGCGTATGGTAGGTCCGGATAGATTTCAGTATCAAAATGATCTAGACCACGCAAAACCAAAGCAAAGCGATAACACAGACCTGCAACGACGAACGATCCTACGAGAGCTACAAGCGTACAACACTATTTATAAGCAAGGTTACGGCCTATCGTTCCCTACGAACACGTTAGGAATCGTAGCCGACGCCTTTATCCAAGTGAAGGAAGTTCGTATCAAGCGTAGCGATGCTAAGAGAACTATTTTAGCTGCTCTACTCTACCAGGCATGCATACAATGCGGGTTTGTGCGATCTAGAGGCGAGGTTGCTCGCTTTATGCAACTAAACGACAAAAGCATCTGTAGCGGAGAGGTCTTCGTACGTTCTCTGTATAACGACGATAAGATTGATATGGACTTGAATGCCGAGCGCATAGTTCCTCACATTGCAACGACTTTCCTTAAACTCGATCCTCAAGGAGTACCTATGGACGTTCAACGAATAGTCCACGAGGTCGTCACTACGGCAATAGAAAGCAATATAGGCACCAAATCGGTACTTAAGACGAAAGTCGTTGGAGCAAGTTACGAGGTGCTACGTCGTTTAGGATCGTCTATGTCTCTTAACGAGGTCGTCGAACGATGTGACGTATTTGGAGGTGCGGTCAAGCGTTTTGTCAAGGAGTTGCTTTCTTACCATTCCTACTTCGAACCAATCTACACTAGACATGGGCTAACTAGCAGTAGGACTTAGCGAAGTGAAAGTGGGAGCCATGTTCGTTTCTTCCATAGGAAATGTCGATTCTTACCCCACTAAGCTGCCAAGCTTTTCTCGCATTTCCTTTTGCACTTCTTGCTTGAGTTCGGCTCGAACCCGATCCGCGCTTTTTTCACCTTCGCGACGAATTTCAGACCTCATGATCTCATACTTATTTGCTTCGTCCAGGATGAGACCGTATTCGGAGTCGGATATGTTTTCGTCGCGTAGGGCCTTCGATACTAGATCGCGAATCGTATTGATTTTCGCCTTTGCCAACATGGTCGTCCTTTCATGTTTAGAAACCTTCATTCCTAACTTCTTAGCTCCAAGGGTCGTAGATGCTGAAATTAATCCACATAGCCCACCAACAACTCCAAGTGGTAGACCAATCACTATTCCAACCCCAGTCAACGCGACACCCAATCCAGATCCAGATAAGATCACAGATAGACCTCCCGTTGCCACTGCAATACCATGAACTATTCCTTGAGAACGTGCATATTTCTTGCGCACACCTTCGTAGTACCTTTCTTGAACTTCGATGGTCGAAAGCGTATCTCGGATCGTTTGCAGCCTAAAGTTATTTCCAGTGTCACTAGCGATCGGTGGATAGATATTCGGTGCTGAGGGAAACGGTCGAATCGAATCGCCTTCCATTGTACGTTATAACTTATATGAGGTTTAGCTTCAATACGTAGTGCAGAGGATGGTCATGAAAGTCAATCACAAGCCCCTTCCTCGTACGTATGAATAATCGAATGCTATTCGAAGATCGCGCATCTATTCCTATGGGGTTCAGTATTGAGTACGTGACTCGTTGGAATCTATTACCACGAACCTGGATACATGCGAGAACTTGCGATGGGTTAGCCTCGGTTTCTTTTTTCGTAACATTGAGGGAGTTGTGGGGATCCACCTGATCGCAGCAGACATACATCTCTTGGTGGGTTCTCACGTTGTAGGAGTGCGTACTTGGTTGGAACCCAACTCGATTCACATCAGATACTTCCCTACAAATCCTCAAAAGCTTACATAGCGAGTCAGACATTTGGAACCTCTTCAGGATCTCCAGCGACTTCTCCCCCCGTTCGGGTCTTTCAACGAACTTTAAGGCGATATTATCTATCGCAGGCTTGAAGAACCTTATCACTTCGCTAATGTCATAATTTCCAATAGGTATACGGTATTTTTGGGATCGCGTACCATCATCTGACCACCAGCTAAAGACACCCTCGGTCTTCAAATTGTACCGGCTGTTTGGAATAGTAACCTCGAGGAGGGCTATGCTCCGTATCTTCATAGGCTCTGGGAGGTACACAGTATGGTCAGCTGATGTGGTGGTAACGTTAAGGAGCGTCATTATATATGTTGAAGGTATGACTATGTATGCGTATAGCTTCAACATGGCAGATGTGGTTGCGACGTTGAATGCTAATCTATTTGAGAAGTTCAAGAAGAAATACCCACATGCGAGTCTCCACAAGTTCTATGCCTCTACGGAAGTGAACAGTCCAGGCAAATATTCGACGAGTATTTGGTTTCGGGGTGGGGATTCTGGCTATGTGGTCTATGGTGATGATGTCTCCAAGCTACCTGCAGTCACTCGAAAACGCATCGATGACGCATTGCAGGGAATGGTTGATGGTTTCCCATCTACGTTGACCCTAGATAAGAGTGCGAAATACCTTATTACGGCAGTTCCTTCTACCGAACCGGCACAAGATATAGATCTCACCAAGTTATGGATATACGTCACACCTACGAAGAAGTTCGAAGCAGGCGTTCCAAATATATTCAAGGAGACCGTCGTAAATCATGTGACAGCAAAGGAGTCCCATGCGTGGTTATCAGGTCCGGATTTCAAGTACTGGCCTCAACAATTGAATTTCGCAACGTGGTGTGCGACTTCCGGATGTGGAGTATCGTTGTTCGACCCTACTTTCAAAACGTATCCACCAGTCGTTCAAGGGTTCCTACGATTCCACGTTTATTTCACGATACGAAGGGTTCTACATGAACTCGGTTGCCCTCTACCTGGTGACAGTGCTTTCAAACGACTCGATAACCTCTACAACAAATCAGCTCTTGAGAGATTGTGCATCGAATTTGGCATATCTCGAACACCAGACTTCCGATGGCACGGAGGTAGGAATCACGGATTAGGAGACGTATTCCTTTTGTATGGTGATGGCTACAAAAACGTCCACGTAATCCGAGGCTACGACGAAGAAGCAGATACGTGGCCCAACCACAATAACTTATTTGCAGACGAGGGAGGCAGGGTGGACAAGGGCGATCTAGTATCCTTTATTCGGAACGACGAACACGAAGGAAAGCAATACAACTGGTTTACGCCACCAATCGGTAGAGGTTTGACGAACGCTGGGTTAGGTAGATTGAATCGATCTGTTGAGGCTTTTGGATACTGTATTCTAGGTGCTCAAAACTACCTTAACGAATCCATCGTAGATAGCTTCAACGTCAAAGAAAAGTTCAAGAGCTTAGTCGAAGGCGCTATTCTCGAAAACGCTTTAGTGGTGAGCTACGAAAACTATCTTACCGCTATAACGACAACGCATAAGAGACTCGATCTAGCAATAGCTATAGGCGTGCGATTATTGCCAAGCAATCTAGTGTACTATCTTGGTAAGAAAGATGGCTATAGGAATCCAACCCCGAAAGCCACGAAAGATATGATGCTAGGTACTAACGACATCAATGCACAAGCCAAAGGACGTCCGCCTCCTATGGAAGGACCACCAGATAAGAAATTGGTGCCGCCTCTCGAGACGCACAAGAAACGAGTTCCTGTACCTAAGGCTATCCCACAACATGAGATCAATCTCGCAGTGACATCTGTTGCCGCAGCTGGAATTGCATGGACGTTGTTTCGTTAACGTCATTTGTATTGCTCCACTACAAAGACCACTGCTGCTACGATTAACAACCAAAGGTTGTTTGCTAAGACTCCAACAACGTCAGCAGCCATACTGAATACGAAACTCGCAATTGGCCCAATCATCTTAGGTAGGATCTCCTCTAACTTTTTACCTATTGCTTTCAATGCTTTGGCAGTTGCTTTAGCGGCTGCTTTGGCAGCATCTCCAACTCCCGGTACTATCTCGTGAACTGCCTTCGTTAGATTAGAAACTATTACGCCGATCACCGTACTTGCCGCAGCTACCACGCTAATTATGCTGACTCCATACTTCTTGAAGATGGATCTTATACGATCCCTAAGTGGCATACGTTCTGTCATGGCTTCTTCTATTTGTTCTAGGACTGCTTTTTCCTCCCGATCGGTTCTTATTTCATTAGTAGCGTTTCCTTTCTGAGTTTCGGTAGACGTAGGGTCTTTGAGTATTTTTTCATTTCGTTCGATCCTCTCACGCAATTGGTCTTCAGCTTTTACGACTTCTTCTACCATTTCTTCCCTCGAAGGTCCTAGGACTCCTTTGAGACCTTTTCCCATCTTCTTATATAACCCACCCTTCGTGGTGGTCATAGGAATCGCTTTTTCTTTACTTCCATACTCGTGGATAGCGACTCTACCATCAGACAGGGTTGCAATCTCAAGCGTGCCTCGAATTCCCACGTCGTGGTATTTTTCCCAGACAGTCTCGAACATATTCTGTTTCGCATTTTCCGATAAACCCTGCTTGAAGACTACACCTCGATCGGCATATTTTGGGACTTTCTCTTCCTTCAGCTTCTCCAGGATTCTTTGATCGTTCGAGACTTCCGGCCCGACGAGTTCATCCATAAATTCATCGTCTACAGGAAACGAGGTTTCCTGATTCTTTGGCCTAGCACCTTCTCTAGTGTAGTCGCGTCTGGTTTTCATTGGGACCATTTCTCCTGGCTCTTCTGGAAACATCGCTTTCCACTCCTCCACATCGACAGCATCCTCATCGTTGTAGTCTTCGCCTCCCGTGTCAGCTCCACCAGGTCTTTCCTCTGCAGCATCGCCTTCCATGTTAAACATAACTGTATATCTATGTATATTCAACATGATATCGTCAAAGTTGATTCCTGCGAAGGCGCAAAGAGAGCCTCTTGCACTCAAAGCTCAACGAACCTTGTATAGGAAAACTTTCACTCCATCATCTGCCAATCCGGGTGAGACTCTATACGTAGAAGTTCCAACGCTAGGAGAAGGCATAGTACTAGTGCCTGGTAGCTTAGCGCTATTGGGCGACATCGTATTATCTGTTGGACATGTAAATAACCGAGTCGTTTCAAACGTTGGACGATGCTTGGTCATACATCGAGTTTGTAAGATGGGGGCCGAAATAGTAGAGGACCTCGCCAGGTCAGACCTCCTACAAACGTATTCCGACGTATACCTATCTACGCAGGAGAGAGAATCGAGAGTGCAACAAGGCATTCAATCAGAGAACGTAAACAAGCTACGATCTAAGGCTGGCGATAAGAGTACTTCGGTTGCTGCAGATAACGCGCTCCTAGCCGCACACGGTTCCAAATATAGAATTCCATTAGACGTCGATATTCTGACACAACATGGAGTTCTATATCCACATGCCCTAGAAGATACTATTTCATTCGAGTTGACTCTAGCGCATGCCATCGATGTCGTAGTTGGATCGGATATGACAAAGATAGGTACGTACCAACTTACCAACATCCAACTAGAATACGAAGCAATCAAGGATGAAACTCTGGCTAGTAGTGCACTTCACAAGTACGAAACAGGTACCGCATTCCTATTCGAACACGCCGTTCACTTCAAGACAGTAAAGATCGCTAAAGCCTCCGATGCTTTGATATCTCAGAACGTCAACGTTCCACTACGATCATTCGCTGGACTACTTCTACTATTCGTAGATCCACCTACTGCTGGTACGCGAGATAGCGAAGCATTCTCGAATCCTGATATTTTGAAGGTAGAAGTAGATGTCAACGGGATTCCCAACAGATTCTTTCCAAGCGGTATGCTTCCCCCAGATTTCTGGGAGGCTGCGAAAGGGTGGTTTGGTACGTCCAATACTTCCATGACTCCAACGAAGTTTTACAACAATAGGTTCGCCATTCTAGTCGATTGTCGCACAGCAAAAGATTCCACCGTTCATGGTGATGGCTTGGCACAAACCGGTGGTGGAAAGGATATCGCTGGACTACTTCTACTATTCGTAGATCCACCTACTGCTGGTACGCGAGATAGCGAAGCATTCTCGAATCCTGATATTTTGAAGGTAGAAGTAGATGTCAACGGGATTCCCAACAGATTCTTTCCAAGCGGTATGCTTCCCCCAGATTTCTGGGAGGCTGCGAAAGGGTGGTTTGGTACGTCCAATACTTCCATGACTCCAACGAAGTTTTACAACAATAGGTTCGCCATTCTAGTCGATTGTCGCACAGCAAAAGATTCCACCGTTCATGGTGATGGCTTGGCACAAACCGGTGGTGGGAAGGATATCGACATTCGCATACATAGAACTGCAGGAGGAAGTGGAAACGTGAACATGCACATCTACGTTCTCGCAGATGCTCAGCTCATGATATTGAACAGAGCTTTACGTAGTATAACATACTGATGGATTCTCTCGTAGAGCACGTGCCGTTCAACGCACTCATAGTCGGTCCAACGAATTGTGGGAAGACTGCATTTCTCATAGAACACCTTCGTGGATCATTTCGTGGCAAGTTCGACTACATAGTACTGATTTGTCCTACGTATGCCCACAATAAGACCTATCGTGGATTTGCAAATCGAGACCCTCGTTTCTTCGTCATGTCACCACCGCAGGATGCCATCGATGCTACGTTAAGTATTTGCGCAACGTTTTGGTCAGGTACCAATACTCTATTGATTCTCGACGATTGCGCCGCATCGAAGGACGTCAAGAAACGAACCGACAAGCTAGTAGACTTAGCATTTTCTGCACGACACATAGGGCTTTCTATTTGGGTGCTGTCCCAACAATTAACGAGCATATGTAAACCCTTCCGCGAGAACGTAGCTATCGTAGTAGCGTTCCATACAGCATCGGCCGTAGATGGCAAAAGGATACTTGAGGATTATGGAGGCTCGCAAGAATGCAAAGAGTTACGAACGATACTTGGATCTCATAAGTTCGCTCGCATGTGCTTCTGTCTACGCCATCCTTTCGAGGTAGTCTTAGAGCTACCCGCACCTATGACATATTATGGCTGATAAAGAAATACTCGAGATATTCGGCGAGGACGTAACAGGCCCACCACCAACCGACCTAGACGTCGTAACGGACAATCGTGAATCGCTTTCGATCTTAGCCGCAACAGGCGTAACGAAAGAATACCTAGGTAAGAACTTCTCCCTAGGAGACATCTCTAGACTTCCTGAGAAAGAAGTAGATAAGTTGTATAGGAGGTACCAGGCCGTCCTAGCTCAGCAAGTAACGAAAGGCTTAGTCGACGGCGTGACGCGTCTAGCTACCCGCCTAGTTGCCTACCTAGTACCAATAGATTCTCAAGAAGCACTGATCAAGGATCTACAAGAAGACCCCCTAGTCCGCAACGAGATCAGTGCTGCAACTGGCCTACTATCGCTTAAAGCAGGTCGCCTTGTAGCGCTAGCTAGCGTCCTATTTCACGTATCTGGCCACGTAGTCATTCCTGGTACAACTGTTGAACCTTCGCTAGTACTTACTATACCGAATCGAGATGGAAGAAGCGGACCAGATAACTGCGAATCCTCCGACGACTGTACCAACTAAGGTAACAAACCCAAAGCGCGTTGCAGCCGGAAGGGCACTAGCGTTAAGCAACAAACTCGCTAGAGAAGCTCAGAAGAGAGAGTCGACACGCGAAAGCGAACCATGCAAAGAAGTCGACGTAGAGAAAGGTCGGTTCGAAAACCTGGCTATCCTCGCAGTCATCGGTACGGGCGCTACGTTGGTTGGCACGTACTATACGTACAAAAAGTACGTATGTGGCAATAAGCGTGTTAGCACGACACGACCTGCAGCTCCGACAAAGCCAACGGTACCAGACATGGAGTAACACTTAAAGACTAGAGACCATACCTATATATGTCGAGATGGATAAAGAGTTGATGAAGACGGCAACCGATGCATCTATAATCGTTGGACTCGCTGCTGGTATTGGGTGGATCGCGAAGAAGACCACCAAGGAATCTATGCTTAGCGATCCTTCTTCTTCCCTAGTAAATGACGCAAAGTGGACTGCCGTAATAGTTGGTAGCTTGTACGCGAAGCAGTATCTCGAGAAACAAAAGATCGTACCGTAATGGCGGCAGCGATTGCTATGACAGTTTTCGGAGCTGTTTTGAATGCGACGGCATTTACTGGTGGTGGTATACTAGCTAGAATGATTGGAAAGGACGACGTCGATGTAGAACGAGAGAGACACGATAGAGCCATCGAAAAACGAGAATCCGAAATGGTGGCCTATAGGATGGAACGTCAAAGATTATACGACTTCGCACAAGATCAGGAAGGTCTTGAACGCGAGGCCTACGACGTTCAAAGAGATACCAACAAAGCCTTCGTGCAATCCGACAAGTTACGTAAGGCGCTTAAACGGCTCGAAGGAATGAAAGAACCACGCCTATCCGACTACTATCGACCCTCAAACAGTCAGAAGACTGGCGAGTTGCTCTACGTTGGTGGTGGAATGCTTGGCGCTGGATACGCTATTAGTAGATGGCTATATATAGCCACTGCCGCTACTACTAGGTACTACTACTAGCTACTACTAGGTACTACTAGGTACTACTAGGTACTACTACTAGGTCCTACTAGGTCCTACTAGGTACTACCACTAGGCACTACTAGGTCCTACTAGGTACTACTACTAGGTCCTACTAGGTCCTACTAGGTACTACCACTAGGCACTACTGAAAAAAAGGAAGCGAAAAAAAAAAGGAACGAGGACTGGTCGAAGGGGTTCTCATTCTTTTTTTTCGTCTGTTGAAGGTTAGAATGCATAGATACATGATGGATGCTAAGCTTGCGAATGTCTTCTATGGTCCTATGGGCTATTGGAAAGGTCACGCTGCAATTGCCAAGCTATCGGTAGCAGCGAAAGCGTCGGAAGACGTAGCTAGGAGTTGGTTGGAAAAGCAATCTATATGGCAAGTATATCTACCACCGCCAAAACACATACCACGTCCGCATTGGACCGTATCGAAACCAAATGAAGTCCACCAAGCTGATTTAGTGTTCTTACCACACGATCGACCTGGGCGGGGACGAAAGCTATATAAGTACGCATTGGTGGTAATCGACGTAGCTTCTCGATACAAAGAAGCCGAACCCTTAGCTTCGAAAGATAGTGGCGAAGTGGCTGCGGCATTTGAGCGAATCTACAAGCGTAGTCCACTCGAATGGCCAAAGACGTTGCAAGTAGACCCTGGCAGAGAATTCATGGGGCGTATGTCTGAAACGCTAGAACTACATGGTACGAAAGTTCAACGAGGCGAGGCTGGTAATCATAGAGCGCAAGGCTTCGTCGAACGAGCGAATAGAACATTAGCTGAGAGATTGTTTGGATATCAATATGCGCAAGAGATGGTACTTACTTCGGAAGGATCGGATGCACGTAGTAGAGAATGGGTAGTTCGTTTACCAATGGTTATCAAAGCCCTAAACAGTGAGGTGACTCGACTTACAGGAAAAGAGCCTTCGAATTCTGTAGTGACGCAACAAGTAGATCTAAAGACTCCTACGTATTCGCGCACCGTTGGCTTGAGAGAAGAGCGCCTACCATTCGACGTCTTAGTTCGATATCTCTACGCACCAGGAGAATTGGAAGGGGGTGAAAAACGTAGAGCTACTGATCCTGTGTGGAGTTTGCAGATATACGTTATTTCGCGAAGTGTAGTATCTTCGGGACAGCCTGTGCTGTACTACCTTGCAAAGCAAGAAGGGGAGAAGGACGCACCCAAACGTGGATTCGTTCGTGAAGAGCTACAAGTCGTTCCACCAGATACGGAACTACCACCAAGAGGTATTCTGTTCGTGCCAACCAGACCTAGCGTAGCAGCTCGTAAATAAAGTCATCCATGTCTAAGTTTTTGTGTCCATAGGCTAACGTATCGATTCCATTATTATGGATCCAACGCTTGGAGTCGAATGGTGAAAGGGATATCTTATTAATGTGCTGCCCATAGATGTGGTGGCCTTCCGAGCGTAGTACGTCCATCCCATGCCGGAAGGTTTTCTTAGCGAATAGCGACTCTTTGTACTGCTCGTGGCGGATATGCTTCCTTACGACTGCCTTGCGGATGCCTTTAGCCTTTCTTACGTTTTTCCCACCAGCCTCTAGGATAGAATACATCTTCGGTCGAAGGCCTACGTACTCAGCGATTTGGCGCCCCGCACACTCGTCCTTCATCTTTCCAAGGACTTTCTTGTTCGCTGTGCTACGTAGTGGATGCTCCTTAGGGTAGTCAGATGTGTCATAGAGATCCTCGTGGGTAGCCATGTCGGCATACACATCGTCTGTCTGGATCTTAAGTAGTAAACTGTCCGTGTCTGTATACATCAGTTGGCATCGGTCTCCATACTGTCCAAGCAGTTGGTTGTAGTAGAAGTCGTACATCAGATGCTTTGAGAGGTCAAGAATGCTCATCCCCACGTAGACTGGACGGTTCAAAGTCAGTCGACTCTTATGCATATGCAGAGCTGCCAGATCGTCATCGAAGATGTTTGCCCGTGCGAAGGTTGGGCTGGCAATCAGGCGTCTAAGTTTATCCTCTTCGCTAGCACGCACTAGATCGACATTTACGCGCTTGCGTAAGTTCTCCATGGTTTTGCCGAAGACGCTGTTGTTCATCAACTTGTACAGGTCCTTTTCGAAGACACTAGTCGCATCCTTCCGGAGCTCAGTGTTCTTTCGGATGTAAGGCTCCATCCATGGACTTTGGTCAAATCGTAGTGCAATGTGAATCTTCTTGAGATGCATGCCTAGGGATAGGTAAAGCTGTAGATTGCGGTAGTGGAGTACGTATTGCTCTTTATCGCGGAGGTTCGGCACCAACTTTTTAACCTCTATTGACGTACCTTTGAGGTTGCACTGATATTCGGACATCCACTCCTTTGGGATCTTCATGCGCTCTGGTGCTAGCGGATAGGCGTTGTGCGTGTTGTGGAGTTCTTGTGGGTATTCGAGATCCACTTCTAGTATGTAGCCCTTGGGGCTGTCAGATGGACAGTCCACTATGGTATTGGTGAGTTCTTGAAGGTCCTCTACCCACCCGAAGCCTCCCGTTGGTAGTGGCTGACTCATCGCCCATCCATATAGGTTGTTGGCATCAAGGTACTGGATGTACGTTGTAGGCTTGGATTGGTCATAGCACTCAACCAGAGGATTGTTGGCCTTGGCATGTCTCTTGGATACCATAGATATGCCTCCGCGAAGACCTTTCTCTATGAAGAGATGCTGGTCATAGTCCACGAGCAGCTCGAGCTCCACACCTATAGTCTTCAAGAGCGCATCCCAAGAGAGACCAGGGCTAGTGTAGTAGTGTGTAGGATCCAAGCCATACTGATGTAGACACGTTTCCCGAAAGGTCTCAAAGACATCTGCCAGAAGAAGCACATCGGTTCGGAGATATAGGTCGTGGTAATCTCCCATATTCTTACAGCCGAAGGTGCTCCAGACCTTTTGAGCGTGTTCGTAGTCCTCCTCGGAAATGCCTTCAGCTGATAGCTTGCTGTAGAATTCGGCTTGTGGTGGGAGTGGATCTGCGAACCGATTCCAGCTATCCATATACTCATACGGGTAGATGCCTTTTCGCAAAAGTAGGTGTTGCCGCTCTACACTAGGCTCATACAGAGCAGTAATCTGAAAGGCTTCTGGCTGGTTGGCTGACACCAGCTTGTCTAGGGATGCCAAGAGGAATTGAGCGCTGTCGATGAATCGCAGCTGGCCTAGGGAGAACGATATGTACTTCTCCGTGTTGTTAGGGATACACGTGATCTGCCCCTTCGTCTTGGAAATAGCCTGCATTATTAGATGCGCGTCGTAACCCCGCAAGTTGTGGAATACGACTGGTATGGTTGTGGTTTTGGGGCTCAACCGCAGCTTGAGGTTGCAGGCATTGTGGGCTGCGCCTCTGTACTTGCCTGTGATGTGGCAATGGTCGCGAACCGAGTCTCCGTAGAGTGGCTTCTCACACACATGGCAGATTGTGGCCGTATCGTGGGCAAACTCATTCTCTTGGGTCATCCATATTGCTTTGGGGTTTTCCAAAACTACCTTGATTTTCGATTCTTCTCGTTGCATCGTCTTCAGGAACCGTTTTGCGGCATCCAGACCTCTGTAAACGACTGGAGGCTCCGTATGACCATCGCATCGAACCACGACGTAGCCAAAGCCACAAGCCACATGATGTTGTGTGTTCTGAGTGTTGCTCTTTCTGGGATCCAAGTCTGGTCCTGCGATCTTCGTGGTCAAAGCCTCAAAGTCAGCATAGATAACGTACGGAGCTGGTAGCTGTCTGTGGTGGTTTTGGAAGGAGAGCTTGTTTTCACCCTCTTTAGGCATTTCCACTCTTACGGCGGTTCCCCCTATACCTTGACACTCGGGCTTGTGTTTTTCGAGGAGATCTTCTCGGCAGTACCCATGTAGGCATCGCTCGCAAAAGTGTTTCCTCCCGCGGTGTTTGCTATGATTGTAGAGAAGGCGGTTCAAGTCCTTGATCCAGGTATAGTGGTACTTTCCGGACTTCTCTACGATCAGCATGTTGATGCGGTGGATGTCCCCAGGTTGTTCGCTAATCCTGTAGACTACCACCACACCTTTCTCCCACCCAAAAACGTTGATTGCGAGGTTGAGTTGCTTCTCCACGCGCGTTATTTGTGAGATTGGTGTTGGTAGGCTAAGCCAATCCAATTTCAACCCATCGTCTTCTCGATACTTCGATGTCCTCTGTGGGTGTTTCGCAACTGGAAACATTGCTGATCGTAGAGTCCAACGAAAGCAGTTGTCATCGTTGTTCCTTACGTTTATCACGGCTTTCTTATTTGCAACTTCCGGAGGTAGTTCGATGAAGGATCCACCTCTCAGAGGTTGGTAGAAAGCGATGTTTAGCCAGAGCAGGATGATGTGGTCTACAACCCATCCAGAGCCTCTATTCGTCCACTTCTCGAGACGCTCTAGAATCGTTGGGATGGCTCTGTCTAAGGCCTCATGAATCTCGTCGGTCTGCATGACGATCTCCTGGTTATGGCGCATCGTAGGGTCAGTAGACTCATTGCTACCGTCTGGATGGTCCTTCCTTAGCATCACCTTCAGAGCGAGTTGGAACTTCACTCCACGTAGGTCGTCGACTTCTTCCACCAACTTCTGATGAATATCGTGGCGCGTGCCTTCTAGGAAGGCCCTTGGGTCAACACCTAGTTCGTGGCCTACGGGGACATCCATCTGCCACCCACGTAGATACTTACCGATGGTCCGATGGGTTCGCTCAAATGTGAGGTGTTCCATATTGGGGCGGGCGTATACTATAGTGGAGCTATATGTCTAAATGGTTATACGATATTGAGTAAATGCGTGCGTGTGTGTCTAGTTTTCGTTAACGATGGGTTTAGGGCGGTAGGTAGGACAGTTGTTCTTCTTATGTCTCCACAAGGCAGAGTAGCAGCTTAGCTCTCCGCCACAACTCTCACAAACGTATTGCTTTGGGACCCTAACGCACGGGGTTTTGCGATTCTCTCGATGGCGTTTCAGATTCCAACTCCTCTCAAATACTCTTCCACACTTTTCACACTCCATCTCCTATTGGTCGTCGCGGGGCAAAGAACACACAATCGGTGTCGATATACTATATGCTAATCACTCCTCTAATAGGTTCTCAAGTTTGGATTTTTAGGTGTAAGAATGTCTAGGGACAATTTGGGGCAACACTATGTATAGTAGTATGAACAATGGGGGTTATGGACAACCTTGAAAAAATTGGTGTAAGCAAGGGGGTGAGTGGAACGAACCGCCTTGCTTGCACCAATTTTTTTCAAGGTGGGCCAGAACCCCCATTGTTCATACTACTTTGGTAATTATTGAAAGGAAGATGTGAGGAATGAGCATATCAATGTGAAAGAGATGCTGGCGGTTCATAAAACATTAGAGTCGCTTCCAGGTGATATCCGAGATGCAAGATTAGACGTCCAGGTAGACATCATGGTCGCTCTTCATGGGTGGCTCGGCCGAGGATCACGGTCAAGGAAGTTATCGCAGGTCGCCAAATTCATCTTCGAATGCGTTACTGACAGGAATCTCTTATTAGATATGAGTTACGTGTCATCGGAGTCAAATCCAACAGACTGGTTCTCAAGGAAGTTGTCGAGATCGGATGCCATGCTGTCATCTACTTCTAGGGAAATTGTTCAATTTCACTTTAGGGGATCACATGGACACAAACTGGACCTTATGTTGCTCAACTCAAATGTCCAGTAAGACAAACAGGGGGACCCTTTGTGCCCTTTTACGCCATACCCGACCCCCAACTCTGGAGGAGTAAATGTCTTTAATTAAGATGTGTTTGTGATGGCGTCACTGTGGATGCCTACGTATTCCCTCCCTTCGCCAATAAAGCGCCATTATTGCGTTTCATTAGGTCTGAAAAGGCGGTCGTGACGATAGCGGTCCCCTATATATCCCCTTTACCACTTTGGTGGCCAATAATGAATACTATGGCCAATCGAACAGTTCTAGCATCGAGGCAGGGTTGCCCGGGAGCACTCCTTTTCCCAACGAAACATGGTTTCAAACCGGGCCCTTCTCCGTATGATCTCTGGGCTTTCCGGTTGGGTCTGACGCAGTAACGTTCTTTGCAGCCGCTACCAATGGTACCGAGGATATTTGTACCGGCGGTCTCCTGTCCCGAGTGTGCTCAGCCGAACGACCACGATTTTCGATTCTGCCAACGATGTGGATACCGACGCCAAGCGCAGACTCTCAAGCCTCGGGCGAGACGTAGGGTTTTAGTGGACATCAATCAAATTAATGAAAGAAGACAAGCTCTTGTTAGACTGAGGCAGTTAACTCGATATGCCAAACATAAGTGAATCCAACACAAGCAGGGATACCTGTACTGCAACTCCGGTGGATGTTGTTAACTTCCTCATCTGTAAGGACACATCTGGTAAAACGATTGTTTATCGCGACACTTGTCCTTTATTTGGCCATAAGAGAGACTCGTCACGTGACTGCCCTAATCGTCTGGCACATGGAACAGTAGCCTCGCTTATTGGGAAACTGCGAGCCATCTTCAATCGTTCGGGAAGAACCCTTAACGACTGTGCCCTTCCCGGTTATGGTAACCCAGCCTCCTTCGCCTTCGTGAAGAGCTACCTAACTGCAGTTCGAGAGGAACAGTTTCTAGCTAGAAAAATCCCTTCCCAAGCAGAGCCGTTCTTTACTTACAGAGGTACTCTTCGCTTCAGTTCTACATTTTGGTAAGAGATCAGGCTTTTTTTAAGGTACAGTTCTTTGCCGGCGACAGGGCGGTGGATTTGGAACTTGCTAAAACGAAGTAGATGCTCCATTTTCCCAATAAGGAAGCCATTTTGTTCAATCATATCCTAACGAAGTCACTACGCGATGGTACTCAGAATGTATTTGGAATCAAGAGATGCAAGGATGCTTCTCTCTGTCCGCTAACTGCGATAGAGACCTACATACGATTGTGCGATCTCCTGAAGATCCCAATTAGACAGGATTTCTTATTCAGACCGTCAAACCATCCAGGAAAAGTAGTACCGGCCCCGTTTGACTCAAGCACGGCTCAGGCGCGGCTCTCAACTTACGTGAAACAACTACGCGTTTTCGTAAACCGCCACATTAGGTTACATGGGTTGAGGAGTGGCTGTTGCAATCTCACTAGCATAGTCGGGTATGAGAGTACCGATGCTATCATGAATCACGTCGGCTGGAAGACCACCTCCACGCCGCGCCATTACATCAAACTAAACCAAGTTCTGAATACAGGAGGAGTAGCATATATTCTGGCTGCGTTACCTTTGCATATAGCAGACAACTACCAAAGGCAAAACGATCTGACGGGCTTCACGCAAGCATTTTAAGAAACTCGTGTGGACCTTGCTTTAAGCGACATTTTCCGTTTCCGCAAATTTAGAGGTTAGGTTAGGATTTAGACTTATTTTAGATAAGGATTGGGAGGAGGGCAGGATGTAACTATAGGTTGTAGATGGATGGATAACATGGTGGATCGAGTTAGGGGTGACTATCCCATAACTAAATGCTAATAAGTATGCAAGAAGGATAAGGGACTATTCAACCCTGTTGAATATTCATAAGACTTCTTCATGACGTCATTAGCATTATATAATCTGAATTAATTATATGTAAATATGTCAGTTGCACAATTCACGGTGAAGGAGGGTCGCCCCACCCTCCCAACCCTTTCTTGTGTACTCCCTATCGGTAACCATATCAACCACGGCTAGTTAGCTAATAGAATTTGGCCAGGTCTGGAACAAACGAGAAGAAACGGAACCGGGAACATATGGTATTTCTTTTTTTATTTTATAGAACACGCGAGCCTGGATTTTCAGATTGTAATCTGAAAGATTTACGTGGGATTGACGACAGATGTCTGTACAACATTCCCAAAAAAGTAAGTAAATGTTATTAAGTTTAATATGAATACAGTAATTTGAAACAAGAGGCCCTGAGTGGCATTAACTCGCGCGCCACCTAGAAATAGGTTAATTAATACATGGAGTTCTAGTAGGCTCTTACCAATTGTGCTCGAAAAATTGGCATTTTATGCTCAAAGCAGTGCTCGTGTTTTCTTAAAAATATGCTCAGATTATGCTGGTCTCTAAAAATTATGCTCATTTGTATCAAATTATGCCCTTTTATTTTATAGTAATTCACTACAATATTTTGAATCTTATCAACATTTCTCTCTTGCACTGCAAGGCTCTTTACATTACTGTGCCCTCTCGGCTTGTATTTTCCACTGGTGGATTGCAACGATCGATCTCTAGCAATTTGAGCTGCAAAAGGCCGGTTACCTTCCGATGTTTTCACTTGACTGCACTCATCGACCGACGCCATCTTGGGATTTATTTCGGGGGGGGCTTCCGGTAGATCCCAAACCACAGACGCCATCTAAATGCGTTTGACACAGGGCTAACAAGGGAGGAAAACTGAAAAATGCCCAAACTGACTATTTTTAATTCAAGAAGGGAGTTTTACAGCACGTGCACATGTACTGTTCACAATTGTAGTTCCGAAAATTGGTCGAAATGTTGAAATTATGCCGGCAGTGCTAATTTGCCTGAAATGACAAAAATTATGCTTGTTTGGCCAAATTATGCCAAAAATTATGCCAGCACAATCGGTAAGAGCCTAAGTTCTAGCATATTTTTGTGCCATACATGGTTTGTGCTAGGGGAACCGGATAATTGATTCACTACTCATACTCGTGATAATTTGCATATAATGGAATGGACCTTTTGCAGGAATGCAATCACATGGTTGTACTAGATGGCAAACAATTCATATATTTAAAGGCACTTGTATGAGATCGGTAGTGTTATTAACAAAACCTGTTTGTAATTGCTATTTTCTACCTTCTTCCAATTCTCAACCCCCAATGGTGGTCACGGTCCTTTACAGGAGCTTCCAATTAGAAAGTTTTACTGATAATAGGCCCTTTGCAGGACCTGGTCACGTGACCATTTTAGCCTGTCAATAAAAAAATTGGCGCTAGAACAACATGAATGCCAGAAATGGAAAGAGCAATCCAAATTAGTAAAAAGCCCAAGTTTTAGGTTCATATCTTTAAAGCTGAAAGGATTGGCAATTTTTTGAAAACTCTATAATTTAGCTTAATTTAACAGAGTTTGTGAGGCTTTTTTCCGACTGGCAAGACTCCATCTCCCCTGCTAATTTTTGACTAGTCCCTAATGTTTAATAAAATATTGTGTGTTGATTTCATGTATGTACACCACTTGGAAAATAACCATTTAAAGGGGGTAACACTAACTAGTATACAAAGTGAAATGTGTGGCTCTCCTACCCTGTGAGCAGAGGTTTCCGGCTCATCTCTTTGCCTTTCCTCCGATTGCACGAAACCTCTCGAGACCTGTATTCTGATTGCACCCATAATACTATACTTCTATGGCTTTTGTACTGCACTTTCTAAAGGTTAAGGTGTTTTCTATTGTTGGGTAGGCCAATACTATCGCTCGTTTCGAGAAGTTCCACCCGACCCCTTTCCTGCCGCCGAGAAACCTCTGCTGCCGAAACGATTACAGCGCCACGGTATCTCGATTTCCATTGGACGAGAAAAACGAGACGGTAAACATTGTAGGTTCATTGAAGATTTCAGATTGAATATCCATTTCCTATTGTTAACGGAAAGAGAAGGCGAAGTGAAGAAAGTAAAATAAATTCCTTCTTCAAGGGTATATAAAATCAAAGCTTTCTTTAGGATAAAAAAGGTAGATTTATTGAACGGTAATTTCAAGGTCTCCTGTGCAGTTCAGCAAAATAAGAAGAAAACAAAGCCGGAGTTTGAAGCCCGTTCGTATCAATCGTTGGCAAACAAAAAACTGCGTGACGCGAAGCGAGGACATAGTTTCGAGGAGCGAAGCGTCGCTTCGCTCCTCGGTGGAAGAGCTTCGTGTCTAACTTTTGCGAAGTGAGAATCTCTGGTACCCAGGGTAGTTTTTGATCACGCCATATTCTGCTAGATTTTCGTTCCCGAATTTATATAAACATGTACATATATATTTTAAAAGAACCCTGTCAGATCGAAAACTGAGAAATCGGGTCATTTCTACTATACTTTCCGAGAGGTTAATAACAATGAATAACAACACAACCACAGTCAATTGGTATAAAAGTTATCATGTTCAGTTTAGCTACTTACATTTACAAACTGTTGTCTCACTCTTATTTAGTCTTAATCACATCTTAGCCATCTGTCACGGTATCAGACTGTCACGAGTGGATCTGGATATGTGATAAATTCCCGTCCAAAATCCCGCGAAACTCCTCTCAGCTTTAGAAAAAACACAAAATCTTCGCATTTCACTTGAAGAAATCTTTGGTTTACTCAAAATAATAGCAAGATTAAAGGTTTTGCTCTCATATCCAACCGTCCCCAGGGTCTTCTTGGTCAGATCCAAGATGGCAGCTACCCAAGAGAAGACCCTGGTAAACGCTACTCTGTCGCGTATTCTGATTGGCTCTTCGATTATGACACTGGGGTTGTTCTAACAATGCTTTTTATTGGCCAAACGGACTGATTCCAGAGAGATGAACTTGTATATAGATTCGATTGCTCAAATTTTATCAATAAAACGATTTTAAATAACCTTAAAACCCGTTGTGTAGGTAGAGCAATAGATGAAGTGTATTACTGGGTAGTTTTCTGGTAAGTTTCATCAGTGGGAAAGCCAGGCGAAGCCATTAAATCTGTGCTATCGATCGCTTCGCTTCAACGCTAACAGAAAATAAACGCCTTTTTAGGATTCTCTTCTAGCTTAGATACATCCTGGTAGCTTTGTGATACCCTTCCACTGTTTCTTTATCCAAGTAAACTCCATTTCGAACCGTTTAGCAGACCTGTTTTCACTACGTACGTCGTCTCGCCCACTCCGGATTGGGATACCTATGGTTTGTACACGTCATGAACTATTCCCTTATTTAGATTGGCCAGCTTGGCCACCATCTTAGATCGTCAAATCACGTGACAAAATACTCCCAAAATCTGGGACTATTTGATCACGTGATCCAGCCTGTACCAGGGTCTTGTCTGGAGTAGCCGCCATCTTGGATCTGACCGAGAAGACCCTGGGGACGAGGTTGGCTCATATCGCCATTTTGAAAAACAAGCACTGTGTTGTCCATTGTTCACGTGACCAGCACAGTGCAAATTGATTGGTACGGTGGCGAAAAGAAATTCAAAGAAGGTGCAACCTGATTGGTTGACGGCGCAAAATCTCGACACAAAAAAATTAAAAAATAAAGGATAAAAACTTGCGATTTCTGACTCGTGCCGGCCAAAGGCCTGGCCCGAGTAAAAAAGGTGATCAGTTATTTCTGGATCAGATACATATTTCATGAGATTAAAAATGTTAGTCCAGTGATGGCCTCTCTTTCGACCGCTCCGTAGACTGGAAGGTCGCGGGAAAGAGAGGCCAGTAGATATTGCATGCGCATGCTCAAAGCTGTGCAATCAGAAATCAATCAGAAATGTTGATAATTTCAATAATTCGCAACAGAAATAACAAAAGTCTGAAAGGTAATGGTTTAATAGGGAAAACAATAATCACTATGTAGCCAGGCGACCTTCACATCTTCATGGTAGTTGCCTGGTTACATTGCTGACATGCGCATTCAAACTCTATTAGACTCGACAGGTCTGCACATGTGCGCGGGAGAAGTTCTAAATGCTCCTAAATGGTTTCTGTTTAACAAATTTCGATACATCGCAAAAAAGACCGGGTTTAAGGGGAAAATCGGTAAAGTTAACATTTGTATTAGTTTAGACTTCAAGCCAAAAATTTGGGATATAGGTAATCGGCTAACTCTGTTGCCACCCAATTCAGATCATGTGATGTAAACACACATTACTCATAATAACAATAACAATATTTCTACGTACTGTGATTTTCAGTGAGGTCCTGCATAACTAAAAATAATAATGAAGGCTAAAAGGCTATAAAAGGTTAAGAACTAGAGCTAAAATGCTAAGAATACTAATGTTAGACAATAGTGCTTAGCTATTACTTAATTTTTTTTTTTAAAACGATCAAATTATCAGCGATCTTCGAATTGAGGTCTAATGCGTTCCAGTCTTTATTTGTTTTGTATTTATTTTCTCTGTTTATGTGTGTTTTGTGTGTATGAGTGTCCTGTGTGCATGTGAGTGAGTGTCTCGACCAAAATATAAATACATTGTAAATTAACTGGCTGCCTGATATTTCTAGCCCCTATGGTTATTTCCGGCAGCCAGTACCCTAATTATGTCAAATATTGTAATTTTTAAATATGTATTTTCTTTTTCATAGGGTACAAATAAAGCTTGTTGTTGTTGTCGATTGCTTGGAACGTAACGCACTGCTTTCCCCAATTTGTGCGGACGCGTGGGAGATGTAAATCTCTACTGCGGCGCGTATTGTAATCATGGTATGCATTATTCTTTTTAAGAGTAAAGTTAAAATTAATAAAGTCATTTAAACACTTAAAAATAGCTATACAGCGATGGTTGTGACGGCGACGACTTAATGGCTGCCATTGTAGTTGTTCTATAGCTTGTGTTCCTGAGGAGTATCTAGGTAGGTCTAAGATTGTTCTGGCAGCATTATTTTGTAAAATATGTAAATGGCCCATGAGAACTACATTGTTTTTGTCGCCCCATACTAAATCGGCATAGTCAAGTAAAGGTAAATTAAGGCTATTATACAGTGTGATACGGGCATCTAATGGAAGCAAGGTTTTCACACGGCGAAGTACTCCAAGCCTCTGACAAACTTTCTTGCATAGGGCATCAATATGTTCAGCCCAGCTCATATTTTATTGTATTTGTATACCGAGGTATTTAAAAGATTCCTTCCGTTCTAGGAGGTAACCGTTTATCTCTAGCGATAAACCACTAAATGAACTTAACTTACGCGAACTACCAAAAACTACAAATTTACATTATCTACGTTAAGAGTTAATAAATTGTCATTGAACCATTTCCTAAAAACCTTCAGGTCCGAGTTCAATTTGTCTGTAAGGTCCTTTGCATCGTTTGAAGAGTAATATATGACTGTGTCATCAGCGTAAAGTGAGACATCGCGGTACCTCACACAAGATGGCAATTCATTAACTAACTGAAGTAACTTGCATTCTCTGGGACAAGTAAGATCTAAACATCTAAACTCAAGTAAGATCTAAACTCTGGAGAAATGACTCTTTGAAAATTAATTTTACTCAGATAGGCATGACTGCATTATGATTAGAATGAAAAAGGAATAATTCCCCAGAGTAGCATCTGTTTACATCACATGATCTGAATTGGGTGGCAACAGAGTTAGCCGATTACCTCTATTGGCTCAGGATAATCACTTAAAAATCGCAGCTCGTACATTTATGTAACAATGCTTTGAAGTCCAAATTTCGAGTGGTAATAGAACCAACATGATGTGCGCGAGCGCGATTCCCCGGATGAAATTCACGCACGAGCAAGCGTGTTGCAGACCTGTCATTGGACGTGGTCTCTCTTTCACGCGAGGCTGGCACTGGACTAATTAATAACTATGTTTCGTATGACAGGTGAAGAACAACAGATGTGGAAACGGTGTCAAAGAGCGCGGGGAGCAATGCGATTGTGGTACACCTGAGGTAATTATCGTGAGGAACCTTGTTTCATGAGTCAAATGATATGACATGGTTATGGTTTAGCTCAGTTTTAGGGTTGACTCATTGATTCATGAAAACTTCTTTCTAAATTTTCGTTACAAATGCCTGATGTGTTGTATTGTAAAATAAATTCGAAAGAAAACGCTATGATTGGCTGTTAGCCATGTTTGCACGTGGCTAGAATGTGTCGGCGCGCGCAAGCACAACGTACAACAAAGATGGCGGACATCGGCTTCATCACTTGCCAGCCAATCATAATCGTTCTTTCTAGATTTGTTGCGCAACAAGTTGCAGTGCCAGTGATTATACGAGCAACAAAAACCAACATTTGTTGCAAAAAGAAGAAATTTGTTGTGGTGGTAATACGTGCAACACCTAGCTTCAACTCGCAACGCAACATTGTTGCGAGACAAGTTACAAGAAATCATTGCCCGTACTTCTTCACTTTAAGCGATTAATTGATAAGCCATATACATATATAAACGTATACAGTTATTTCTAAAAGGGTTGTCGGTGAATCTGACTTAATCCTACGCGACCGTGACCGAAAGGTAGTATGGATATGAGTTCAATTTATCATGCATTCCTAATCAAGCAAGCAATAACAGATAACAGGGCTTCGCTTTTAATTCACGGTTTCAAATGTTAAATCTGCTATCGTATTCCCATATTCCCTTTTGGCATAGTCGCGTAGGCTTGAGTCAAATTCGTCAAAACTTTTTTGAAATAGCTGTATTTATTTGTCACCAAATTCATAGATGTTTAATGTCCTATTTTGTATGCCGTATACATATGTTTATTATTAATATTAATTAATACGACTTGGGATTATAGAGTGCAGATACGGGATGAACGAGTGCAAATATACCTATTATACGGGTATTATACAGGTATATGACATTGAAAAGGTTTTGTAAGCGTGCGAGCCAATAAAAATAGGGCTGTTTCAGTACCAGCGAATCAGTTTATAGTGCGTCAAAACAGATTCTTTCAGAGCGCGCACGTCCCCCGACATTTGGCTTCAAAAAGGTCGCAAGATCTTCAAACGGAGCTGTACAGCAAGCACACGTAAAGTGTTATGTTTGTGTTTAATAGCCATCGTATAATGAACAATGTATTACACGGAAAGCTGTGTAATACGGCTGCTAATTTTTACTCGTCAACTATATTTTTCTCGCCTTTCAGGCTCGTAAAAAGAAATGCCTATAAAAATACCAAGCCGTATTACACAACTTTCCGTGTAATAACCTCTTTGTATACATACATATTTCAACATCGATCAGTTCCCTATATGTATATAATTAAAGCACACATACCATTAAAATGTATATGCTTGAGTGCCATCAGGCTGTATATAATTAAAGCACACATACCATTAAAATGTATATGCTGGAGTGCCATCACGCTGTATATAATTAAAGCACACACACATTACGCCTTGTCCGTCCTACTGCCAGACTTAAGTCCTATGGTCAGCGGGCCTTCCAGGTATCTGCACCTACGTTATGGAACTCTCTCCCGTTAAATATACGCCAAAGTCCATCCGTTAATGAATTCAAAGCTAAACTAAAACACTACCTTTTTGACATACCTATAATCTGTACACAGTAATCAGTCTTGTTTTCAGCTGAATGTAATTTATGCGCAGATATTTATATTTACACTTATTTAGTACATGTAGTTGTCAAGCGCATAGAACATTTATGTATATGCGCTATACAAATGTCATTATTATTATTATTATTATTATTATTATTACTAGTGGATACCGCTAACGATAATCCAACATGTGTGTTGGATGCTAGCTAGGTCATAGCGAGTGTTGGGTAGTGCCATGCAACTTGCATGGTAGTGAACCTGGGTGTATGGTGATTTTCCACCTACTAAGGCTCAAGTGGAATTTTGGAGCACTTCCCGTGGAAATAAGTGGCCTAAACATCAGTCGAGAAAGTTTCTCCTTGAAACGATTGTTATTTTGCATCCAAGTGCATGGAATGTCATCACAAGCTCGCGAACTGACAGCCATCCGCAGTTCATGCCGCATGGCAGTTGTCGCGTCGAGTGCAGAAACCATGGTTTTAACTCTGCCACATCACTTGATCCATTGTGATTTGAAGCTGCAACCTCATTCTAGCCACTTCTAAATGGGGAGGGTTCCATTATCAACAGGAAAGGCATAGCATTTTCCACCCCTCCCCCCTCAGTTTTGCAGGGTTCGCATATCTTACCCCACATTTGCAACCAATATGTTGTGTTCGTCGTGTTTACTAACAAAAGCATTATTTTGAAGCTGCAACTTCATTCTAGCCACTTCTAATGGGGGAGGGTTCCATTATCAACAGGAAAGGCATAGCATTTTCCACCCCTCCCCCCTCAGTTTTGCAAGGTTCGCATTTCTTACCCCAAATTTCTAAGCAATATGTTGCGTTCGTCGTATTTACTACCAAAACTATGATTTTAACGCTGCAACGTTATTTCATCCAGTTCTGGACTCGGAAATAGCCAATGAAACTGTCCCAGCATGCTTTGCGGCCAAAACGGAAAGGGCGATGGATTTTTACGGGTAGAAAGGAACGTCGTAGAGTCATGGGGTTTTCACCAAAATGTTACCCATGGAAAACTGCAGGGGTTCTTCTTCATTTGGTTAACATTGATGTTCAGGGGGGGAAATGACAGCCAAAATCAAATTTCAAAATGGCTTAACCCCCCCTCGACTTCATTTGCGCGAGTAATAACGCAAAAATTTCATCTAGTTGGGCAAAAATACATAGGATAGGCTGGTTTTCATTCCCTTAACTATGCGCTAGATACCGAACATTAATTAATTATTTAATTAATTAATTAATTAATTATTTAATTATTTAATGATTGTATTATTTCTATGTTTATCGTTAGGAATAAAGGAACTAGTGGATACCGCTAACGATAATCCAACATGTGTGTTGGATGCTAGCTAGGTCATAGCGAGTGTTGGGTAGTGCCATGCAACTTGCATGGTAGTGAACCTGGGTGTATGGTGATTTTCCACCTACTAAGGCTCAAGTGGAATTTTGGAGCACTTCCCGTGGAAATAAGTGGCCTAAACATCGGTCGAGAAAGTTTCTCCTTGAAACGATTGTTATTTTGCATCCAAGTGCATGGAATGTCATCACAAGCTCGCGAACTGACAGCCATCCGCAGTTCATGCCGCATGGCAGTTGTCGCGTCGAGTGCAGAAACCATGGTTTTAACTCTGCCACATCACTTGATCCATTGTGATTTGAAGCTGCAACCTCATTCTAGCCACTTCTAAATGGGGGAGGGTTCCATTATCAACAGGAAAGGCATAGCATTTTCCACCCCTCCCCCCTCAGTTTTGCAGGGTTCGCATATCTTACCCCACATTTGCAACCAATATGTTGTGTTCGTCGTGTTTACTAACAAAAGCATTATTTTGAAGCTGCAACTTCATTCTAGCCACTTCTAATTGGGGAGGGTTCCATTATCAACAGGAAAGGCATAGCATTTTCCACCCCTCCCCCCTCAGTTTTGCAAGGTTCGCATTTCTTACCCCAAATTTCTAAGCAATATGTTGCGTTCGTCGTATTTACTACCAAAACTATGATTTTAACGCTGCAACGTTATTTCATCCAGTTCTGGACTCGGAAATAGCCAATGAAACTGTCCCAGCATGCTTTGCGGCCAAAACGGAAAGGGCGATGGATTTTTACGGGTAGAAAGGAACGTCGTAGAGTCATGGGGTTTTCACCAAAATGTTACCCATGGAAAACTGCAGGGGTTCTTCTTCATTTGGTTAACATTGATGTTCAGGGGGGAAAATGACAGCCAAAATCAAATTTCAAAATGGCTTAACCCCCCCTCGACTTCATTTGCGCGAGTAATAACGCAAAAATTTCATCTAGTTGGGCAAAAATACATAGGATAGGCTGGTTTTCATTCCCTTAACTATGCGCTAGATACCGAACATTAATTAATTATTTAATTAATTAATTAATTAATTATTTAATTATTTAATGATTGTATTATTTCTATGTTTATCGTTAGGAATTATTATTAAAGCTTCTATGCTTGAGTGCCATCACGCTGTATATAATTAAAGCACACATACCATTAAAGTTTCTATGCTTGAGTGCCATCACGCTGTTTAACAAATAAAGAAGCCTTAGCCATGTTTTATACTATCTTAATGTTCAAATTTCGTGCATTGTACAAAATCCAAGCATGTGATTGGCTAATGAGCGTGCATTATTGGTGACCACAGCACTCGACCCAGACCCTCTCTTACCTATAGGGAAAGGGAGATCTAGTCCTTCGCTTAGTTACGTGTTTGGACGGCTTGGAAAACCTCATCGCATATTAAACAGTGAAAATGCAGACAATTACTAGAAAGGTAACGGCAGGATTGAACTCTGTTGCCTGTGTGACAGAAGATATATATTTTGAGGCGAACATTTGCATAATCTCGTTGGAAATGGCTGATTTGCGAGTGCTGGAAGTACAACTTTACAAGTCAACATGTGTCCGAGTAAACAAAGGTTTCTACAACACTCTAGTAGTCTAACTTAAGAAATGGATTGTATTTCCGAGACCTTACTCTGTCAATAAGAGGAGAAAATTAAGCGAGAATTCAGTGGATGGTTCGAAAACACAGGATATTTGATTTGGAAAATGTTTGCATCGGAGCCGAGCACATGGCCGGAGGCCGGTTTCGAGTCAAGATTTCAATTCACTGCCCCACTGGAATCTGCAGGTTAGTTATTTTCGAATGAAAGAAACTATTAAAGAAAGCAGACTATCTAGGAGTTAAGCCGGCTAAATAATTGATATTTGAATACATGGCTCCAAGAGAAACGTTTTCGAGTTAAATGTACAATCATACTATTCGCCTCACATTATGTTTTCAGGCAAACATTTGCATAATCGTTCGTTAGAAATGGCTGATTTGCAAGCGCTGGAAGTACAACAACTAACTAGTCAACATGTGTCTGAGTAAACAAAAGTTTCTTCAACACTCTAGCAGTCCAAACTGAAGAAATGGATTTTATTTCCGGCGAGACCTTACTCTGTCAATAAGAGGAGACAATGAAGCGACAATTCAGTGGAAGGTTCAAAAACCTAGGATATTTTTATTTGGAAAATGTTTGCATCAGAGCCGAGCACATGGAGGCCGGTTTCAAGATTTCAATTCACTGGAATCTGCAGGTTAGTTATTTTCGAATGAAAGAAACTATTAAAGAAAGTAGACTATCTAGGAGTTAAGCCGGCTAAATACTCGATATTTTAATACATGGCTCCAAGAGAAACGTTTTCGAGTTAAATGTACAAACATGTACTCGCAAGGCGTCAACTAAACTGACCGAACGCCAAAGTAAATTATTCTTTGCACAGTTATCTACTTCTGTTTTTATTCATTGTCTATTGAAATGACTTTTCTTTGTGGAGATATTTACCGTAAAACGATTTAATTCATGCGAAATATTTGACTTCTTTATGAAATTGTTATTGACAACTGATTTAAATTGAAATTCACGGCTGACAGTGCACTCAGTTTGAATATTAAAAGGGTTAGAGACTTTATGTTTGTGCTTTATCGGCAAATTACAGTCACTTGCTGACTGTACGATGAACTCAAAATTTCTTCATACTGCATTCGGCCTTCGGCCTCATGCAGTATTCATTATTTTTCGTTCATCGTACAATCAGCGCGTGCCTGTATTTGTCGATAAAGAACTCACAAGCAGTCTCTAACCCTTACATAAAACACGATGGGCTTTTGAGCACATGAGAGAAAGGCGCGTGCTTTTAACATTTCTCGGGTGTTCTCAAATGACCAGAGTGTTTAATGATAGTAAAAAAACATGGTTTAATGCTTCTTTATCTGTTTTATAATATAGATTTACACGCGCGATGAAAGGAAACTGCCAGTTGAAAACAATAAAACACGGCAAACTATGTTATATACTATGATAAAACATGGCTTTTTAGCCAATCAGAGTGCGCGTACTATCGTATCTATATTATAAATATAATTAAGGCACACATACCATTAAAGTTTATATGCTTGAGTGCCATCACGCTGTTGATTGTCATTATCTTTTTTCAAAGAACTGTAAAATCGTGGATCCATGCTGCAATCCAGAGAAATGCAGACTGCATTCATTTGCCCAGTGCAGCAATCGACACGATAAATGCTGCAAGAATTGTGGGTTTTCCCGGGCAGGTACAGTTTGTCGAGCAGCGAAAGAAGATTGTGACGTACCTGAACATTGCAATGGAACATCGGCTCAGGTAAATGCAATGTTGAATATTATACTCTTCTTATATATGAGCACTATCGGCTGATAGATAGTTTACCTCGGAAATTTGATGTTCTTAAAACTAGCATATATATAATCCCTCGAACTGCGTTCTCAGGCGTATATTTGTTTTAAGAACTATCAGCCGATAGTTCCTCGACGGACACACTATTTGTATAATAGTGCCCGCTGGGAGCGGTACCAAGACAATTTTGTGATGAACAATAACGAGAAATAGAGTGTGTTTAACTAGGAATTGATTTTCCTTGGAAATGTAAATTTGTTCTTAATAAAATTAGCATTTATGCCCTCGAACTTCGTTCTCGAGCTATAATTATTTGTTTTAAGAACATCAAATTTCCGTGGGCAACTAGCAGTCGATCGTTCCTTGACATAAACACTATTTGCAATTATATGTTACTTTATTTTTCTGGTACTAGTGTCCTATTGATGATTATAAAATGGACGGGACGAATTGCAGTTACCCTGATTTTGTAAGTATATCAACTAAGTAGCCACTACTATAGCCAACGCCGCGCACATCTGTACGCACTAAGCTAAAGCCCAGGGGGGAGGGAAAGATCTAGATGCGGAGAGGCGGAATTCCAATTTCGCACTCCTTACATATCCCCCAGCCCTCGTTTCTATGCAAAGAATGCCGCATCGAGTAGATTCCTGAGTTTTTTAACACCTAAACGCCATTTTCATAATGTATGCGTAATGAAAATAGCCGGAGTAATTTGTGTGACTTATTATCACCGGCATTGCAACTTTAAATGTGCTGTAAAATGGAAAATAATAATTACTTTTTGACGTAGCTTCAACGTTAGGACAACTGATTAGTTCATATGGAACTAAAGCCTCTCTTCTTACTATAATAATAATAATAATAATAATAATAATAATAATAACAATATAGAGATATTTTGAGAGGAGGCCCCAGTCACCAGAAGGTGATTTACATGGGGATCTTCTATAGAACTAAAATTAAGTAAAAGTTTAAAATATTAAAGGAAAACAACACTAAGCTAAAATAAAATATAATTCGATACTTAGAAAAAGATAAAAGAGCTAAAATACTTTAAAAATCGATGTGCATACTAAATACATCAACGAAGCGACCAGTAACTACATTTAAATGCTGGAAATGTGCTAGATAAGGTCACTGAATTTGGCAAGGCATTCCATTCCTTCATAAATAAGTACTCAGACTTACACTCGCCCCAATTGGTCTAAACTGAGTTACAAACGGTATTTGTTATTATCAACGACGTGTGTTTTATGGTAGTTATATTCTCGTTTTGATCGGGATATATGTACATCTCTGTGTTGCTTTCAGCTCATTGTCAGAAATATATTCCATTGTGGGCGGGGCGTAAAATTATGCAAACATATTATAATAAATTATGGGATCATCCTAGTAAGAACGTGCGATTTGATTGGATGCTCAGCGTACTTGATGTTCTTATAAATGCACCCTCGAGAAACAAAATATAAACAAAACGTATCGGTGATTGCTTCTGTTCATACAAGCTTCGGCTGTAAAGAAACCTCAAAATCACTCATATATATTTATCCTCGCTGGGAAGCGTGAGGAAAATGCGAAGCCAGATTTGAAATACAACCTCCTTTGAGCTACCGGCTCGAATTGATCAGGCCAAAACAACAACCCCTCGAGTTTTATACTCTAAAGTTGTTCAGAGGAACCATGATATTGGCTGAAAGGAAGGAGATTACAGTAAACACGGAGGCCATATGACACGGTTAGTAGCCCTTTTTATTACAGCTTGGGAAGCTATAGTTTTTCGTTTACACTTGACAGAATACGATTTTCTACACTCTACATAGTGTAGAACATGAATCGCGCGAGGAAACTAAGATTAGTTAAAATTTAACTTCAAACATAAACTTTCATACAGAAACGCTTACATACAAACTACGTAACAGTAACGTTTTGAGCATCTCAACATCTGTTTATTTCTCTAAATTGATGCCGAGTGCGCACGCGCGGGATGGACTTTGAACAAACTAGTCACAGTGGATGTAATGTATTGGCATTATTAACTTTATAAAATAAATTTCCTTCAAAGGAGTTCATTGGCAACACCGTCTTAGGTGGCATCAAGATAATCACTCTGCCGTCAGCCATTAACACGAGATACATTCGAGTCAGTCCTCAGCACTGGGAAAAAGATATTTGTATGAGAGCAGAGATCTATGGCTGCAAAACAGGTACTCAGATTACTTCTAACTGTAAAGAAAATATTGTAGGACTGCGTCGACGGGGAAGATAAACACTGGTCGTGACTTCAGGTAAAATCAAATAAGATACGATTAAGGTATGCTAATCGCCTTGGAAAGCGAGCAGCAGATTAGCTCTTCGTCAGAGCAAAAGAGGGAGAAATAGGGCTTAGAAATGACCCGGCCATGTTTAACACAGGTAACCCAAATAAGCGTTTTTCGCCGGATTTTAAATTCCCACTTAAAAGGTAGTATTTGGGTTTTGTCGATTTTTTCCCTTATTCAATGGAAACATACCTTTATTTCCAACATCGAGAGCTAAGCAAATTCAAGGGCTTATATGCACTTTAATGCACTTTCAAGGCCGACAATAGACCTTTATCACGCGCAAGCCATCTTGGAATAAAATCACTGTTTATGCCCGTTCAGGTACCTCGTTCTAAAACGTGTTTAACCGAGGCAGGACGGCCATAAACAATGGTTTATTCCAAGAATGCCACCATGTGATAAAGGTCTATGAGGACTGGACGGGGTTGCAAGTCCTCGCAATAGTCCAGTTTCGTATTTGAAATTACCGCTGAATGCGATAACTGCATGCAGACGCATTGTATCGTTGTTTGTTAAACATTCATAAATACCAACAAGAAGGGGGCTATTCACAACTCTGTATATTGTTTAATTTCCTGTTTTGCACGTTCTCACTGGTATTTATGAATGTCTTAACACTAACCCTGTATAAATTAATGCGTCTGTAGTCATCGCATTCAGCGATAACTTTCGAATACGAAACTGCACTATTAGTAGTTCCAGTCCGAGTCGCAGTTCGACACACACACCGCAACTCGTGAATAATTAATGAGATCAACAGCCAATCGGGATGAATCTTGATATCAACACCAGATCGAGATCGCTCCGTTCACACACTGATCAAGAAACTGATCAAGGCACTTTTAACAAAGTAACAATAATTACATAATATGTATGGCTTTATTGTCATTATGTTATTTTCCACCTTTTCCACTTATTTTCCACTTATTATTGGACACCTTTTATGAAATAAATGTATACAGGAAATGTATATGTTCGATGTACTCGATAAAGACAGCAGTAACAAATTTAACAACTCCCTTGCTCCATATAAAAAGATAATAATATTACATTATTGTTCTTGTCGTTCTTAAGCATCTGAAGAACTCCTTCACAGCTCTCCGACAGCTCTCCGATCCATCAACAATCTTTGTGTCGAGGCCGAGTCGGGACTTTGCAGCCCCAGCGATGAATCAAAACTCATTCTTACTCCAGGAGGCACATGCGAACGACTAAATTTCCTGTTCATACTCTCGTCTGATCGCATTCTTAGACATAAATGCACCGGAAATATGGTTTGTCCAAAATTTGGCAACCGACAGGGAAGCATACTGGTGGTTAGCAGTACATGCACAAGGGAGCAAGCAAAGTTTGAAAGAAACGGTGCGTAGATACTTCAGTAAAGTCTTATAATACCGCGCGGGTAGAAGTCTGTAACAATGATACCAGAGCGAGGCCAGTTATCCTAAAGACCACAACATTGTAGGCGTCAGACATTTCCTAGTTTCGATCTGTTGTAGGATCCACCATCGATTGCCTGTGACAGATATTTCCTAGTTTCGATCTGTTGTAGGATCCACCATCGATTGCCTGTGACAGATATTTCCTAGTTTCAATCTGTTGTAGGATCCACCATCGATTGCCTGTGACAGATATTTCCTAGTTTCGATCTGTTGTAGGATCCACCATCGATTGCCTGTGACAGATATTTCCTAGTTTCAATCTGTTGTAGGATCCACCATCGATTGCCTGTGACAGATATTTCCTAGTTTCAATCTGTTGTAGGATCCACCATCGATTGCCTGTGACAGATATTTCCTAGTTTCAATCTGTTGTAGGATCCACCATCGATTGCCTGTGACAGATATTTCCTAGTTTCAATCTGTTGTAGGATCCACGACAAAGCTGGAACAACTGGCCTCGCTTTGATGCCTTTATGAATAAGTTAATTTGCTAATTTCCAAACATTCAAAATGTTGACACTGATTTGGATGAAGATTGACACTGTTACCTAAAACGTAGATAAAGTTTATTCATAATACTAAATACTATAGACTTAATATTGTTCCAAAGTTGAAAGCGAGGCTTGCATTGTGAAACTGTTGCTGACTGAATTCATACCTTATTTAATTAAAATTAAAATTCTAATTTCGCCATAGCAGTGCAAGCTATGATACTCAAATATAGGAACACTCATTTGCCAAGGCCTGTGTTCATCTTCCGTATCTGTTTCTGGAGGTCTTAATAACTTTGACATCTTTCGAAAGCCGTATTAAACAATAATATTTTATTATTCATTAGAAATATTATTTACTGGCCCGAAGTTCTCATACAATTCCAGGCGTGTATTTCACAACATGTCAAAGAACATCCAGGAAAATGCGTGAATCACGAGCTATGTAATAGTGACAACTTAGTTAGTTGTCTCAAGAGCGAGACAAAAGCTGCCGAAGCTTTATTGTCATCTTTAACACAACTTGTACTTTTGGAACTGGGCATTTCCATCCTTCAAACATGTATTACTCGTGCTGCATGTGGCAAAGTTTTAAATTGGGGTCTATGTGGCTTTTGGTTTTTGTGTTTTTCGTCTTCATACACATGCTTAGAATAATTAAGGTTAGTTACTCGTTCCTCAGTGACTAAGCGATTTTGTTCCCGAGGGCGCATGAAGTCACCGAGGAGCGAGTAGCTAAACCATCTCCGTTCATTGTTTGGAAGGTTATCTAAACAAAATACAGAATGCATACAATGAGCTCAATCATAACCATATTGTTAAGGCTACAGTAGACCTTCACGGCTTGTTTTCTCTCCAAAAAAATGTTTTTCATTCCTTGAGAAGTTTATTAATTGTACTTTATTTCCCTGAAAAACTAATTCAAAAAAATGAAAAACTTCGAGAGATATTTGGAAAATCGTATTTCGAAGTAAAGTAAATAGATAGCTTAGGCGTGATAATCCCTTTATGAGCGGCAAGCTCGCTGTAGATTTTTGCGGGAAACTACATCCGGGACACCCAAAAGCCAATCTCGACGCATATGCATATCGCATGTGCTTACTGCTATCGTTCATCGCTCTTCGAGTTTTCATTATAAATACTGTTTCAGCTCGCTTATGGATAAACCAAAACGGAATCCCAGTTCTTTGGATGCCCTATGACCACATCTACAGCCTCTTTTCGCATGATTATTGACATTTTCATGCTGGTTTGCTGCGATTTCTCTTTGGCTTTCGCCTTCTACTTGTCCTTGATATCTCAGACTGCTTTTCGTCTTACATCGCTTGACAACACTTTTCGCTAAGTTTCTTAGTTTTTGCCATGATAGCTAGCACTCTAACCAGATCGTTCGGTGAAACTAGCAACGCAATGCTGTATATAGGAATGTAAACCCAGGTAATACGAACCATTTCATTGCCCGCGAATTCTTGGTTCATTCACAACAACTCCAGGGGTCCTGTGTTTCATTGGCTTGTTGGGTTAACATGTTGACAGAACCTTTGATGAAGTGTGACCTCGCTGTAAAACTTCCGAAGCTAAAAACTCTGATTTCATTTACTTGCTTATTCCTTATATATGAGTGAATTATACGGATCATTGCGAAACTTGGACAAAAGATAGATATACTATCAATTAGGAACCAAAGTGTGTCGGGCTTTAACGATATTTTCGTTATTATTTTTTTATGTGGCTTAGCGTCATGTAGTTTGGAAGATTTTACTTATGAGAGAGGATGAGAGAGAAAGGAGGTAGTGTACTGTGCAGAGTTGGTATGTATTAAGGATGTCTAGATGTTAAGTATCGCCATAACACTATAGTGTAGTTCTGCAGGTCTCGAGGTCTCTTTTCGTATGATTATTGACATTTTCGCCGCCAATCACTGTTAGATGCAGCTATATTGAAATATTCCGCCAATAGTACTTCTACAATTATGTTCTAGACCTTTTTAATTTGGCCATCGATATTTAAGCCGTGATGTCGTTGTGAACAAATCTCAAGCCATGATTTAAGTTCGTACGATTTGTTCTGCCATTACGCTTCGATATTAGCTCTTCTTCTTTCCTTGGTTGCTATATCTAATTCCTATACTTTCTCTTGAGCTCAAAGTTCTTTGTTGTCCCTTCTCTGGCAAAGAGGACTGCGTATTTCCTCTTTTTCTTTATAACTTGTTTCCATGCCTTACTCATTACATCGTCCTCACGAACTCTCTTTCTTCTGATAGGTGCATGTTCATTAATTATACTTTCAAGTAGCCGAAGAGTGATGTTGTTATTGGAACTGCAATCACTTCTTTCCTAATTATAGCATTCCTTTGTTGTTTATCCATAGGTAAAGCCCTAAAACACATACAAAGTGGTTTTTGTGTTCATCCTCTTAACGGTTTTCCAATGGATGGGATTCCTCTAGTGCTGTGGAAGGGATGTACCAAAGTAAATATCGGGCTTTCATTTATAAAACAGGGTAAGTAATACAATCTATAAACAAAACAAAAACGAATGTTTGTATACGTCAAACATAGAAGAGTTTTATTGGAACTACGCCAATAGACCTAATCATATCCCTAATTTGCAATACGAGGACTGATGTGGAAAGGAAAGTAATGCTATCCATGACATAAAAAACGTATTTTCTCAATCCATTTTACAACAAGTTAGGTAGAAAACCGCAAACAAAAATTGAATTGCTCAAATAGCATTAGTGATAGCATTAGTGATATTATTAGTGTTTTTCAGCTTTACAGAGATACATCCTTATATAACAGGTATTTGGGCCTCATTCAAATATCAAATGGCTTATTGCATAATAATGTAAAATCGTTTGGCAGGGTTGTCGCCAGAGGGGCAAATAGGGGGGACAGGGGCGGCACCACAACCCCCCATCCTTTCTCCAAGGAACTTCCCCCTACTCCATCAGCCTGTCCCTTGATCCCCCACTTCATTTTTTTACAATATAAACACTTTCACCCTCGGAGAATATTTTTCCCATTGGATTTCTGATTTTTGCCTGACTTAACACCATATATTTCCCCCATTTTTTACATTATTTCCCATTTCTGATGTTCTTTAACTTTACTTTATCTTGGTGATATTTTCCTGTGCTACCCTTTTACCTCAAAAATAATCCTCCATCAAATAAAGTCTTCAATTCTAATCTAGTAACACATACCTTACCGGCACTAAAAACACTATAATCCAACCTGAGAAAAACATTTAAATAAACGAGTGTTAACAACAAATCCATAGCGACTGATAATTTCCTGTTTCTTCCTGCAGACTGTCAGATTGCAGTAGGACTTGGAAACAATAAGATTGCGAATAATAAAATTTCATCGTCAAGTCATCGCCAAGGGAAACCTGCCAAAGACATTCGCCTCGGTGGCTACAATTCATGGTGCGCCGGAAAAAAAGATAAAAACCAGTACATTCAGATTGACCTAGGAAAGGTATCTAATCGAAAGCCAATAGAGGATTTGCACCGTTACGTGATGGCAGCCATGTTGGTGGCTGGAACAATAGGATGTTATTCATTTGAGATTTAATTTTTCACATGATTAAAACATTTTTTTTTTCCTGCCACCAACATGGCTGCCATCACATGCTGGTAAAACACCTCTATAGTACAATTCCTAGTTCTTGACCGTCATTTTGAAAGGTAACCAAGCCTTCAGTGGCATCGAAGCTGGAGTTGAGTCAGCTTAGTTAGAGGCTTGTATCTAGTTAGCATGATAATCAAAATCTATCCATATTCATAGAAAGAGGGTTTGTATCAGTGCAGGGTCAACTCCAGTCTCCAAGGGAGGCTAACTAAAGGCTTGGTTTGCTTTCAAGAACTTCGAAACACTCGAAAGGGTTATTGATAATATCGGTACACTTTCAACTCGTGGCAGTTAATGGCAAACATACACACATACTCAAACCGCCTCACTGGAGTGCGTGAGGTCGGGAGGTCGGGGTTCGAATTCCGGCTGTGTCCTTGGGCAGCCGGACATTTTATAAGCTGTTGGCCTTGTCTCCTTCTACTTCTAATCAGTATTTGAAGGGAACGTGAAAGAACCTGTTGTACTACTCGAAAAAGAGTAGCGGATTGTCACCCGATACATCAGCCTGGCCATTGTACTAACCACACACTCAACATTGTAAACTGCGTGGCAGCCATTGGCGCCGTAAAAGCAGTCCGGGAAAAATCACTGACGGGATATGTCAGTAATGTGTAAAGCGCCATGAGAATGTGGTGATAAGGCGCTATATAAATGGCCATTAATATTATTATTAGTACTCCATCGAAACTGAAACTAGCGATGTATCACTGCGTGCGAATTCTAACTCAACATTCCGTTGAATAAAATAGAGGCCGCGCAGAGATTCGGTTTTTATCTTCGAGTGGTGGATGATGTAACTGCGTTTATTACGACAAATTCGCCACGAGAAGATAAAACCGTATTTTCAAGCTGCCATGTAAGATATTAAGAATTATTCACCAAGATATAAATTACCTGGCTGTTACGCGTGATATAAAAGTAATGACGTCACCGATGTATAATATATTTTTGTTATATTTCACATGTGAGCCCACGTTAGTTGAATGAGATCGGGTTTCAAAGTCACGTGGAGAATTATGACAGGGTTGCATGCGCGGCAAAGAAAGCGTCCTACACCGACAGAGTTATCTTTCTTCTCTTCATCATTGGAATGAAGAAAACTCCACCAGTAAGGTATCTAACACTAAACGATTTTCCACAGGTACAGCGCGTCACTGCCATAGCAACGGAAAGTGTTTACTCCATCGGAAAGGTTACAGGGTTCAGTTTGTACCACAGTAATGATGGTCAGCGGTGGACAAGATACACAGGAAGACAAGGCGCTGCTTTGCCTGCAAATGTAAGAGGATTTTATGAAAATAGAACATGTATTATTACAATTATATAACAAGAAAATTAGATCGACATGCACCATCTCAGGTATTCGTGGCTCAGACCAGTCAGAACGCAGTAAGGTTCCCCTGGTAGAACGTAGCATACATCTCGCTTACGAGTTTAATTATCAGAAGAAAATGAGAACAAATATTTTGGGTCAAAAGCTAGCCTTTCCTTCGACTGCTTTGACAGCTTTCTGGGCATAGCAACAGAAACTATTGGGGTACAGCTGTGGAACCATGACATTTTTATTAAATCATTACCAGAACAATGGGATGTGGTTTGATAAAGTATAAAACGCAATTTTTCCACAGTTACTGCTACGGTTGGCTCAAATGACCCTAAAATCGATCTCTTTGCTATATTGTCAAAAGTTTCCAACGTAGAAGATTGAATTTTTGTGGGAGGATTAAGACGGATGACCAAAACAAAATCCGATGATTTGAACTACCGTAGACATCTTGATAACGTCACAGTTACGTCATGTACCGATTTATAGGTTTCTCGATGTTTTCAATTACCTTTAACGTCAGTAAATGTTAAATTTTCAATTTCCCATCATGTTTAAAACAAAGAAACCGAAAACCCGAGTTCGATTGGTTAAGAGGGAGAAACGTTATTAAATTGTGAATTTCGGTAATATACAATACAGAACCATTTACAAAATAACGTATCCATTCATCTTTTAGAGTTTAAAATATTTGTTCACGACACATCGGTACCCACAATCGTATGTTTTTAGAATTTTCAATTTTTGAGAGGAAATGCTTTAAAATTCACAGCGAAAGAGAGCGTACGTCATTATGACGTCATATATTTTTGAAAACGTCTTTAAAAAATAAATATTTGAGTGTTTTTCAGGTTTTAAAGAGAAAATGTATTTATTGTACACTGAATAGTCGCAATATGGTTTCTTCAATTTATCATGACTGATATCAGACCCATGACGTCAGAAAATGTGACGTCAGGAAAGTTCAATTCTTAATAACTCAGCATATATTTATCGTAGAGACTTTAAAATTGCGGCAATCAAAAAACACATATTTATGTAGTTGTGATAACGTGCTTTATTTCAAACGTATAGATAACGCAGAATTTGACCTTAAAAGGAGTAGTTCATTATGATGTCACAATAACGTCAATATACAAACGTGCTTGATCCTAAAGACGTTACTTCTCCACTCCTACGCCAACCTATTCCTACCCACACCGGAGCGTGAAGCCAGGGTGAAGCAGGGTATTCAAAGCACCAACGTAAATAAGCTCCGGTCAGGTGCGTGAGACTGGGATAGTTCTAGCGCTGCAGACAATGCCCTCCTCATAGCGTACGGGACTAAGTACCGCATCCCCCTAGAGTCTGACATCCTATCAAAGCACGGGGTCTTATACCCAATGCTTTGCAAGACACCCTATCCTTCGAACTGACACTGGCGTCCAACACATATATCATTGTAGGCTATGACGCAACTAAGATCGGTACATACGCGCTCTCGAACATCCAGTTGGAGTTTGAGGTCATTGAAGACGCATGCCTCGCAAGAGAAGCCGCAGGAGTGTACGGCATTGGAACTGCCTTCCTATACAACCATGCCACACACTTCAAGACTGTGACGATAGCAAAAGCTACGAACACTCTGGTTTTCGAGAACGTGAACTTCCCGCGGCGCTCCTTCACCAGACTCCTGCTCTTGTTTGTGGAACTTCACACCACCGGCACACGAGACAGCGAGAAGTTCGTAAACCCCGGTATTTCCAAGGTCGAGGTGGACGTGAATGGCATCCCCAACAGCATGTACCCCACCGGTCTGCTTCCGCAAGACTACTGGGAGACCGCCAGTGGCTGGTTTGCTCCGACCGGACGCGGTACGTCCGCTAGCGGTACCGGGCGCAGCTTCGCTGCAACCACCTCTATGACCCCCGCAAAGTTTTACAACGACAAGTTCGAAGTCCTGATCGACTGTCGTACGGCAAAGGTCCCGCACGTCCACGGCGATGGGTTAGCTCAGGTGGGAAGCAGAAAAGACATCCAGCTTCGCGTGCATTGTAGTGGGGGGTCTGGTAATGTCAACATGGACATCTACGTTCTTGCGGATACGCAGTTAACGATATTGAACGGAAGGCTGCAGAGCATTACATATTAACCTATAGGGGACCTATGAAATGAATTCCCTAGTTGAAAACGTACCTTTCAACGCTTTGATCGTCGGCCCCACGAACTTTCCGTGGTAAGTTTGACTACATCGTTTTGATCTGCCCCACATACCCCCACAACAAAACCTACCGAGGTTTTGCCTATAAAGACCCACACTTCTATATCATTCAACCCAGTAGTTCCTGCGATCGTAGCTTCGATACAACCATCGACGCCACACTGCGCTTGTGTTCCTACTTCTGGACTGGCACCAACACGCTGCTTGTTCTGGACGACTGTGCAGCCTCTAAAGACGTTAAACGTCGATCAGATAAGCTGGTCGACCTAGCTTTTTCAGGTCGCCACATTAGTATTTCTGTATGGGTCCTGACCCAACAGCTAACGAGCATCTGCAAACCGTTTCGTGAGAATGTAGCCACAGTTGCGCGTGTGCTTCTGCTTGCGGCACCCTTTCACCACTGTATTAGAAATCCCTGCGCCCCTCGAATATACTACGAAGTAACACGATGTCAGTCGACGACGCCATAATGGGACTCCTCGGTGAGGTCGTCACAGGACCACCACCGTTGCGGAGCAACAAGAGCGAAGCTGTAACAAATGATGGACACAGATAAGCCCTATCTGCCTTAGCTGTGGTGGGTATCAGAGGAGGAACTTTGCTAGGAGACGTGACCAGACTATCTGAGAAGGACCTAGCTAGATAAGTATTTTAAAAGGTATGAAGCCGTCCTGGCAAAACAGGTATCAGATTAGTAGCCTAGTTGATGGGGCTATACGCCTTGGGTACATTCCGCTAGATGATGAACGAGCTCTCCAAGACCTACTCTCTAAGACCTACTAGATGATCGGCTAATCCGCAATGAGATCTCTGTTGTAGCGGGCTTGTTTACTCTAAAGACGGGTCGGTTTGTAGCTCTAGCCAGTGCTATATGCCACGTAGTTAACCACGTAGGGAGTACTGGCACAGTTGACGCAGCAAACAAGCGCGGTGTTGAAGACTCACAACTGTCAAGCATAGCAGCCATACAAGATGGATGAAGATCATATAACATTGGATCCACCGAAGATAGCGCCGACGGCACGTCAGGGTAAGACCAAAAGCGCGTCCCTGCAGGTAAGGTGCTGGCAGCTGCTAACAAGCGCGCTCGGGAGGTACTTGCCCGTGAGGAAGTACGGGAAAGGGATGCGGAGACGTCCGCTGGCACAGCAGGTGAAATGACCATCGTGGAGGACGCCGTACGCAGCACAGCTGCAACGCACGGCACGTCACCAATGTCTACTGCGACATTACTTGCTACCATTGGTGTAGGCGCAACGTTGATAGGGCTGTACATGCAATACTGGCGGCAATCACCGAACGGTGGGGTGGGCTGTTGTCCCGTCGATCGTACCGATCAACCTGCGCATGCGCAACGCGCGGTACCGTTGCGGAGCAACATGCAACGTACCGATCAAGAGGTGCCGACCAAGCAGCATGCAGCACCGATGCGGAGCAACATGCAGCGTAGTGTCACGTACGACGGTGTCGTACGAGATATGGAATGAGCCCATTTGAATAGACGTCGTTATATAACATCGTTGTACGATATCGTCGTATTACGCCGAAGCCGTCGAGGCGACCATGCCTGAAAACAAAGTTGTGAAAACCATACTAGACGCAGCCATTCTGACCGGTATCGCTACAGGCATCGGCTGGGTAGCAAAAAAGGTGGTAAAAGAACCTTTGACCAACGACCCCTTCACGAATATCGTGAACTAAGTGGACTGCGGTGTTTGACAGATCCATCGCCTTGAAGGAGTACCTCGAGGATAAGAAACGTCTACCTGGACCCCTATAGATGGCCTCCATCGGGATGATGATCGCCGGGGCTGTCCTCAACGCCACGGCGTCGTCGGGAGGAGCAACCTAGCTAAGTACCTCTCAGGTAAGGATACTGACACAGTCGCTTCAGAACGTGAAAGACACGACAAGGCCCTCGAGAAGTACCAAGCCGACTGGGCTGCCACCCAGGAACACCGCGAAAAGCTCGCTGATTGAGTCCAGGAGCAAGAGCGGCTGAAGCGTCATGCTGAAGAAGACTTAAACGACACGGACCGTGCTTTAGCGCTTTTCAACCACAAACCTTTAGCCCTCCAATAGCCTGGTAGCTTTGGAACCTATTATCGCCCCTCTGCTGCGCAAACAAACAGGTGAGTTGGGGGTGGGATGCTTGCACTAGGATACGCCTGCAGCCGGTGGTTTTTGTTGCTCCGCAGCGTAGGCACGTATGTATATACAATCATGAGACTGCCTGAGGAGCTTTGGTGTGCTATGCATGGAGTCGCGGTTGCGGCTAAACGTGACCCACGCGATTACGGAGCAACAAGGCGTGGATTACACGACTTTGGGAAGATAGCAAACCGAAACCTCGAACTGTGGCGTGAAGACGTGGCAGTTTGTGCTCAGGTTGTGGCAGTTCGTGCTCAGGTTGCTAACGGGACCCATTGATTTCTCGAGTACCTTACAACTTCCGCGGCAAACCGCGACTGCCTGTTGGAGGTTGATCTGTCTGCTGGAATATATATGTATATAGGTACATACATATGGATGCTAAGCTAAGCTCGCTCTACTACAGCCCCCAAGGCTACTGGAAGGGTTTTGCCGCTATAATGAAGCTCGCTCAGGCTGAACGGGTTTCTGAAGTGGCGGCTAAAGGTTGGCTGGAGAAACAGGCTTTGTGGCAAATCTATCTACCACCGCCCCGCTATGTCCCAAGGCCGCACTATGCGGTCTCAAAGTCGAATGAAATCCACCAGGCTGACTTACTCTTTCTCCACATGACACGGTTTGCCGCCGTACTTATAAGTATGCCTTAGTTGTGGTGGACATAGCTTCACGCTACAAAGACGCTGAACCACTGCGAAGCAAGGACAGTGGAGAGGTCGCGGCAGCATTTGAGCGCACTCGTTCAAGAGCTTCGACTTCATGACAGATAATTTTACTACAGGTAAGTCACTGCACAGGTAGACGCCATTTTGCCGAGTGCGAGGAAACCTGGGTGCATCATTGGATGTTTATGTTGGTGAGCAATGCTTTATGGAATTGTTTGATCGCTAGGATCGCCACGATCGCTGGAGAGTGGTTTCCATATAATCGTTTCGATGGCCACCCGATCGCTACGATCGCCGATATAGAATTGGTTTCCATATGATCCCTACGATCGCTGGGCCAATTTTTCAGCGATCGTAGCGATTATATGGAAACTAGGCTTATATGTTTCTTGTAAAAACAAATATCCGATTGTTCCTTCATTAGCCATTGAAAGAGTGCTTTTCTTTTACAAAAAGAGCGAATCTCGAGTATTTAAGGACAATATTTTAAATCTTTCATTGTTATTTGTCATTGCTGTTTGAAAATGATAATAATATTTGTACCATACTTTCATTATTCGACTATAGCAAATGGTAAGAAAAAGGGCTGATTTTTTTAATGCTAGCCAACAGAGGAAAAAACATATTCATAATAAATAAAGAAAAACATAGTTTAGATAACAGTAGCCAGTGTATTAACTGTTAAAAGAGCTACTGTGGCCTAGAGCTCGCAGTACTAACTTGGGTTTACGGATTTGCATTTTTGGCTCGTATTCACATGCAAATATATATATATATATAGAAAATACTTTAAACTAAGTACTAGAGAAGTGTATTTCATATAAATGAAAATCAGTAGTGTTATAAAGGTTCAAATACTCCTTCAATAAATAACTTATCAGGCTCTCCTCTGGAAATATATGCTCTTTTCCCGGCTCGTTTTGCCTCCAACAGACGGTGAATTTGCCTTTTTCTCAACTCCACGATCTCTTGAGACAGATCGGCCGAAATTCCAAATTTCCTTCCTTTTAGTTTCGACACTCTTGAGAAAACTGCCTCTCGATCTGGGTAGCAGAGAAAACGAGCAATGATTGGTCTGGGTAGACCATGTCTTGGATTAGAGCGACCCGATCCTGTGAAACCTTTGGAATTCGACGGCGGAGCTATCGAACTCGAGTTCTTTTCAAGTTGTAGGAAGTCTCGTAGTACCTTATTTGTATCTTCTTGGTTTCTGTTACTGACCTCCTCTTCCATGCCATAAAATCTCATATTCTCTCTCCTTCCATACACTTCATTATAGAGCAGCTTTTTCCTCATGTTGTTCACCAATTGACTCGCAGTCGGCCTCCGGTTGTTCAATACACCTTTTCACGTTAT
Source organism: Actinernus sp. WN-2022 (assembly GCA_030867875.1). Lineage (NCBI taxonomy): Eukaryota > Metazoa > Cnidaria > Anthozoa > Actiniaria > Actinernidae > Actinernus > Actinernus sp. WN-2022. Next base: position 51,819,336 of record JAOWCC010001679.1, on the reverse strand, counting down.
CGACCTCGTTGCTCATAAACTGTACGCTCGCCTCGACCATGTCGACTTTGTCATTCGCTTCTTTCAACCCACTCTCCAGTTTAGTCACTTGTTCTTGAAGGGTCGATACCATAGTTACCACACTTACTACTGTTCGACTGACTAAAGTGAGTTCTGCATTCATGCTCGACAATTTTTCAAGTATTAAGTCGACATTAGGTTCAAGTTCGTTGGCCATTTCTAAAACTTCCCACACTTCGTCCTGTTCCGACGTTAATTCTTTCGTTTTCTTTTCAACCGGTGACTTTGTCTCACTATCTGAGCAACTGGAGCCGCTGCCTCTACTTTTTCGCTTGAATGATAGGACGAAATCTGCCATGCATTTTCTAAATTTTGCTCAAAATGCAGGAGCCACAAAAACGCACTTGCCATGCCAGTCCCAGTCCCTGCATGGCCATTACTCGGAGTACGATTACTAGATTGTTTTAACTACGCATACGAACATAGTGAATTGTCTAACTCGCAAAAACAAGCCATAATTATCCTATTGGAAAAGAAAGACAAGGACAAAAGATATATTTAAAATTGGCGCCCAATTTCGCACATTAATGTGGACACGAAGGTATTAGCGAAAAGACTAGAGAAAATTCTACCGGAACTAATTCATTCGGATCAAAATGCCTTTGTCAAAGGAAGGTCAATATTTGACGCAATTAGAACTATTGATGATCTCTTAATTTATACTAAAAAACTTAAATCACCTGGAATAATGGTTGCAATAGACTTTGATAAAGCTTTTGACTCGGTGAATCACAGTTACTTAGTGAAAGTTTTGCAAGCTTTTAACTTTGGACCTTCATTTATTCAGTGGATAAAAGTGTTTTATAAGAATATATCAAGCTGTATAGTAAACAATGGTTTTGCATCAAATCATTTCAACATAGAACGTGGGGTACGACAAGGGGATCCGCTCTCGCCACTGCTGTTCATCATAATTAATATAATTAATTAATTAATTAATATAATTAATATGAGGATTAATAAGGAAATTCAAGGAATCCAACTTGAAGAGAAAGAGACTAAGTTGCAGGATCTCCCTGAAAATCACAGTACGTGAGGGAGTTTTACCTGTAGAAATATTGTTATTATTATTACGTTAACAGCCTTGACATGACATGACATGACATGTTTCTTAAACACAAGGTGAACTCGGTAATCATAAAGTAAAAACACAAGGTGAACTCGGTAATCATAAAGTAAAAACATGTGTAAAGATAGTAGGAGTCTACTTTGATCGTAATGACAAGTCAAGATGGAAGCTAAACTTCAAAACAGTTATGAAATATATCAAAAAAGTATTGAATATGTGGAAGTGGAGGGGTCTTACACTTATTGGAAGAGTCCAGATAGTTAAAACATTTGCTATACCCAAATGTATGTACAGGGCCAGCACAATACCAGTTACAAAATATCTTATTAAGGAGGTCAATACTTTAATATACAATTTCATTTGGAAAGGAAGGGACAAAATTAAACGCACGGCTTAAGTAAATGACATTGAAAATGAAGGTCTAAGAATGATGGATATTGAATCAATGATAAAGGCTCAAAGAGTAATATGCATTAATAAATAGTTAGAAGATTTTAAATCCCCATGGAAAACATGTTTGGATGGCTATCTTAAAACGGTGGGAGGAAAATGCTTGCTATACATTGCAGTTTTGATACTCGTAAGCTTCCGATATTTATACCCGCATTCTATAAAGAATGTCTTGATACATGGTCGTATATGAACAACAAAGAGCCAGTTTCATATGAAGACATCATCAATGAAATTATCTGGAATAATAAATACATTCTTATTCAAAAGAAATCAATCTGTAGAAGCTACTTCATCAAAAATAAGAATATATATAAAATAGGAGACCTGATCTCTAATAATCAAACATTTCTTCAAGGTGAATTAATAAAAACATTTAAATTAACACCAGCGAACCTTTTAACTTTATTTGGTGTGGTCAATGCTATTCCTATTCATTGGAGATCAGTTATTAAATCCAATCATTATCATACAAGGGTGATATTCAAAGACAGCATACATATAACTTTAGGAGGAGAGACCGAAGAGCTTATAAATGTTTCATCAAAAAAACTTTATACTCAGTTCGTGGCCTCTAAAAAAACACCCAAGACTCAAATTAAATTACAGAATAAATATCCCGATCTTGCGATTGACTGGAAAAGCATTTACTTCCTTTCTCTGTAATACTAGATGCAAAAATGAGGGAATTTCAATATAAAATATTAAATTGTATTCTTTATACGAACAAAAAAATATTTCAATTTGGAATAATTGATTCCCCGATGTGTTCCTTCTGCATAAACGAAGAAGAATCCATCGAGCATTTATTTTGCAATTGTGATATCACAAAAACATTTTGGAAAGCTTGTATATCCTGGATGAATTTAAACAAGTTACATGTAGTAAACTTAACGGAAATTGACATCATTTTTGGTACATTTAACATAAAGGAGTTTCTAGTTATTATTCATCTTATTGTAATAGGTAAATATTTAATCTATACAAGCAAATTGAGGAACACAATACCTCATATAAAAGTATTTATAGCCAAGGTTAAACAAATTTATAATATTGAAACGTACATTGCAAGAAGAAAAGACAAATTATTAAGACACTATAGCAAGTGGGAAAAAAATATCAGGACACTTCTGTAAATCATCAAAAGTTTAAAAAAAACATGTGGCCAACAAATATTTATTTAGTTAATTATTTAGTTATTCATTTAGTTATTTATTGAATTAATCAATTAATTTAGTTATATTTATATTTATTTACCTTCTGATTGGTTTTTTTATACTATCTGTTATTGTGTATTGCAACGTAACGTATTGTATTTATATGGATAAATTATTAATATTAGTATGAATGTAAATGTCACTGTAAATGTGTAATACCCTAAATAAATAGAATAAAATACAAAAAAAACATTCGTCCTTCATCTTACCTAGGACCGTTTTGTTTTCTGTGCTGTGTAGTGGATGATCCTTTGGGTAGTCGCTGGTGTCGTGTATGTGTGCCTGTGCTGAGATGCCTACGTATACGTAGACGTCCTCAGTTTGGATCTCAAGGAGGAGAGAGTCGGGTTTCTATATAGAGGAGTTGGCAGCGCTCCTCGTACTGCACCTTAAGTTGGTTGTAGTAGAAGTCGTACATCAGGTGCTTGGAGAGGTGAAAGACGCTCATGCCCACATAGATGGGGGCGATCGAGTACGAGTCTACTCTTGTGTATATGTAGGGCGACCAGGTAATTGTCAAACACTTTTTTTCTGGGCAAAGGCTGGGCTGGATATCAGACACCGGAGATTGTCCTCCTCCTCTGAGCGGACCAGTTTGACCTTGACACGCTTGCGTAGGTTCTCCATGGTTTTCCCAAAGACGGAATTGTTCATCAACTTGTACAAGTCCTTCTAAGAGTCGCTGGTGGCCTGTTTGCGGAGCTCTGTATTCATCCGTCTCCGAATCCGAGTGCTCGGTGGACTTTCTTCAGGCGCATGCCGAGGGTGAGATATATCTGTAGGTTGCGGTTGTGTAGCACGTAGCGCTCCTTGTTGCGGAGGTTGGGTACCAGTTTTTGAACTTCGGGCGACGCACCCCTCCTGATAAGTCCTTGTTGGTATTCCGACATCCATTCCTTTTGGATTGTCATGCGCTCTGGTGCCAGTGGATAGGCGGTGTGTGCATTATGTAGCTTTTCTGGGTACTCTAGGTCGACCTCTAGGATGTAACCCTGTATGTGGGCTGTTGGCGTGCAATATGGTTGCGGGGTGGCTTGTTATTGCCTCTGCGAGCTCTACCGTCTTCTCTACCCACTCGAAGTTGATCCTTGGGTTGTTGGCTTTGGCATACCGTTTGGAGGTCATGGAGATCCCTCCTTGAAGCCCCTTCTCGATGAAGAGGTGTTGGTCGTAGTCTGTGAGCAGCTCCAACTCAACGCTGGTTTTCTTGAGCAGGGCATCCCAGGATAAGTCTGGACTGGTGTAGTAGTGTGCTGGGTCCAATCCGTAGTGTTGCAAGCTTTTTTTTCGAAAGGCTTCGAACACGTCTGCAAGGAGAAGCACGTCCGTTCGAAGGTAAAGATCGTGGTAGTCGTCCATGTTCCGACACTCGAATGTGTCCCAAACTCTTTTGGCGTGCTCATGGTCTTCCACTGATATGTGCTCGTCGACGAGCTTGCTGTGGAAGGCCTCGATGGGAGGTAGTGGCTCTGTGAAACGGTCCCAGCCGTCCATGTACTCGTAGGGATAGACACACTTTCGTAGTAGCAGCCGCTGATTCTTCTCATCTGGCCCGTACCTGGCCGTTATTCGAAAGGCTTCTGGTTTGTTGGCTGATACAAGCTTGTCTTGGGAAGCCAGTTGGAACTCAGCACTCTCGATGAACCACAGGCGACCAAGGGAGAATGAGATTAACTTCTCTGTGTTGTTGGGAATATATTCTAGCTTGCCATCCACCTTGGAAATGGCTTGCATCAATAGGTGTGAGTCGTAGCCCCACAGATTATGGAAGACCACTGGTATGGTCGTCGTTATGGGGCTCAGTCGCAGCTTGGGGTTTCAGGCGGCGTGGGCAGCCACTCTGTACTTCTCTGTGTTGTGGCAGTGATCGCGGACGCTGTCACCATCTAAGGGTTTAGTACATATATGACAGTCTGTGGCATTCTGGTGTGCTAAGAAGTCTTGAGGGAACATCTGCATGGCCTTGATTTTTTGCTGATTTTTTGGCGATGGATCCTACAATAGGTTTCTATGCTAGACGTTCCACTGATACCTGCTTCACCCACTTTAATCCAAGCGCATAAGTTACGACCCTTCATCCTACATGAGAGTATACTCGTATAATATACAAATGTACCTCCCTCTAATAATAGAGTTTGACTGCGACCGGAGTCCAAGTTCAGAGTTCGATCTATACCACTGGGACCCCACACTACAGGGTTCGCGAACCCTTATATGGTTATGTGGTGGCCCCATACCCTATAGTGGTGGACCCATACCCTATAGTTGTGGCCCCATACCCTATAGGTGTGGCCCCATACCCTATGTACGATTTTCGCGTTCGCCGAGTGCCTTGCGGTGTAGGTGGATTTTTCGTGTTCGTCAAGTGCCTTCGGGTGTAGGTGGATTTTTCGTGTTCGCCAAGTGCCTTCGACGAATACAATTTTTCGTATTCGCGAACCATTATATGGTTGAGTTTGGCCCCATACCCCCACTATATATACTACTGTGTGTTATTTAACAAGTAAAATATGTTTCTCCATGTTCTATAACAAACTCTGAACTCTTAACTCTAAATTGCTAACGAAACCTGAAACAACCATGGGGGCTGATCAAAGCCAGGTCCCGGCTAAACCACAGATCGAATTGGAATTTATAATTTTTGTTTGTTTTTTGTTTTATTTTCAAATTTCGTGCATTGTACAAAATCCAAGCAGGTAATTAATATTGGCTAGTGCATTATTGGTGAACAAAGCACTCGATCCAGATCCTCTCTTACCTACGGGAAGGGAGACCTGATACATGTGAGCTAGCCCTTCACTTAGTTACTTGTTTGGACGGCTTGGAAAACCTTATCCCAATCGCAGATTTGACAGTGATAATGCAGACAATTACTAGAAAGGTAACGGCAGGATTGAACTCTGTCTCCTGTGTGACAGAATATATATATTTTGAGGCGACATTTGCATAATCGTTCGTTGGAAATGGCTGTTTTGCAAGCGCTGGAAGTACAACAAATCATTAGTCAACATGTGCCCGAGTGAACAAAAGCTTCCACAAGACTCTAGTATTACAGCCTGAGATGACAGCCAACTCTTATCGCTCCCCACTGCGTCCCCCACAAAAGTGACATCTGAACAACGAGCCATAAAATTTCCTGAATGCAGTATGAAGAAATTTTAGTTTATCGTTCAGTCAGCAAGTGACTGTATTTGCCGATAAAGCACAAACATGAAGTCTCTAACCGTTTTAATATTCAAAATGAATGCACTGTTAGCAGTGAATTTCAATTGACCGATTTAGCTTGTACATTTGTTAATTCAGGACACCTGACTTTTCCCTTGAGTAATGTTTTATTGTGTTTCTGTTTCCCAAGAGGAAATGTATCAATTTCTCTAAATGGAAAATAAAGCACTGAATCATTTGGAGTGCTGTAACATGATCAGAATTGGGATAACAATGTACAAGATAAATCGGTCTATTGAAATCAGTTATCAATAACAATTTCACACAGAAGTCAAATATTCCGGATGAATAATATCATTTTTCGGTAAATGTATCCACAAAGAAATGTCATTTCAATAGACAAGGAATGAAAACAGGACTATTGATATCTAACTATTAAGTAGAGAACTTTACAAATAATAATTTACTTTCGGCGTTCGGTCAGTGAAGTTGATGGAGTGGAGCAGGACAAAGATAAAGCGAAGCCGCCTTGCGAGCTGATGTTAATCAGAATAATTGTACATTTAACTCGAAAGGGTTACTCTTGGAGCTCGCATGTATTCAAATATCAATTATTTAGCCGGCTTAACTCCCAGACAGTCTACTTTCATTTGAAAATAACTAAACTGCAGATTCCAGTGAATTGAATTCTTGAAACCGGTTTCCATGTGTTCGGCTCTGATGCAAACATTTTTCAAATACAAAAGTACTGGTTTCAAACTATCCACTGAATTCTTGCTTCATTTTCTCCTCTTATTGACAGAGTAAGGTCTCGGAAATAATATCCATTTCTTCAGTAAGACTACTAGAGTGTTGTAGAAGCTTTTGTTCACTCTGACAAATGTTGTCTTGTTGCACTTCCAGCGCTTGCAAATCAGCCATTTTCAACAAGTGATTATGCAAATGCATCAACATATATATTTTCTGTCAACCAGGAGACAGAGTTCAATGCCATTATCTTTCTAGTAATTGCCTGCCATTTTCACATTTAAATATGCGATTGGAATGAGGTTTTACAAACACGTTATAGCGAAGCCGGGCTGCATGGCTCACACGATTCAGGTCTTCCGTAGGCAAGAGACGATCTGGATCGATTGCTTTGTTCACCTATAATGCAGTCTCATTAGCCAATCACCTGCTTGAATTTTGTACAATGCATGACATTTGAATATTAAAAGCAAAGCAAGCACGCTGAGCAGCCAATACAATCGCACGTTCTTAGGATGCTCCCGTGATTTAGATTATTTATATATCTACATACTTGTGTTTGTTTTCTATTAGTCCTATTGTCACAGAGGAAGATGCGCCGAGACACATAACAGCCAGTGTCGAGACTTATGGGGACCAAGTAAGAACTCTGCAATTTTTATTTAAGAAATATAAAATATTTTCCGTGTTTCTATAGAGTTATAGAAATACGAATAGAAGTTTGGAAGAACTAGAAATGGCTGTGAGAACACGGGCCCGAAGGGCGGGTATAATTTATAACTGAGTATAATAAAGGTGCATTTTCGAAATAGTATCGAGTTCGAGCAAGAGCCCAAAAGCAAGAGCGTCCATATCTCTTATATAGATGCTACGGCGTTTTCACAAGTTAGGCTATTTTTAGATTAATTTTGCCCGTGGGTTACACCAGTGGCGGAACAAAAGATGCCTCATTAGCTTGTTTTGTTATACCAACAACATGTCTGCTAAGCTTTTGTGATTTTATTCACTTAGGAATGATTGCAACCCAGTAATAGCGGGAAACCGTTCTAACAATAACCTAACTTGTGAAAATGCCGTAGTATAGAGGTAGTATAGGAGATTCTCGCTCTTGGTTCGAGCTGGAAATTGTTACAGCTCAGTCTAGTCTTTTCATATCGATAAGGACGCTAAATCGTAGGAACTTCTTCGGCTTCTTATTTTTTGACGGCGATCATGGGTTGCATATGTTGTGTTCCGAAGGTGCGGTTTTCAATTGAGTGTGGAAACGTCAGTCGAATTTGATTGGCTAGTTATCCATGATTGCGTTTAATCGGCCTCGTGATTAGTTGAAGTAAATCCAATCTTGAATTACTTCAGTTCGTAATTGGTTCATTGATGTTTTCACTTGCTTGTGATTGGCTTATTGTGTTTACTCGCTCCTGTGATTGGCCTACTGGTTTTGGTTTACGACACTCAATTGAAAACCGCTCTACCTTTAAATGTTATGTTTATTATCCTGAATTTATCGTCTATGTCTTAGGTTATTTGCAGGCTTCATTCAGTGACCTTTTGCAAAATGGCGATATTCTTTAATTGGGATGTAGTGCCGTTTGTCCGACTGTTGGATATTTCTACGTTAAAGAGTATGCGGCCAAGACTATTATAATAGTGATACTGCGGCGTTTGGTTGTGGTAGTGTATAATGGTGCTCAATGGTTTTTGGCCAGAGCTAAATGTGGACTGACGAACCACGTTTTTATGATTTTTCTAGTTTTCAAAAGCTGATATCTTGCAGGAATTAAAGTCCACACTATCAAACTTCTTACTCGTTCTTACTGTGGTGTGTTCTAATAATGCATGGTGATTATACATGTTACTAACCTGAGTATCAGGCTTACCTTTTTCCCCGAGAAAAAGAAAGAAAAATACAACGCGCGAGAGGGGGAAAAGAACGGCTGATACAAATACTATTCGAGACACCTTCCGCCCCTTGTCACGTCGCCTGTCACAATCATGTCAACAATCATGTCACGTAGTAAAGTGCTTTCGTGATTAGCCGCTAGTAAACATGAAAACTTTTCACACATTCGAACCTCGTAGTATCATGTCCACTTAAAACATTATTTATATTCCAAAATAATACTAGACTACTTACCATGTTTCCACAGTATGGACTTCGTCAACCACAAGAACTTTGGCTTTGTGCAATGCACCACATTTTAAACATTTTGACCATCTTTCGCTCAGCCATTGTTCAGCACTTCCATAGATGATTTTAAAATGTCCCTGTACGTCTTTTTCTCCGGACTCGCCGATCGCTGCAGCTTGTAGCCTAGTATTGGCCTTGTTCAAATTATTAAACTGTTGCTTCCTTATGTAGTCCAAGAGACTAAAGACTACTATAGGAAACGGTACACTCGTTTGGTCGTGGTGGCCTTCAAAAAACATCTCGCAAACTTTCGGCAGAAGTTGATAAATTAGGCTTTTTCCATAGCCCGTGGAAATAATTGCAAGGACGTCTTCGTTCAGACAGATCATGCAGTCTCCTTATGCAATCCTCTGCTCTGGCTTCAGTGACTTTACAGAAAATTGTTCAAGTGAATGTTGTATCGCTGTTTCAAATTTACACTTGCTGTCTTTGGAAAACTACCGGAAGCTGATTCAGGATTAGCAACACCAATCAGGACAGTGCATTTATACTATCATTGTATTTCGACCAATCAGGAGTAACGACCGAAATTCGGTCGTTTTACACGCGTCTCGACCAGTATTTGTATCAGGCCCTTCTCCCTCTTCTTTCTTTCTTTTATTTATTTTTTGGTGGAGAGGGGAAGGGCCTGATACTCAGGTTAACATGTTACCAAATAAGTAATGTTGCTGCAATATGCAAATTACGGCAGCCATTATTATAGAAGATCAATGTAAACCCAAAGCATACATTACAGTGCGACTATTGTGTTATGCGGTAATTGTGTTTTACCCTAATTTTAAAGTCATTATTATTATTATTTCGACTTGCTCGAGCTTCGATCCGGTAAAGGCGAATTTGGTCGAATACTAGTTCTGAAGTCAAAGTCTGTCGAATGACGAAAATAGCATGTAAATGTTAGGAATTATACTTTGGAATGCTTTATTTTCCTTTTGCAGGTGTTTAGTTCTTTTATTCTCCTCAAACTTTACAATCATTGCATAAGTAGTATTCGCTACTTCGTTGCCTTAAAGAACAATAAAAAACAATAGCCTGCAGCAATGAGCATATAAATCCTCATATCATTTTGCTTGAATAGGCCTTCAGTGCTGTTTGAAATGTCCACAATAAAACTTACAAGCAGAAAATATATATAAGCAGTAGAGTGCTGTTGGCCATTTTAACCTTAAACTAGAAAACAAGGAAAGGGGCAAGGCAGAAGATGTTTAAATCACAAGTCTACTGAAAATATATTTAGTTATATAATCTGTATAATTACATAATGGTATATATCAACCACTCAATCAAATTATGAGAAAGAAGATTAATATGCTATTGCCGTTCATGCTATCGTTTTAATCCGGAGCATTACTTAAGTTTTACCAACTGTTTATTAATTACTGCATTCACTGACTGTTTTCCAGCTGCATTTACTGCTTCGGATCACTGCTATCACAAACTGAATACTGTGGCGCAAGGCTATGGAACTTGTAATCCATCCACGAATGAGTCCTGTGGCACCCCGTAAGTCTGCTTCTTTCTCTGTTGTAGACATCTATATGTAGCCGGGCTTCGTTTGGTGAGAGTAAAGAAAAATGCGATTGGGAGACGAATTGAAGAACAGAGAAACCCTCTTTACTCTCTTTTTTTACCTACATGTAAATCTTCCTCTTTTTGAATACCATACATAGCTTCAGATTCTAATAAAAAAATCGATGATGTCTACAGAGGAAGTATCTCTGTTATTCCTAACGTCAAGTTCTATATACTTAGATAAATCTATAGATAGATTGGTAGATTGGTGGATTGATAGATTGATAGATTGGTAGATTGGTAGATTGATAGATAAAAGACATTGAAAACAAAATATACGTGTGTTCTATGGAAAATCCGATTCGACATGACCACAACACTTTCAAACTTCGTCAAACTCGCCTCGCGCTATATTCATTACATGTTATTCACATTATGGTAACGGTAATTGAGGAGACGTAATACAAAAATTATTTTTCAATTTCACTGTTAAACGATCAAACTGACTAAATTTTGCAGTGACAAAATAGACGACAAATATCACAGTATTCACTCAAAAGCTCCTCTAAAAAAAGTAAAATAACACTTAACAGATTAATTGACCCATGCACCTTTTAACTTTTTGTTGTCATGAAATGGTCGTGAAATCCTTATATGTTTGAGCATAAGTGCACATGAGTGAAAGCGAACTGAAAATTATCGACAAACTTTGATCACAGCAAAGTCTCAGTGTTCCTAAGCAATTAACTTCCAATCAGATAAAAAAAAGGTTTATTTTACGTCGAAGATACAGGAAGCCGTTACCGGGTCTCCCAAGTCAGAGGCTTATGTTTAAGTATTCCGACGAACTCGAATTGGAATTTAGTTTGGTTTTTGAGGAGGGAGGAAAACCGGAGAAGAACCCTCGGAGCAAGGAAGAGATACCAACAAAATCAACTCACATATGGCGCCGCGTCCGGGATTCGAACCTGGGCCACAGGTGAGAGGCGAAACGCTTAACCACTGCGCCACCCGTGCTCCCGTAATCAGGCCCTTGAGTAAGAAAAAAATGCACTGCTCCAAAGCCCCCTATGTTATAAGGACACGAGTTGCTCAATATATAGACTTCAAAACCAATCCCTAACGCAACCTCTAACCTGGACCATAAAACTTCTCCTAACTATTTCTAAAATATGTTACCAGGTAAACGACAAGGTTTTAGGGCAATGGTTCACTGGGTTATCAGGTAAACCAGTATAGAATAAAAGGTAGAGGAAAAAAGCGAAACTGATGTTCCTGGGCGTCTGTGAATAAACCGAACCACTATACCAAGGGAACATCCACCCTCGAATAGACTTTTGCCGCATTCCACTCCAATGCCCACGGTCGAACAATAGCACAAGTCGAGATTGAAGTAGACATTTTGATACATTTACTGTATTTTTCTCTACCCCAATTTCGATTTCGGTGCCATTGTTCGATCGAATGTGGTAAAGATTTATTGTCACAATTATTTTAGCACTATGCTTGATTAGTACCCTGTCGTCTAGCGGCCAAGAGGAGTTTTGGTATCTGTTGAGCAATTCCTGCATTAATCATCTAGTGGTCAAGAATCTAGAGGCGAGAGTTTCTAATCCAATAAAATACGGATACGAATTCTGTATATGAATTCTGTATATCACTTATCAACGTGTACATGTATATAGATTGATATTTTTCAGTTATTTTAGCATTAAATTGAAGCAAAATTTTACGTAAATCAGGACGAATCCGATTTACAGATCACCTATTACACATTCATTTCCTTTGTTTTTATTTAATGAATTATTTTTGAGTTTGATAATACATTTTAAAATATTATTTATTGTTTTCCCTTGACGAAGGCATGTGAAATGTGGTCAAATTCAATGTTTGGACCGCACAAGAACGACACCCATTGTTAATTATGGACTCTCGTACAAACGATTTATCCTGAAGAAATGGCGAACCACATGCAGGTACAAGATTTGAACTTGAATTTAGTAGCGAAGTCGATGTCACCTTTAAAGGCGGATTTACACGGTATATAACGTTGTCGCATGCAATTAGCTTACAACAAGGTCGGAACACTATGTTCAGCGGTCTCTCTTGTGCTATATGTAAGGCTGAGACATTACCATTTCGTGGCAGTCTTCGCGTGGACCCGAAGGACAGGTATTGATGTACAACGTGTCTCATATATCCTTTCTTCTTGGCCATATTCAGTTCATGCCATTTCATTACATATCTATTCCTATAAGTATCCACTGACGTTATAGCCATCCGTATAGTGCTCATTGACACTAGTCTTAGTTGCATATTACTGTTTCAATAGCTTATCCACATGTACAAAACATTATCATTATACCATGTATACGAGCTTGTCAACATTAGTGATTCTTGCAAAATTTCAGAGCTGTGGCGTAATCAATGCAACAAGTTACGTTACAGCCATTTGAAAGAGCTGTATATAGAACTACGGAGGCCTTTCCAGCCTCACTTTCATGTGTTGTTGTATTCCCAGCGATTTTTATACCTATAACGCAACTGCAATTCTCCACAGTGCTTTGTAACTCTTTATAACTTAACGCAATCTCTAGTTTTTGTATCTTTCACGTAGTAACATTAGTCTTTCTCTGCAGATTTATCTTCCACATTGTTTCAAGTTGGAAGTCGGTTATTATGATCTCGGTCTATTGGACACAATTTTATTTTCTCTGTTCACTCCTTCGCTGTTCTATTCTGTTATTCCGTGTTCAGCTCCAGCTATTACCCCTTATCCCTTATCGTTGCCTTTCAACTGAACGCGACCGACTTTCCCCACTCTCAGACTGCTATAGCACAAGGAAATGCCTGAAAATAATTTACGAATTGCTTCGTGTTAATGAACCCTACAACTTGCTTACAACTGTTGCATATCCGAAGAACAATGGCATGAGTAAGGTACAACTTTGTTGCATGCAATCAGATTACAACAAGATCGCAACACGAATTGTTTCGTGTAAATCAATTCTACAACTTACTTACAAGTGTTTCATACAACAAGAACAATGGCGTTATATAATTGTACCGTGTAGATCGGCCTTTATTACTTACTTACGTACACATGTACTTACTTTAAAATAAAACTAGGTATACTCATTGACTCGGAGTGCTCGGGTCGGGAAAATATTTGGCTCGAGGTCATGACCTACCGACCTCTCGCATGTACAAAGTGACCGAAAGCCAAATATTTTCCCGTTCGGTTTGACCAAACTCAGTCAATAAGTTTGTTATCATATGACCATTTTCAAATGGTAAAACAACTAGCAACAAATTAAGCAGGACCGAGGATTCCGGTCCGCTCACGTCAAATACATACGGCCCCATCACGTGACATTTGTAAATGGTTCTGAAAAGAAAGCGCGCGGGGGCCGTACGGGTCATATGATAAGACACCATATTTCCTCAGCTGTTTTTCTTTGTCATTTGATGCTGATCGTTAGTGCGGCGGTAAGGAACACTGCAGCAGGTCGAACACTAGGGATGGTGAAGGATGGAACAAAGTGTGGACAAAACAAGGTATTGCTGTTAATATTGAGTTTGGTACTGTTAGTAGTTGTTGTAGTAGCACCATTTCCATTGTCATTGGAAGGGAAGCAAGGGTAACCGAGTCGGGCGCTTCTCACCTCTGTGCCTCGGGTTCGATTCTCGGGCCCAGCGCCATAGTGAGTTGAGCTTGTTATCTCACCCTTGCTTTGAGATTTTTTCTCCGGGTTCTCCGGTTTTCCTCCCTCCTCAAAACCCTACTACATTCCAATTCCCTAGTGTCGGTCGGGATACATAATCATAAGCCTCTGGCTTGGGAGGCCCGGTAACGGCTCCGTATATTAGATACAAAATGAATCATTTGGCATTTATTTCGGAGCCATCATAATCAAATGATTTGTTTGTTATCGACTTGCGTTTAGTAACGTGTATAAGTCACTTCACTCACATGCCGCCACAGTCTAGACCAAAATATACTACATCTACATTTATTCCACACTCAGCCTGCTCAGCATGACCAACCATTACAATTATAATGAAATAAATAAATAAATCAGTATATCCAGGATCATAAAATAAGTATATATAGATACATATAATTTCCTCAATTATTTGTTAAGGGCCACAAACTCCTAAGCCAACTTGACACTATTTAATAATACAACATATTCTGTTAGTGAGTTCCATTCTTTTACAGTTCTTGGAAAAAGCTATATTTATAACAATCAATACGAGGTTGTATAGGAATCGCAGTATGTTCGCACAGGTTTCTAGGCCACTATATTGTATCCGTTTTTACTTCACCCCTCATATCAGCACCCACTATATCCCATCAGCATCCCTGCTTAGGCCTTAGGGTAAACCTATTTAATTAGAACCCTGCATGGGCTTCGTCCGTAACTTCAGTAACATCACTACATTTTACACACACACGCACCTTGGTTCTACGGGTGTTTTCATTACACACACCGGCCCCATTTAGACAGCATTTCCACACACATGCAATGTACCTAAGCCCCAAAGACACTAGTAGTGAAGTACATGTACATACGTACTATACACCAATAAACCACACGACATACCATAGGAGTACGTTTCCCAACACATTACCACTAAGCCATACTCATCTTTTCATAACGTCATCTCTCCCACGGGTGTTCCACTGTTAACCCTTCGCCTTTCTCCCCTACTTAGTTAGTATTTACATCTCCTCCTACTTCTTCCTTTCAATTTACAAAATGGCCGTCGCTCTTCAGACCGTTCCAGGCCCCCACGATCTACCACAGGCAACCCGTGTAGAGTTCACTCGGACAACCCTTCCCCGTCCCCGCACCCTTTCGACCTGGTCTTTATCACAGCGAGAACTGTCAAATTCACCACGCCCTCACAATATAACATCCAATCACACACCGATATGTGCTAGTTTTATTTGCCCTCACCACGAGATTCCTTCCCTTTCTCTGCTACACGTTGGCCAACAAATATGTATCGAGCAAAGGTCCGAAACCTCACAAGAAATCTGGCCAAATCCCTGTGACTTTTCACCCCTTACCGGCCTCCAGGTAACCACATTCATTATGTTTTTCTTCTTGTCTGTCCTGATCCCACAGTAAGTTATCAGAACGAGCAGTCCTATGTCCATTCTATCACGTGTCGTGCGAGAATGCTCAAGCATTTCGAAACACGTTAAACCCTGCAGCAATAATTCCCCCTCCGCTTCCTGATAGTCCTCCTTTCCTTAAAAAAAACATATTTTACTTCTTTCACCGTCATTTCTTGCATTTTTTCAATCCGCTTGTCCCTTAATTTCTACCATTCCATGGCCTCATTTCCGCATAATTTTTCACCTATGGTTTCTTTAACAATTTCACCCTCCTCTCTCATCCCCATTCCCTCACCCTTCCTGTTTGATGTTCGGGTATGAATACCGGCACTTAAACACAAAAACAACAACTGTGACAATTTTACCCTCTCTACCCACTTCTCTCATCTCTATTCCCTCACCCCCACCCTTCCTGTACGAATACCCGCACTAACACAAAAACAAAACTACAACTGTGACAATTTTTACCCTCTCTACCCTCTTCTCTCATCGCTATTCCCTCACCCTTCCTGTTTGATGTCTGGGTGCGAATACCCGCACTAACACAAAAACTTGATTTCTACTAAGACGGAAGTATATTTGACTTAAAGTATCTCCATACCTTTTTCTAGCAGCAGATAACGTTTTGTCCTATTGATGGTGGTAATCGACAAATTGTCTAGCTTATAGTTTTAATGTATTGAGCTTTGTACAATCGGCATGGTAAGGAAAATACGATTTCAATCGACTCAAGACGTTAAATAAGCGCTAAATTGGTGGGGGAAATGAATCATGGATTTAGTGAACGATTCAGATATATAATTAGCAGTATATTTATCTCCCTGTATTTATTTCATTCTTATTTGTATCATGCATTTCAAAGGCTTGTAGAAATAACAGATGTGAACGAATCAGACGAACGCATTGTCCAATGGTCTACGGAATCGTATGCGCTGGGGTAAGTTCTTTGTAGAAACCCTAACTGTCACAGATAATTCAGGACCTAAAAGGCTCTCTTAAAGTCACTGATCATTTTGATATTGTACTTCCAGTAATGTCATTTATTGTATCACCTGCACACTTTGTAACAAACTCTACATCGGAGAAATAGGGCGAAGATCAGGAGATCGA
This sequence comes from Actinernus sp. WN-2022, assembly GCA_030867875.1. Classification (NCBI taxonomy): domain Eukaryota; kingdom Metazoa; phylum Cnidaria; class Anthozoa; order Actiniaria; family Actinernidae; genus Actinernus; species Actinernus sp. WN-2022. The sequence continues at coordinate 51,802,690 of JAOWCC010001679.1, read as the reverse complement.
TTCCGCGAACACTTGCTATATTTTAGAACTAACAGCAAGGATCTCACCAAACCTGTAGCTCGTCACTTTAACCTTCCTGGTCGTTGCATTAATCACATCACTGTATGCGGCATTTCTCTTCATCAAGGTACTACCGACACTCGTAAACGCAAAGAACAGAACATTATTTTCAAATTAGGCACTTTGGCACCTCACGGTATTAATGAACGTTTTTCGTTCATTTAATTTCAGAATTCACCAATTCACTCACACTTAAATCAGCATGTTTCCTTACTTTACTCATTAACACTTCCTGTTACAACTATTATCATTTCTATTATTGGCGCACTTTTCTTTGATCCCAATTCATCCGAACACATGTTTCCTCAGCGGTAATCATGCATTGGCGCAATTTTCTTTTATCCCAATTGATCCGAATACATGTTTCCTCAGCGGTAATCATGCACTCAACACTCTATAAACCGTTTCCCCACCCACAATTCCCTCTTTTGCTCTGCCGAAGGGCTAGCGCTCGAAACGTCAGCTGCTACTCGACGCAGACCAACACTAGTTCTTACGGGAACTAGTTATCTATCATGTCACAGATAACGCTGAAACTTTGTTTTCAGATAAGCACCCATCATATTTCTTTGATATTGTTTTCTAGTATATAGAAAATACTCTAGTATATAGAAAATACTTATACAATGTAATGATAACCATTGACCTAACCTGTAGGAGGGATGGGTGTTTTTTTTTTCTTTTTCCTCATAATATTATTGTACATTTTAGGTAATTTATAACCAGGGAAGCTATATATATATATTACATATTTTCAACACGGAAATTTCAGATTTAAACATCAAGTTATATTGACGCGAATCCAACAAGAAAAGAAAAGGTGACTTAAATATGGATGGTTTTGCCCCTGGTAACTTTGCTCTACAGGCAAATTTAACACAGGACTAATTTTGGCCGAAACTCAATCCTGGCTCGTTGCGCAGCGACCCAAATATTAAATATTAGTAGGATCCAACTAGCGTTCTATCACCAACCCTGCAATCTGATTGGCTAAGCTACTCACTATCTATTCTGTGATAGATAGTGAGTAGCGAAGTGATGGATAGTGAGTAGCGAAAAATCCGGTTTTCAAAAGCAAAACAATGGCTGCGAAGTCGTCAAAATATTAAAAAACATCTTGCTTCAGTTTAAGATTGAACTACTGGTTGATTTCTACTATAACAATTAGACTACTCGCTCTCCGTTTCTATGGCTGATAAAAATAGTCTAATTGTTAAATAGAACTTTTAAGTCTTCTAATGTTATCGAATCGCTAGTAAGTCTTCTTAAGGTATCGTTTGAATGATTGTGAAATATTTGAATCTAATTATGTTTAACTAATATATCACTGTCACGCGTAGCTCAGCTTAGCAACGACGGTGGTATAAAATAGTTGATTAGTCATGCAAGCTACGAGCCACACAGACAGTCACTCTTAAAACATCATTATAGTAATCAGGTGCGAAACCTTATCGTGTGGCAGTAAATAAAGAATATACTGATGGGCTTCCCGACATTCATAAGAAGAATGCTTATTGAGTGCATTCATGTGATTCCAAAGGAATGTCCAATTCTCCACCACTCATAAATTCACAAATGTGCTTTGCGTATCTTTAAGTAAAAAATAACCCTTGCGAAATTATATGAAGCACCAATAGTTTCTTGATTTTTATATAATTGTTTTCTTTATGCACGTATAATAATGTTGAAAAATATTTAAAATTTTGAATTGTGTCTCCAGATTTGTACCTCCCGCGGAAAATGCCATTGCAAACCTGATAAGGATCCAAAGACAAACTGTAAAACGGGTAAGCCAACCAACCACCTCGTGAAGACATCCAAGAAGTAGCTATATAGACCCTCTAACGAAAACAGGAAACTTCACATGTAATGAATATGTAAACACACATTCACTTGTTTATGATGACACACAGTTGAAGTTCCCTAAAACACATGCCATCAAAACTGTGATAAATCATTACAGGGAATACAACCTAAGCAATTCCTAAGAGAGCACCCATCAAACATTAGATCAATTTACAGATACACATGTCACAACCCCAACTCTGTTTTGAAAGTCGTATTCATTATATATGATTTTTTTGGGTTCAATTTTCGATACTATGTAGAGAATTGAAATGCTTTCTACTGAGGACATGCCCATTTTATTAATACAAATTAGTACTTCCCGCATACTCAAATACTGGAGTTTTTTGTTTTTTTCTCTGTAGCGGCACGGAGTCCACAGGGCGTTAGGTGTTGGCGTTGGTCAAGCTGGAGTAAATGCTCTCGTATATGTGATGGCGGTTTCAAGTCAAGGCATAGATTCTGCTATGGACAAAATCCTAATCAAGATGACATGCGCGTTGAAACAAAATCCTGCAACACCAAGCCTTGTCCTGGTACTATAGATTTTACATCGATTGGACGACAACGATTTCGATCGTCGTAATTAATTATTAGGAATTATAGTTTAAAATCCTCAATATCTTCAAATGTTCTCTCAAGACACAGCTTTTTAAAATGGCCTTCAAATAATTTAATTTTACTCCCTGTAAGAATTTTAGTGTAAGTTAATTAGATTAGTTTATTTATGCTTTGTTTCGGTTGATAGATCAACTCAGCAACCGATTCTTGACTCATTAGTCATTAGTTAGTAATCCGCTATATAGCTCATTTTATTGTCATCTGCTCTGATTATGATTGACCGAATAATTATTTAACATTTGTAATTATTATTATTATTATTAATTAATCATTACTTTTTGGCCCAGTTGGTGAGCATTTTCATTTCTAATTTTGAAGATCAGTAGAATCAACAAAACTTTGTTAAAGCCTGTCAAACCAAGTCAACACGTTTGCTCAGGATTACGATATCATACCTAACCCTAACCAAGTCAACATCAACACGTTTCCTCAAGATTACGATATCATACCTAACCCTAACCTAACCCTAACCTAACCCTAACCTAACCCTAACCTAACCAAGTCAACATCAACACGTTTGATCAAGATTACGATATCATACCTAACCTTAACCAAGTCAACATCAACACGTTTGCTCAAGATTACGATATCATACCTAACCCTAACCAAGTAAACACGTTTGCTCAAGATATATATAAACGAATCGCTCACCGCATATCGAAAGAAGCTTTTCAGTACGATCCGGGAGTTCAAGACCGAAAACAACTTCAATTTCCTATGGACCAAAAACGGAATCATACACTTGAAAGAAACGGAGACGACAACAATCTGTCACTTTATAACTGAAGAGCAATTTAAAGAGTTCCTGGACTCAAGAAAGTAGTGACTCTATGCCAGATAGGTTTAACAAACTATTTATTCCCTTATTTATATACTAGATCACTGCAAATTTCAACACGACGACAATGACCGAAAAGCACGTTAGTTTTTTGTCGTATTTGCCATTCTATAATTTATCTGATTCTGAATTCAGATCGGCAATAGGAGTATGGGACTATAATGATATATGTTCTAGAATAGATACTGATCTTTACAAAATACTACCGAACCCAGATAAATTCGACAAATTGGACTCTGATTTAATGTTGCTTTCACCAAGTTCTAATTATTATTCAATCATGGAAGTGAATAAATTAAATAATCCGACCTCATCAATTCAAAAGAAAACGTTTACCCTATATCATTGCAATGTACGTAGTTTACCAAAAAATCTTACTATGTTAAATGACCTCTTGTATTCCTTAGATAATAAACCTGATGTTTTAGCCATATCAGAAACTAAGCTAAATAGTAAAACCATAGAAAATATTGACTTGCCTCACTATAATTTGTTCCACACTGATTCGGAAACTGTTGCAGGTGGTGCAGGACTTTATATTACTAAAGACTTACAGACTATTCATAGACCTGATTTGAAATTCACAATGCCATTAGTTGAGTCCTGTTGGGCTGAAATTATTTCTGGCAACAATAAATCTAACACAATTATTGGATGCATATACAGGCATCCTACAGCAAATATTTCAGACTTTATATCACAACTAGAAAATATAATTAAACATCTAAATGAAAAAAAACATCAGGTATATTAAATATCACAGGAGATATTAATATTGATTTTTTGAAATATAATGACCACCCAAAAACTGAGGAATACTTAGACATGTTGCACTGTAATAGCTTCTTACCACTCATAACCAAGCCTACTGAGACTCACTGATCACTCATCTACCCTAATTGATCACATATATACTAACACACCTATACACAACACTATATCTGGAATTGCCTTGGTCGACATATCTGACCACTTACCAGTATTTTGCATCTGTCAAAATTATCCAGCAACAGAAAAAGAGAAAAGCTGTATTTCAGGGACTACAGTAAATTCCAGAAAGATAAATATTTAGCTGATATTCAATCAATTGACTGGACTAATATCTATAATCACTCGCAGGACATTCACGAAATAACTTCAAACTGCATAGATGCAATTAAACAAGTCGTTAAAACAGGCATGCACCCCTCAAACAAGCCTCACTTAATAAAATGAAACAACTCGCCAAACCATGGATCTCAAAAGGCCTGCTAACAGCCATTAAAATTAAACAAAAAATGTATCGCACTCTAAGGAACCATCAAAAGTGAACAGCTATAAAAAGTACTCAAACATCCTCAACCATTTAAAAAGCAAAGCCAAATATGATTACTACGACCAGCATTTTCATCTTTACAAAGACAATATTAAAGAAACCTGGAAACTAATAAGTACATTAATCAAACGTAAATCAAAATCAAATTCAAACATTCATCCAACAAAGATAATACGTAATAATAAAACCTATACTCAACAAGCTGAAATAGCAGAGCAATTTAATCAACACTTCATAGACGTAGGCCCAAGTCTAGCCAACTTAATTGAAAATCCTAATAACCAAGATCCAATAATATATATAAAAAACACTCCAGCAAATAGTTTTTACTTAACTCCTGTAACTGAGGATTATGTAACTCAACTTTTTCTGGATTAAAAGAAAAAAAATCATCGCTAGACATCCCCAATAAACTAATTAAGATTGCATGTGGAACACTTTCTATCCCATTTACTTTAATCTATAACCAATCTATTTCTTTGGGTGTAGTTCCTGATATACTTAAAATAAAATATCTAGAGTGACCCAGTCTATAAAAACTGGCCTCGCAACTGATTTAAATAACTACAGACCAATTGCAATTCTATCACCCTTCAGCAAGATACTTGAAAAAATTGTTTATAACCAGCTTTATTCATTTTTAGAAAAACATAATATACTCTTCAAATATCAATTTGGATTCAGAAAAGATTATTCTACTGAGTAAGCTATATTAGAAATAACAGACCATCTTAAAACATCTATTGACAAAAATATGATTACATGTGGCCTCTTCCTAGACTTTTCAAAATCTTTTGATACTGTGAACCATAATATCTTACTTAAGAAACTATCCAAATATGGAATACGTGGCAAACCCCTAGAATGGTTTCAGAGCTACTTAACAAACAGAATGCAATATGTGAAAATTGAAAACACCATCTCAACCCAACGTAACATTATCTGTGGAATACCTCAACGATCAACACTTGGCCCTTTACCATTTCTTTTATACCTAAATGACATATCTAATTCTTCAACCAAGTTATCCTTTCGCATTTTTGCCGATGATGCAAAAATATTTTATACTTGTAAAGACACCAAAGAGCTTGAAAGAACAATGAATACTGAATTGAGTAAAGTTTTTGACTATTGTACTGCTAATAAACTCTCTGTAAACATGAAAAAACTAATTATATGATAATCACTTCCCCGCAAAAGAAAACAATTGAAATAAACTTTCAAAATATAGAAAGAAAAAACAACATTAAACATCTAGGGATATACATAGATGAACATCTTAACTGGATAAGCCAAATAGCACATGTAAATAGTAAAATAGCCAAAAATGTTGGAATACTATACAAACTACGCCATTACTTAGCCTTAAACATGTTGACGCAACTATACTACACCCTCATATATCCTTACCTGAACTATGGGTCAATGAGCTGGGGAAACACATATACCATTTATTTAGAAAAAATATACATTAAACAAAATAAATGTGTCCGTAGCAAATTTTTTTGCCAATAACAAAGAATCAGCTAATCCATATTTTAAAATTCTTAACATTCTCAAATTTGAAAACATACTTAAACTAAAAATTTGTACATTTTCACATAAGCTTCTTCGTAATCCATCTGATACGCCATCTGTGTTCCATGAATTCCTAACTCCAGTTACCAAGATACACAATTACAACACAAGATATGCTGCCAAAAATAATCTTTATTGCCAAAATGTAAGAACAAACATGGGAATTTACATTTAAATATACAGCCTGTAAAATATGGGAATCCGTCCCCTGTGAGCTTAAGCAAACAACAAACACGAAACAATTCAAGAAACCAGATAAATCCTACCTTCTCAAACTCCAGAGTCCCTCCTAATCCTAATCTTTAAAAACAATGACACATCATATAAGCTATTTCCATATAAATTTCTCCTTTATCGTATTTCCTTTCTTTCTCTCTTTTTTGTCTTTCTTGTTTTTTCTTTACTTGTGTGTGATTTTTTTTTTTTTTTAACCAAACTTCAACTCGCCATTGTACAACATTATCTCTACTCACTAATATCAACTATCCACCATACTATAACATATAAGCCTAAATTTAATTAAAACAGTGAATAACTCGAAAGCCTCCAGGCTACTTTGTCCACTGTGCACTGTCACTCCATTTCATACTCTAATTTACCTTATCTATTACATACATGCGTTTAGTTAATCATATTTCCCTTATTGTAATTCAAAAAGAAAAATAGTGTGAAATAAACTTGAACTTGAACTTGAAAGTAATAGAAAACTACAAGTAATAATTGTCTAATTTTATTAAAAACTCAGCTTCAAGGAAACTGATGGCAGCTGGATGAAAATAGATTACGATTATGAAAAAAGACTTGAAAACATCGATATTAGCATTAAATCGCAATCTAGCTTACCTCATTATGTATATCTAGTGTTGAAGCTAGGAGTATTTTACGCGGCGTTATCAACTACTAGATAATTATATGAAGAAGAACAAAAAAAGAAAATAAATCATGGTGACATGTAATTGAATTTGACTCCCCGTGTCCAACTCTGTCGTTTCCTATTTTTCTACCTTTGAAATTAGTTGCCCATTCCTGTCGGCACCTGCAAAAGCTCGGTCGAGAACAAAGAGTGAAGTATCCGAGTGATGTATACACAATTAACCCTAATGGTCAAGGGCGTATAAAAACGTACTGTGATATGACACGGAATGGTGGAGGATGGACCTTATTGGTCACCAGCCATACCAACAAATGGACTGCCTCAACTGTACGACGAAGAAACGAGAACTCCCCGAAGCTTGACGATGACTTTTCGATTCTCTACAAGGCAGACGCGATTAAGGATGCCATGAATGTAAACGGCGACTCGTTCGAGTACCGCATTGAAGCCCAAGAATTTGGTAACTAATATTTATATTCTAAAGTATCATACTTCATAAGAATACTTTCCGTGCAGGTTATCAGTTCCTCTACTGTCACGTGTTACCTTTCACGGTGGGCATAAATGACCCCAAAATCGCCAGGGTTGGTTTATTTGTCTATATCTTCAAGACTTTCAACAGTACAATAATGATTTTTTTATGGAGAGGTTTAGAATAAAATGTTGTGTTTTGTGTTAACGCGAACATCTTAATGACGTCACAATGACGTCATTTATCCATTTATAATAGGTTTCTCCATATTTTCAAGTAGCCGTAAGATACTAAAATGTTAATTTTTTTCAATTCTCCTCTTGTTGTGAACAAAGTAATCGAAAACCCTATTTCGATTGGTTAAGAGGGAGAAAAGTTATTTAATTTTGAATTTTCGTAATTTTCCCGCCAAAGTTTGGCGGGAAATAAACAGCATAAAACCATTTATGAAACATATTTCTTCAAATAATTTTTGGAGTCTTAAATATTATTACATGACAATCTAGAAACTTTAAGAAGACCTTAGTACCTAAAATCGTATGTTTTTTGAATTGTAATTTTTAATGGATAAATGCTTTCAAGGTTACATTGAAAAAACGTAAACGTCACTATGACGTCACGAGTATTTGGAAACGCCCTCTAAATATAGGCGAGTGAGCATTGTATCTATTTTTTTACCAATGCACTTCTAACGCACTAAGTAGTTGTAATATCGAGTTTTTGTTTTTCTTTTACAGTGGAAAGCTCCATTTATGTAAAACACATTACGTCACAGATATGACGTCATGAAAATATTAAATCCGTAATAACTTCGGGAATATTTATCATAGAGACTTCAAAATTGTGCCAAATATAAACGCATCGCCATATCCTCGTTGTAGCGTACTTTACTTTGAACGACTATTTAAAAAGGAATTTGACCAAAAAAGGAGCTTACTCTTATGACGTCACAATAATGTCATTATCTAAAACTAATTGAACAAGAACCTTAAATTTACTTGCATAGTAAACTGTGAAAAGTTTATTCAATTTCAGAGAGAATTTAGGAAATTGTGCCATTTTATCTAATTTTGGTCACGCTCAACCCTGGCGATTTCGGGGTCATTTATGCCCACCGTGTTTGTAAAATATATTTTTCATGTATTATTAAAATGTAGTACCTATGAACTTTTAAAACTGCAGAATATATATGTTCTGGTCAAAAATATTCGATGGCTTTTTGGGAAGGGATCCTGAGGGGGTGGGGGTGACAATTTTAGTACCCTAGCTTCCCGTGCTGGAATTTCTCTTCAGGGTTTCCTTTGGATAAAGAGAAGAAGAGAGTTTTCTCCTTCCATGTCTTCGGCTCCATGTCTTCCGCTCCAAATACCACTCTGCCTCTCTTTACCACAGGAAGCCCTTTTCTAATAATTGCAGTTGCCTGCAGAGACGTTATCAGTACCCTAGATACACTTACTCTAACCGGGTAACGACCTTCAACAAATTATATTTATGATAAACCATAAAGAAATAAAAATAAATAAATAAATATTTTATTTGTTATAGCAGGCTGAGTATTACAGCTTAAAGCTGGTGGGGGCCTGCTTTTACTCCTCACACACTCCCCACTACATTATCTGTTTTGGACACACTACACTCGACTCACGGTTGATTTTTACCATGACGTGCACTTTCAAGGAATTTTAGGGGAACGCAGGAAGATAAATAGATTAGTACATGAATAGCAAACACACTACACAACAAACAAACACGATCGATATTGATAAGCGCCAAAATACACATGAGAAAACTAAGATCAATACTAATGTGTACGATGATTACTAAAGCCTCTGTTAAACGTTGCAGCATTGGTTCAACTTCGGTACACAGAACACTTGTTGAAACTGGTATTGACACCGTTTGAAATGGCCTTATAATAATATCCAACTCTCCCCAACATGCTTTCAATATCTCTCAACACCTTTCAACACCTTTCAACAATTTGTTGTCAAACGATCGGGTTTAAACCGATGTTGAGACCGTTTGACAATAGCTATATACCAATGTCTTGTGCTTAAAAATCTGATTTTCGATATCACGATGAAGAGTAAAGAGGACATCATCCTGATAACTTTAACTAACTAAACTGCTATTTCCTTTACTTATGTCAATATAAACAATGTTCAAGGACGATGGGGTGGTATCTGGAGTGCTCCCCGATCCTACACATTCCTAGCAACAAAGAACACACAAAGAAAGATCCAGCTAAAAAAGAAATTTGATAAATGGAATTACGAGGACTACGGAATCGAACAAACGATGCCTTGGGTTCATGGCGCTACACTGACTACCTCAAGGGATGCAACGAAATTAGCTTTTGGTACTATTGCAGGTAGGTATTGAATGTTCATGTATTTCAACAAGACAGAATGAGGTAAGAGAACGAATCCCCCTACTCCATGATAATCATCTGAAATATATTATTAGTTTCGCAACACATTAAAGTGCCTATGAAGCTTATTTTTTTATTTTAGATATCAATTCTACATCAAGTGAATAGTAGAATGGTACAATATATCTTGCTTTGAATGCTGTGCCGCTGAGTTAAGGAGGTTTTAATATCAAAAATGCTAATTGCATGACGTCAGGGGAGGCATCAATTATTATACAATTTTTTTTGTTACAATTAAACACATTTTTAAAATTATCAGTGTTATACCCATGGTTGAAATAAAATGATGTTAGAAGTTTGTTTTCTTATATCAGTAGAAACGCCCATTCACAACCACTAAGAAGTGATTGCAGATGGCTCCCCTGACGTCATGTAATTAGCATATTGGATATTAAAACCTCCTTAACTCAGCGGCACAGCATTCAAATCAAAATATATTTTACCATTCTACTATTCACTTGATTTAGAATAGATATTTAAAATAAAAAAATAAGCTTCATAGGCACTTTAAGTAAGTTATTTTTAATTCGTTCTGGTTTAATTAGTCGTTGAGAGTTTAGTCGCTGTTTTCTATACTGTTTTCATGGACGGAAGAACTCGGCATTGTTGACTGATTGGACCAAAACCAGATGATGTTAACAAGTGTTTTCCACAGGCTTATCAATCTCCGAATTTGTTTAATTAATTTCAAGGAAATCTGATCAACGCCGTTTCGCTCGCTTTTTCGATACATATATACCTTGAACAGTCAAGACTAAACTTAAGGTAACTTAAACAAGTACCCATTCGTTACCTTTGGCAAATACTTATTGCAAATTTCGAAGTAAAAAGACCATTCAGAGACAGCATAAGTAATAGAATCATCGTTGAAATTGGAACCACAATGGGCCTTTGGCAGGCATGCAATCACGTGATTGTACTGGAGGGCAAAAAGTCTGACTTCATGAGTCAAACTTCTTTGTAGTGTGCCATTTGGCAAAATGAGAGTTTTCTCTTGAGTGGGGAAAGTTTCGCCGAATTTGTACTTGTAGTCAGACTTTGTGACTAGACTAGTTCTCTCAGAGCTCAGAAGTTTTGAATTATATAACAATAACTTTTCTGATCCAGAAAAAAAAAACTGAAAGGATTTCACATGCATTCCATCAATTACAGAAGTTAATCGGTGAACCAATTTGCCATTTGTCTAAGAAAGCTTTCTCTCGGCAACGGAAATTAGAAGTGTTTACGTTTTGACTTTCAATGGCCTTTTTCGACTCGAAAGCAGTTTATTACGCACTCATTTGAAGCTATAAGTGCTTCGTCGTTGTAAAAAACAAATCGCACACATTTTGCCATTGTCTGTACTCGCTACGCTCGTTGTTCCACTTGAGTTTTGAACATTTTATGGCGTCATTTCTATGATCAATACGAGTACAGACAATGGCAAAATGTGTGCGATTTGTTAAAAAACAGCATTTTGAAGTTTGTTTGCCATCCAGTAAAGCCTTTCCCATGGGATCACGAGCTCAATGCATTGGTTGTTGAAGTGATGTATCAGCACGTGACTGTTTCCAGTAAAGCCTTTCCTATGGGATCACGAGCTCAATCATTGGTTGTTGAAGTGATGTATCAACACGTGACTGTTTACAGTAAAGCATTTCCTATGGAATCACGAGCTTAATTCATTGGTTGTTGATGTGATGTATCAGCACGTGACTGTTTTCAGTAAAGCTTTTTCTATGGAATCACGAGCTCAATTCATTGGTTGTTGAAGTGATGTATCAGCACGTGACTGTTTACAGTAAAGCATTTCCTATGGAATCACGAGCTCAATTCATTGGTTGTTGAAGTGATGTATCAGCACGTGACTGTTTCCAGTAAAGCCTTTCCCATGGCCGATCACAAGCACAATTCATTGGTTATTGAAGTGATATATCAGCACGTGACTGTTTCCTCCAAAAGGCCTATTGTAACAGCCGAATGGCATTATAAAGATTCGTACTTTCCATCATATCAGTAATTGTTTAGCCGATCATTGAGAAATTTTGAACCATGTATTTTCTGATATTGAAGAATAGTAAACAGATGAAACAGAATAACAAGATAAATAATATTTTCGGAGATATAAGTGCTGCTTTCGACGAAAAATGCTAACATCTTCAAAACGAGATGATTAGAAAAAACGAACCAGACTTAAGTAAGCCTAAAGGAAGACCTTTTCTCAGACATTCTATTTGTAATTTTGTTCTGCGCATTTGAAGGTAATGTCAAGAAGTTCTATCCAGCACCATGGATCAATGCTAAAGAACAAGAGCAGCATCCGATGAACATTTGGTACTGGGTACGAGAGGGGGAGTATAGCATGCCAAGGTCATGCATGGAAGTGCAATTGCTTGGTCTTCAGTCTACACCTCAGAGAAGTAAGTAAAATAAGTTCATTTTTTATAGAAAATAAATAAATAAAATAATTATTTGATATATGGATTGGAGGGACGCTTGCTATTCAGTTTCTATTTACCAAATAATGCGCCGATAATGATCAATACCTTACTGCGTCAGCGTATGTTGCTTGTGTTTGCTTGCGACGTTAGTGATGTGGCATTTTTTTTATATAGCGATATTTTGCGTATTTGTAAAGTAATTATAAATTTGCTATATTTTTCCTGTCTAATCCGTTTTTCGATATTACGATGGGAAGTCTTATTTTTTGGAGTCCCAATCTTGTATTTTTATAGCTGCCGAACCCGTTCCTGTGACAGAGCTAATTATCAGCGGAAGTGACGTTATTTTACTCAGCTCGACAGTATGCGGGACTACTTTTCACACAAACCTTCCCGCGAACTTATAATTAAAGTACTATTTATTACTATTTTTCCACAAATGAAAGAAAAGAACGAAGTTTTGATAAACGTGTTGAGAAAATGATGTCACGACAGCAAACCGCTGGATGAAAATCGCGAACTATTTTGAACACACTTCAGTAATGGCGGACGTAATTTTGACGGTAAACTATCTGAAAAATGTTTAATTTGGTCCTTTGGCAATATTTTTCACTGATTTGGATATTTCCTCCACTGTCTTTCCTATTGGAAGACAAAAAAGTGCCATGGTATTGCGCATGTCTGGAGTCAATGTTCGACTGGTGGCTGTTAAAGTGCCCCTACGATCAAGTTTTGACATATCAATGTTTTTGCATATTCATAAAGTAGAGTTCATATATTATTACCAGTTCAAATTGTTTTTCGATACAACGACAGGAAGTCTTATTTTTTTAGCTCCGAATATTGAATCTACACGTCCGCCATTACTGGAAGCCGTGCCCTTTGTTCAGCTTTAAACAAAGGTTTATTCACCGGAAATGATGTCATACACTTAACGCTCGCCTGCAGAACACAACGCCTGGAGGCATATTTCTACTAAAAACGTCTTCACATACATAAGAAGAAAGTTATATTTATCTTTGCGAGGTTGGCTACTTTTTTATGCACGCTATTTCGCGCCACGAGGTTGTCGTGTTAAGTGTATGACATCACTTCCGGTGAATAAACCTTTGTTTAAAGCTGAACAAAGGGCACGGCTTCCAGCAATGGCGGACAGGATTTTACCGGTAAACTCTCCTAAAATTTGTGGTTTAAGATGCCCATTTGGGAATATTTTTTACTATTTCGGATATTTCTAATACTGATTGACCTATAGACACTGAAAAAGTGGCAAATCGAAATGGTAAATTTTCGTCGTAGTGGCACTTTAACTGCCGACTAACAGTTAAAGTACCCTCCCTAAATGCTTGTTTGAACATGGTACACACTAATCACACAGTTTCTTTGTCATTTTTGCATAGTTGCTTTGATTTTAACGATCCCACGTGTTATCCTTATAGACACCGGTATGATAACTAAAGTCGATTGAGGTATGCTAACCGCCGTGGGAAGCGAGTAGCAGCTGACGTTTCGAGCGCTAGCCCTTCGTCAGAGCAAAAGAGGGAATTGTGGGTGGTGAAACGGTTTATGTAGTGTCGAGTGCATGATTACCGCTGAGGAAACTTGTATTCGGATCAATTAGGATCAAAGGAAATTGCGCCAACAATAGAACTGCTAATAGCCGCAATACAATAAAGAGAGTCGATGAATAGACCCTTTGCACTTTACGTCATAGCAGTACAATTAACAATAGATTCTTCGTTAGCTTCTTTTGTTCTGTACACCAACATGGCCGCCATGCATGCCCTTTGCCATTTGAATCTCTGGGATTGAGTGCAAACCATCTATAAAGTAATGAAGTATCAATGAATACGCGAAATTAAATTAACGTGCCAAAGTGTCTAATTTGAAAATAAAGTTATGTTCTTTGCGTTTACGGGTTTCGGTAGTCCTTGTTGAAGAGAAATGCCGCATATAGTGATGTGATTAATGGATGGTCAGGACGATTAAAGTGGTGAGCTACAACAACAACAAACAACAACAACAAATTTATTTCGTACCGGAATTAATAATAATTACAGGTTAACTGGAAGAATAAAAAGCTCAATAATTGGTACTGTTAGGCTCAGAATAACTAGGAAGCTAAACTAAGCTGAGCTACTGGTTTGGCGAGATCCTAACATATAGCAAGTGTTTGCGGAATCGACCCCCGAATCTTCGCCCTGTTTAATCTTCGCCCTTATCCTTATAGCGCAGTTTAAGTTAAGTTTAATTATATTTTATATCATTCTCGCAGGTGGCGTGCATGTGATCAGACCAGGGAAGAAAGAAATAAGAGCGCACTGTGATTTTGATAGTTTTGGTGGAGGCTGGACTCTTCTCCTTACCAGTTCCTCTCGCTCTGGATGGACGACGCAGAATTTAAAGTCCAGGAATACCAATCTTCCGTCCTTACAAGCGGATTTTTCGATTCTAGATGCTGGCAATAAGATAATCCGATCAAAGCATTTTCAGGTCAGTTTGTATGAAAACACCAGAAATGTTAAGTCACTGAAGACAACTTCCAGTTCAATACTTCTATAATGATCAAGATGACCGTCACGCATATATACATATATTTTATTTAAAACTCGGATTTACAGAGTAGCTTGTAACTTAGCTAATATCTCCCAGAAAATAATAATAATGAAATGAAATAATAAATAATATTAAATTATATCGCTATTAATATTAAGTTAAAATTTACAATAATTTTACAATAATACATTTTTAATGATATGTGGAGCACTACAAATATCCGTATGCATACAAACAACTAAACGAATGATACAGATTGACAAACAGACAGGCAGGAAAACAACCAGACAGGCATACAGACAGACAAACAAACAAATAGACAAAAGGCACAAACAACCAAACAAACAAAGAGGCAGATAGACACAGACAGTACGGTCGGCGCAGACACACAGGCAAACAGACAGGCAGGAAAACAACCAGACAGGCATACAGACAGACAAACAAACAAATAGACAAAAGGCACAAACAACCAAACAAACAAAGAGGCAGATAGACACAGACAGTACGGTCGGCGCAGACACACAGGCAAACAGACAGGCAGGAAAACAACCAGACAGGCATACAGACAGACAAACAAACAAATAGACAAAAGGCACAAACAACCAAACAAACAAAGAGGCAGATAGACACAGACAGTACGGTCGGCGCAGACACACAGGCAAACAGACAGATGCAAAAGTATGCACAATATATTCAATGTACACTCGATGTAATGAAGCCACGCTCTCACAAATATATGTATACATCCACCGCCCTCGAGAAAATGGAAAGCAATGGATACACACATACCCACACACACCCCGTCCGAGAGCACAATCCCTTACACTGAGTGTACCTAATGTAAATAGGATGCTTTACAAACAGAATATACAACAACTATTCTCGAAATTTAACATGCAGATAAGAGTCTTAAAATCTTTTAGTAGTTCTGTGGATCTTTTAGTAGTTCTGTGCATGCTCATAAATCTTCATTCCTTCCATAGATTTTAGTGTAAGAAAATATATGGGGAAAATCACAAAACCCGTATTTATACTTACTTCAGGCGACATTGACCTAAGTTGTCCAGCTCGAATATTGTACATGTAATCTAAGGGAATCTGAATGATAAATTATATATAGTTCCCTACACTTATAACTTGTGTTAGAAGGTCAACAAATGCTTGCAGTGCTAAAGTCACCATCAGGTTTGAATCTTATAAAGGCTTATAAAGGCGAGCTCGCAGTACCTTTCCGTTGAGTGTCTGTAACTTCAGGTGATCGGGAAACCCAGAGGTGTTCAAGCATATACGTACTATAAATAAGTCCCCCTCTGTTTCAACAGCCGTATTTTTCTTCTTATAATGGACCCTTTCAGCTTGCCTGGTTGTTGCCCCATTTCAGACCAAGTCAGGATAGTTCTCCGGGGGATTCAGTGCTTTGTTTTTCAATTATAGAAATTGGTACATTTCCTCTTGGGATACAGAAAAACAAAAACGAATTACTCATGGGAAATGTCACGTGGTCTATAATGGGGCAACAAGCAGGCAAGCTGAAAGGGTCTTAGCCTGCTTGCAGGCAGTAGATGGTGTTTCTTTCGCGCAGCAAACGGATCATCGAAGCGGCCGCCATATTGGCCGAGCGTGATTGAGACCTGGGATCGAATGACAAATGGAGGGGGGAGGGGGAGAAGCAGAAAGGAAAGACCGCCTGCACGAAAACCCCTGGTTTCTAAATATCCGCCCACCACGCACATGACTTCCGTTAACTTGTAACGCATTCTTAATTCACCAATAGGAGTCGATGTGTGACAGCCTGCCAATTTTGACTTGGTTTGATTGAAATGAAGCGTGCAATTCAAAACAAACTTCGCTCGCTGTCAAATGAAATGCAAAATGTAGGTACAGAATTGTCAATTGGTTCACATATACGGAAATTTCAATAAAACCAGCTATTTTTAGTAAAAGTTCTCCATGGAAAGAACTGTGACAGTACCACTTTAGAATATTTATGTAGACAGTTCGGTTTTAGCTTGTTGCGTTCGCCCATCAGTCTCTCAAAGAGTTTGCAAATCCTCCGAAATATATACCAACATTATTACAAGCTGCTTCAAAAAGCCATAGATAGAGAGCAGTCCAGCACCGCAGCAACACAGTATGGCGAACCAGAAGAGGTGCGATACAAGCGGCAGAGGACAAATACAGGATCGAAAAATTCTCTAAACTTCAAAGAAAACTCCGATGGAGACAATGTTTTGTCAGAACTCGATATTGAAGAACTCGTGGACAAACAAACTACGAGTGCAAAGTACACAAGTAAAGGTTGTGATTGTCAACCCTAACGAGAGAGTAGAAATGAGAAGCTCTTTCTCTGAGAAGTCGAAGTCCATCTTAGTGAATGTTTGCCGAAAGAAATGGACGACCGTTGCATAAATGTATTGAGGCGGATTTCTGATTATTTCCTCTACTGTATACATCGCTACTGAGTTCAACGGCCGTGAAGCTCTGCAATCTGGAAGCAGTGTAAAGGCGAAGGAGATAACTTTGAAAACGGAGCAGGGGAGCTATATACAGAGCCTACTTCTAAGTAAAGATCTTCTTGCGCTTCATGGAAAGAGTATGTTATTTACCCGGGTATTTACGGTTTACGAGCTCGACAACAAACCTCTCGCAGTTCGCCGATCGCCGCCTTCGCGGCCCTTTCTCCGCGGCTGTTCTCTCTAGAAAACCTCTGGAACCAGGGTACTTCACCTTGGTCTTAAAAAAGACAAAGATTTTTGTATTACTCGCCATATTTTATCAACTGCAAGCTCAGTACACAACACCTATTCCTTTCAGTTCTTGCTTTCAACACTTGCCGCGATAATTAGCTTTGATTGACACAGTTTCAGCTAATCATATTCCCCGTCCGCTGGTGGACGGGATATAACTTTTGTACTCAGAAACCAGGGGTTTTCGGGCAGGCGGTATTTCAGCTTCTTCTTCCCCCCCTCTCCATATGTCATTCGATCCCAGGTCTCAATCACGCTCAGCCAATATGGCGCCGCTTCGATGATCCGTTTGCTGCGCGAAAGAAACAGTCACCATCTACCACCTGCAAGGAGGCTAAAATGGTCTATTTAGAAATCTCTAATCTATTGAAAATTGAACGTCAAACTTGATGAATTTACCCTACATTTTTGCCAGCAAAATTTATATCAATATATCCCTATTAATGATGTTTTCACACTTTCAGTATCGACTTGAAGCAGACGGTAGAAATACATGGGGCGGCATCTTTAAAAGTGAAGCTGGTCTTTCATTCCATTCAAACTCACAATCTCGAATCGAACTATTGAAGAAGTTTGGCGACTGGAGTACTAAGGACAACAACATAGCACAGCGGTTACCTTACACGAGGGGCTCCTCTCTTACTACTTCGCCATCTCTTGCTGACTCGTCAGGAAGCCTGGTGTCCAATGACCGCTTAGATACATATCTCAAAAGTGGGAACAGGAACCCGAGTGCAATCAGGCTTTGGGTCAGAGAAGGAACATGGTAAGTTGATGGAAATTTAATCCCAAGGTACCCATTTCGTAACTCACGGGCCAGTGTATTGAGACAGAAATTTAAAGTCACTAAAGAAAATTTCAAAGAATATTGTGTTAGCACTGGCCACGATCTTGGAGTCTTGGGAAGTTGTCACACTCCAGGAGAACACGATATCCTGATTCGCGTTCCAGAATTTTACTCCGTTTCTCTGAGCCCATACTGAAACCTTTGTGCATGACATTAGTAAAGCATTTATCGAAAGTGGGCTCGGCATATCTATTTCACAGAACCGACGGAACCAACAGAACCTGACGGAACCTTCTCTAAATTGTTCAATATACATTAAAATGACCTCCAATACACTTCAGTGAGTTATTAGCACTACGCACCTTCCTTTTCTGCTGCATTTTGTTGAGATTTCAAACTTTCTTCCAACACTGAACACTGGTCTGACTGCAGATCACTGATGATTCGAGTACTGAACTCAACATGACCTCAAAGTAAATCGCATTTGTGATGATTGAATGGATTTCCTCATTCTCATTTACGGATAATAAAAACATAGTTTACCTTTTAAACCGAACACCAAATGAATAAAGCCATCTTGAAAACACAGCAAGCCCCCTCGTAACATAAGAAGCCCAGCTACAGATACTGAACGATCCTAGACAGGGCCCTGTCTTTCTTTTTGCGTTGCTGAAATTCATTATTGGATGCTTGGTGACTATAAAGCGTTCCTGAAATATGAAGTGCAAAACCACTGAATCTTCAGCGTATACGTAATCGGGCCGGAGTTCCGCTTTAGACCTTTGCATGGCTGGAGGGAATCGGGATTGGGTTAGGGTTAGGAGGGAATCGGCATTGGGTTAGGGTTAGGAGGGCATCGGGATTGCGTTTAGGTTAGGAGGGAATCGGGATGAAAGTCAGTAGCTTGCTCTACATAGCCCTAGATTCGCCCGATAACTCGGGTGGTAGAATCACAATTCAAGAAATCCTTAGAAAAAACAAAATGAAGCAGGAATATATGAGGAAAACAAGAGATCAATAAGGCCTATTTTTTAGAATAGAAGAAGTGATGCAAGAAAACTGAGAAAGAAGAAACAATGTTTCGCTATGTCGGATTCGAACCCGTTATGCTATGCGGGGAGCTCCGCAGGCGCGTTAGCAACCATTCCATGCTTCCGATTTTAAAGGCACATTTTGTGATATTAGCAGGAGCCCTGCAGTTCACCACCAGCGGGCCTAAAACGTGGGTAGCGGGTTTATTATTATTTTTAAAGTGCACAAAATTGTTTGCCACGGTGTTTATGAGGGAAATTTTTGAAAACGAGACAGTTGTCCGCGCATACACCATTATTCTGACCAGACAGTAATATCAGCATTCTTCGCATTGTCTCCATGCCGGCAGAGCATTTGTGTTAACATAGGAAATATTAATTTCTAGTAAGGTTTATTTTGGAATTACGAAGTCCCAGTAGAGAACCTTGTTTCAAAGTAGAACTTTTCGTACGTCAAATATAATGAAAACCAGGAGCCCATTACCCCTAGCGTCCATCTGTAGCATATAGACTCGCTTCATGCTATATATAGAAAGATTTTCCCACGAACTGAATACCTCAAAGCGTTGAATTCTTCCCTTTCCACTAACCATTATAATGTGAAAGCTATATAGCTGAGCGACTACAGCATGACGTCAGTTGTGCTTTGTTTAGGGTCGAATTTGATTGGTTCCCAAACTGGGGCGTGAGGGGGACGCGATCACTCCCACGAATATATTTAGCACGAAGCGCTGTGACACATACCTAGTATGGGAGATGGACCCTCCCTAAGGGTTATTGGTTCCTGTGAAAACTGATTAGGTACCAGCTACAGCTACAGATGTTAAAATTAGATCTGCTGGAAACACCTAGCCACATAAAATAAAATCCGTGACAACAAGAGTGGTAGCAAAATGGCGGCAAAAGAGTTTTGTTTGGAAATGGCATTAGCTTGTACCATACCTTCTTTGTGCTGTAGCTCGTATTCTAGCACGTATAATGCCAGTATTCATTTCCGCCAATTGGTTTCATTCTTACCTGAGCGGGAGACAGCAGTTTGTTACTCTTGACGGCAATGAATCAGGCTGTTTGAATGTTCCTCATGGCGTGCCTGAAGGGAGCATTCTGGAACCGCTGCATTTCATCGTGTGTATCAACGATCTCCCTCTTCATATTCAATCTACGGATGTGGATGTAACTTACAGAGCTCGTTAAGTAGAGCATGGCGTGATGTGGAGAACTGGGCAAATACCAACAAATTATCTCTGAATGAAAAAAGACCAAGACTCTCTTAATTACTCTCAAGCGTTTGGCTACGAAGATAGCTCCCGAAGACCAACAGCTTGGTTTAGCTATAGCAAATGGCAATATTCTCGAACAGGTTGAGTCGGCGCGGTTACTTTCTCTTGTCATGTCGACAAACTGTGTAAAAAGCTATCACAGAGAATCGAAGTCCTAAGCAATATAAAGTCTTGTCTACCATTCAAACAGCGAATATTATATTACAATGCAATGGTTAGACCTATTATGAATTACGTTAATGTAGTATGGCATAATTGCAGTAAGGAAAATTAAACGAGAATCCTAAAGATTGCAGAAGAAAGCTGCAAGAGTAATACTTGATGCAGAGCCGAGATCATCTTCTGTATTGTTATTCAATAAATTGCAATGGTTGCCGTTTTACAACGAGGCCAAAATAGCTACATGTTCTCTAGTTTAAAAACGAACTATGCACAGTGTTCCCGAGTATCTGATGGAAAGCCTTAATATATTGAACAGTGATGTCCATGCAAGAAATACTCGGTATTGCAACTATAACTTTAATTGTCCCAGGTATAAACGGCCGTACAACTGTGGAACAGTTTAACACTTGGTGTAAAAAAGCAGCCAACTTTTAAAGCTTTTAAAAGTGCGCTCCGTAGACAATACTTTAAAGATCAGCTATCTTTAGTTCATTTTAAGCCGTAGGCACATTTTAATTTCTAATTTTTATAGATCAACTATCTCTAGCTCTTTTTTAAATCGTAGGTGTAGTATTCATTTATAGGTAACCCTAGTTTTTGTTTTGTTTTTATGATCAATTTTTAGATGCTCTAGTTGATTTATATTTATGTACATATATATTTATTTAATTCTTATATTCTTAGCTTGAGGGCCACAAGTTTATTAGTGCATGTTATACACTATTTAGTGCTCACCCTCGTAAAATAAAGTCTTTATTATTCATGATCTGCCATCATTCCGCAGCCATTTTGATTGTACCACAGGCATCCCAAACTCTACTTTTGTATTTCGGGTTACCTGTGTTCATTATAATAATAATAAGGGAGCAGGTCAAAACACATGCCCTCTCGACGGACCCATTTTGGGGTAGGGGGGTAGGGGTTGCTGCCAGCCATCTCCTCTGGAGAGAAAATTCAATATTAAAAATAATTTGTTCTTCAAATCTTCAAAACTAAAAGGCATAATCTAGAAACAAATGCACTGCATGTTTTGTCTTACGTTATCATTTCATTTTCTGTGTTAAAATTACCACTAGGCCTCCCAGAATGGAAAATAGATGGTCAAAAATGGGGGGTGGGGTTGGTACCCTGCGCTGACAGCTGTGTCTGTTGAAAATAATAGGTCCCTATCTGGGGCGTGTGTTTTGACCTCCTATTCACCTCCACTTATTCACCGAAGTGGAGGTGAATAGTGGTGGATATTTACCGAGCCGCTCGCCACCACTACCTACCGACACTGAGGTGAATAATTGTTTTAGTATATGCCACACATTAGTGAATAGCCAGCACCAAATAGTTATTTTATTTTCTGTCAAATGGACAAAAACTCGCGCGAAGTGAACGCTGCTTGATATTCACTGTTTGAGTAGCCAATCAGAACGCGTGAAAAGTAGTGATATTCACGTACTGGTTACCCTGGGTACCAGAGGTTCTACTGTCCCATTCGCGAAAGTTAGGCGCCGAGGAGCGAAGCGACGAGAGTCGAGGAGCGAAGCGACGATAACCTCTGGTGGCACGGATAGCCAATCTCACTTCCATGTTCGAACTAGTATCACATTTCTCGAATAACCGGTTTTGCAGTCATGACGTCTGTTAGCTGTCAAATACATGTTTACACTTTTCCGCACCACTGATTTGCGCTACACGTGCCGACTACTTGTGTGTTCGAAATTCAGATAATGCAAAAGACTCCACTGAAATCTGGACTGAAACCTGCTTTATAGCGAACATGCATTGATTCCTCGACTCTCCAGCTCTCTAATGTGTGATTCCACAAGTGAATTTAAAGGACACGCAACTATAACAGTGGCTTTCTGAGGACAATGCAGACCACGAATCGAACGCTACGCGGGAATCATTTCAAACACCAAAGACTTCCCCCAACCAGTAAGCAGCACAGCAAAAACATCTTCTGCATGAATTTCAAAATTGACTCATCTTGTTGAGGTTTGAGATTTTCGATCTCTGGGAAAAGTGACTTTGAATGTTACAGAAACTGCTTCAGAGAAATACTTTTGCATGGAGTCTTCTGTCGTCATCTTGATTAAATGTAAACCCGAAACCGGTTTTTCGTTCGCTAAGTTATCTAGCCAATCATATCGACGGATATCATTCCTAATTATAACTAACCAATAATAAGCCTGGTACAAATTCTGTACCAAATTCGAACATGGAAGTGATATTGGCTATCCGTGCCACCAGAGGTTATCGTCGCTTCGCTCCTCGACTCTCGTCTCTTCGCTCCTCGGCGCCTAACTTTAGCGAATGGAGACAATAGAACCTCTGGTACCCAGGGTACGTACTGGTATGGTATATACTAATAATATTTATATAGTGCTATATCCATTATTTGCCCATAGCGCTCACACTACTATATTATAAAAAGCTAAGATAAAAAGTAATACAAAAAAGAAAGAAAGAAAATTTAAAATACATAAATAAAAATGCTAAAAATATCAATAAACTAATTTGAGTCTTTAAACATTTCTTTAAAATTTCAACAGAAGCACTGTTTCTAATATTAAGTGGTAATCTATTCCACAGTCTTGGACCAGCAACCAAAAAGGATCTATCCCCTATAGGTTTTAAGGCGGCTGGCTGGTTCAAATAACAGATTCTGGGACGCTGACCTTAGGGAGAGCCCAGTAGTTCGGTAACTCAGAAGTTCACTAATGTACTCTGGTGCAAGGCCATTTAGGGCTTTATAAAGTAATAACAGCACTTTATGTTAATGCGACAATGAAGTGGGAGCCAGTGTAAATTTATAAGTATATACAGTTGTTATGTGGTCATACTTCTTAGTTAGTGTCACTATACGTGTTGCAGAGTTCTGAACGTTTGGCAGTTTGTTAACAAGGAATTTGGGAAGCCCGTATAATAAGGAATTGCAATTGTCGAGTTTCGAAGTTAGAAGGCATGAATGATTATTTCAGCAGTATCTTGCGATAAATATATGTTTTCATATTTTAGCTAGGTTCCTGCAATGGACGCCGGTGTGGTGTGTAGGGAGTAATTCGTCAGAGTTTTCTGAGGAAAGTATACGTATACGTGACATATTACTCGTCATTCATGTAAAGTTTTCACTATAAATGTCCGGTTTATAAGATGAAGAAATATTTGGAACAAATATCGTGAGTAACTCAAATCAAGAAGCGGTTTACTAATTTCAAGATGCCGGAAACAAGGACCTCGAGGTCGGCTTCGTCCTCAGTCGACGATTTGCAGAAATATTTCGATTCTTCTGCATTTTATAATGTCTTAAAGAAGGCCGTCAGCGATGCTCTTCAAGACGACCTCTTTAAAGAAGTTATACAAAAAACTGTAGACGAAGCAGTTGTTAAAGCCGTTGAGCCCCTCCATCAGAGAATTCAAATACTCGAGGGTCAGTTAGAAGAAGTGAGTAATCTACAGAGAGAGTTGTCTATCGTGAACGCCAAATCTAACGACAATGAGCAGTATTCAAGGAAATACAATTTAAGATTTATTGGTTTCGAAGAGGGCGAAGACGAAAATTGTGAGGAGAAGATAATTGATTTCTGTGAATCTAAACTATCTTTGGATATCAGTAATGACGAGATTGATCGAGCGCACCGCGTTGGCAAGCCACAGAGTGAGAAGCCAAGGGCTAGTATTGTCAAGTATAAGGGCTACAGAAGCAAAATGTCGGTGTGCAAACGAAGGAAGGAGCTCAAGGGAACAAATTACTACATCAATGAAGATTTGACGAGATATAACATGAATATTTTTCATCACGCGAGAGTTGAAGCGGGTAACTTCAAGTCAGTGCATGTGGGCTTCAGATGGGAAGATTTTTGTTCGAAATCAGGACGACCGTGTTATTCGTATAAGTCATATGGATGACTTTCAGAAATATCAGTTAATTTAGCTTTATTGTGGGCATTTAGCCCTTTACTTTGTCTCAGAACTCGTTTTGATATTGTATCTCTTATTACTTATATATTTGATCTCATATCATTCATATTTAGTATTCGTATTTATTGTTTTAAAAATATCTTTGATTTGTTATTTATGTGTTCTTCTGTGCAGCAAGAGGTAAGCTCTTTATTGTTATGTATTTGGTACTTGCTAGATGGCGATTAGCTTAGAAATATACAGGGCAGCAATCGGGGCCTTTAATTGTCATATACCACATATTTCTAGGTTTGTTTTTTCTCTCCCTCTAACCTTAACTATAGCCGGTTGTTTACACTCTGTTATATTTTTGGTATTTTTCTTTTTACTTTGTGGAGATATAAGGATAAGGATAAGGATAATTTATTTAACGTCGTTGACGTACAGGAGTGGTTTCCCAATCTCCCGAGCCAAAGGCTCATGTAAAAACGCACGACTAATACAGATATATGTTAAAATTAATTACACAAGTATAGAGTAAGCTATATATTAAGAATATTAAGACTAATTACAATTTACAATAAACTAATTATTTAAAAAGCTATTTACAAACAAATGGAAAATAATAATTAATAAAATAATTGTTTTCTAATGATAACCATATCGAATCTAATCCTGGTCCATTTCGTAGTTTTACTCTCAATATAGGTCACATAAATGCCCGTAGTTTAAATATTGATGACAAATTCAACGAGATCACTTCTATAGTTCTTGATCAGAAGTTTGATATTTTTGCCGTTTCGGAAACCTGGCTTAATAACCAGCCAATCCCTAGTGACTCTCTCTTCATTCCAGGTTTTGATCATATTGTTCGTTTAGACAGGATGGACGGTAGACGTGCTGGGGGTGTGGCGGTTTACACCTCTACATCATTTGGCGCAAAGCGAAGAAAGGACTTAGAAATGAGTGAATTTGAATTATTATGGGTAGAAATGAAAATAAATTCACTTACTCTTATTTGTGGCGTCTGTTACCGTCCTCCTTGTAATGATTCGCATACTAATATTAAGTTTTTAGAAAATCTTCAAACATGTTTAGACAAAATTTATTTAAAGCCGGTAACATTAGTAATACTTTTAGGTGATTTTAACGCTCATTATGACTTTTTGAATCCTGCACAAAGTAGTGATTTCGGTATCCTTTTGTATAGATGGATGGAATGCAACAGCTTACACCAAGTAGTTAATGAACCGACTCGTATCACACAACAAGGAGCAACTATTTTAGATCTTATAATAACAAATTGTCCTGGTTACTTTGTTTGTTCAGGAACCCTTAATCCTCCAACTAACTGTGATCACTCACTAATTTATGCAAAAATGAATATTAATCTGTCAAAACAAAAGTGCTACAAGTGGTTCATTTGGGATTTCGAGAAAGCGGACTCAGTTAAAATATGCCAGGCTCTTAATATCGTTGATTGGGAGAAAGATGTCTTTCACTTTGATGATATTAACACTCTATATAATCAATGGTACCTTTGTTTTCGACATGTTATTGAATCACAAATTCCTCATAGGCTCGTAACAATACGGCCGCGTGATAAGCCGTGGATGAACAATTCTATACGGAAAGCAATTAGAAAAAGAAATAGATTGCTCAAAGACGAGTTTGACCAATGGTCGCGGGTCGCGGGTCGCGTGTCGCGGGTAGACGGTCCGGGTGCGAGTAAAAAGGTGCGGGTGCGAGTAAAAAGGTGCGGGTTCGTGTAAAAAGGTGCGGGTGCAAGTAAAAAGGTGCCGGTGCGGGTAAAGATATGCAATGTATTCGAGAGAGAAAAGACAAAATTGCGAATTTGAATTTTTGTATGTAGTCGTTCAAATTAAATCTGGTTCATGTTCACACCCTGTCAGTTTGCCATACCGACATCAAACTGTGGGTAAACAGATGTATGGTAATCGATTATCAAAAAGCAAAAATAGCGAATTTGCCGGTGCGGGTGAAAAGACGCAAGGTATTCGAGAGCCCTATTTTTTCGTCGAGCATGCGCAGTAAGAAACAAATGGGATCTGGGTGCGAGATTGGATAAAACTAGACTTAGAATTGGCATGAAAAGAAGAAAGCAAGATGGCGGAATGAGGAAAGCCAAAACGCCCCAGGCCTGGACCCAGGCCTCCGCGGTAAGAATGACCTACCAAATAGCCCACCCTAAACAAGGCGACAACTATAGAAGATACTTGCAAGCAAGTACCTTCTAAAAATGAAAAGTACTCAGCATTGGCATGTATAAATAATCTCCTGGACACGAATGCATTATCTGTGCTATGGGGATATGCGTTTGAACCTGAGCTTATATTAGATAATACCATGCTGCGTATTCAGGTTAAAAGCATATTGTCTGTAAATGTTGCGAGGGCCAAATGCCCGAGTCGACATTTTTGAGATTTTACTGCTCTCTAAAACACTGGTTTCCTGTCACTCTGGAGACTAAACATTGGCTTGGCATTACAACAACAATTTCATTACATTTTACGTTTCAGCTAATGAACAAAGTTTCACCCTTGCTCTATTTTTTTTCTGTGTGGTTTTGGCTCGCTCTATTTTTTTTCTGTGCAAATTTGGCTTGCTCGATTTTTTTTTTGGGGGGGGGGGGGGATTTGCGTAGTAGTAGAAGAACTAGAAAATATCATTATATAGACTTAATGTCACAAGTCGAAAACTTTTCGATGTCCCTCGCGAATCACTTCAAACAGTCGAACAGTAACCATTGATTCTTTTGGCTTCGGTGCCTTGATGTCGGCATGGCAAACTGACAAGGTGTGAACATGAACCAGACATAAGAAATTTCAAATTCGCCTTAGCCTTAGGGCTGCCATGCTAGGTAAAGACAGCCACCTTTCCCTTTCCCTCTGATAATCGAATACCTTGCATATTTTCACCCGCACCGGCAAATTCGCTATTTTTGCTTTTTGATAATCGATTACAATATATCTGTTTACCCACAGTTTGATGTCGGTATGGCAAACTGACAGGGTGTGAGCATGAACCAGATTTAATTTGAACGACTACATAAAAAAAATTCAAATTCGCAATTTTTTCTTTTCTCTCTCGAATACATTGCATATCTTTACCCGCACCCGCATCCTTTTACCCGCCCCGCACCTTTTTACCCGCACCCGCACCTTTTTACCCGCACCCGCACCTTTTTACCCGCACCCGCACCGTCTACCCGCGACACGCGACCCGCGACCATTAGTCAAACTCCTAAAAGACTACTGTAAACGTAAGATCCAATCTACATGGGATAAATATCGGAGACAAAGAAACTTTATAACAACCCTCATTCGTACGGTGAAGGCAAAATATTACGATAGCCTTAATTGTAGGCTACAGGATCCCTCGGTCGGTTCGAAAAAATGGTGGGGCATTGTTAAAGCTATTTATGGTAAAAAAATGCAAGTATCTGTGCCTGCACTATTAGATGGGCCAAATCTTATCTCTGATGCTGTCGGCAAGGCTGAGCTGTTAAACGAATATTTTTGTAGCCAAAGTGAAATTGATGATAAATTTGCATCCCTACCCACAATGCAATATTTCCAAAACACTGTGATCTAATCAAATATTCAAACAACAGAACGGGAAGTTAGTGATTTGTTGAAAAGTGTAGATATTTCGAAGGCATGTGGCCCAGACGGTATAGGAAATATAATAATCAAGCTCTGTGCTGAAGGTATATCGCATTCTTTTTCCCGCATAATATTTTTTTCTTTAACACTTGGTGCTTTTCCGGATAAATGGAAACTTTCAAATGTCACCCCTTTATTTAGAAAAGACGATCATCAATCTAAAACCAATTATCGTCCAATCTCACTCTTGGTATCTCTTTCCAAGATTATTGAAAAAATTGTTTTTATAAGGCTTTACAATTTTTTAATTGACATAGGTTTTCTAAATCCCTTACAATCAGGTTTCCGACCTGGGGACTCAACAGTTAATCAATTGATATACATCGTGCATAAAATTTACGAAGCATTCGAAAGAGGAAGAGAAGTTCGGATGGTGTTTCTTGATGTTAGTAAAGCTTTTGATAAGGTTTGGCATAAGGGTATTCTTTATAAATTAGAGTCGCTGGGTGTCAGGGATCCGTTGCTTCGCTGGATTAAAAGTTACTTAACTGGTAGGAAACAACGTGTTGTGATAGATGGGCAATTTTCTCAATGGAGGAATATTGAAGCTGGGGTACCTCGGGTTCTGTACTTGGACCGTTACTCTTTCTGATCTACATTAATGATATTACAAGCAACCTTAAATCTGACTGTTTACTTTACGCAGATGATACCTCACTTTTCGATATTATGGATACCCCAAATCTTTCAGCTATAAAACTTAATAATGATTTGGAACATATTAAAAATTGGGCTAACACTTGGCTGGTTACTATAAATCCTAGTAAAACTAAATGTATCACGTTTTCAGTAAAAAGAAATAAGTTACAACATCCTGACCTTTATTTTGATAATAGTTCGATTGATGAAGTTAGTCAGCATACTCATTTAGGTGTTACTCTTTCATGTAATCTTTCTTGGAGGGCTCATACTCTGAAAATTTATCAGAAAGCAAGAAAGATACTAAATTTACTTAAAGGAATAAAACATAAAGTAAATAGGGATACTTTAAGTAAGTTATATAAATCTCTTATTCGACCAGTTATGAAATATGCGGATGTACTGTGGGATAACTGTTAAGAAACTGAAAGTGATCTTCTCGAATTTGTACAATATGAATCGGGTAAAGTGGTAACAGGGGCAACGAAAGGCACCAGTAGATGTCAATTAATGCAGGAACTTGCTTGGGAAGATATGAAAACTAGACGTGCCACTCACAAGCTTATTTTGTACTATAAAATAGTTAACAACTTAACACCTCCCTATTTAAGAGATTTGCTTTCCTCTAAAGTTGGCCAAAGAACGCACTTCCCTTTAAGATCTGCACACAATTTTACTTTATTTCCTACTCGTACGGAAAGATTTAAGAAATTATTTTTTTCCATCTGCAACGAAATTATGGAATACCATTGATATCGTGACACGAAATCTAGATTCAATTGGTTCATTTAAAAGTGCTTTAAAAAGTCATTTTTATATTCAGCAGTACAATAACATTTACGATTATTCTCTTGATAGAAACTCCTTTTTTTTCAATTCAATTTATTTTTGCTCATCTTTTTTTTATACAATAATTATAAAATACAGACAGAGAATGGAGATAGACTAAGAGTAATATAATAAATAATAAGAAATGTGTGAGCCTGAGGGCTAAGTTAACCGCTGGGTTTTCTCTTTAGCCCCCAGCCATATTTAGTTAAGTGTTTATAACAGGTAGAAAAAAAAAAGGAGTTTAAGAGTTAACAATTTTTTTTAGAGAATTAGAGAGAGAATAATGATATATATAAATTATGAGTGTTGCTCTGACAGTATGTAACGTTTCAGTTGTTTTGAAAAGGCGAATGCACTTAAATCCTTCATGTTAGTCGGGAGGTCTTTCCAAAGATCAATTGCCATAAAAGAGATCATGTGTTTGCCTGTATTTGTTCTTATTTCTGATTTATAGAGGTTTTGTTTGGCTGCGTATCTGGTATTATAGTTATGAACACTGCTGGCATATTTAAACATGTTGTCAAACATGCTTGGTAACAGTCCTTTGTGCCATAGATACGTAAATTTTAAAGCATGTAAGCGGTAGACATTATATACTGTAAGAATATCTAATAGATTTAGCAACGGTTGAGCGCTTTCCGTATCTTTTCCATGGGGAATTGCAAAGAATATTAATCTGGCTACATTATTTTGTTTAACTTGAACTTTTTGAATATGAGATTTGTAGGCGCTACCCCATGCTAAGATGGCATAAGATATATACGGATAGATTAAGTTATAGTAAATTTGTTTAAGTTGTAGGATAGAAAGATAGTGCCTTAATTTGGATAGAATTCCAGTATTTCGAGATATTCGCGAGCAGATGTACGAAATATGATACTTCCAGGATATCGAGTCATCGATCATTACTCCTAAATATTTAATACATTTCTTTCGATCCAAAGAGTGGCACGATCCATCTTTGCTCCTGATTTGTATGTCAATGGGCGTATCCTTTTTTCTTGCAGACTTAACAATCATAAAATTTGTTTTTGACATATTTATAGTTAACTTATTAATATCACACCATTCCTTGACCTTAGTTAGTTCAGAGTTCATTAAATTCTCCAGAGTTTTCAAGTTACTTGCAGAAGCAAACACATTTGTGTCATCAGCAAAAAATTTGAAATTTAACTTTTCGGAACAGTTTGGTAAGTCGTTTATATAAATTAAAAATAACAGAGGGCCTAGCGTACTTCCTTGCGGAATTCCACATATCATTGTTTGCTTTGGAGACTCAACATCTCCCAATGAAACATATTGTTTTCTATTTGAGAGGTAGCTATCAAACCATTTTAAAGGGAGCCCTCGAATTCCATAACTTTCTAACTTTTTAAGCAATATACCATGATTCACAGTGTCGAAGGCTTTGGAAAAGTCTAAAAAAACACCACAGGTATACAAGTTACTATCTATTGCTTTTCTAAGGCTGTCCGTAATTTCTATTATAGCTTGAGCAGTTGAGCGACCTTTTCGGATACCAAATTGAAATTGAAAAAGAATGTCTTGTTTTTCAATGTAATTTAAAAGTTGTTTATGTATCAGTTTTTCGAATATTTGGGTGAGGGTTGATAAGGTTGAGATCGGACGGTAGTTGGTGGGGTCAATAGTTTCCCCACCTTTGTCAACGGGTGTTATCCTAGATACTGCATACTCGTCTTCGTCTGAATACTTGCTCACTTAGCTACCATCTTTTTAGAATTAACTGTAAACCAACTCCAACATGTGATTGTGGTTTTAAAATCGAAAGTATAAATCATTTCTTGTTTCATTGTCCTCGTTTTGTTGCCCAAAGAGTAAAGCTGCTTTCCTCTGCTGCACATATGCTGACAGATGGTCTCGTTTATCTGAAATTCAAAAGAATGACATATTTTTGCATGGTTCATCTTATTTAACACCGAATCAAAATTCTGAAATGTTTTACCATGTTCAATACTTTATTAAAGACTCTAAACGTTTCTAGTGATTTAAATTATATAAAATACCAACTGTAGTGCCTTCTGTCAGCCTATATATTTTCTCATTGATCTACAGTGTACATCAAATTGTTTTTACTTTTTTTTGTAATATGAGTCATAGTTGTATGTCCCATTGTCACACCTGTAAATAAAATCAGCGTAAGCCCCCTAGATGAGCTCCCATGCTCTTGGGGCAAACGCCGAGAATATTTAAATAATATATATATATATAAAAAAAATTAAAAAAATGATAATAGGAGGCCTTACAAATATTCTTAACATGTTCTTCAAGGTTAATGTATTGGTTAAACCAAGGTTACTCGCTGATGAAGTAAGTTCGATCTTTTCATTCGAGAGAAGGCATTAGGCGATATTTTGAGCTAATAAGCAGGAGTTATGCCTTGTGTTGGTTTAATTTAAGGCCATGCATTACCTCGAGTTCATATATGCGCTCTGTGAATGTATTTTCCTCATAACATGTAACAAATATCTTCAGAAATAAAAGAGCAATACTTTATGTAGTTTATTGAGTGATATTTTCACTCTGTTTATGTATTTTGTATTTCTCTAATCGCCTATTTAACAAATCGGTAATGACCACAGGTAACCCGAAATACCACATTAGAGTTTGGGATGCCTGTGATTATTCAAAATGGCTGCGGAACGATGGCAAATCATGAATAACGGTATTATACGAGCTACAATGATGGCAAATAATGCGGATAATTATATGAGCAACAGCTCAAAGAAGGTATGACACGAGCTCTTTACAGCAGTTACTTGCCCAGAACAGTATGTTTGGGGTAGTCCATTTGGGTAGTCTACTAGGTAGTCCATGGACTGGGGGTCAGTGTTTTGTCCACTCCCAGTTGGAACGGATGGTCGCAAACCATGGTCGGGGACGTGGGGACGCGGGGAGGTGACCTTAGAAACACAGTATTTTTGACGGCTAAAATAAAAAGCGAGTAATTATGTGTGTATTCAATGCATTATTTTTACACTAGCTGGTCATTTAGGTTAGAAAACACGTAATCAAAAATGTTTTCCCTCACGAACCGACGCCATCTTTGAAGAGCCTCGTTTCCACGCCCCTTTAGTAATACCCCCCTTGAAATGAAGAAAATTACAAGCTTTTTCAAACTGTAAAAGAGTCATTATATGAAAATCTGATAGCCCAGTTTAAGTAGCCTGATTTTTCAGACGGTCAGCGGTCTTCCGCTTCACTTCACCCCTTTCTCCCGTCTGATAAACCTTGTCAGAATGCGTGTTCTTGACGTCACACATCTTTGTTCTACCAAGAGCCAATGATATCGCTTTTAAGAAATGAAGCGACACTTGTCAAAACAACCGGGGTTTCTGAGATACTTCCTCTGGGATCGCGAAGCGTGTAATGTTAAATTCTACTCCAAAAAAAGCTATAATTTCGAAAGATATTTCACATTCAGAAATTCATTGTTTGATTTGTGGACTGAGCATCAATTCAAGAGAAAGACTATCGATATTTGGACGGTCTGAGTGGGATTTTAAAGGTGCAATATCGAGACTCATCGAAGGAGATTTACAGCTTACTGAACGGCATTACATTTGCAACAAAAAATGTCTTACAAGACTAAAAAAATATATAAAGATGTCTTCTGGCCTGGAAAACTTACACCGTGAATTGAGGGAAGAAATTCTTTGCAAGAATGAAGCTGTTAGTTTTCGCATCAAACGAGGACACAACGAGTTCTCACCTATCAAGAAGCATGAGGCTACGTCCACTGAAGATCACAGATCAAAGCCCGCGAAGAAGTCCTTGTTCACCCCAGACATACTGAATTTGAGACATACCTGAGTTTGTGAAAAGTAAAAGCTTCGCTCTGATTGGTTGGAAATCAGACAAAGAAGAACACGCATTCTGACAAGGTTTATCAGACGGGGAGAGGGGTGAAGTGAAGCGGAACCGCTGACCGTCTGAAAAATCAGGCTAAGTTTAATGAGCACAAAGTCGGCTGTTTTTGGAGGTTAAGGGGGTGTTTACATGAAGGGGGTTGAACCTAGTGCTAGCACTAGGGTCAAAGGTAGCCCGGGTTTAGAAGCAAAATGATTCAGGCAGGATCATGACCCTACTGCTCGGGTCAACTCAACATGATGCGGCCGCCAAAATCATTCAAGCATAGCAAACAAAATGGCGGACACGATTACAGTTTTCGGGCAGGCGGGTTTTGGTGGATTAACGTTGATTTTTTTTTTTGTGGTGCTCTTTATTGCTACTGTCTAGTGTCTTATAAATGATGTTATGTGACCTACTATCATGGCATGGAATAAGCTTCCATGGGACGTAGTTAATGCTAGCTCTTTACCAATGTTTAAGACCAAGCTAGGTCAGTATTTTTAGTAATAACAAGAGCCCATCTGGGCTTTCACTCGGGTCACATGAGATTGAAGATGAAATACACTTTCTTTTGAAATCCTTTTAGTAATAACCGAAGAGAAGAATTATTAGCTGAATTTAGCAGTCTTTAGGAGTGGCCGGTAGCGCGGTGACATTCATTATTTGCTCCACTAGTATATATATGTAATTTAATATTTTTGTTTTTCTCGTGTATGTAAATTAAAGAAGTTGACCTCTACTTATTCATGTAACCTACGCTTACAATTTAGTCTGCTGTTCTCCAGGTTCAGAGTACTAATAGATGAGTGTCTCAAATGTATGTTTATATTTGTCCCATATTATAAGTTGTATCCTGTCCACCTATGATGGAGCTATCACTATATTTCTCTACTGTTCATTCTACCCTACGGCTCTTGATCGCAGCTCGCGTCCATATTGGTATTATTAACTGAAATGCATGTTGGTTATCTATATTTAAAAGCTTTTACCCTCCTTCCCAAAACTGCAGTCTGCTCATTATATTACAGAGCTATAAAGAGAACTGTTGGAAGCCTTTAATTTCTCGAACCAAACCCTCGGCCGTGAGAGGATTCTTGTTTAAGTTTACCTTGAGAGTTGAATATTGCTTCGCTCATCAGAAATTATTCTGTGCTGAGTGTTTATTTCTCAGGGGTATTTCTGGCTTCGTTTTGGCGAGCGACAGCCAAGAACACGCTCAAAATTATTTTAGTGTTGGCCTACAGATGACGGTGTTTGCGTTGGTATGTATTATAACCGAGAGTAAAATGAAATGTGGCATAAAACCTACGAAACGTGCCTCAAACAAGAATACCGTCCGATGGCAAAATCTATCAGCGCCACGAGGTCAACAAATCGACAAAGAAATGCAGATATAAACACGCAATGATTTCAACCTCACCGTACCTTAATTCATGACCTGACAAGACACTGTTCAGTTTCACTTTCCCTCTCAGCTTTGCTCTTGAGTTGAAGTTGAGTTTGGCTTTGTTAAAGACTTCTTATTCAGTTGTATGGTATAATTTGTGCAGTATATTTGAGTATACCAATCCACAGAGATTCAAATAACAAAGCCGTGGCGAAAGAGAAGCTTAAACGAGAAATATTTGTCCTCCTAGAAAAACACAACATCTTGCCATTTCTATCGAAGAAGCCTTTGGTTTCAGCAGCAAAGCAACACGCTAAATTCCAATTCGATATGTGTGGATTAGCCGGATCCTGGCTTTGAGTGTGAGTTTGATCATGCATCCCCTTCAGGTCGTCGCGTTGTATATAAAATCACTGGCCATCTGGGTAAAAAACGCGGTCCTTCGGCTCCGACAAGAGCGCCAGTTGAAATATCCTGAGCCTGTTGGAAGGCTTTCGCACGGTGAAGTTAAATAAAACATTAAAGTCCTTACATTTGAGAGATGGGGCTCCAAATTTGAGAGAAATTTCCTGGCGGGACGACCATCTTGATTTACTGTATTAAATTATGTAAATAAATTAACCTGGAGAGTGTTACGTGACCAGCACAGTGCAATCTGATTGGTGGTGAACTTGAAATTTAATACATGGGTCAAAAGTCACATTTTGCTGCACGGAACAAAAAAAAATAACCGCTTGCATTTTAAGACTCGGTGCTGCCACAGGCAGCCCGAGTAACAAGAGCCCACTGGGCTTTCACTCGGGCCACTATATATACATCAATGTCAAACACCAGGAGACATTTTGCAGGGACATGTCGCTGCAAAATGGTGCAGTGTACATTACATGTGAGTCTTGTCGCAGGGACATGTTGCAGCGACACCCATAGTGTGCACTGCACCATTTCATGAATAATAATAACTTATGTTTAGACAGGGTGCCCATATCTCCGAGGAGTTTTTCAATGTAAAATAAAGTTTAGATAGGATAGTTACAACTAATTAATAACAATGATAACTAAAAATTGATAAAAATGTATATACAATAAGAAATCTAAAAAGTTAAAAAGTTAAATGCGCTTTAAAATTGGCTAATGAGTTCGAATTTCGTATTTCGGATGGGAGGGAATTCCACTCGTCCAAAGCCTGATAGGTAAAACAATGCTTTCCCCAGTTTGTTCTTGCTTGTTTAAGATGGGCATTGTTCCTCTGCCTAGTGTTATGATTATGTACGTCTTTATTAAATAAAATATTAAAATCAAAGTCAATTTGACTGTTCATAAGTTTGTAAACTAGTGTACATCTGTGTGCTCGCCGCCGTTGAACAAAAGTGTTGTGCAACATGATTATTTCGTGAAATGGCGCAGTGCGCACTAGCGGTGTCACTGCAACATGTTCCTGCAGCATGTCCCCACAAAATGTCCCCTAGGGCATGTCCCACCTTTATGGAGGAAGTGGTACTCCCATAAAGAAATTGATTTTAGTGTCTAAGAGAAGCACCATTAGAAATGTGGAGGGGGAGGTAGGACTTCCTCAAGATACACATTTTTTGGCCACTTGGTTGTGCAAGGCAGGTTTATTTCCTTGATATTTTGCGTTCCAGGATTTTTATTCTTCAGATTTCTGATGGTGTCCCCAATGAGATTGAAGATGAAAGACCCTTACATTTGAAATCCTCTTAGTTAGCAGTCTTTAGGAGTGGCTGGTAGCGCGGTTACTTTCATTCTCTGCTCCCCAGGTATATATGTAATTTAATATTCACGCCTGGCACAAATGAGCGTAAAACGGCGGGTTTTATATATTTTTAAAAGTTTTCGACATGGAAGAACGAATTTTGGTAGGTGTGTAAAGGAGTGTAAACAAAACAGTCTGATAAGTTAAGCTAATATAGTCATCATTATGTCGTCACAATGACGTCATATATCCTTTTGTAATAGGTTTCTTATAAATTTTTATTACCTCTAAAAACGTTTTATTATATATTTATAAATCACTTGTTCATGAGAATGAAATAATCGAAAACCCGTTCTCGATCGGTTAAAGTAAACGGAATTTATAAAATTTTGTTCATTTTCCCGCCATAAATTGGCGGGAAATAAATATAATATACTTGATGCAAGGACCAATTCGGACGAAGTGCAAGAACCGGATCACCTTGGATGGGATCTAATCAGCAAATATATACGAATATTAAGAAAAGATGAAAAGCTGATTGTACGGTTACTGGGACATATATATAATTACTACCGATATTTCGGTTGGCACGGCCAACCTTCCTCAGGGTATATGGCAAGAAACCGTTAATGGCTAGCATAAAACTATTTATGAAAATGTCGCTTGTTTTAACTTTTACAGTTCGAAATACTGGTGCATCATATTTTGCACAATAATAGAGCTCTTTAGTAATAATTAACTATTAAGAAACAAAGACCGATACAATGTAGAATTTTGAAATTAGTGGTACAATATTTCAGCTGGTCACACCAGCCTTCTTCAGGTACAATTAAGAACATTTACATTGGCGTGTATTTTTGAACGTGATAGCTGTTGCGAAATAAGATACATTAAACAGATTACAATATGATAGACAGTGAAAAAATGTTAAGAAGGTGAAAACAGATATCTAGTATGACTCGTCCCGGATGTTAAGGCCATAGTGTTCGAGTGTTCTCGCCTGTTCGATTAAAAACGCTTATTTCGCAACAGCTATCTGACGTTCAAAAATACACGCCAATGTAATTTTTCTTCATTACTCGGGCCAGCGTAGGCTGGGCCCGAGTCAAGTTTCGCAAGTGTTTATTATTTTTAATATTTTTTTTATTATTTTCTGTGTCGACCTTTCGCGCCGTCAACCAATCACATTGCATACTGTTCTCGTGTAACAAAGCGCATTGCATGCTGTTCACGTGTTCACAGCGGATTGTGATTGTACTTTCCATGCGGGTTTCTATTTCGTCGGGTTAATCGTAGGCTTTCTTTGCTAAATACTACGACAAGAGGACATTTGTTCTTCTGTTTCCTGGAATAATCGAGGGAAACTGTTACACAAAGGTTTGTATTTGCTGCATCAGGTAAGTTTCTATCGGACTGCAGCATTTCTTTATTGAATTTGTTGAAAACGCTCCA
Source organism: Actinernus sp. WN-2022 (assembly GCA_030867875.1). Lineage (NCBI taxonomy): Eukaryota > Metazoa > Cnidaria > Anthozoa > Actiniaria > Actinernidae > Actinernus > Actinernus sp. WN-2022. The sequence goes on along the minus strand of JAOWCC010001679.1, from coordinate 51,764,206 downwards.
CATACCAGCGCACACGCCAACAGAGGGTAAACTCACGTTTGACTTTGAGCGATTTGTGATTGCCAAGTTGTTTCCTCTGTCTGCTAAATATACTCAAAGGAACTTAAAGGAACTTAAAGGAACTTAAAGGAACTCAAAGTACACTCAATATACTCAAATCAGTACAGTTTACATTGTTGTTATTTAATATTCGTTTCTGTTAAAAGTAATGGCATCAGCAGTAAATGACCCGATTCCTGTTGTTCTAGGCCAGCGTCGGCATCTCGGTGATAGAAAAAACGAGTGGATCGAAGCCGTTTATATTTTTGTCGTCACGCAGTTTTATGTTTGCCGACGATTGATACGATCGAACGGACTTGAAACTCCGGCTTTGTCTTCTTATTATTTTGCTAAACTGCACAGAAGACCTAGAAATTACCGTTCAATAAATCTACCTTAATTTATCCAAAAGAAAGTTTTGATTTATATCCCCGAAGAAGGAAATTTATTTTATTTTCTCTTCTTGCTGTTAACAATAGGAAATGGACAATCTGAAATGGACAATCTGAAATCTACAACGTGTACCGTCTCGTTTTTCTCGGACAATGGAAATCGAGATACCGTGGCGCATGTAGTCGTTTCGTGGGCAGAGGTTTCTCTCGGTGGCAGGAAAGAGGTCGGGTGGAACTTCTCGAAACGAGCGATAGTATTGGTCTACCCAACAATAGAAAACACCCCAACCTTTAGAAAGTGCAGTACAAAAACCATAGGAGTATAGTATTATGGGTGCAATCAGAATACAGGTCTCAAGAGGTTCAGTGCTACCGATCTGAGGAAAGGCTCGCAGGGTAGGAGGGCCACACATTTCTCTGTGTATACTAGTTTAATAGTGTTACCCTCTTTAAATAGTTATTTTCCAAGTGGTGTACAATGCATGAAATCAACGAACACAATATTTTATTAAACATTAGGGACTAGTCAAAAATTAGCAGGGGAGATGCAGGGGGGGGGGGGGGGGGTCGATAATGAAATCAAAAAATCAAAAAAAAATATAACCCTCCCTGGACAATGAGTATGAAATATTTTGACCGTTTCTCCCCTATAACCATCCCTTTTTCAGTTCCCCATGATTTATGACCCTCCATTTTGGGGGATTCAAAACAATTTTACCCTCCATCTCAACCCCCTCCCCCCTGCTAATTTCTGACCAGTCCCTTCAGCGACAACCCTCATGAAACCCCGATTTAATTATCAGTAAAACTTTGTAATTAGAAGCTCCTGTAAGGGACCGTGACCACCTTTGGGGGTTGAGAATTGGAAGGTGGAAAATAGCATTTACAAAACAGGTTTTGTTAACAACACTACCGATCTTATACAAGTGCCTTTAAATATATGAATTAAGATTTGTTTGCCATCTAGTACACCCATGTGATAGCAATCATGTAAATTATCACAAGCATGAGTAGTGAATCAATTATCCTGCTCCCCTAGCACAAACCATTAGGGCACCCAACAAAGTTTTCGGTTAAAAAGCTGTTCGGGAGAGTAAGTTAGCCTAAAACTTTCGGATTTGAAAAAGATGTCCCTATCAATTTTTTTCTGAAATACTGGCTAGAAAATTTGTTTTCAATCCCTAGAAAATTATAGAAGACAAGCATACATGTGTGCAGAACTCGCACTGTGGCATGATCGAAAAGTGCTTCGATACTGTATACAAAGCTATGACAGGAGTTAAACTAGAAGTAATCATAGATTATCAAAGTGCGTTCAACATATTTTTATAAGAGAAAGGACTGGGCTTCCTGTGGTAACACAAAAGGCTGAAAGATTGCTGCAATGATGTGGACAGTGTAAATAATCCTGATCAAAAATGCTTGTTTTTAACTAATTTTGAATGTATTGACTTATATGTAATATAAAAGGGGATGTATCTGGGTATAAAACTGTAATTATCTTTGTGTAACATTAAATCATCGGATGCGATGGTTATGTGGCTATATATCTACATACATGTAGATATAGCCACATAAGCATCGCATCCGATGATTTAATGTTACACAAAGATAATTACAGTTTTATACCCATGTGTGTTTCATGTGGTTATCATTCATTTGAGCATTCGTAGCACATTTTGCAGTGTAGTATACAGTGTAAAGCAATAGTTGGAGTTAGTGTAGAACACAATCAACCCTATAGCTAGCTACAGCTATTCAGATGTGTATAAACTGCATTCAATTAATCATTCGTGTTCACTATTTATCACTCAGGTCTTGTGTTGCCACATGTATATTTTCTCAAACACATGTAGCTACTGTTAATGTTACAAACATGGCTGCAATTTGCTTTCTGCTTTCCATGGAAGTTCGCATCACAGGCACAGTGTAAAATAGGATTCTTTTTACATGACTAATATAATATTCTTATTATATGGCTTCTCTGGAGACAAAGAATCACAATTCTTCTTCAAAATAATTTATATATGTAACTCTTGTAAAAAGAATCTAAAGTAATTTATTCTTCTCTCCAAGCCAGGCTAAAAATATTAGGGACTAGTCAAAAATTTGCAGGGAGGGGGGGGGGGTGTGGGTGGGTAGAGAATGAAATAAAAAAATAACCTTCCTGGACAATGAGTATGAAATATTTTGACCCTTTAATTCTCCCCTATTATCACCCCTTTTTTCAGTTCCCATGATTTATGACCCTCCATTTTTGGGGATTCAAAAAAATCTCAACCTCCTCCCCGGCCATGCTAATTTCTGACCAGTCCCTTCAGTGACAACCCTCATGAAGCCTCAATTTAATTATCAGTAAAACTTTGTAATTAGAAGCTCCCATATGTGATTGCAATGTAAATTATCACAAGCATGATTAGTGAAACAATTATCCTGCTCCCCTAGCACAAACCATGTATGACACAAAAATATGCTAGAACTCCATGTATTAATTAAAAGTGGCCCAAGTTAAGGTTGTATTTATTCGTTATGCTCTTTTGACATTAAGAATAATTCTTCAAATGGCCCATTTTTTTATTTCTACTACATGTTTAATAACACAATTCTCTGCTGTACAAAAAATATTAGAACATTGTATTGACGATTTCCTGTCTTAAAGTTTGGAAACGTAACACATGCATTTAATGCTAGAAACTAATTTCAAGTGCCATTTTTAATGTTTTCACAAAGTCATCAATTCTTTACATGAATTGTTTTAGAAAATGTTGCCTTCTCCCTAACTGAAAGCCCGAGTATAATGCCCAACGGGCGTCTTGTTGTACCTGAAGAAGGCTTATTTCAAAATTCTACGTTGTATCGGTCTTTCCTTCTTTTTAGTTATTTTTTATTTGATAGCCGATTAGATCACTAGTTTGATCCAACGTACACCAGCAGGATTGTCGTTCACGGTTGCTTGCTTGAACAATTCGTCATTTAGCAATAACGTTCTTTTAGAATTTTTATTTTTTGAGTATAATAGCTTAGAATTGAAGCCCCATTTTTTGTATACGTCATTATGACGTCATAAATATATTTGTGTACCCTCGGAAAATAGCCAGTTGAATTTTTGGGGAATTTTATTGATGAAATGCATTTGGCTAACACTCACAAGTCATAGTATTCTCTTTAATAATATTTTTATAGTCGGTAATCTGATTTAATCTTCAAGTAAGACGTCAATAATGATGACGTCATAAAAATAGTGAATCGTCCATAACTTTGAATATATTTATCGTAGAAAGTTTAAATTTTCTCCAAATAAATATATTTCATAAAGGCATTCTGATGACGTTATATTTTTGAAATGTGTTTTAAAAGTTAATTTTCACCAAAAAGGAGGCATCCCTTATGACCTCACAGCAACGTCAGAATACAGAAACAATTATCCCCCAAACTGTAGTCTTACTTTGTTACCAACCTGCCAGCATTTCGTCAAATTTAGAGTAGAAGTAAGGAAATGGCGTTACTTTTCCGTTTTCTGTCACACTCAACCCCGCCGTTTTTACGGTTATTCGTGCGTGTTTTTGTTTTTCTCGTATGTAAATTAAAGATGTTGACCTTTTACTGTAAACACTACTTATTCATGTAACACACGTTTACAATTTAGTCTGCTGTTCTGTTGTACTGCACTGGGGTTCCGAGTACTAAGAGATGATTGTCTCAATGTTTATATTTATCCCATATTATAAGTTGTATCCTGTCCATCCTGTGATGGAGCTATCACTATATTTCACTACTTTTCTTTCTACAGTCTTTATCGCAGCTCGCTGATCGCCGCCTCGCGGTTCTTTCTCCGCGGCGGTTCTCTCCAGAAAACCTCTGGAAGTCATGTTAATTGTGTTCGTGGTCAATTCGTGTGCCTCTTTGTAACTTTATCTGCTGTTCTTGCTATACATGATGAGTCCATTACGAGTCCATGTTGGTATTTGTTGGATTAAAGATTATTAACTGAAATGCCTGTTGGTTATCTCTAATTAAAAGCTTTAGTACTAGTCTGCTCATTATATTAAAGTGCCTATGAACAATAAATGTTTATTTTAGATCTCAATTCTAAATCACGTGAATAGTAGAATGGCAAAATATATTTTGCTTTGAATCCTGTGCCGCTGAGTTAAAGAGGTTTTAATATCCAAAATGCTAATTACATGACGTCAGGGGAGGCACTATTATTATACAATTTCTTTTGTTACAATTAAACACATTCTTCAAATTATCAGTGTTATACCCATGGTTGAAATAAAATGATGTTAGAAATTTATTTTCCTATATCAGTAGAAACGCCCATTCACAACCACTAAGAAGTGATTGCAGATACCTCCGCTGACGTCATGTAATTAGCATTTTGGATATTAAAACCTCCTTAACTCAGCGGCGCAGCATTCAAAACAAAATATATTTTACCATTCTACTATTCACTTGATTTAGAATTGATATCTAAAATGAAAAAATATTGTTCATAGGTACTTTAAAGAACTATAAAGGGAACTGTTGGAAGCCTTTCTCGAACTAAAACCTCGCCCGTGAGAGGATTCTTGCTTAACAACTCTAACGAAAGTACCAATAATCTAGTGGCTGATAGGGAATTGTGTTATCACCGAAGCCTTCCGTACGATTAAAGTAAAACTCTTGAATTAATTATATCCGCAGTCTGTGGCTTCCGGTTGACCTTTCACGATTACCACCATCGACATTACATTTAATATGCGGCGCCAGGCGGCTCCGTGTTCAAGTATGTGCACTTTAAACAATGTGAGCTGATTGGTTAACGGGACCGGAAGTCGACAATTTTGCTGCACTGAACAACAAAACAAGAGCCCATCTGGGCTTTCACTCGGACCACATGAGATTGAAGATGAAATACACTTTCATTTGAAATCCTTTTTAGTTATAACCGAAGGGAAGAATTATTAGCTGAATTTAGCAGTCTTTAGAGTGGCCAGTAGCGCGGTGACTTTCATTCTCTGCTCCCCTAGTATATATGTAATTTAATATTTTTGTTTTTCTCGTATGTTGACCTTTTAATTTAAACACTACTTATTCATGTAACACACATTTACAATTTAGTCTGCTGTTCTGTTATACTGCAGGTTCCGAGTACTAATAGATGATTGTCTCAAATGTATGTTTACATTTGTACTATATTATAAGTTGTATCCTGTCCATCCTGTGATGGAGCTAGCTATGTCAATTTGTGTATCTCAATGTAACATTATCTGCTGTTCTTGCCATTACGAGTCCATCTTGGTATTTGTTGGATTAAAGATTATTAACTGAAATGCCTGTTGGTTATCTCCAATTAAAAGTTTACCCACATTCCCAAAACTTCAGTCTGCTCATTATATTAAAGAACTATAAAGGGAATTGTTGGAAGCCTTTAATTTCTCGAACCAAAACCTCGGCCGTGAGAGGTTTCTTGTTTAAGTTTACCTTGAGAGTTGAATATTGCTTGGGTCATCATAAATTATTCTGTGCTGGCGAGCGACAGTGTTGCTCTCACAGTTCAGGAGTTCAGATGTCTTCATACTTCGATAGAGGATAGTAACCCATAACTGCTCAACCACAGTATATATATTTACTATTCAGTATACCTGTATAACGCGGTACACAGAGAGATCATACGGGATCGGTAAACCAGCCAAAAACGCGGTCAAAATTATTTTAGTGTTGGCCTACCGATCACGGGTTTGCGCTGGTATGTATTATGACCGAGAGTAAAATGATATGTGATGAAATGTGGCATAAAACCTACGAAACGTACCTCAAACTAGCCTGTGTACAGCCGTCCGTCACAAGGTGACGACTGGACTGGAGAGAAAGCTATTAGCGCCACGAAGGGCGCGCACACAATTAATGCATAATTTGACGCATGCGCAAAAAATTTGCTGCACCGAACAAAAACGGCCTGCAGATTACTTATTTTTTATTATTCTCTGTTTTGTTGTAAATTTAAATTAATTTTTTTAGCTATTTTTATCAATTTCATAATTTAATGTTGGCGAGATAACTGTACTTTGTATATAGTTGCTGCCGACCAAATAAATGTAGATGTAGATACTAATTGCTAGACAACTTCAGCAACTTGAAATGTGAAATTTGGCTCTAGAATAGAGTTGTCCCGGGTAGGAGTTCCCTAGCGAACTCTTTACATGAAATAACGCGTGCATAAGTTGAACTAGTACTAGGATGATCCTACCTAACAGGTACCCGAGACAAAACTGCCCCTTTACATACATCTTTAAATGTTTTAAAGTTAGGAAAACCATCCCTGTATAGAATATTGGAGAAGTATGAGTATGTACAGTCTGTCGCTTGACACTCTAATAAAATATTTATTGTCTTGTCTGGCCATGTAAACAGAACGGAGAATACAGTGGCGGTAGGTTGACCCTAGCTACTACTAGAATGACCCTAGTACAAGGGTTACCCGCCTATCACGTAAACAGCCCCTACGTTTTGTTGAGTTCTGTCGTTAGATATCTTTTTTTTCACCCGGGTTGCTTCCCAGGCTCATTTACCTCACTCAGGGAGCATGGAAACGTAACTTTTCCAAGATGGCGTCGGTTCGTGAGGTAAACCACTTTTGATTACGTTTTTCTCACCTAAATGACGAGTTAGCGATAAAACAATGCACTGAACACACACATAATTACTCGATTTATATTTTAGCGCTCACAAATACAGAGTTTCTAAGGTCACGTCTCCACGTCAGTGACTAGTAAGTAATGTAATGAAATGTATTTTTAAACAGCGACCTTGTTCCCTTTGTTACAAAGGTTGTTGTAGACATGTTTAAGGCACCTTCCAGTTCCATTAAAACGGTCCGCAATCAACTGAACTCACAGCTGGTAACACGCTTACCATTTGTGCCACCCCGGCTACCAAATAATTATATAACAGCAGCTGTAACATTCATTGTAACATCCCGGCTCCCCACTAATTATATTACAGCAGCTGTAACAGTCATTGTAACATCCCGGCTCCCCACTAATTATATAACAGTAGCTGTAACAGTTGTACATGTAACACCCCGACTACCCACTATAAAATTATATAACAGCAGTTGTAACACCCTGGACACCCACTAATTATATAACAGCAGTTATAACAGTTGTACATGCATGTAACAGCTCGACTACCCACTAATTATACAACAGCAGTTGTAACAGCCTGGCTACCCACTAATTATACAACAGCAGTTGTAACACCTCGGCTACGCACTAATTATATAACAGCAGTTGTAACAGTCATTGTCTGCGCGTTAAATGTAAATGGGCGGCGCTATATATAGAATAACGGGGAACACAGTGGTGAGATATCTCGCCCTTGCTCCGAGGTTTTTTTCCCGGGTTCTCCTTTATTCCTCCCTCCACAAAAACCAAAACGCTAAAATTCCAATTCGATCTGTTATTTAGCAGGGTCCTGAATTTCATCAGTCGCTATCGTTGTTTCACGTCCCGTTAAAATTATGTTTGCATTGAAAAGGAAGGTTTAAACCTTTTAAAAGTGTACTTCTTTCTTTGCCAGGAGATCATGCAACGAAATAAACGTAAGGAGAAAACGTCGCAACAGTGCATTAAAAGACGGGCTATACATGATACTTATAAATCCGATCACATACCTCCCGGTCTACTGTGAAATGACAACAAATGCAGGTGCCTGGACCTTACTCGTCACAAGTGCTAATAATGGATGGAAGAAAAGTCAGGTTACGTCCAGGAATAGAAATAGACCTTCCTTGACGAATGATTACTCCATACTTGGACTGGGAGACCAAATCAAGAGTCTCAGCGGAGGAAAGACGTTTCAATACAAGCTAGAGGCAAATGTGCGAGGTCGCTGGGGAGGGGTTTGGAGGGCGCCTATCGAGTACAGGTAAAAATCGCTTTTCTTCATGCGAGTTCATTTTCGCATACGCAACTGAGTAAAATCAAATGAATTTATGTCCCCACCTATGAATTACGCATGACAGAAGGAGTTTACTAAATGAGTAAATATCATTGAACGTATCGATGAAGTAAAACATAGGGAATTAATGTATTATGACTACAGTCACAAGATATTTCGTAAGAATTAGTTTATTGTGAGATCGTTGACAGTCATCTCGCAAAGTACCCTGCAAGCAGAGCCTTCTTCAACTCCACGAACGAGCAGCAAGAAGAAAAGAAGACTCTTCTGTGCTTGATGCACCTGTTAAAACCGGATGTATTGACAGTGCCCTTCTAATCCCAGACACTTCAAACCTGGACAGACATGGCGGTGGGTCACTATCAATCACTTAGTGGTGATGACGTACCGATGACGTATACATGCCTATATCCCTTATTTCCAATAGCAGACAGTTCAAACTTGGACAGGCATGGTATTGGGTTCCCACAAATCACTTAGTGGCGACCACATAACGATGACGTCATCGGTCATGTGATTTTAAGTACATGCCAATATCTCACTCATTTCTAATGCCAGACAGTTCAAAGTTGGACAGGCACAAGGAGGATTGGAAGGCATTCCCACAATCCTTTGCGTAGCAACTATATTATCAATTTTCCGGCCCGGTCACGTGAGCAATTCATTGGAGATCGGACCTCAGCAGTACAAATTTTCACACAGCATCTCAAAAACTAAAGTTTAGGCTAGCTTTGACTTCCCCGAATTTCTGGCCAATATTTTACAATTGAAAGCCAAAGAAAAATGGGAAAATATGCAGATAATTACCTGTGATTTGAGTGAAAACTTTTCAATTTTAGTTCGCGCGCTGCTGACGCAATCTGATCACGCCATTTTCGAACAACGAGCGCGCGCTCAAAGCTGCTTTTGTACGAGCGCGCGACTGAATAAACCAAAGTATTACTTATTTCTCCCCTTCATTTTTTCAGGTAATTATAATTGTTTTTCAAGTGTTCATTATGAAACCAAATTTTGCATCTTTATTTTATTGCAGAACAATAAAGTTCATTTGGCTTTTCTGATTATCAAGAGTATATTTATTTTTCAGTTCCGACTTCGGAAAGGTCTCTTTTTCGCCATTCAAATAGACTACTTTATTCTAAAAACTGTCTGGGGCCTGGAACCGAATCCGCCATTACAATGACGTCACTGTGAGGCCTCGCAAGTGACAATCCCTTCGTATGATCATGTAGGACGACACAACAAAAAAATAGAATAGAATAAATCACAATACAATTCAATACAAAAAATGAAATACAGTAGAACGCAACACAATACTTAACAAATAAAAGATGGTTCTCCTTGTTCTATAAAAAATAAATTGCATGCTCGAGGTCTTGAAAAATTGCGAACGCGAGTGCATTTAGCAGCATTTCAAGACATCGAAAGTACATTATTTCGTTATAGAACAAGGAGAACCATATTTTATTCGTTTTATAATATAAACTTCAATCTAGACGAAGGAAAGTAAGCTATCTAATTTTAATAACCCACATAAATATCTAACTATAAAGCAAACTGACTGTGAAAACTCCATTTTACTGTACCTGACTTGTTTACAACATTTCTCGTCGCTGATTGGTTCAATTGTGACAGCTTGACATTGACGATCTGAAAGCTCGTTTCTTATTGGATGAAATAACCTGCTATAAAAAGAACATGTCGATTGATAAAAGTAAAATACAGAAATTGCAAGACTGCCGGCCGCAAACGGGCTGTAAAATTGTCAACTGATCAAAACTGGAAACACAAAGTGCTTTCTTTTTACAATGTAAATAAAGTTGGATTGATTGATTGATTAATGTGTGGTCAGCACAGGAGAAGTTAATCTGCACATTGTGATAGTGTTGAAAATGCCCGATGGAAAAACATTTATAGAGAAAGCGGCATCTGAGACTGAGTTACGTGAGTTGAGGTTCCCGACTATTTTCTACAACTAGAGGTAATCAAAGATTATTGAAGTGCGTTCGAACCTGTTTTGCATATTCTGTGGCCTAACGAAAAAAATTGTCCTATAATGTTACATGCTGAATGAAACATATTTTTTTGCATTGTACCAAGAAGTTATTATATGTAAAAAATTACTTCTGTTGGCCACAATGACTTGGTTCACATAGTTTGTGACCACGTTGGGTCAGATTGTTTGTGTTCAGCACATCGAGTGAGTTGATTTGATTCGGCCGGAGAACGGCTTTCCTAAGTGCTCTAAATGTACCCGAAACATTTAAAAATAACTAGGGATATTGAAAATTGACTTAGTTTTGATTTTTTTGAAATGGTGTGATAATAATTTGCTTGCCTTGTGATATGATTGTGAATTTGTTTGTTAAGATAGAATGTGTCATTAAATGTTTCTGGAAGTTGGTTATTATGATATAAGAACAGCAATTTCAACTCGATATCCTTTCCGTTTCAAACCTAGGTTCTTTAGGTTAGTATTTTGCCGCTCAAACACAATGTTACTTAAGAAAATTTAATGACACATTCTATCTTAACAAACAAATTCACAATCATAACACAAGGCAAGCAAATTATTATCACACCATTTCAAAAAAATCAAAACTAGGTCAATTTTCATTATCTTACAAAGGACCAATAGTTTAGAATCAGTTATATAAATTATACAAAGAAAATCAATCACTGTGCTGTTTTAAAAAGCTTGTAAAGTGTCAACTACTAGATGAAAAAGGCATTAATCCATGATTATCATGATTATATTTAGATTGTTATCAGTTGCAAAATATTAATGAACCTGGAAATTAAAGCATTCATATAACACATATTAGACATATTACAGGGGTCTATACCTGATAAGCATGTACTTGTTTTAATTAGATTCCTCATCAATACATCTTATACTTATGTAATTTCACAATTCTGCACTGCATTGTAATTGATGAAATAAATATGATGATGATGATGAGTCCCCTCGCAATCTCCCGTCGCACGTGCAAAGATCGAGAAACTGCTTCGCTTGCAAGTTCACGACGACATCACGTGACACAGGGAAGTTGACAAAAGATTCGTGAATCTCGACAGCTTCCCGCTTGTGGTCTACGTGAACGTGACCACAGGGAGACCAACGCAAGATTAGGATGCGTTCTCCTTCGTCTAGACTTTCTCAAAGTCCTTCTTAGCCCCTCGCACGAAGGACTTTTCCCACTTGCAGCGCGCCAAATTTACCGGTTGATTTTTCAACCGGAGGCGTGTCTTATGACGTAATAAGATTTGCCCAATCACAAAGCGTAAATTCTTCAGGTATTGTATGTTGACGTGTCAAGTCAGTCGACCGTGGATGTGATATTTACAATTTGAGTGTACTCAGAAAGAGTTTGTCAAAGGCGCGAAATGTAAGCTCCGCCCCTGAAACGTGTTTTCGCGCGGAAACATAATCCCCCGACTAATAATAATAATAATAATAATAAATCTTTATTTAAACACGGTAATATACATCAGCGTAGCTGCTTTTCAGATAGCCGTGAGGGATGCACTAAAATAAATATCTAGTAACTAATATCACTAATTATATAGGTATTATATAGGTGTAGTAAAAACAAGACTAAAATACTCTAGGATAATTGTTTTACAATAAGTACTAATGCTAATGTATAATCAAATTTCCTTAAATATAATAAATTATAAAATTGAAAGATAAAAAATATTTTTTACTAATAGATGCTTTAAAAGCGTCTAAAGATACAGAGTCTGTTAGGGCCTTAGGTAATTGATTCCACAGTAGGGCACCACTGTAACTGAAACTCTTTTTTAGGTATTCACGAGTAGGGCGTGGTATAGAATAATTATTCTGACTAACACTTCTTAAAACTTGAAAATAATTCTGATAAATAGTCAGTACATAAACCGTGATGGATTTTATACATCATAATTGCCATATGTGTATTTCTTCTAGTTTGTAGATCATCCCATCCAAGTACGACTCAATTTCATGCAAGTGAAACAAGTCGAACTCGCCGCTCGCTTCGATTTTTGACCCAGTAATCGCTTACCCAGTGACTCAGCGAGTTCGACTTGGAGCAAGTCTATCCTTCGGCGAACGCAACTAGTAGTTTCAAATTGAAAGTGACATGCTGTCGAGCGAATATAGTAGCAATCGATTAGAATCTAAGCCATGTATTGAAGGCCATCATAAAATTATACCCATCTAATCAGCATTTAATATTATAAGAGTCTAATATTATAAGAGCACGATTTGAATGAATGAAAATATTCATCAAAGCTGAACGCAGAGTAACAAATGGAGCATTGGCGTCGTGCTCACTTTTGATTAACCCCTGATATTCTTTGTCGTACTTTATAATCCAAACTAATTGGTTGTCATTTGCTGGTTTGTTTGGCTCAATGGGCTCTACCACAACGGACGGTACACGTGTGTATTTCCCTGGAATTGAATCGCAGATCAACGTCTCCTGAGAGCAGAGGTTTGTCATCTGTAATTTGCCTTTCCTGTCGCCGAGAGAAACCTCTATGCGCCATGGTATCTGGATTTCCATTGGCCGAGAAAAACGAGACGGTACACATTGTAGATTTCAGATTGTCCATTTCCTATTGTTAACGGCAAGAGAACGGCGAAGAAGACAACATAAATCTTCGAGGATATAAATAAAAGCTTTCTTTTGGATAACTTAAGGTAGATTTATTGAACGGTAATTTAAAGGTATTCTGAGCAGTTCAGCAAAATAAGACGAAGACAAAGTTTGAAGCCCTTATAAATCGTCGGCAAACAAAAAACTGCGTGACGACATAAATAACGGCTGCGAAGGATAATGTGGGTTCTTGCAGAACCAGCGAGGATCGCCAAAAAGTCATGCCCATAAATTTATTTCATTTATCAACCGAAAACTGTCAACCTGCACTTTGTACCCTCCGTTAGCTCACGTGCTCATTTTCTCACGTGACTTGACTCATAAATAATCCCGACATACATACAGACAAACAAACAGACATCGCCGTACTTTCAAACTTGCAGCGATTATATACTGGATCGCCTTGCGGCTCGCCAGCTGTAGTGTTTTGTAATGACTACAAAGATAACTGAGCTGAGCACGAGGTCTTTACTAGATTTCCAAGATGGCTGACTACTCTGTTAACACTACTGAGCATGCGCGCGTAGCGTGTCCGATGTCCATACACCATGCGGGCTCATGATTAAGTTAATCAGAATACTACAACTCCACTTTTTTAAAGTTCAGCTAGGGATGGCTAATGTCTTTGGGAATTGAACCTTAACGAGGTCAATGCATATACATGTAAGCTAAGAATGCATAAACAAAACTTTAACAGTTCATACGTCGCAAACTTAAACATAATCTAACAATTTCTGTGGCTTCCAGACTGCCCTTCCACTTGAGGTCCTCTTGATGTCATTTCCGGATCCTTTGATTCTTCTCAGTTGATACAGCTGGTTTCACGGGTTCTGCAAGCTTGATTTCTTCTGTGGGTGCTGGAGGGTCCTGAGGTGGACTACCTGGTCCAGGAGCCTCTGCCAGGCTTTCTTCCGTCTTCTTTTCACAGGTCTTCAGTAGATGTCGCCTATTCCTTCTTAGTACTCTGCCGCTGGGGGCTTTTACGAAGTATGATCTCGGTGTATCTGCCTTTCCAGTGACTACAGCAGGATGTCACCGGTCTTTGATTTGCATACGCACAGCTTAATTCACCTGGATTCATGGTTGGCAAGTGCTTGGATCCAATATCATAGTAGGCCTTTTGTTGTTCTTGTTTGTGTTTCAGCTTGTCTTCTATCAGCTTTGGATCTATGGTTCTAGGTCTTAGCTGATCAGAAGTGGTTGGAACTGTTTACCTCAACCTGCGACTCATGGCTATCTGTGCTGGGGATCCTATTCCATCTATGGGTGTGTTTCTATGTTTTAGTAGACTGAGATAGGGATCCTTATTGTCTACTTTGGCCTTGTTGAGCAGATTCTTTATGGTTTGGACTGATTTCTCTGCTAGGCCATTGGCTTGAGAGTGGTAGGGTCTTGTTGTTACGTGTGTAAAACCCCATTCCTTGGAGAACTGTTTGTACTCCTGACTTGCAAATTGAGGGCCATTGTCTCCTCTCATAGTACTGGGAATGCCATGTCTTGCAAACACAGACTTTGTGTGTGCAATCACAGTCTTACTTGTGGTATCTTCTAGCTTGGCTACTTCTACGTATCGAGAGTAGTAGTTAACTATCAACAGATATTCAACATTGTTCCACTGAAAGAGATCAGTTGCTACCATATCCCATGGTTTGGTGGGTAGGGGTGTTACCACCATTGGTTCCTTTGCATTTGAGTTGCGATGCTCGAGGCATGTGGCACAGGTGGATACCATCTTACTTATTTCTTCTCCCATGCCTGGCCAAAACATGACATCTCTTGCACGCTGCTTGCTTCTCTCAATGCCCATGTGGTCGCTATGTATTCTACTCAGCATTTCTGGACGTAGTGTTAGTGGTATCACGATTCTCTCACCTTTCAAAATGATACCATTAGCTTCAGACAGTTCTTCTTTAAAGTTCCAAAACTCTTGGATTTGCTGTGGTATCTTGGACCTTTTGTTTGGCCATCCTTCCAGGATTGTTGACTTCAGAGTTTGCATTGACTCATCCTGCTCAACAGCAGTTCTAATTTCCTCAAGTGTGCTGTCAGTGGCTGGGATGTTGGCCAGTACTGAGTGGACATAGCATGACAAAGAAGGTGCAACACGTTTCTAATTTTCCCTCTAGGATGATATAAATGCCGGTTGTGTGTGTGGGGGGGGGGGGGGGGGGGGGGGGGTTAATCAATTCTGTGCAAGGCTTCAAGGGTGGGCCACTGATAATTTTGCATGAATCAAGGTGTGGGTCATGAAAAACGATTTTTAGGAAAATTTGATTTTTCCAGCCCACCCCCCCCCCCCCCCCTATACTTTATGACCAGTCCCTGAGTGGACGCGAGGGTTAGAGAACTTCCACCTTAAACATATAATTTAGACGATCTAAGAGAATATATACATAAAAATGAAAACGTGAAGCTGACTTGCCTAGAATGACTACTTTCACGCCGCTAGAAAGCATTATATTGCTACTTATTACCCATAATGTAATGAGTTGTATTAACCGTGTTGGCAGAATATCAATTTCTGACTAATAGCTCCTGCATCAATCTGACGTCAGAAATTACATTTAATGAATACATCTGATTTGACATTGTCCTGATTGCCATTCCATTTCGTTGGCTTAAATAAGTTGATCTCCAAAATAATTTAAAACATTACTCAATACACCTTTTTTTATCAAAAAACGAGTGTCGATATAGAGGTCTGCGACCTAGAAACCGCCATTTTTAATGTCCTGGCAGCCCTTCCAAATATGGAATATGTTATTTTCCTAATATGGAAGAGGCCGCGGGAAGTTCAAAACGACACTTTTGCTCGCTATTTTATTGATATGGCTGAGTTTGATAAACCATATACAACATTCGCATTCGTGTTGAATAATTATATTATTTATTTGTCGTTTACTTAAACCGGTATAATGACAAATTGTATGTTTGCTTTTCTATTTCAGTTTTGTCAGTACACACAACAAACAAACAAAGGTCAACCTGACTCAAAAATTTGATAACTGGCAGTATAACTGGAGGAACTCTCTCGAACAGCGAATGCCCTGGTTAGGAAAAATTAGTGGACTACTTACGACCTCGACAAATTATGCTTATAGCGAATGGGGAACCATTATATCAAGTACGAGGAAGAACAATCCGGCGCCGTGGATTGGCTTTGGAATGGTGAACCCGGGCGTCATTTGGTACTGGATCAATGAAGACGACTGTGATGCAAGTAGAAGGCCAGGTACGATACATTGTTTGTATAAACATGTTAAAATAGAAATACAGTTGACCGAGAGGCAATCTCGGCATCGCGTCGTAAATTCACAGCTGCTTTAAGTATTTATAGCTAGCACCAAGAGATCACAAGTAAGAGAGGGAATCTCCAATACGCGCACTTGTGCGATGGTAATGTAAGAATACTTTATACCAAGAGAGCATAAGAAAGAGAGGGAATCTCCAATACGCGCACTTGTGCGATGGTAATGTAAGAATACTGTATACCAAGAGAGCATAAGTAAGAGAGGGAATCTCCAATACGCGTACTTGTGCGATGGTAATGTAAGAATACTGTATACCAAGAGAACATAAGTAAGAGAGGGAATCTCCAATACGCGCACTTGTGCGATGGTAATGTAATAATACTGTATACGAAGAGAGCATAAGTAAGAGAGGGAATCTCCAATACGCGCACTTGTGCGATGGTAATGTAAGAATACTGTATACCAAGAGAGCATAAGTAAGAGAGGGAATCTCCAATACGCGCACTCGTGCGATGGTAATGTAAGAATACTGTATACCAAGAGAGCATAAGTAAGAGAGGGAATCTCCAATACGCGTACTTGTGCGATGGTAATGTAAGAATGCTGTATACCAAGAGAGCATAAGTAAAAGAGGGAATCTCCAATACTCGCACTTGTGCGATGGTAATGTCAGAATACTGTATACCAAGAGAGCATAAGTAAGAGAGGGAATCTCCAATACGCGTACTTGTGCGATGGTAATGTAAGAATACTGTATACCAAGAGAGCATAAGTAAGAGAGGGAATCTCCAATACGCGAACTTGTGCGATGGTAATGTAAGAATACTGTATACCAAGAGAGCATAAGTAAGAGAGGGAATCTCCAATACGCGCGCTTGTGCGATGATAATGTAAGAATGCTGTATACCAAGAGAGCATAAGTAAGAGAGGGAATCTCCAATACGCGTACTTGTGCGATGGTAATGTAAGAATACTGTATACCAAGAGAGCATAAGTAAGAGAGGAAATCTCCAATACGCGTACTTGTGCGATGGTAATGTAAGAATACTGTATACCAAGAGAGCATAAGTAAGAGAGGGAATCTCCAATACGCGCACTTGTGCGATGGTAATGTAAGAATACTGTATACCAAGAGAGCATAAGTAAGAGAGGGAATCTCCAATACGCGTACTTGTGCGATGGTAATGTAAAAATACTGTATACCAAGAGAGCATAAGTAAGAGAGGAAATCTCCAATACGCGTACTTGTGCGATGGTAATGTAAGAATACTGTATACCAAGAGAGCATAAGTAAGAGAGGGAATCTCCAATACGCGTACTTGTGCGATGGTAATGTAAGAATACTGTATACCAAGAGAGCATAAGTAAGAGAGGAAATCTCCAATACGCGTACTTGTGCGATGGTAATGTAAGAATACTGTATACCAAGAGAGCATAAGTAAGAGAGGGAATCTCCAATACGCGCACTTGTGCGATGGTAATGTAAGAATACTGTATACCAAGAGAGCATAAGTAAGAGAGGGAATCTCCAATACGCGCACTTGTGCGATGATAATATCTTGATGTGAATTATAAAATAAAATAAATATTTTATTTGTTATAGCAGGCTGAGTAGTGGATGAAGAGCTACCTCGTGGAAATGCCACTGATTAATCCGTTATTATTATTATTAATTACATGACGTCAAGGTATTTGCAATCATTTCTTAGTGGTTGCGAATGGGCGTTTCTGCTGATATAGGAAAACAAATTTCTAACATCCTTTTATTTCAACCATGGGTATAACAATGATAGTGTCTTTTATTATTTTGCTTGTGTCATTGATTTCCACTGCTCATTAAATTATTTCGTAAATTCTTGCCTCCATATAAATCAAGATCTATTCATTTTAATTGTATTGTTGTTTCATGCGTTGTTCCTTTTTTCGGCAGCGGTTCAGTTATTGTGTTCAGTTCTTTTGTGCCCGGCTATGTTTAACACAGATAACCCAAATTAGCGTTTTTCGCCGGGTTTACTCCTAAAAGGTTAGTAAATTACGTTTTAGCGATATTTTTCCTAGCTCAGTGGAAACATACCTTTATTTCCAACATCGAGAGCTTAGAAAATTCTAGGGCTTATAGTTCACTTTAACTCTTTGTCGTCTGATCGTGTGTGAGCTCAACTGGTGAAATCCTGAGTACTAACTCAACCCTCCCCCTCAGTTCAAGTTTGGCTAGCCCGGGGTAGTTAAATACTGCTGAATTTTTAAGCCGAGGGCTCAAACTTTCCCCACAATGCCATTGGGAAGAATTCTACGTACTCGTCGACGATAGGTATCGCTACTTTTGTAGGGTTTCCAATGAAATGTGCTCTAATTTTGGAGAAAAATGCCACTGTCAGAGAGCTTGAGGACATCATTAAGTCTGAGGACAGCTGAAAAGTACTTGGTTTGCTTCTAGTAGGCTTTGTGAGGGGACTACACAGGGTTTTCCTCTTGTGTTTGTTCTTTCAGACACAGGACAAAATTATTCAATGAAATCCTTGAAATCCTGCAGTTGGCAGTCTTTTACCTCTGCTCAACCTATTAGGATGTGTTTTTGTCACTTTAAAGCAACGGCTTGAGTCCAAATCACCGCTCTTGGTTGTAGGGGTCCCAGAGGGGGGACCCCTTGTGGAATTTTTGTCCATTACCCAAGCATGCAATTGGAGTGGGTACAGGAGAACGTGGTGGAGAGAAATGCAGTGACAAGAATAGCGCAGTTCACAGTCGCTTGGTATGTTTTGTGGCAAAAAAACCTGGTGGTTGGAAATATTAAAAAAAGGTACTGTAACGACTGAGTGCCGATTTTGTGTTTGCTTTTGATTTCAAGTGCAAATGGGAAGGGTGTTTTGAGCCGATTTTTAGCTCCTTAAAATTCGTGAAAATCGAAGAAACAAAACGATCGCCAAAACAAATGAGCTTTTCTCCATAATGAAAGAATCGAGCGATCCCTGTTATAGCTCTGACTTTGAAGCCATTCATCCCTTCGCATAATATCGTCTTTCCATGTGATGCAATAATTTTTCTCATATCGGACTAATGCGTACGATATTTACAGGCTCGGACGGTAAAGAGTCAATAGAGTGGAATGGTTATGAAACCCAGCGACTTTCTTTGTTATAGGTCTTTGTTCGCTTTTTTCAACGGTGATTGTGCACAAAACACAATAGATATTAGAATTTTTTAATCAATCAGCCAATAGAAACGTGTAGGTTCAGTCGTTCAGGGGACGCTAAACGCCCTGTTTTACAGTGAAACTTTTTCGTGAACCAGTGCGAGACAATTTCTCCAAGAATTCACCGTGTAACATGTTTTAGTTGATACTCGTAAAATTCTGTTCACCAGCCTCCCTCGATATAGTTATTTCTAGTGCCGAAGAGTCGCAGAGGACAATGATAGAAAACTAACACAACTAATTAAACAATCCTGGGTAAACATTACTGACAAACAGAGGGGATCATTGAAAGTGAGAATTAGATCGGATTTGTATATTCATATTCATATTAGAGTACGCTGAGTCAGGTCGAATAATCAAATCATAATTCAGTGGAGGGAGAACTTCCAATTCCGAAACTTGTGTCGCCGTCCAGATTTCCATTCTTCAAATTGCCGCACTCCCCAGCAATTCTCATACTCTGTAATCCTTGTAATCAAATCAATGAGTTGATTTGATAGGAAAAGGTTTTCTTCATCCGTTTACGGCTCTCTACATCTTTTACCTTTTTTGCTTCTCTCCCGGATCACTTTCAACGCTGACCCAGAATCGGTCTGCGTTTCGTCAAAGCGCTCTGAAGAAAATTATGATTACAGGAAATATAATTGTCCTCAATTCTATAAAAACCGTAAACGTATGTTAAAAACGAAGAGCATTTTTTATTTCAACGCATGCAGTAGGATGAATTTTCATTTAGATGCTTTTTGATTGGACTTCTGTTATGTATTCCCCATAAAGTTTTATTCCCCCCTTAACGTCCAATGGACGTCAGTGGTTTTTTTTATTTGTCGACGGCCCCTTATCCAAGAAGTTGCACACAAATATGCAAGTAGCTAGAGTTCGTTCTCGAGGTCTTATAGTTGTCATGTCTCTGAATGTAGTTACTGATAACTCTTTTTAGAACTGTAAACTAGAACTAATGTACAAATGTGCTGTATTTGGAAAGGTTTTCAAAGTACAGCAAATATGCAAACCGCTATTGTTTTATCCCTTAATTTCCCTCAGCTTTAAAACCCTGCCCACTTGAATATCAGGTATCACCACGTTATCTGAAACGAGACTCTTCATTGGCCGATATGTGTCACGAATATCTAGTGATGTTTGAGAATAATAATTCACATCAAGATAAATACTGCGAGATCTTTATATAACGTTAAAACAGTACACTTCGAAAATTGATTGTTCTCTTACGTATTATGCCTTTTTACGAAGTGGAAAACGTCTACTATGCCTCGTCACCATTGACACCAGTATAAGTATCACGTACTAATACTATGCCTCGTCACCATTGACACCAGTATAAGTATCACGTACTAGCCCGCGCGTATGGGCCTTTTGCAGCAATGCAGTCACGTGGTTGTACTGGTTGCAAAGTAATTCATATATTTAAAGCACTTGCACGAGATCGGTAGTGTTATTAGCAAAACCTATTTGTAAATGCTATTTTCCACCTCCAATCGATTGTCGATCTTTATAAAACAGTGTCTAAAGATAGCTTGCCACCCAGCATCCATGGCAAAGCCTTTCCCATGGGGGTCACGAGCTCAATTCATTCGTTAACGATGTATCATATCGACACGTGACTGTTTCCTGCAAAAAGGCAGCCGAATGGTATTATAAAGATTCGTACTTTCCATCATATCAGAAATTGTTTAGCCGATCATTGAGAAATTTTGAACCATGTATTTTCTGATATTGAAGAATAGTAAACAGATGAAACAGAATAACAAGATACATAATATTTTCGGAGATATGAGTGCTGCTTTCGACGTAAAATGCGAACATCTTCAAAACGAGATGACTAGAAAAAACGAACCCATGAGCTTTGTTGACCACGCGATCACGGTATAGTACGCGCGCTCTCATGGGAGTTTGTTCAATAATTATTCTCAAGCCGAAAGAGAATAGAGAACATAAATACGTTATTTACAGGCTTAGGGTTGATGCGTATAGGGAAAAACTGTGCAGTCGGTCTTGAAAGTACTGACCACGGTCTGAGGCCTCGATTGTCAGTACATTTCAACCTCGGGCACAGTGTTTCTCTATACGGTCCTCTCAGCCGGTAAATAACTCATATTTATTAGAATGTCAGTACTGTGGTCTCGGTCAGTACATTTCAAGACCTCGGGCACAGTGTTTCTCTATACGGTACTCTCAGCCGGTAAATAACTCATCAGTATTTATTAGAATGTCAGTACTGTGGTCTCGGTCAGCACATTTCAACCTCGGGCACAGTGTTTCTCTATACGGTCCTCTCAGCCGGTAAATAACTCATATTTATTAGAATGACATATTTACCATATATGCAATACGACCGGCAGATGTTATGAACTTCTTTCGATATTTATTTATTTACTTCTATTCTTCAGTAAACGGAGGTCTAACGACTTGGAGCTCCTGGAGCAAGTGCAGTCGTTTGTGTGCTAACGGGAAACAAATCCGGAAAAAAACCTGCACTAGTCCTACTCCAAGATGTGGAGGAAATACTTGCAGTAACGTGGTTAGACTGGCACGAAATTGTTACTACTGTCCGGGTGAGTCCTGCTCAAGTAAAGTAATGTCTTATTGTTAACAGATCCTTTCCATAATTATGGATTTCTACTTCCGATTACATTTCTAGACTCGCTTTCATACAACCGGAAGTAGACACCCATATTATGCAAAATATCTATTGTATAGAAAGTTTCAAGTGCTTCTAATTCCTTTTTTAATTTTTATACCTATGAACCTTTGAAAGGTTTTGAATACTTCTGCGAAGAAAGTTTTGGTTTACAGATAATACTCTCAGTTATGTTCTACGCTTGTTTGAAATAGTGAACAATTGACATTTGCTGACCCATGACTGCGTAAGAAAAAGCCTGGGTCGATTCCCAGGTAGACGTCATCTATATAAATTGATTCAATTTTGAAATAATGTAAAGAATACTTAGCAATTTGCCGTAAATTCTCTGTAAGCCTTTTGTTTTCGCAGACGTAATCAAAACCTTTCAAAGGTTCATAGGTATAAAAATTGCAAAAGGGATTAAAAGCACTTTAACGGATCAGTACAAATTCCTACTTCCGGAAGTGAGGCTAAATGTGTCTTGCTGTAACTAGTAGCAGGGGAGTGGGGTGCCGCAGTGGTTAAGCGCTTCGCCTCTCACCTCTGTGGCCCAGGTTCGATCCCCGGACGTGGCGCCATATGTGAGTCGAGTTTGTTGATATCTCGCCCTTGCTCCGGTGTTTTCCTCCGGTTCCTTCGGTTTTTCCTCCCTCCACAAAACCAACACGCTAAAATCCAATTCGATCTGAGAATTAGTCGGGTCCTGGCTTTTATCAGTCGCTTATGGTTGTTTCAGGTCCGTTAGAAATTCAGAGTAGGAACCCAGATTTATGGAAAGGGTCTCTTCCCAGGCGTCGAAACGCTTTACATTATAAACATCAACCGGAAGGCGAAGCTACACCTTAGGCGGAGTTTTCAGTATAAATACCACTTAAATGCTGCAGGACATTACCTTGTATTGTTACTTAGCAATGATCATAGTCCCATTACATAAATGAACGCTCCAGGTAATGAACTAAGATATAGTATGGGAGATGGACGCTCCTGGTAATGAACTAAGATATAGTATGGGAGATGGACGCTCCAGGTAATGAACTAAGATGTAGTATGGGAGATGGACGCTCCGGGTAATGGTTTCTGTTAGTGCGTTACTACTTCCGCATTTGTAGCGATAACCAGGCGTTAAAGTGCCCTACAGTCAAATGTTTATTTAGTGATGTTTTTTGCGTATTTGTAAAGTAAAGTGCTATATTTTTCATGTCTAAACGTTTCACGGCGGTCCCTATAGCTTTCGTCGTGTAACAATAGTGACCGCCAAAAAAAGTCATCAGATCCAAGATGGCTCATACTCTTGTCTAATGTTTTTAAAAAACTAAAAGTATATTTTTCCAACTTTTTCAACATATTTTCAACTTAGACCATATTGCCAACAATTTAACGGCAACTTGTTCCAACAGCCAGGGTTTTCTTCAAATTAAGAAACATTTTACTATTCAACTATTTAACTGATAAAAACATTGGGCTCATATGCACTTCATGAACGAGTTTAGAGGTCACGCAAGAGAGTTTTTGTAATTCCGCTGGGATTATAAACATGGTCGGCATGTGAATAAGGTCCATAGACTGTTTTCGTTTCTATTGTTTTTCTTCTTCTTTCAGAGAGTCCTATCAGAAATCAAGGCAATATGTGTATCCAGCCTAAGCAAGGAGGACGTGGAAAGAACTGTAATATTAATGACAATACCGAGCTTGTCTACAAGAGAGGTTGCGACAATCAACAAGCACTTTTTACTTACGATCCTGAGGAGAAAATCCTAAGACACAAGTGCAGTGGCAAATATGTTTGCCCAAAAGGTGAATCCCAATGCAGAAATATATTTTTATATTGTTCAGTCAACCTTGCTAATCAACAGTTATTGAATACGTTAGCTATGTGTAAATACAAGAATTAATACTCACTAAGCAATAAGTCACGGTCAAACAGTTTCAACATCAGCCATGAGTGCAACACCGGTACAGGATTTGTTGAAACTTGAAACCGTTTTAAATGGCCTTTAACGAAGTCAGCCTCACTCCAACATGCTTTCAATGTCTGTCAACAGATTCAGATTTCAGGTTTCTCTATTTTCCACATATTTTACTACACGGATAATTACAATTTCAAGAGTATGATAAACATTCAGGAGGTCGATACATGAAAAATAGTAAGTAATTATATACTGGAAAAGGCTGAGCAAAAAATGATGATTGTCTGTGGCGAGCTACCAGTTATTTGGTGATGCCGAAGGCAGAGGCAAATAACTGGTAGCGAGACACAGACAATTCATCATAGTTTGCGATAGCTGCAGTTCCAATAATTAATTTATTATTCAGTAATTGGACATCCAAAATCCTCTCAATTTCCTCCTCTGAACACTCTGGAAACCGAGCAGCAATGTCGGGATTTGTTGTTGAACAGCACTGCGCATGCTCACAACAATATCTGCAGCAAACGCTTATTTGCGCGGAATTATCTGCAGGTGAATCAACCAATCAAAATTCGCGATACCTAGGAAATGAATAATAACATTAATTGTTTTATATAAACATCCACGATGTTTACAGCCATTTCCAACGGTTTCAAGATCCGTTTCAGCAAATGTTGTATACCACTGTTGAACAGGCGTTGAAATGCTTTTGACTTACAGATAAAAACAACAATTTTTAGTTATGAAATTGAAGATGATGAATGAAAACATGATTTTTCGAATGTTTAAGAAAGTGCATTTAAGGCATTTAAGAGCAGATGTCTACAAAATCAAACAAAATCGAAAATCTGCGGCAAAAGTCGAAAAATAGAATTCGCTCCCCTTTTGCATATAGGTAGCCCTTAGTCAGAATACAAACGCTGTGTAGTTTGTTTCGTGAAATATTATATTTATTTATTTCCGGGAAAAACGGGAAAAATCCCATTGAGCTCCAGACACGATTCCGGAGGCCCGACAGCGTTGAAACTCGGCCGTGTTCGCTCGATTCGCGTGTCAAAACTATTGAACCGAGAATTATTGTAATACTACCAGCTTAGTATATGGCTCTTCCTTGTTCACTCAGAAGAATTTCATAAACCTTTGATTATTTTAAGACTTCGAGGGAAGTCGAGAGCAAAGTAGCCTGTTTTGTTATGACAATCGGTAGGTCCAAAAGGACTGTGATTTTAACCATGTGCCAGAGCTCCGAATTCCATGGTCGATAATATTCTTTCATCATATTCTTTGACGTTCTTGGCTAGACGTATACCGGCCACATGACAAACGGTCGTAAATTGAATTTAACGATTGTTCCTCATGAACACATGTATCCTAATGTTCTTTGTGTCGATGATATCAATTGCTTTCCAAGCTTGGGGCAGCATCCACTAGAACCATGATAAATAAGTAGTGCTGTTTCAGAGCTTCCATGCTTCCATTCTGTATTCACTGCTGTGATTAATTTGCATATTGCCGAGACAAGAGTGCGTTACAATGTTTTTATTCGTGGGGGTAGGGGAGGCGGAGACCGTTTTATAGTTTGTATGGTTTTGAGTTACCAAGAGGTAGGTTATCACAGAAAAGGAAAGGAGGCACAGGTTTATGAAAGGAAGTGTAAGCAGGAGCCCCCGCGGATATGGACATTTCCAACAAGTTTTTAGCCTAACTTTGAATGAATTCCTTTTTTGCATAATTTTTTGTTCGTAACGGTGAAAATAGTTCAACATATCTTTATTTTATATGGCAAGTTTGTATAATATTCTGACGCAGCTTTGTCTCCGCTAACAATCCTTTAATATACGCTCAATTCACACTGTATCATAAGTAAGTAAGTAATAGTATTTATTTAACCGGTAATAATAATAATAATAATAATAACAAAAACAACACTAATAATAATGGCCATATTTATATAGCGCCATAGTCACCACATCTCATGGCGCTTTACATATATAAACTGACACATTATTACTGACGCATGGTCAGTGAATCGAATGTTTTCGGACTGTTTGCTAATATCATGGTCATAATTGAAAACAATAATGCAGAGCGATTTCGTATGAATGGGCCAAAATAATATGACACGTCCGTTGCTTACCATAACCGTACAGTAACGTACCATACCGTAACTCTGTAATTTGATTGGATCAGAAAGACAAAAAAGGGAAGTCGTTGTTGTAGCTTGTCAAGTGGTTGGCCTTCCTGTTGTATTGTTTTGAAGTAGGGAGTGGCCTGGAGACAAGTTAGTAGCTTAGGCACTCTCGCGCTCAGCTCCTCGCGATGCGCGCGAAGAGCTTACCCGGCCGCGGGCTTCCTGTGACTGAAAAAGAAACCGAACCGAGTTGCTTGCGGAGGAGGCTAGGGTCGGGTGGAACTTCTCGAAATGAGGGAGAGTATTGGCCTACCCAACAATAGAAAACACCCTAACCTTTAGACAGTGCAGTAATATATATATATATATATAGGCAAGCCTATGAGCGGAGCTCCCAATAATTAAATAGAAAGAGATGCACGCGCATATATGTAATGGAAATTAATTTACTCGGTCGTGCAAAACATGTCGCTAAAATTTCACTCTAATGCCTATGTATGGTGCTCCGCTATAAAAACAATAGAAGTATGTATTATGGTACAATCAGAATACAGGTCTCGAGAGGCTACGTGCTACTCAGTAATTGCTAGCGCAGATCCAAAGGTCAGAGGCAATGTGAATGGTCACGCCATCGATGCGCAGCATCGGCCTCCGGAAGGCAGGAATGCTCCCCGTGATGTTTTTTAGTATTCTCCATAATACGCTAAATAATAAAATGCCACGGCCATGTACGTTAAGGTGGTGTTACACGAGACGACTTTTAACGATGATTTTTAATGCATGTTACACGAGACAACTTTTAGCGCAACATTGATGCGGCAACGGGTATGTTACACGGGACGATTTTTAGCGCAACATCTACCTAGCACCTAGGCTCCTACTCCGAAATCCTCGTTTAAAAACATGGCGGACGAGTGGAGTCTTTGTTTGTTGACGTAACCTCGTTTCCGTGGGCGTAGCGAACAGGTTTCTGGGACGACGTTGCGCGAAAAGCCAACGGCGAGGGTGTTAAACGAAGCAACTCCAACAAAATTCGGGCAACAATGTTGCAGGTTTTTGAAGGTAATTCGAAACTTGCAACATGTTGCCGCAACGAAGATTGCGTTAAAAATCGTCCAGAGCGCCATGTTACACTATGTAACGTCGTTAAAAATTGTCTCGTGTAACATCACCTTTAGTTTTTAGGCACCAAAACGACTGGTTAGAACCTATGGTATCCAGGGTATGCAATTTAATCTTGTTAATCAATTATTTTTAAGACTTAAAAGTGAGCAGTATTTTATAACTTTGGCTTGTAAACGTTTATTTTTCTTCACGCGTTTCGTCGATTTGACGTCATCGACTGAATTACTATCAGTGAAAAAAACCCAGGAAATTCCAAAAAAGAATCGGCCCTGTCACAATGCGATGTACGTGTAGACTTGTAAGCGCCGATGGACTTACATGTGTTAATGATACAATTTGTATAGGGCCGGAAACATTGTTCTAGAGTTTTGCAGCTCTGGTGAAGTACTAAGGACTTTCTATAAATGTTAGTCTGTTGATGCTTGTAATGAACGGCAGTTGTTGCATGGTATCCAAACTACGGGTTTCATAATACCGGCCATTGCTCGTTAGTATCCAATGTATACTGATGACAATATAAATAAGACCAGTTCTAGACTTAACTGGCTAAAACACTAGATCAGTTATTTTCCTTCAATACTCTAGTGGCAAGAGGATCGTCACAGGTAGTCTCTCAGCATTGGGCATTTGCTGGTCGGGTAGTTCACTATAATATCGTTCTGTTCACGCTATAATGTATGTAAGCAGCAGATTACTTCTGTACTCCAGTGGTATAGTCTAATCAAGAAGCAGTAGAGTTAGTTAGGTCTAAACACTAATAATAAAATACTTTTCTGTTTTGGGGGTCCGGCGGAAGTTGTTTTTTCCAAAACAAGCGAAACATAGCGAGCTACATTCGCCCCAGGCTATCACACCCGAAAGGCAAGACACAAGTGGTTCCGCCCAAAAAGCTGATTCCTCAAGGTTATCAAATGCGATGAGGACATCGTAGGACAGCAATGGCATCAGATGCCATGTTTTTGATAGCGCAGGTGCTGTACTTTTTGTTCTTTCTTCTTTCTTTTTTTTGGGGGGGGGGAGAGGAGGGGGGGAGGGGGGTGGGTTTTCCCAAGTCTGCTGGACAACGTTTTCTCCTTGTTATAAATGGGTGGTATTTAAAGTTGTTTCTTATTGACAACTCTGGCTTGTTGTAATTTCGTCATTACCGTTATCTCGCATATATACACTTTTGTACATTCTGCTTCAGAAGAAGACCAAACCTAATAATCCTAAGTTATTTATTTATACCCAGTGTACCTGCCAAAGATCAAGGAAAAAAATACTTTTTGTTATATACTCAGTTAGTCAATAGTCAACCAGTATACCTTGTGATTATTGGACTTTTTCTCTTGGGGGTCTAAGTTCGATAAAACAAAATCGAAATAAAACGGAGTAGCAATAAAATCTAAAAATAATATCGTTATTGATCTATTCGCACATTTATCTGTCCGCATGGCAACGCGCTCTTGTCTCGGTAATATGCAATTAGATAACAAAGGCCATGTCAATACAGGATGGTAAGCTCTGAAACGGCACTTATTTATCATGGTTTTAGTGGATGTTTGCAAAGCAATTGATATCAGCGACACAAAGAGCACTAGGATACATGAGGAACATCTAAGTAATGGAGCTGTTTTGATCGTTCAGTTCAACTTACGACCGTTAATTTGCCATGCGGCAGACTTGTGGTACATCAAGAACGGCAACGAATATGTCTAAAAGAATATTATGGACCATACAGAATATCATAACCGAGGAAAGGTTAGCATATTTATGTTGTTTTCCACCAATGTGACATATATGAAAGGTTTTTACTTCTGAACCACATGCTTTTTATAATTTATGACACTTTGGCTTTGGTCACATAATCACAAGATGGCGTGATTGTATGTATTCGGAGTGCTACATTGAGACAATTCCTGAGGAGCGCGAATTAATTTGCCCAAAGAAAACTTTATATAACTTGAAAGACCTATTCCTTCGAAGTTAATATCCGTCATCTTATGGAATTCGGAGTTGTGACACATGGTTAAAATCAGTCCTTTTGGACCTACCGATTGTCATAGCAAAACAGGCCACTTTGCTCTCGACTTCTCTCGAAGTCTTAAAATAATCAAAGGCTTATGAAATTCCTCTGAGTGAACAAGGAAGAGCCATATAATAAGCTGGTAGTATTACAATAATTCTCGGTTCAATAGTTTTGACACGCGAATCGAGCGAACACGGCCAATTTTCAACGCTGTCGGGCCTCCCGGAGGCGTGTCTGGAGCTCAATGGGATTTTTTCGTTTTTCTCGGAAATAAATAAATATTTCACGAAATAATGGAAAAGCATTCATAGAGAAAGCGTTAGCGAATTAGCGGCAGTAGAGTTGGACACGTGAGTTGAGGATTGCCGACTATTTTCTATACAACAACTGCATAGTTGACACTGATTACTGACTGATTTATGTGGTCTGAAGAAGGATATTTTCTTTATCCCAAGGAACAGTGTTGTAACTGCTGCTCTGATGGCCGTGTTACATGTATGATAATCTACTCTTGAAATTCTGCCAGTTCTGGGTTCTCTGCAAGTTTTATCGCCCGTTTTTCATTCAGGGACATTCAGGAACCTCTCAAACGAATTTCTACATGGAACCAGAGAAATCCCATTGTATTCTTCGCAATTCACTGTTCAGGTTTCAGCATAAAGCAGGCTTATTACAGGTATCGTCGAGTTATTTGTGAGTCATGACTCATGTCTTGTTGTTGTGTTGTCACTTTTCTCTCACGAGGCTGTTAGAAAAACCACATTTTTCTTAATTACAATCATTTTTTATATCAAGCTCTCAATGAGTAACACTGTATTAGAATGTGGGCATTGCTTTTCTCAACTTCAAACGTTTTAGCATCCCATTTTGTGGTCGCTTTAGCCGGAGTACGAAGCCGATACTAAATTCTTTTAGTTTTGGGAAGCGACTTTTATTTTCCTCTTCTTCAACACACCTTAACAACTCAAAGTCGGACATGCTTTCTTCCCAGTCTATGAAATTATCGCCGTTAGCTGTGTAAACTCGCGAAAAACAATCACCGATACGTTTTGTTTGATTGGATTCTTGGCGTGCTTGATTTTTTCTTGAGCGTGCATTTATAACAAAATCAAGCACGCTGAGCATCCAATCAAATCGCACGTTCTTAGGATGATCCCATAATTTATATTATAACAATAAATAAACAAGGAAAGTTTCGGTAATCCGTCTATCGAGAGCATATCGAGAGCCTAATATCCGGTATCATAATTCACTTTCGGTGTATTAACCGTTTAAACAAGATCCTTCTTTGAGGCTATATTTAGCCTGCGTCGCATCCGAACTGAACCCCGGTTAAGTCCGTCTGCGAAACAGTGGACAAAAGCTTGTTCTCGACCCCCAGCGAAGTTGCAGGATTATTTATAATCGATTTTGATTGGCTTTTACTAATGCTCATTCTTACACGTCTTCTGACTGGCCATTCAACTGTCACCAGCCTGTCACCAGCCTGTCACCGGTGCGACTAACGGCTAATTTCCATTTCAAAATGCGGCGGCTTTTATACACGTCGAAAAGAGCAATGATATTTGTACAATATCAGTTAAAATCGAGATTCGTTTGCTAGAACAAGAGCAGTTGACCGGAGTTGAGTTCGGATGTGGCACATTACTAGATCTTTCCAAGCTGCATGAGGGATATGTTTGTGTGTTCTTCGAACGAGCATTTTGTCGTGACAGATTCTATTTAATGTGTTCGGCAAGTTTCCTTTTATCTGGCACTAAACCACGGGCAGCTGCCTATTACTTCAAAACCTGACCCGAAGTTGAAATAAACCTAACCTTCTCCGATAGAAAAATACAGGGAAACGACGACAGAGCTCGTCTAGGGCGAGAAATCTCAAGTAAACAGTTGACTCACGTGCAAACGAAGTTTCGACCGAGCGGCCTCTGACGTGACATGATTATTCGTCATAACAATCTCCGAGGCTGGTGACAGTTGAATGTCCAGTCAGAAGACGTGTAAGAATGAGCATTAGAAAGCCAATCAAAATCGATTATAAATAAACCTGCAACTTCGCTGGGGGTCGAGAACAAGCTTTTGTCCACTGTTTCGCAGACGGACTTAACCAGGGTTCAGTTCGGATGCGACGCAGGCTAGCTATATTCGGCCCAGAAATAAGACAGATTGAGTTTGAGACCCCTACGCTTTCCTCTTCTCGCCACAGGTAACCCCGTTTTGCACTTTTTTTCTCTTATAACAAGGCTGTATTGAATATACGTATAGAGTCAAACCTGTATTAAGCGGTCACTCGGGGAATAGCAAGGTTGACCGCTTGATACAGGTTGACCGCTTAATACAGGTGTAACGAAATACACATAAAACATGATGAAAACTACACTAAATGCCGTGTTTGATCAAAATGTATACACATTTGTTAAAAGAACAGTAACGCCAAGAAATAATCATGCTGTAGTATGAAAGTACGAAAGAAGGCGAGTACGAAAGAAGGCGACTCAGTCGCTGATCGAAAATCTCATCCGAATAATATGACTGGCGAATTTGATGTTATAGGCCACGTTCCCAAACTGATGGCAACCTGGTTAACTATTTTTCTGAAGAGGCCGACGAATTCAGGAACGGTCTTTATAAATGGTTCTTTAGCGAGGTGTTGAAGAAACTGTATATAAAATGATAGCAAACATGTCGTAATAACCAAGCGGGTACATTGCCATAGGTGACCATTTAAACAGGCTAAAGACAATAAACGTAGGCCATTGGGACTTCCAAAAGGTGACCGCTCCGCTTAATAGAGGTGACCGTTTAACAGAGGTCAAGTTTACAGTAAATAAAAGAAGCGAAATCCGGGACTTTGATAAGTGACCGCTTAATAGAGGGTGACCGCTTAATACAGGGCCGCTTAATACAGGTTTGACTGTATACGTTTTGACTCCTGTGTGACGTGACCTCCCTATTGTGTGACGTGACCTATCTATTGTGTTATTTGTTACTTTGTAACATTCATCAGCAGCTACTCTACGGCTTTCTAGCCAATGGAAGCTTGCATTTTCTCTGTGGATCGTTTATCATTAACCTTGTCAAGGAATCACCAATTCACATACCGCCGAGTGAAAACAAATACCAGTTTGCATTTTAAGACTCAGCTCCAGCGGTAGACCGCTGATCCGAGTAATAATACAACAAAAGGAGTTGACGTTATTTTGTCATAAAGCCTGGTTAGTTCACACTACTGACACAGGCATAAGCACAAGCGACATACTCAGACGCAATAATCAAATCTATAAGAAGAACAAGCGCCGCTAATGATCAATGGATGTACTGCGTCTCCGTATGTTGTTTGTGCTATGTCGTTAGTGTGAACGGCGAGGTTTAACTCACAGGTGTAAGGTAAGAACAAGCGCCGCTAATGATCAATGGATTCACTACGTCTGCGTATGTTGCAAGCTTGTGCTTATGCTTATGTCGCTAGTGTGAACCAGGCTTACGAAATGATGGACACAATCATCTGAAAATCGATTAAGGTATGCTAACCGCCGTTTGGAAGCATCGTCAGAGCAAATCGAAACGAACTGTTCATTCGTCGGATATGTTACTTTCTGTACTGATAGCTTTTAATTATCTTTTTTCTTCGTAAAAATGAACAATGTGGATGATTTACCTTTTTTGGCATGCCATCAGTATCCGAGTTTCGGTTTTGTCAATAATTAACTAGCATATAAGCGCATAATCGGTGAAACGCCAGATTACATCAATAGCATGCTAAAGCTTAACAGCGAGCAGCACAGTAGAAGAACTCGAAGTGCTCATCTTAGCTTTGTAACACCGCGCTATGTTAGGGAAAGGGAGGCTGGTCGCTCCTTTACAGTCATGGCCTCTAAACTTTGGAATAACTTGCCAATTAACCTAAGATCCTCTGTATCGATCAATGTCTTTAAAAGAAGTCTGTATAAGCACTTCAAGTTAAATTTAATCAGCTGGCTTTTCAAACTATTCAGTCTTAATAGTGATAATCGGCTAACGCTGTTGCCACCCAATTCAGATCATGTGATGTAAACAGATGCTACTCTGGGGAATTATTCCCTATCTGAATAAAATTAATTTTCAAAGAGTCAATTCTCCAGAGTAATGTGTGTTTACATCACATGATCTGAATTGGGTGGCAACAGAGTTAGCCGATTACCTCTATTATGTATTTAGTCTTCGGGTGTTCTTAGCTATGCAAAGTCATTAGTTCTAGTATTTTCTAGTAGTTATATGTTAATATTTAGTCTCTCCGATAGTTATGAATTGTAATTGTAATATAATATATATTCGTACTCATCGGTTTTAAAATTTAACTTTTTATAATTATCAGAATATTTGTATGAGGGCCACGAGGTTATTAGTACTTTGCACTTTTAGTGTTACCCTCGATAAATAAAGTTGGGTTAATTGGATTGATTGACAGGGTATAACATTGTAAGTCTGCCCACTTGTTAACTTATTGTCTGTGTTGTCTTCGTTCTTGTCCCAATTACAGGGAAGAACATGGGTGCAAAAATTGTTGTTAGCAGCAGTTGTACCGCAGGATCAGCGATGTTTGAGAGGTAGTTATATCACTAAATTAATATTGGTAATAGAACTGAGTACAGTGCAGTTTGGTCTCCAAACTTGCTCCGCTGGCCAAATGAACGTATATACGCTCTGGAGTTCAAATACAAGTTTCCAAGGTCTTAAACGTTTTTAGTAAGTCATTTTATAACTTAGTAAACTCACAGCGAATGACAAATTAAGACAACTTCATCCTATTAAAGGCTCAGGCTTAGCTTTCTAGTAGTTTTGTTGTTGTTGTCTTTTGGCGAAACATTTCATGCATATGATTGCCTCTGACGTTTCGCCGCGGTGTGGTCTCAAACTGCACTGTACCTGCTAATTGACCGAGTCTCTCCTTGTCAACTACTACCCATCATTACAACCCAGTCCTTTCCTCATTTCGGTTATGGGCAATTTGTCTTGCTGTTTGTTTTCAAATGATAAATATTTCAAACCAAAAATTAAATTCACTGTTTCCAATGAATTATATCCATTTTGAAATCCAGTCTCATCCATTTCAACTGTATTTCGCACTCAATGTCTTGAGCCACCTCGTGGATATGCCACTGATTAATCCCATTATTATTATTATTATTAAATGCTCGAGCGTGCATTATATGAAAATCAAGCACGCTGAGCAACCAATGAAATCGCGCGTTCTTAGGATGCTGCCGTAATTTATATTATACTTCATCTTGTTCTGCACCTCACAGGCTGAACACTGTTAGAAACACAGTGCATGCTAATAAGGATTTCATCCACATCAAGCACGATGAGCAGCCAATGAAATCGCGCGTTCTTAGGATGCTGCCGTAATTTATATTATACTTCATCTTGTTCTGCACCTCACAGGCTGGACACTGTTAAGAAACACAGCGCATGCTAATAAGGATTTCATCCACATCAAGCACGATGAGCAGCCAATGAAATCGCGCGTTCTTAGGATGCTGCCGTAATTTATATTATACTTCATCTTGTTCTGCACCTCACGGGCTGAACACTGTTAGAAACACAGTGCATGCTAATAAGGATTTCATCCACATCAAGCACGATGAGCAGCCAATGAAATCGCGCGTTCTTAGGATGCTGCCGTAATTTATATTATACTTCATCTTGTTCTGCACCTCACAGGCTGGACACTGTTAAGAAACACAGCGCATGCTAATAAGGATTTCATCCACATCAAGCACGATGAGCAGCCAATGAAATCGCGCGTTCTTAGGATGCTGCCGTAATTTATATTATACTTCATCTTGTTCTGCACGTCACAGGCTGAACACTGTTAGCAACACAGCGCATGCTAATTAGGATTTCATCCACATCAAGTACGATGAGCAGCCAATGAAATCGCGCGTTCTTAGGATGCTCCCGTAATGTATATTATAAAACTTAATATAATCCATTTGATGTCCACACGAGCTTGTTTCCCTCGCAGAACTCCACAGAAAGGATTGAAACATCTTGCTTCCGATTTATGTATTCACCCTAATGGAGGAAATGCAAATCAAGGAGCCAACATGGTGTTGTGGCAAGGATGCATCGCTAGAGGGACCAAATTGAAACTCGATTTGTATAAGCTTCATCGAAAAGGTGAGAACATTGGGCCCAATCAAACTTACCGTATTTACATTTCATGAAGTTAAAGCAGGGTTCAGATGAAGTGTTCATAAACTGTGTATGTTGTATAAAATTGTATCTAAGTTAGCATTACCCTACTTAAATGATCTATGTCCTGTTCAGGTTAGTGACAGATCGAGTTATAGCCTTCGCACCTCTTGCAACCTCACAATGCCCTCTGTTCGTACTGCAAGGCACAAAATAAACTTTCATTTTTTTCATCAACTAAATTGTGGAATAGTCTTCCATCTGAAGTGCGCATTTCTCTAACGTTAAGCTGCTTCAAGTATAACTTATCCAAGTTATATAACATTTCATCGCGTAATTATCTTTATTATCCTGGAGCCCGTCTGCCTTCAATCTTGCATAATCGTTTAAGATTAAATAATAGTGCTTTAAATTACGACCTCTTTACAAAACATTGCATATCGTCACCTGCATGTACTAATTGTTGTGCTCCGATTGAAAACACTAAACATTATTTTCTTAAATGTGACACTTTTGCTGCTCTGCGTGACACTTTATTTGCCTCCAATGCACAAATAATTGGACCTAAATGGCTGTCCGCATCTGATAAAATGAAAGTCGACTGGTTCCTTACGGCGTTCCAGAGCTTGATTATATTACCAATGTAAATCTCTTTGTATGCGTCCATTCATTTATTGTCCAATCGAACCGCTTTTGATTATAATTGTTTGTAATTATTATTGCTAATTGTTATATCTATGTATTTAACTCCTACAACTATCATTATTATGCTGAAAGCATGGGTGTAAAACGGTTTCAACATCGGTCTAGCATTTGTTGCATCACGTTCAAGGATGCTGAAAGCATGGGTGTCAAACGGTTTTACCATCGGTCCAGCATTTGTTGTATCATGTTGAAGGATGCTGAAAGCATGGATGTTGTAGTAGTTGGCCGCATTAGCTTGGGCCGAGTCAGCCTCGTTCTGAGCACGAGCACATGTTGGGTCAGTCCGCTATCTTAGATTAGTAAGGCTTGTTTTACCGAGACAAATCAGTCTGAATCTTGGATTATTACATTGGCGACGAGGATATTGGAAGATTATAGAGACCTAACGGGACATTTACAAGTTAACAATGCCACCGACTTACGAGAAAGTGCAGGAGTTCGACGAAACTCATGAAATCTTCGTTCAATACATCAAGCGACTCGAATTTTACTTCAAGGCTAACGAAATCCAAGGAGAAGGAGCAGAAGCCAAGAAACATGAAATATTTCTGACTGTGGTAGGTTAAAAGACATTCAATTTATTCTGTGATTTACTTAGTCTAGCGGAGCCAAAAGTCACACTTTTGAAGGCTCATTGCAACCCAGAGCCGTCGGAGATTGTCGAACGATTTAAGTTCAACAGCCGTAATCGTAAAGAAGGAGAAAGTATTATGGTACTACGCTCGACGAATAAATAAATAAATAATCCAGCAATTTAGCATAAATTGTTTGGAGAACCGCAGCTGAGCTGACTTTTGACCGGGCTCTTCAAATAGCTATAGCAGAAGAGGCAGCGCCTAAAAACACCATTGATGTCTGTGCTATGATCCAGTCAGGAGCACAAATCTCTTCAGATAGCAAATAGAGTAAATAAGGAGCCTTGCGGGACAAACATGCCGCGAATGACTGCTACTTCAAGGAGTCTGAATGTCATTATTGCAAGAAGAAAGGTCATATTGCACGTGTATGCAAAAGTAAGGCGAGAAACCAGCCTTCCCAAAACAGGAATCTTTCACAAAATAATGGAAGTAGACAATCCACCAAGTACATAACAGAACAAGCTGAAGACAACCAAGGTCTATTTACAGTAAAGGCAAATTATATACCACAAGGTTCAAAGAATACAACACTTCAAATCACAGTAAAACTGAATAACAAACCTACCCAAATGGAAGTCGACACAGGTGCTGCTATCACACTCATGTCTGAGAAAACTTACAAGTTACAGTGGCCAAGAGAACAATTGGCCTTAAATAGAAGCAACATTAAGCTGAAGACATACACGGGAGAGAGAATAGAAGTGTTGGGAGAGACCATGGTTGAAGCAGAATATGACAAACAGCAACCCGTTAAGCTATCCTCTCGTTATCGTAAAGGGGAATGGCCCTGACCTCATTGGTCGGACTGGTTACAATTAATCCAATTAAACTGGCAGCAGATTTATTCTATCGAATTCCCACCAAGTACTTCAGTGAACGACATACTCTAGAGTCATGAGGTTGTATTTCATGATGAACTGGGGACATTAAGGGACACAAAGGTTAAGATACATGTGCTTTCCAACGCGACCCCAAAATTCTGCAAGGCCAGAACAGTACCATTCGTGATGAGAAATAAGGTAGAGGCAGAGTTAGACCGATTACAAGAGATGGAGGTGATTGAGCCGTAAGGCATTCAAACTGGGTTGCTCCCACAGTTCCAGTTCTAAAGAATGATGGCACTAATGTACGCATTTGTGAGGATTTTGAACTAACCCTTAACAAAGCCTCGGCAGTGAAAAAGTACCCGATACCGAAAGTTGAAGACCACTTTGTAAAGCTTGGAGGCGGTGAAAAGTTTACCAAGCTAGACCTGAGGCAAGCATACTACCAGCTGGAACTAGGTGAAGAGTCCAATGAATTAGTCACCATAAACACACACCATGCGTTATACCGCTATAATCGTCTGCCCTTTGGTGTTGCCTCAGCTCCTGCTTTGTTCCAGAGGACCATGGAATCACTTCTTGCATACATCCCACAAGTTGTGGTGTACAAGAACGGAATTAAGCACAAAACGTCGGCCCTCTTTCATTCAGCCACAAATGGATTAGCAGAGAGGGCAGTCCAGACCTTCAAAATGGAAATCAAGATAATGCCTGAAGGGACCATAGATGAAAAGACAGAACGGTTCCTTTTTGCCTACCGGAGGACTCCATATATCACTACTGGTAGAACCCAGCAGTGCTTCTGATGTTATGCAGCTCCGTTCCAGATTGGACTTACTGAAACCCAATTTAGAAGAGTACAAGAACGACAAGACGTGATGAAGGAAAATCATGATAGGAGAGCACAAGAGAGGTCATTCAAGGATGGTGATAAGGTATATGTGCGGAACAATGCACATGGCCAAGATTGGCTGCCTGGAGAAATCCTTCAGCACATAGGGCCTATATCCTGCACTGTACAGCTTCAGAATGGCTTAAGGGGGAGCTTCACCCCAAAAATGGGTCGGTTTTTAATTTTTTGGAAAAAACGTTTTTCATTTCTAAAAGGCTCCTATAGCACTTTAACATTAATGTGGGAAACATTTTTTTATTCCCGCGGTTTTCTTCATTAAATTTGTTCTTTTTGAAGGTGACTAAATATATGTGTGTGGCCGCTGGTCCGCTTTATTTGGGGTCCAGATTAATACAATTCGTCACATAAACTATTACAAGAGGTGACACTCAAGAATCTTCACTTTCAAAATGGCGGCTCTCTTCTCACACCCACGAGCACACCTCTCGTGTCCAGTCCTCTCTCTTTCACGCGCGCGCACACTGTCCAGTTCCTTCCGGTACTACAACTTCCAGTATTACAACTTTCACGGCCACATACTCTAATAACAACAAATCAATAAGACATAGCAAGTTCACGTCCAAACTTAAAGTCTTAATCTTTGCTGAAGTTTCCTGAATAAACTACTGCCTTCCTTTAACTTCTGTTGGTACCAAGGACTTTGTCTTCTACTTGGCCACTGTGAGTAACATACATAGTCTCTTAAGTATTCTGGTTTCCTGCATATTCTCCCTGGTCGACCTGCATCTCCATTCGCAATGTTGCCTGTTTCTGTCTCCTCCGGTACGGATACGGCCTCCGCAAGGCCATCCACACTTTGTATAACTCTCACTTCTTCCTGACTCTGACCATTGGTGTCACTTCCTTGCATGCCCTGCGGCGGAGATATCCATCTTTATAAACCCCGAGTCAGCAGCACGGCTCTCCTCAGGGCTGTCAGTTGTACCCATCTCTATACGACCATGGTCACTGTCCCTCTAGGTTTGTGCTGGCGCCATGCGCGTGTCCTCGGCTGCTACATCCGTTTCCTTCGTTACAAACCTACATTTTCGGAGAAGACTTCGATTCACTGTCCTTTCCGTCCCATTTTTCTCATGTCCGATTGTGTAAACTGGGCGTCCTTCCATCTTCTGTAGCACAACATAAGTGCCTCTCCACTGATCTTGTATCTTGTGTTTCCCTTTAAAATCTTTTACAACTTCAAGGACTCGATCACCCGGCTGGAACTCTTGAGCCTTTGCTCTTCTATCGTATTGCTCCTTCTGTTGGTCTTGGGCACTAGTTGCTGCAGCTGTTGCAGACTTATAAGCCACCTCCAGACGCTCCTGAAGTTTAGAAACATAGTCCGTAGTAGTCCGAATCACTTCCGAATCACCCTCCCTCCTTTTTGTGTCGAACACCAGGTCTACAGGCAAACGCGGCTGTCTGCCAAACATGAGGTAATATGGCGAGTATCCCGTTGATTCGTGCTTGGTAACATTATAAGCATGGGTCAAGGTCTCAACGTGCTCCTTCCAGTCTTCCTTCTCGCTGGGGTCCAATGTTCCCAACATCTTCAACAGTGTTCCATTAAATCTCTCTGTCATCCCATTTCCCTGCGGATGATACGGGGTGGTTCGACTCTTCTTAATCCCCATAAGCTTACACAGTTCTTTGATGAGCGTGCTTTCAAAGTCACGACCTTGGTCTGTGTGTATCCGTTGAGGAATCCCGTATACGTAGATAAAACGTTTTCATAGTACTTTGGCTACAGTTGTTACCTTCTGATCTTTAGTTGGGTACGTTTGTGCCAGCTTGGTAAAGTGATCGGTCACAACCAGGATGTTCTATATACCACCCTTCGATTTCTCAAGGGAAAGAAAGTCCCAAGAACCGTCGAATCTCCTCTGGGTTGGTCGGGGTTCTCCAGCCTGCGACCTTCTCCACATTGTATCCATCCGTAGACAATCCCCCTGCTGACACAACATATCCGAGATACCTGACTTTCTTTCGCACTAGACAACATTTCTTTGCTTTAAGCTCTAAACTGTGTGCTCTCAAACGCTCAAACACAGAGCGGAGTCTCTTCAGATGTTCCTCAAAGGTGGTTGAGAAAACAATAATGTCATCTAGATAGATCAACACCTTCTCAAAAACTTGATCTCCAAACAATGTCTGCATTAACCTTTGAAAATTTGCTGGTGCATTCACTAAACCCATAGGCATGCATTTGAACTCGTACAGACTCACCGGCGTGGAAAATGCAGTCTTAGACCTATCTTCTTCATCAACTGCAACTTGGTAGTACACTGATGTCAAGTCAAGCGTTGAATGCCTCATCTACTCTGGGTAAGGGATACGAATCATTTATCGTTTTAGAGTTCAGTGTTCTATAGTCAATGCACACCCTCACCGATCCATCTTTCTTTCTGACAGTGACGATCGGTGAAGAATATGGGCTGTGACTAGGTTGAATGATATTGTCTTCCTCGATCTCATACAGTGTTTTCATTAGCTCCTTATAGTCTCGAGGTTTCACTCGACGAGGGGGTATCTTAAAGGGAGTAGGGCCTACTAGCGGTATTCGATGCTTTACTGTATCGGTCCTCCCATAATCCCTAAGGGTACCTTAAAAAACGGCTGCTTGCCTTCCATTAACTCTTCTAACTGCCTACGTTCCGACCCATCTACTAGCTCGGCCTGTTCAAGCTTGAAGTCATTTAGGTTTTGTTTTATCGTAGATTTTGTTACCTGCAACTGTACATAAACACGTGAACCCGACCCCTGCCCTGCCGGTATTTCACGCGCTGACAGATTAATCTATTCACCCAAATTCATTCCCATGATTTCATCTACTACGTAAACATTAGAAAAATCCATGTACCGTTTCACAACAACAGGCCTAGATGTCGGATTACAAACTCTAATCTTGACTTGCTGGCTGTCTATTACAACCATGATATTAGCCACTAAAAGGCCATCGGGTGTCTTGCCTGATGCCTGTCTTTCCAATAGAGCCATATAGCACTCCCCCTGGGGCTTTAGGCACCTGTACCCAGAGATCAACTTCTTGACCTGGTTGTACAATTTTCCTCTTCTGTCTAGCATACCTTGCTCTCCCAACAAATCCATCCCTTCCCCCATATACTGCTTGGTCATACTGAATAAGGGCTGCATGCCACTCTGGCGATGTTTGAGACACATTGTCCATGTAGTCATTAATCCCTCCCGAGAGTTCTCGCTGCACAGCCCTTATAACTGCTGTGCCTACTAGTAGGGGTATCCTCTTTCTGTATTCAGTCCCAGGCACAACAAAAGCTTGCACTCTGTCATAAGTCTTTCCCAAGATTTATAAATCAAGGCAGACTTTTCCATTGTAAGGGACATCAAATCCAGAAGAGTTCTCAAATCTAATGTTACTTGTTGAGCGTTGCTGCACTTTAAGTTGGGGATGGTTTTGAACAAAATCTTCTGTAACGGTGGTGACAGCTGACCCTGTGTCAATGAGGCTGAAACATGTATACCCATTAACAATAATAGCTACCTCATTAGTCTCCTTTTGATACATTCTGTCAACATTAATGTTCCTTTGATCCCCTCCCTCAACTGTAGCTTTAAGAGCATTATGGTAGTTGGTGCTTTTAGGGCTCATAATGTGTACACCTGCTGGTGGCCCTTTCCTGGCAGGCAACCTTAGTTTTCCTGATTACTAGCTGGGCCTGGGGATGGTAACTCTTCTCGGCATTCTCGTGCAATGTGCCCCTTCTTACTACATCGAAAGCATAAAATACCCCCATTCCTCCATCTTTTTGGGGTTTACAGTTGGGTGCACAGCCTCTTTCAGAGATTGAATTTCCTTGGCTTGTTCTCTCATTTGCTTTTCCAAAGCCTGGATGGCTTTTAGAATTAGATTTTCGCTACTAGGGGGTGGAGTTCCCCGAGCATTGTGAGCCTCTTTCACTGACTGGGGCTGACTAACAACTTTGGGAACCACTTCCTTTCCCTTTGCTAAATTAGCAAGCTTCTTTTTATCTTGCTCCCATTTCAACAATTCATCTTGAATTTGTCCAAAATTCATCTTCATGGCTATCAGGGGTCGTAACTGCATTAACAGCCTTTTCATCACTCAGACCATCCAGTAGAACGCTGGTTAGCATTTTGTCTTTATCCTTAAACTGGTCACCCCTATCTCGCTCTGCAATACTTAGTAATTCCACTAACTCAATCGCAAAGTCTAAGGGGGTTTCACCACGCTCTTGTTTTCTACTATAAAATGACTGTAATGGGTCTCGTCCTTGATATTCTACTACTCCAAAAAGGGCCTGTAGTCTCTTAAGTACCTCCTTGTACCCTTCCCCTGTCTTTGCTTCACCTCTGAAAACTTTAGCTGCCTGTTCCCCCACATATCTCTCAATTAGGTCAAGAGCCCCTTGATCATCATTGTCAAACTTGCATGTACGGACAAGATAACTTATATCTCTCGCCCAGTCCGTCACATTGACTTTACTTTCTCTACCAGTAAAAGTTAATAGCGGTTTTAGCTGATGACGTGTTGGAATGTGGTTGGTTTTATTTT
Source organism: Actinernus sp. WN-2022 (assembly GCA_030867875.1). Lineage (NCBI taxonomy): Eukaryota > Metazoa > Cnidaria > Anthozoa > Actiniaria > Actinernidae > Actinernus > Actinernus sp. WN-2022. The sequence goes on along the minus strand of JAOWCC010001679.1, from coordinate 51,721,144 downwards.
TTGTCTTCGCTTACCTCTTTCAGTTTCCGTTGAAGTCTTTCGATCTCCAATTTAAGCAAACTGTTCTCTAATTCCGACTTAGAGTCTTCCGTTTCTTCTTTTTGGGGCATTTTAGGGCCTTTCCCTTTAGACTGTTTGCTGCCTCCACTCGTGTTTCCACTTCCACTAGCACTCCCTCCACTGATTCCACTTCCACTGTCCTCGTTTCCGCTAGCTTTTGTCGTCATACTTTTTCTGTGTTAATCCTGTTCTCTTATGGCAGGGTCGCCAAATCTGTGGCCGCTGATCTTTATTTGGGGTCCAGATTAATACAATCCGTCACATAAACTATTACAACAGGTGACACTCAAGAATCTTCACTTTCAAAATGGCGACTCTCTTCTCACACCCACGAGCACACCTCTCGTGTCCAGTCCTCTCTCTTTCACGCGCGCGCACACTGTCCAGTTCCTTCCGGTACTACAACTTCCGGTATTACAACTTTCAGGGCCACATGTGGTTTGTTTTGACTTGGTTGCCATGGTAACCAGGTCAGAATTCATCAAAAAAATACCCTTTTTGCATCGTTTTCGTATTCAAAAGGTGACATGTTGGTATTCCTTTGATGATTAACTGGGTACGAGCAAATAATCCCCATGTTGGGCATGTTGGGAAAGCAGGAACATTGTTTATTTCATGTGCTGCGTTGCGTTTCGAGTTTGGTCTATTTATTGCGAAAATCTATTGAAATTACTGTTTTTTTATAACTTAAAAAGCATAGAGAAATGCTTCGAGGTGCGAGGGAAGGTTTAAAGTATCGTACTTTGAAGAAAACAAAGAAGAGAGGTTTCAAAGGGAAGACATTTTCGAAATTTCAAAGCGAAAGTCACGATGCCAGAAACGAGGAAGAGAAACGTGTTCAGAGCGAAGCCAGCCATGAGGAGGATTCTTTGGGCGCTTTATAATTAGTCGATAATAATGTCAATCCTGAACTATTAGTGTCGGCTTCTGTCTGGAAGTTGGGATTTCGGGGCAAAGAATGCAGTGAAAGGGCCAGTATGAGTGGTATAAAACCAGTACCCGAGTCTGAGACAACAACCAGCAAGGTCGAAGCAGAAGTTGGTATTCGACTCAGATCTCGGTTATCGAGTTGTTTATATTTCTAACTTCAAGAAAGCAATGGAGGAGATGCATAAATGCAAAAAGGGGGAAATAATGATAGTAGAGGTACTATCAAAACGTGCTGGCCTCAGTAGTTTATATGGACACGTGTAAGAAGGTGGATGAGAAGGTACGCTCATTCGACGTAAATCGATGGGCAGCTTTTGAAATGGAAGAAGTTGGACTTGGTCGTGAATCCCTGGCACTATATGTGAAATACTAAATATGCCAGCTCCTGTTAGTGACAGTGCCTTTCAAAAGCACAATAAAACAATCAACTCAACAACAAACAAAGTGTTAGAGGACAAGTTGAGTGGTTCTACTCACAGGCTGAGGGATTTTTTAGGAGAGACTGATGAATCAAAGATAATTGATGTTGCAGTTTTATTTGACGGCACATGGAGCAAAAGGGGCTTTACAGCAAATTATGGGATTGTAATTGTAATTTCAGCAGACACTGGAGAGGTCTTTGATTATGCTGTCATGGCCAAGACTTGCGAAATTTGTAAAGCTGCAGAAAAACTGAAAAAGGATACTGTAAAGTATGAACAGTGGCTGAACAGCCACAAGGAGAGTGGGCACTGTCAGAAGAACTACAATGGTTCTAGCCCATCAATGGAGAAGGAGGCAGCTAAAGTTATCTGGAATCGATCCATGGAGAAACATGGCTTTCGCTATATAGACATGGTGTGTGCGACAGCAAGTCTTACGCAGAAGTGTGACACACATATGGAGTTTGCGAAGACTGTGAACATTACGAGAATATTGAGTACCAGAAATGGCTGAAGTCAAATGAGCACAGAGAGTGGGAGGAGCAACATGAGGCTGGAGAGGCAGAATGCAGTAGGATTCATAAGTTGGACTGTATTGGCCATGTCAAAAAACGAATGGGGGAAAATCTGATTGGCCTACAGGGGCGCCAGAAGCTGGCAGATGTCAAACTTGTTGGAGGCAGGGCTGGACGCTTGACTAGACCAGTTATTGATAAACTGCAAAAATATTACGGCAATGCAATTTGAAGCTGTGTAAATAAAAAGGCTAAGAAACGGCATGAAATAGAGGAAGCTGTGAATAGGATGCAAACTGCAATCAAAGGTGTACTATTTCACAGTGTGAAAATTGAAAATAGTGAGAAAAGGCATCAGCACTGCCCCAAGGGAAGTAACTCCTGGTGCTCTTATCTGGACGAGGATTTTTGGAGTTCTTGCAGCCTTTGTTTGACCGCCTCAGTGAGCCGAAACTGCTAAAGAGATGTTTACCTGGCTATTCTCCGAATGCAAATGAGTCTGTGAACTCACTTGTTTGGAATAGGTGTCCAAAACACAGAAACAGGGGGTTCACAAGTGTCCAGACTGCTGCTGGATCTGCAGTACTGCAGTTTAACGAGTGTGCTATTGGACGACATAGCATTATGGGAGAGCTGCAAATACCATCAGTGACAGGAAAGACAGAACAAGGGTCAAGCAGTCTACAGCAAGAGCCAGTGCAAAGCTTCACGAGGCCAGAAAGAAAATCCTGCAAGCAAAGCTAAGAGAAGAGGAAAGACTGAAAAATGCCGAGGGTGTGACATACCAGAGTGCCTGAAGGAAAAATACATATCAGGAATGATACCACGAATGATAGTTTTAACAAATTACAATGATGTAGAAACAAAATGGTGGAAGGCAGGGTGACCGCAACAGCTAAAGCCATAATCCTAATCATAAGGATTTCTCAACAACAAGGTGACTAAAAACAACAAGTTAAAGAGCTGAGTAGGCTACGGACAGAGTTACATTTTACACAAACTTTTAGGGGGTGTAGTAGTTGGCCGCGTTAGCTTGGGGCGAGTCAGCCTCTTTCTGAGCACCAGCACATGGGTCAGTCCGCCATCTTGGAGTGGTAAGGCTTGTTTTACGAAGGCAAATCAGTCTGAATCTTGGATTATTACAGGTATCAAACGTTTCAACATCGGTCCAACAATTGTTGCATTATGTTGAAGGATGCTGGAAGTATGGGTGTCAAACGGTTTCAACATTGGTCCAACATTTGTTGTATCATGTTGAAGGATGCTGAAAGCATGAATGTCAAACAGTTTCAACATCGATTCAACAATGATGCGTAAATATGTTGATATAGACCTAGGAATGAGTACCAGACTGCTCTCGTCCATCCTGCCGCCATAGGTGCGCATGCCCGTATTCAACAAATTTCGAATGAAGCGATCAAACGGTTTCAACATGATTCAACATTTCCAAGAACAAAACAAATTAATCAAATGTTAGTAGTAGGAGAACTCCCTATTTTTAGGGCGTATGCATTAATTAGGATGACGTCACAATCCTATTGTCCATTGAATTAATTAAGCAATTATTTTTTTACGGCGTACGCCCTATTCTTTGGGCGTATGCATTAATTAGGATGACGTCACAGTCCTATTGTCTTGGGCTCATGACTAAAATACGGCGTACCTGATCAGAATTGCGGCGTATGCATAAATTCGGAATGCTAATTTTTAGGGCGCTTCATTAATTCGGGTACGTTTGGGCAAAGCCTATTGTTTGGGTCGTCTCTAAAACCAGGAGCAATCGGCCCTGAATACATTCGAGGTTGAATGAAAAAAGTAATAAATATCTCGCAATATCTAAACCCCTTTGTAGCGTAAATAGTAAGAACAAACTACTCGTGATAGGCTCTAAACTGTCTTTATTATTTTCCTTTACAGTTAATAACTCATAAGATAATCGCAGGAGCGATCGGCCCTGAATACATTCGAAGTTGAATGAAAAAAGTAATAAATATCTCGCAATATCTAAACCCTTTGTAGCGTAAATAGTAAGAACAAACTACTCGTGATAGGCTCTAAACTGTCTTTATTATTTTCCTTTACAGTTAATAACTCATAAGATAATTGTATACAAAATCCACTGTGACTCATTAGATCAACTCTGCTATTGTTCTTAGGGATTAGCGATAACTGAAGAGCCTATTGTTTTGAGGAAAACTCTTGAGATGTAAATTATTCTCTAAAACTGAACTATAATTACCATACGAATAGAAACAATCCACCAAAACAAAGTTTATTCAATCTCAAAAACACCAACTTACAGTTCGTTTTCCTTATAGTCGCGGAGTTGATAACTTTCTTATTTCTCAGTTCTTGGGTTGATATAATGTACCGTGTTACAAGATTACACCGATTTATGTTTCATTGATTGTTTTTCTTGTTGACAAATGCTGCTTAACTTGGATAAGCTAACAATTAGAAGGGGAAAACAAATAGTTTGTCATTCGCAGGCTACACTCTATTCGTAAAGAATAAAACACGCGTTATCGTTGTTTTAAGTTATTTTCCAAACTAGACCGAAGAGATATTTACCATATCTGAAAGAATACCAAGACAGCCACCTGTCTATCGTTTAAAGGACTATCATGGATAACTTTTAGAAGGAACATTTTACGAAGCCGAGTTACAGAGAGTCGAAAAGCAAGATGATTTCTAGCGGGTAGAAAAAGTCTTAAAAAAGCGTAAACGGTAAGGCAGGATTGAATACCTTGTCCAGTGGAAGGGGTATCCCGAGAGTTTTAATTCTTGGGTAGATGAAAGGGATATAAAATACTTGTAATTAGATAGCTGATCGTTTTAATAAATTAATAAAGAAAACCTATTTATACTATCTGAAATGAGCCATGAATTAGCTGATTGGTTATAAACTCGAACCACTTTAGGTTTTTGTAATTTTGCTTCTTGTAAATAATACTTGTGCTCCTCTGGTGATAAGGTATGTACTTGCATAAATGATTGGAAAGTTTCACAAAGTATACATAGTGTTGTTGACAACACGAAAACCCTTATTGATATCTGAGCAACACATTTAGATAGTTTTCTTTATCGATCTCATTACATCTCTTATTAACTCCCTTACAACTAAACTTATCCGAAGCTCCAAAGCAATAATAGGTTTTACTACCCAACGCCCGCCAACGTCCGCCGCCCGTCAACGCCCGCCGCCTCCTCCTTCTCCCTCCTCCTCGTCCTCCTCCCTCCTCCTCGTCCTCTTCCCTCCTCCTCCTCCCTCCTCCTCCTCCCTCCTCCTCCTCCCTCATCGTTACCCCAAAGCTTCCTTATGTTACACTTTCGGTTGGCCATATATTTTCTGTAACATAAGGAAGCTTTGGGGTAGCGATGAGGAGGAGGAGGAGGGAGGAGGAGGAGGGAGGTGGAGGAGGAGGGGGAGGGAGGAGGAGGAGGAGGAGGAGGGAGGAGGAGGGAGGGAGGAGGAGGAGGAGGGAGGAGGAGGGAGGAGGAGGGAGGAGGAGGGAGGAGGAATAGGGAGGAGGAGGAGGAGGAGGAGGGAGGAGGAGGAGGGAGGAGGAGGAGGGAGGAGGAGGAGGGAGGAAGAGGAGGGAGGAGGAGGAGGGAGGAGGAGGGCGGAGGAGGGAGGAGGAGGAGGAGGCGGCGGGCGGCAGGCGTTGACGGGCGTTGACGGGCGGCTGGCTTTGGGGGCGTTCGGTAGTAAAACCTATTATTGCTTTGGAGCTTCGGATAAGTTTAGTTGTAAGGGAGTTAATTAGAGATGTAATGAGATCGATAAAGAAAACTATCTAATTGTGTTGCTCGGGTATCAATAAGGGTTTTCGTGTTGTCAACGTAACAACACTATGTATACTTTGTGAAACTTTCCAATCATTTATCGCAAGTACATACCTTATCACCAGAGGAGCACAAGTATTATTTACAAGAAACAAAATTACAAAAACCTAAAGTGGTTCGAGTTTATAACCAATCAGCTAATTCATGGCTCATTTCAGATAGTATAAATAGGTTTTCTTTATTAATTTATTAAAACGATCAGCTATCTAATTACAAGTATTTTATATCCCTTTCATCTACCCAAGAATTAAAACTCTCGGGATACCCCTTTCACTGAACAAGGTATTCAATCCTGCCTTTCCGTTTACGCTTTTTTAAGACTTTTTCTACCCGGTAGAAATCATCTTGCTTTTCGACTCTCTATAACTCGGCTTCGTAAAATGTTCCTTCTAAAACTTTTCGATGATAGTCCTTTATGGTAAATATCTCTTCGGTCTAGTTTGGAAAATAACCTAAAACAACGATAACGTGTGTTTTATTCTTTACGAATAGAGTGTAGCCTGGGAATGACAAACTATTTGTTTTCCCCTTCTAATTGTTAGCTTATCCAAGTTAAGCAGCATTTGTCAACAAGAAAAAATCAATGAAACATAAATCAGTGTAATCTTGTAACACGGTACATTATATCAACCCAAGAACTGAGAAATAAGAAAGTTATCAACTCCCCGACTATAAGGAAAACGAACTGTAAATTGGTGTTTTTGAGATTGAATAAACTTTGTTTTGGTGGATTGTTTCTATTCGTATGGTAATTATAGTTCAGTTTTAGAGAATAATTTACATCTCAAGAGTTTTCCTCAAAACAATAGGCTCTTCAGTTATCGCTAATCCCTAAGAACAATAGCAGAGTTGATCTAATGAGTCACAGTGGATTTTGTATACAATTATCTTATGAGTTATTAACTGTAAAGGAAAATAATAAAGACAGTTTAGAGCCTATCACGAGTAGTTTGTTCTTACTATTTACGCTACAAAGGGTTTAGATATTGCGAGATATTTATTACTTTTTTCATTCAACTTCGAATGTATTCAGGGCCGATCGCTCCTGCGATTATCTTATGAGTTATTAACTGTAAAGGAAAATAATAAAGACAGTTTAGAGCCTATCACGAGTAGTTTGTTCTTACTATTTACGCTACAAAGGGGTTTAGATATTGCGAGATATTTATTACTTTTTTCATTCAACCTCGAATGTATTCAGGGCCGATTGCTCCTGGTTTTAGAGACGACCCCAAACAATAGGCTTTGCCCAAACGTACCCGAATTAATGAAGCGCCCTAAAAATTAGCATTCCGAATTTATGCATACGCCGCAATTCTGATCAGGTACGCCGTATTTTAGTCATGAGCCCAAGACAATAGGACTGTGACGTCATCCTAATTAATGCATACGCCCAAAGAATAGGGCGTACGCCCTAAAAAAACGGCTAATTCGGTGCCTCTCCTACTACTAATGTCGGAGTAATGTTGAATCATAGTTAATAGAGTGGAATGATTAGGGAACCCGGCAAACTTCAAAGGGAATAACAAAGTCCTTGCGATTTATGTTGGAAGAGGGTAAAATAAAAGATTGTGCACGGCCATGGCTCCCCTGAACGACTGACTCCAAACGTTTCTATTGGCTGATTTATTAACATATTCCAATATCTATTATGTTTTGTACACGGTCACGGTTGAAAAAAGCGAACAAAGACCTATAACAAAGAAGGTCGCTTAAGGTTTCATAACATTTCCACTCTCTTAACTATTCAACATACTTTCAACATATTTTAACAATGCTGGAAGATCATGTCAAATGGTTTCAACAGCGGGTTTCAACAAATATAGTATCGATGTTAAAACCATTTCACTAAGGCTTAATGGTGACTGTACAGTTGATTCTCATACACTGACATTGTCTATGTAAAACGTAGTTGAGTCATGCATTTGAAAAAGCTGTCCATGCTATATATATATATGATCACATGAGGAATTACCAGAGTACAGTATTTCCACAAATGAGCGTCTAGCCCCAACTAAAGTTCCCTTACCTCGCTTAATCGGCAAAATACGGTATTTTTGATCTGTATTAGATACCGTAGAATCCAATCGATAGCCCCTGTAGATAATCACATCCGGATCCCCGTATGTAATCCTCACATTTTCACTCCAAGCCCATTTCGCCATGTATAATCCCCTCCAAAAACAGAGTTTGTAACTTATAGTTTTGTTAAATATGGCTTCTTATTTTAAACTAAAATATTTCATTATTAATTGCCGCAATTAAACATTGTACTATAGCATAAGGATGCGAATGTTGGCTGATTTACTCCTTTTTCATGCCATAATAATCCCGGACATGATTCGCCACTGTGCATAATATCCTCTGTGTATATCACACTCCATAAAGCTTTTTTCAAGTTCAAAAAATTCAGTTTACATATATTAAAATGATGGGGACTATCCATTGGACTATCCATGGGGACTATCCATGGACCCATGGCCACAGTATAACATGATCCGGGTCATGTCAGTTTATCGATGCAGATATGGTTACGCCAGTGTTAGACGGTTTTCATTGTTCACCAATCGTATTTTCAAGGATGCAAGACGGAGAAATGTTTGTAAATTTTTCATTTCTTCACATCTCATTAAGTAATAGTTAGAGAATGAGTGGCCGTGCTTTATCTGATTTATAAACTCGAGCTGAGAGCGAGAATCCGATAAAGCACGGACACGAATTCTGTATCTGACTTATCAAACCTCGAGATGTAGAGTCGTGTTTTTTGTTTCAGTTATTTTTCAGTTTGGCGATACGATCAACCTCGGCCGAGAAATGATGATGAATTTATTTGTAACATTAACACACATAAATATATACATAATTACATTAAGAAAGTACATGAATAGGTTACTGGCAATCTGAAAATAGATAAACTAATCGAGTCAGATTGCCACAATGAGTAACTCACAATGTTCGGTCAGGTTAATGTCAATACACATTCACAAAACACACTCACAAAGTGAAATAGTAATTAAATAAGTGAATACATAAAATAAAACTATGAAATAAACATATTAAATAAACAGGAAATAAACATAGGCATCAGTAAGATTCAATAATATTAATTTTAAGAGTTTTTTTGAAGGATGGTTTTGATAGAAGTTTATAGTCGTCGCAAATGGAATTCCAAGTTTTTGCGTCAGTAAAACGGAGACTAAATTTCCCATAGTTTGTTCTAACTTTAGGTAGGCAGTAGGTTTCCCTTGCTGCCAATCTAGTATTGTAATTATGTCGTGTGCTTGTTCGTTCAAAGAAGTTAGAAAAAACATTAGGTAACCTGGATGTAAAATAATCATACATAAAAATTGCATTGTAGTAGTAAACTAAATCAAGGAATTTTAGAATACCTAATGCCTAGAAAAGAGGATTAGAGTGCTCACGAAATTCAGAAAATGTCATGATTCGTACGACTTTCTTTTGTAGAGTAATTAGTGGTTTTAGAATTGAGGTGTAAGTGTTACCATAGACAAGCCCATAGGTTAGAAAAGGAAAGATTAAAGTATAGTAGAGCTGAGTGAGAATATGCATGTTAACGTAATGTCGAATTTTGGAGAGCACTCCTATACTTTTACTAATCTTTTTAGACACATGAAATACGTGACTCTTCCAACTTAAATTAGAATCTAAGTAAATACCAAGGTATTTAATACTACGTTCTTTCCTAATAGTTTTTCCATTAATGGTCAAGATAATAGCAAAAGGTACCTTTTTTTTAGGCGTATGAAATATAACATAATTTGTTTTACTTACATTAAGGGATAACTTATTACAGGCTAACCATAAATTAATGTGTTCTAAATTAATGTTTATGAGATGCTCAAGAACTAGCAAGTCTTTATTAGAGTAAAAAAGATTTGTGTCATCAGCAAACAAGTGAAATTCAAACAGCTCAGAACAGAATTGTATATCATTGATATAAATTAGAAATAACAGAGGGCCAAGTACAGATCCTTGTGGGACACCACAAGTAATTAATTTCTCATCCGAAGTTGAACTGCCAATTGATACAAATTGTCTTCTATTCTGTAAATAAGAGGCAAACCATTCAAGTGCTATACCTCTGATGCCATAATGTTCAAGCTTCTTTAAAAGTATTTTGTGATTCACAGTATCAAAAGCTTTACTGAGGTCAAGGAAGATTCCACAAGAAAATCTCCCCTCCTCAATAGAGTTTTGGATTTTTTCAGCAATAAGGGATAACGCATGAATGCTTGAAGATTTTTACGAAAACCAAACTGTTTATCACTTACATGTATAATTTTAAATTTATCAAGATAATCTATCAACCTATTATACATTAGTCTTTCTAATAATCTATTGAAAATTGACAGCAAAGAAATCGGACGATAGTTATCAGCAGAAGCCCTATATAGAGCCATTTTTATGAACTGGTATGACACGAGCAATCTTAAATTTACTGGGAACTCTCCCATGGGAGAAAGAAACATTAAAAATAATTTATAATGGTCTGGACACAAAATCTTTCAATAATATCAATAAACTAGATGGTATTTGCATTAAATTTCAGTTCTCTCTTTGAAAGATTTTTAATAGGAACATGTTTATTAACGATTCTATTCAGTTCAGAGTAAAATGTGTCAAATATACTATCAACATCAGTACTATTTGGAATAACAGTATTCCAGTCAACAGTGGAAATGTCATTAATGAATGATTGTTGATTGAAATTAGAGTAATCTCTTTTATAAAACTTCATCTTAGAGGGAAGATTACAAAATTTATTGATAATGAGGAAGTTGGGGAGATGGTCTGAGGCATCATATAATATATTGCCACTAAAAGTATGATGCTCTGCAGAATTAAAAAACATATTATCAATCAACGTTGCAGAGTGGTTAGTAATTCGTGTGGGTTTAAGAATCTGAGGGTGAAAATAGTAAGTCCCAAGGGTATTAATAAATTGTTCCGTGGCAGGGTGAGAATCAAAATTCAAAAGATTGATGTTAAAATCACCCATCAGAATACAAAGCTTATTCTCCTGGTTTATGATTTCGATTATACCATATAGATAGTCCAAAAAAGACTCTAGATTACCATTAGGATGCCTATAAATCACTCACAGATAATATTCCGTTGTAGGCGATTGTCTAATTCAATCCACAGACCTTCATAGTCTATTGTAGAGGTCGAAAACGTCTCTCTTGTTATATAAGAAAGGTTCTGCTTGACGTAAAAACCGACACCACCAGCATTGGAAATGAATTTACAACCCTCTAAATCAATATTAGTAATTTGCTCCTTATTGCAAATCATTTTGGTTTCAGAAATACCAATTAATGAAAATGTTTGGTTAAGTTCAGATAATAAATTATGTAAATTATCTAAGTTTGCAGAGAGACTTCTGATATTCCAATGGAGAGCAGAAAATGTTTGATTGGACTGAAACATATTTTGTATGTCCACACTAGAGTGAAACTCATGTACAGAATAATATTTGAAGTTAGTAAAGGAGGGAAGGCAAAGATCATCATCAATGTTATTAAGGCAAGGAATATTATTTAAGCTGTTAGATAATTCAAGGCAAGGCAAGGAATCAAGCCGTAAATCACAAATATGTGTAGAACACAGGCAGTCAGTATTGGAATTAAATGACAATTCGATGAATTCTGTTTTGCTTAGACTGCTGAATGGAAGTACTTCACTCAAGCAAATATTACAATACCATAGATCATTTGTAATAGAATAGTGATGGTAAATTTTAAAGGATAACATTGAGCATTTCAAATGGAACCACATATCACATATATCACATAGTATTGCTCTCACATTATCTTTAACAAGTTTTAGACATTTTGGGCATTTATCTACCATTTAATTATGAATGTCACGGCATAAGTGATCGAAATAAGCTCAAGTGACGAGGAAATAAAGCTATATTTGAATAAACAGACAAACCGGTAAGTCCTATTATTGCTATTTACTCTTGTTTTCCATCTGAAGAGTCTGAGTGGTCTTCACTGCGGTAATAACTACTGGCTGCTGCTCCACCGACTGCTAGAACAGGTGCATGTCGGCCCGGCCTAGATCCTGCCTTTAGATAGAGACGATCCAGAGACCTATGGTCCTTGATCTGTTTGGCAGCGGTATGCTCATCTTTCCTTACGAATATCTTTCCGGCTTGAGTCCATACGAATTTGATATTGAGATCTTTGCGGGCTTTCAAACAGTTGTTAAACAAGTCACGGTTTCTTTTTGTTAAACTCTCAGAAATGTATACACTGTTCTCGGTCACACGACTGAGTCCAATGTCCTTGGTCGTTTTGTCCCGAAGATTCTTCCTTCCCTTGTAGAATTTGTCACGTACATCGCGCTGTACACATTTTACGATAATAACAGGATCCCAAGAAGATTCCAATTGAGAAGGTTTAATCCCTGCTAGTCGATGACTAACTGAGATGTCACCAAGATCAACAGGAACACCAATACACTCGCCTATCATTTGCACGATGGAGTTTGTGTCCTCTCCGTCTTGCATCGGCACCCCCCTGACTTCTAGGCAGTCTCTGCGCGAGTATTGTTCCAAATTATCTAAAATAATCTCTTGAGTATTCATCTTTCCTTGTATCTGTCGAATATCGGCTTTAAGCGAATCGTTTTCGAGGTTTAAATCTTGACTTTGCTTCCTTAGGGTTGATACGTTATTCTTGAGATCTTCGTACTGGGCGCTCAGAAACCCAATTGATTTCACGAGGTCGGCGACCGTTGATTTCAATTCACGAACTTGATCAAACACAGGCTGAAGTTTCCTATCAAATTACTTCTCCAGGATTTCCTCTGATGCCATAGCTAACTATTAAACATAATATAAATCAGGACGAATCTGTATCAGATTTAGAAACCACCATTATCAACTCATTAATAATTCATGAAGCAAAAACAAAGGAAATTAATAAAACATCAGTGTCTTTAATAGCCCACTTCCGCGATATACTTTACTTGTCACGCACAAAGGTTTCAATACGAGGCTCCGTGCTAAATTAAATTTATTCTTTTCTCTGTGAAAAGAATAAATTTAATTTAGCACGGGGCCTCGTATTGAAACCTTTGTGCGTGTGTAACTGTGCAGCTAGCGCTCCGCGGGTTTAAACAAGGATTGCAAGAGTTGTTGACTGAATATTTATTAAAAGCAAAAATAATTTTAAAGCTTACATACAAGAATGCATAATTTCCAACTTACAATTTTTAAGGCAAATTAAATCTATAGTATACTAAAATAAACAAAGCATATTTCAAACTACCAAAACAAAACGGGAACGAGTATAAAGCAGTACAGTAACTTCGCTTCGAATAAGTTATTTCGTCTTCTTTAACAATCCATGAACTTGTTATTTCCAAACGCTCACACCCACTGAAAATCCTAAGGAACTAACGGTCCTATTTATATCCAAAATTCTAGTGTAGTACATGGCATTTTTACATGCTCGGAATACTTTGAGTAGGAGTAAAACCACCCTTTTGGGATGATAATTCATTCAGTCAGGATATCCTGGTGCTGATCTATGGTGATAATCAGTTGCAAAATAGGAAATTGCCAACATGTACAAAGAAAACACACGAACACAGGAAAAATATTCCTACATGCTCACTACATGCTAAACTAAATTCCTAAACAGTAAAATAAAATGTCTCTCAATGTTCTTAAAAGTGTCTCTTTTTGATCCTGTCACACGTGACAGGTGAAGCATATCGCGGAAGTGGGCTATTCTACTAGAGATTTCGTCCTGATTTACATAAACTTCGATTTTCTCGGCCAAAATAAGTCGTATCGCCAAAATAACTGAAAACAAGACTCCACATCTAGACGTTTGATAAGTACGATAAAGAATTCGCGTCCGATCTAAATCCTATTAAGATCGTCCGCTCATTCTTTATCCCAGTACTTAAACATTCACTTCATTGTTTCCCATCATGAATTATTAATAAGTTTGAAAATAATTAACAATAGCATTGTTATTGTGTAATTAGATCATAGTAGACTGTATTTCCACTCTTGATCAACATTTAGTCTAATTGATTGTCAATATAGGTTTTGCACCATCACGTGACTTCCTAGCAACTGTTGCTACGCCGCCATGTTGGATGGCAGACAGAAGCAAAATGGCGTACTGTTTGACTTGAGCGCGGGAGTTCGATAATGAAATATTAGACGACCTCAATCTATCGCCCAGGCCTAAAGTCTGATAAGTTTAATAATATATGGATAAAACACTGTGACCATAATGGTTCTGATGACACTTAATGCCACGTTTCCCGGTAATTTAAGTTTTATACTTACCACTGCGGGTCTACAAGCAGATTCTTGTAAAACGTCTGCAATATATTCCATGTCTATTAATTTTGAGCAGACATCACAGTCTTCGATAATTGGAGAAAAAAGTTGCGCGCTCTGTCAAACAGTACGCCATTTTGGTTCTGCCTGCCAGCCAACATGGCGGCGTAGCAACAGTTGCTAGGAAGTCACGTGATGGTACAAAACCTTTTGAAAGGTAACCAAGCTTTTGGTGATATTTAGGCTGGAGTTGAGACAGCTAAATTAGTTAGAGACTTGGGTATAGTTAGCATGATAATCAAAATCTATCCATAATCATAGAAAGAGAGTTTGTATCAGTGCAGAGTCAACTCCAGCCTCCATGTGAGGCTAAGGCTTGGTTACCTCTAAGAATATTATGCTTCTCACTTTAGTTTTGAGAGTGTGGCCTATATCCGGTTCGAGTGCAGCCACAACAACGATTGCACCAAGGACGACAGTAAAGTCAACCACACGGCGTCAAACCACTACTAGACGCAAGAACAGAGGTATCCGTATTGTTTTTTTTTAGCTTGGCGGGAAGCACACAGCAGTCAAATGTATGGGTATGAGCATTACGTGAGGCCGCGCCAATTTCCTGCGCAAAATAACCGTAAAACATTGTAACAACCCATTATTTCACGACGAAAAAACACTCGACTTCTGAACTTCGACTCAAAAATAAAGAAAAATACGTTAAAGTCAACCTTTTAAATTTCACAGCGTTTTTGTTTAATATATATATAGTTAAGGTTAGAAAACCACAGCAAAAACCGTGTACAATCAATCCTGCCAGACGTTGGTAGTTAGGGTTGTCCACAAGTTGCTCCTAAAAGTCCAAAAGTTGCTCATAATTTCTCAAAAAGTTGCTCAAAAGTTGCTCGAAAAATCAAAAAGTTGCTCAAAAGTTGCTCAAAAATCTAAAAGTTGCTAAAAAATGCTCTCAAAAAAGTTCATGTGCACAATCAATTTGATGATTTCATAGCATAGAATTGAGTTAGCTTTAACAATTATTATTTTACTTTCCATCATTTCGTGTACAAATAGCTTTCGCAGTAGTTGTTTTGACCCTTAAAACGTACAAACTGTTCAAAGCTTTCCAGAAACTGTAGTGAGATACTCATCCTTAAACTCCTTGATTCTCTCCCATGAAGAGACATTCGGATCGACGGTACCCCGAAAGTTTCTCTTCTTGTCAGCGGGATTGCTTTGCACTTGTCGTTCTCTGGCAATTACTGCTTTTGCTGGCTCACTCAAAGAAGCTCCTGCATTTGCAGCTATTGTCAACGGGCTTTGTTCAGAATCAGAATCAGAATCAGAATCACTCGAGCATGTACCTTTGTCGGCCATTTTGTTTTACATTTTCCAAGGACAACCGCTGACCTACATTTACCACAGGTAGACCATTTCTTCACAAAGTGTATCAGTAAAAAAACCTAATTCTCTGCTCTTATTCGACCCGTTGATCGGCTTGAATTCATGTAAATGTAAAAACAAAGTAAAAGAAACGAAATAGTTGCTCAAAGTTGCCTTAAAGTGAAAAAGTTGCTCAAAGTTGCTTTCAAGTAAAAAAGTTGCTCGAAATCGGAAAAGTTGCCCAAAAGTTGCCGAGCAACTTGTGGACAACCCTATTGGTAGTAGTATAGGAGGCACCGAATTAGCCCTTTTTTTGCGGTGTTATGCTAATGTTTGCGGTGTTATGCTAATTTTTAAGGCGCTCATGAATAAAGTGCGGTGGTTTCTCATTATCTATTGTCTTGGACTCATGAATAAAATGTGGCGCCCTCATGAATAAAGTGGTGAGCTCATGAATAAAGTGTGGCGCTCTCATGAATAAAGTGGTGCGTTATGTTAATTTTTAAGGCGCTCTCATGAATAAAATGCGGCGCGCTCATGAATATCTATTGTTCCTTTGGATGAGGTCATCGATCTATTCGGGCATGTTTGGGCAAAGCCTATTGTTTGGAGGCATGTTTGGGCAAAGCCTATTGTTTGGAGCAGCTATAAAACCAGGAGCAATCGGCCCTGAATACATTCGAAGTTGAATGAAAAAAGTAATAAATATCTCGCAATATCTAAACCCCTTTGTAGCGTATTTAGTAAGAACAAACTACTCGTGATAGACTCTAAACTGTCTTTATTATTTTCCTTTACAGTTAATAACTCATAAGATAATTGTATACAAAATCCACTGTGAGAAATTTTGCTATTGTCCTTAGGGATTAACGATAACTGAAGAGCCTATTGTTTGGAGGAAAACTCTTGTGATGCAAATTATTCTCTAAAACTGAACTATAATTACCACTAGATAATTAAACAAAGTTTATTCAATCTCAAAAACACCAATTTTAAAAACAGTTCATTTTCCTTATCCTCGCGGAGTTGATAACTTTCTTATTTCTCAGTTCTTGGGTTGATATAATGTACCGTGTTACAAGATTACGCTGATTTATGTTTCATTGATTTTTTTTCTCAGTTCTTGGGTTTTCTTGTTGACAAATGCTACAGACAGTTGTGTTTTTACCGAGGAGAGGAAAATTAATGACCAAGGTAGTCTAGTCTAAAAACTATACTTCAGCTAGAAATCGACTTAATAAAACTTATTTCTAAAAGGTACAAATGTATTATTCATCGCGGAATCACTCTGTTCCGGAATAGGTTGTTTTTGGAATTGTTTATTCAACAAGAATTTTCGGTGGTGAATTGCAGCCTCGGTCGCTTCTTGCCATCCATAATCTTCCGTGTTCATCAAGTTTTGTTTTGTTTCCAAGATTTTTTGGAAATCAGGATCTTTTCTTAAGCTGTGAATCCATTTCATATCTTCGAACAACACTTCTCTTAGGTCTTTTCTATAGGTAGGAACCAAAGCGTTACTGGCTTTGATTTCAGCAACTTCATGACTATCCCCATCGTGTTCATACTTTTGAACCAACGCTTCCCAATCTTCCTGGTGCCGTTCTTTAGCTTCGTTACGAATTCTTTCCCAAACATCCTCTTCTCCGTCATAACTATCATCAGTGGAGTCCGTGCTCTCCTGAGAATCAGAGCTTTGATAAGAATCTTCAGTCATTTCATCATCTGAGTTGGGACGATTAGCAGCCATCGTTTATATCTTTACTCTTCAAGGATCGGGAGTATAATGTTAGACCCTTAAAAGTTTCGAACTTTATAGAAAACAAATTGGTGTGGTCACTACGTTTAACAAATGTCGATTAGCTGATTTAGCTAAGGTCTCTCAGTTAGATCAACATTGTAAGTAGGATTCCTAACCAACATATTTTCCATTATGAACAACTGGATTTACATTCCTCGACAAAAACTTTCTTTTTTGAAGTTTCGCTTCTTGTAAATATGGTTTACGTTGTTGAGTTGATAACCTATGGACTTGTGCCAAGTGGTTGGATAATTTAACAAGATACTTTGATCCACAATTAGGTACAGGGCAGTTTTTCAAAGTCTGAGTTTCCATGTTCACTCGTTGAAAGTTAGTATCAAATAGCACACATCTACTTGATCGTCCCTTTTATCTCCTTTCGTCCCTTTTGTCTCCTTTTGTCCCGCATTTTTTCGTTTTGAAATAAAAAAAGATGCATAAAAAAGAAAAAAAAAGCGGGACAAGAGGCGACAAACGGGATGAAAGGGATAAACGGAGATACCTGTGTCCGAATGTGAACACGTCTCTTGTCGGTAGGCCCTTTCGTACCTTTTGTCTCCTTTTGTCCCGCTTTTTTCCGTTTTGAAATAAAAAAAGAAGCATAAAAAAGAAAAAAAAGCGGGACAAAAGGAGACAAAAGGGACGAAAGGAGATAAAAGGGACGATCAAGTAGATGTGTGCTATTTGATACTAACTTTCAACGAGTGAACATGGAAACTCAGACTTTGAAAAACTGCCCTGTACCTAATTGTGGATCAAAGTATCTTGTTAAATTATCCAACCACTTGGCACAAGTCCATAGGTTATCAACTCAAGAACGTAAACCATATTTACAAGAAGCGAAACTTCAAAAAAGAAAGTTTTTGTCGAGGAATGTAAATCCAGTTGTTCATAATGGAAAATATGTTGGTTAGGAATCCTACTTACAATGTTGATCTAACTGAGAGACCTTAGCTAAATCAGCTAATCGACATTTGTTAAACGTAGTGACCACACCAATTTGTTTTCTATAAAGTTCGAAACTTTTAAGGGTCTAACATTATACTCCCGAACCTTGAAGAGTAAAGATATAAACGATGGCTGCTAATCGTTCCAACTCAGATGATGAAATGACTGAAGATTCTTATCAAAGCTCTGATTCTCAGGAGAGCACGGACTCCACTGATGATAGTTATGACGGAGAAGAGGATGTTTGGGAAATAATTCGTAACGAAGCTAAAGAACGGCACCAGGAAGATTGGGAAGCGTTGGTTCAAAAGTATGAACACGATGTGGATAGTCATGAAGTTGCTGAAATCAAAGCCAGTAACGCTTTGGTTCCTACCTATAGAAAAGACCTAAGAGAAGTGTTGTTCGAAGATATGAAATGGATTCACAGCTTAAGAAAAGATCCTGATTTCCAAAAAATCTTGGAAACAAAACAAAACTTGATGAACACGGAAGATTATGGATGGCAAGAAGCGACCGAGGCTGCAATTCACCACCGAAAATTCTTGTTGAATAAACAATTCCAAAAACAACCTATTCCGGAACAGAGTGATTCCGCGATGAATAATACATTTGTACCTTTTAGAAATAAGTTTTATTAAGTCGATTTCTAGCTGAAGTATAGTTTTTAGACTAGACTACCTTGGTCATTAATTTTCCTCTCCTCGGTAAAAACACAACTGTCTGTAGCATTTGTCAACAAGAAAACCCAAGAACTGAGAAAAAAATCAATGAAACATAAATCAGCGTAATCTTGTAACACGGTACATTATATCAACCCAAGAACTGAGAAATAAGAAAGTTATCAACTCCGCGAGGATAAGGAAAATGAACTGTTTTTAAAATTGGTGTTTATGAGATTGAATAAACTTTGTTTAATTATCTAGTGGTTTGTTTATATTCGTATGGTAATTATAGTTCAGTTTTAGAGAATAATTTGCATCACAAGAGTTTTCCTCCAAACAATAGGCTCTTCAGTTATCGTTAATCCCTAAGGACAATAGCAAAATTTCTCACAGTGGATTTTGTATACAATTATCTTATGAGTTATTAACTGTAAAGGAAAATAATAAAGACAGTTTAGAGTCTATCACGAGTAGTTTGTTCTTACTAAATACGCTACAAAGGGGTTTAGATATTGCGAGATATTTATTACTTTTTTCATTCAACTTCGAATGTATTCAGGGCCGATTGCTCCTGGTTTTAAAGCTGCTCCAAACAATAGGCTTTGCCCAAACATGCCTCCAAACAATAGGCTTTGCCCAAACATGCCCGAATTGATCGATGACCTCATCCAAAGGAACAATAGATATTCATGAGCGCGCCGCATTTTATTCATGAGAGCGCCTTAAAAATTAACATAACGCACCACTTTATTCATGAGAGCGCCACACTTTATTCATGAGCTCACCACTTTATTCATGAGGGCGCCACATTTTATTCATGAGTCCAAGACAATAGATAATGAGAAACCACCGCACTTTATTCATGAGCGCCTTAAAAATTAGCATAACACCGCAAACATTAGCATAACACCGCAAAAAAAGGGCTAATTCGGTGCCTCCTATTGAACCAGATCTTGATCAGCAAGAAAATGGAAATATAATGATGAAGTGTCCGAACATTACTGCAATGCTGTTCAAATACAACACTTGTCGAGGTTTATACGATATTTCGGCTGGCCAGTACCAGCCTTCTTCCTGTTTATTTTACAGTGGAGGTCACAAATGTATACAAGGCTTATATAAATTGTTAATTACGTAACTATGAGCGGAATTACTAAATCCATGACATATGTTTTATACAATAGTAACACATAAAAGGAAATTACGAAATAGGTTTGAAAAGATAGTGCAGATACGAGTAACAACCGACAATAAAGGTCAAACGGTGAAATTACATTTCATCACGTCTATTCATTCCTAGTGGTTCGAGGGTTTTAGCTTTATAGATGAAAAATGATTCATCGCGTTTAGAATAGATGACTTCTGAAGGAATAAGGAGAATGTCAGTACTAGAATGGTTAGGGCTGAGAAAATGTTCAGAAACGGCTGTAGGTTTAGATTTGATATTAGATTTATCTACAGTTCGTCTGTGTTCGTTAAAACGGTCTTTGAGGCATCGTTTTGTTTCTCCGATGTATTGTGAATTACAGTAGTGACATTGAACCATGTAAATTACGTTTTTAGTATTACCTGCTGCTAGAACAGGTGCATGTCGGCCCGGCCTAGATCCTGCCTTTAGATAGAGACGATCCAGAGACCTATGGTCCTTGATCTGTTTGGCAGCGTTATGCTCATCTTTCCTTACGAATATCTTTCCGGCTTGAGTCCAGACGAATTTGATATTGAGATCTTTGCGGGCTTTCAAACAGTTGTTAAACAAGTCACGGTTTCTTTTTGTTAAACTCTCAGAAATGTATACACTGTTCTCGGTCACACGACTGAGTCCAATGTCCTTGGTCGTTTTGTCCCGAAGATTCTTCCTTCTCTTGTAGAATTTGTCACGTACATCGCGCTGTACAAATTTTACGATAATAACAGGATCCCAAGAAGATTCCAATTGAGAAGGTTTAATCCCTGCTAGTCGATGACTAACTGAGATGTCACCAAGATCAACAGGAACACCAATACACTCGCCTATCATTTGCACGATGGAGTTTGTGTCCTCTCCGTCTTGCATCGGCACCCCCCTGACTTCTAGGCAGTCTCTGCGCGAGTATTGTTCCAAATTATCTAAAATAATCTCTTGAGTATTCATCTTTCCTTGTATCTGTCGAATATCGGCTTTAAGCGAATCGTTTTCGAGGTTTAAATCTTGACTTTGCTTCCTTAGGGTTGATACGTTATTCTTGAGATCTTCGTACTGGGCGCTCAGAAACCCAATTGATTTCACGAGGTCGGCGACCGTTGATTTCAATTCACGAACTTGATCAAACACAGGCTGAAGTTTCCTTTCAAATAACTTCTCCAGGATTTCCTCTGATGCCATAGCTAACTATTAAACATAATATAAATCAGGACGAATCTGTATCAGATTTAGAAACCACCATTATCAACTCATTAATAATTCATGAAGCAAAAACAAAGGAAATTAATAAAACATCAGTGTCTTTAATAGCCCACTTCCGCGATATACTTTACTTGTCACGCACAAAGGTTTCAATACGAGGCTCCGTGCTAAATTAAATTTATTCTTTTCTCTGTGAAAAGAATAAATTTAATTTAGCACGGGGCCTCGTATTGAAACCTTTGTGCGTGTGTAACTGTGCAGCTAGCGCTCCGCGGGTTTAAACAAGGATTGCAAGAGTTGTTGACTGAATATTTATTAAAAGCAAAAATAATTTTAAAGCTTACATACAAGAATGCATAATTTCCAACTTACAATTTTTAAGGCAAATTAAATCTATAGTATACTAAAATAAACAAAGCATATTTCAAACTACCAAAACAAAACGGGAACGAGTATAAAGCAGTACAGTAACTTCGCTTCGAATAAGTTATTTCGTCTTCTTTAACAATCCATGAACTTGTTATTTCCAAACGCTCACACCCACTGAAAATCCTAAGGAACTAACGGTCCTATTTATATCCAAAATTCTAGTGTAGTACATGGCATTTTTACATGCTCGGAATACTTTGAGTAGGAGTAAAACCACCCTTTTGGGATGATAATTCATTCAGTCAGGATATCCTGGTGCTGATCTATGGTGATAATCAGTTGCAAAATAGGAAATTGCCAACATGTACAAAGAAAACACACGAACACAGGAAAAATATTCCTACATGCTCACTACATGCTAAACTAAATTCCTAAACAGTAAAATAAAATGTCTCTCAATGTTCTTAAAAGTGTCTCTTTTTGATCCTGTCACACGTGACAGGTGAAGCATATCGCGGAAGTGGGCTATTCTACTAGAGATTTCGTCCTGATTTACATAAACTTCGATTTTCTCGGCCAAAATAAGTCGTATCGCCAAAATAACTGAAAACAAGACTCTACATCTAGACGTTTGATAAGTACGATAAAGAATTCGCGTCCGATCTAAATCCTATAAAGATCGTCCGCTCATTCTTTATCCCAGTACTTAAACATTCACTTCATTGTTTCCCATCATGAATTATTAATAAGTTTGAAAATAATTAATAATAGCATTGTTATTGTGTAATTAGATCATAGTAGACTGTATTTCCACTCTTGATCAACATTTAGTCTAATTGATTGTCAATAGAGGTTTTGCACCATCACGTGACTTCCTAGCAACTGTTGCTACGCCGCCATGTTGGATGGCAGACAGAAGCAAAATGGCGTACTGTTTGACTTGAGCGCGGGAGTTCGATAATGAAATATTAGACGACCTCAATCTATCGCCCAGGCCTAAAGTCTGATAAGTTTAATAATATATGGATAAAACACTGTGACCATAATGGTTCTGATGACACTTAATGCCACGTTTCCCGGTAATTTAAGTTTTATACTTACCACTGCGGGTCTACAAGCAGATTCTTGTAAAACGTCTGCAATATATTCCATGTCTATTAATTTTGAGCAGACATCACAGTCTTCGATAATTGGAGAAAAAGGTTGCGCGCTCTGTCAAACAGTACGCCATTTTGGTTCTGCCTGCCAGCCAACATGGCGCAACAGTTGTTAGGAAGTCACGTGATGGTACAAAACCTTTTGAAAGGTAACCAAGCTTTTGGTGATATTTAGGCTGGAGTTGAGACAGCTAAATTAGTTAGAGACTTGGGTATAGTTAGCATGATAATCAAAATCTATCCATAATCATAGAAAGAGAGTTTATATCAGTGCAGAGTCAACTCCAGCCTCCATGTGAGGCTAAAGCTTGGTTACCTCTAAGAATATTATGCTTCTCACTTTAGTTTTGAGAGTGTGGCCTATATCCGGTTCGAGTGCAGCCACAACAACGATTGCACCAAGGACGACAGTAAAGTCAACCACACGGCGTCAAACCACTACTAGACGCAAGAACAGAGGTATCCGTATTGTTTTTTTTTAGCTTGGCGGGAAGCACACAGCAGTCAAATGTATGGGTATGAGCATTACGTGAGGCCGCGCCAATTTCCTGCGCAAAATAACCGTAAAACATTGTAACAACCCATTATTTCACGACGAAGAAACACTCGACTTCTGAACTTCGACTCAAAAATAAAGAAAAATACGTTAAAGTCAAGCTTTTAAATTTCACAGCATTTTTGTTTAATATATATATAGTTAAGGTTAGAAAACCACAGCAAAAACCGTGTACAATCAATCCTGCCAGACGTTGGTAGTAGTATAGGAGGCACCGAATTAGCCCTTTTTTTGCGGTGTTATGCTAATGTTTGCGGTGTTATGCTAATTTTTAAGGCGCTCATGAATAAAGTGCGGTGGTTTCTCATTATCTATTGTCTTGGACTCATGAATAAAATGTGGCGCCCTCATGAATAAAGTGGTGAGCTCATGAATAAAGTGGTGAGCTCATGAATAAAGTGTGGCGCTCTCATGGATAAAGTGGTGCGCTATATTAATTTTTAAGGCGCTCTCATGAATAAAATGCGGCGCGCTCATGAATATCTATTGTTCCTTTGGATGAGGTCATCGATCTATTCGGGCATGTTTGGGCAAAGCCTATTGTTTGGAGCAGCTATAAAACCAGGAGCAATCGGCCCTGAATACATTCGAAGTTGAATGAAAAAAGTAATAAATATCTCGCAATATCTATACCCCTTTGTAGCGTATTTAGTAAGAACAAACTACTCGTGATAGACTCTAAACTGTCTTTATTATTTTCCTTTACAGTTAATAACTCTTAAGATAATTGTATACAAAATCCACTGTGAGAAATTTTGCTATTGTCCTTAGGGATTAACGATAACTGAAGAGCCTATTGTTTGGAGGAAAACTCTTGTGATGCAAATTATTCTCTAAAACTGAACTATAATTACCACTAGATAATTAAACAAAGTTTATTCAATCTCAAAAACACCAATTTTAAAAATAGTACATTTTCCTTATCCTCGCGGAGTTGATAACTTTCTTATTTCTCAGTTCTTGGGTTGATATAATGTACCGTGTTACAAGATTACGCTGATTTATGTTTCGTTGATTTTTTTTCTCAGTTCTTGGGTTTTCTTGTTGACAAATGCTACAGACAGTTGTGTTTTTACCGAGGAGAGGAAAATTAATGACCAAGGTAGTCTAGTCTAAAAACTATACTTCAGCTAGAAATCGACTTAATAAAACTTATTTCTAAAAGGTACAAATGTATTATTCATCGCGGAATCACTCTGTTCCGGAATAGGTTGTTTTTGGAATTGTTTATTCAACAAGAATTTTCGGTGGTGAATTGCAGCCTCGGTCGCTTCTTTCCATCCATAATCTTCCGTGTTCATCAAGTTTTGTTTTGTTTCCAAGATTTTTTGGAAATCAGGATCTTTTCTTAAGCTGTGAATCCATTTCATATCTTCGAACAACACTTCTCTTAGGTCTTTTCTATAGGTAGGAACCAAAGCGTTACTGGCTTTGATTTCAGCAACTTCATGACTATCCCCATCGTGTTCATACTTTTGAACCAACGCTTCCCAATCTTCCTGGTGCCGTTCTTTAGCTTCGTTACGAATTCTTTCCCAAACATCCTCTTCTCCGTCATAACTATCATCAGTGGAGTCCGTGCTCTCCTGAGAATCAGAGCTTTGATAAGAATCTTCAGTCATTTCATCATCTGAGTTGGAACGATTAGCAGCCATCGTTTATATCTTTACTCTTCAAGGATCGGGAGTATAATGTTAGACCCTTAAAAGTTTTGAACTTTATAGAAAACAAATTGGTGTGGTCACTACGTTTAACAAATGTCGATTAGCTGATTTAGCTAAGGTCTCTCAGTTAGATCAACATTGTAAGTAGGATTCCAAACCAACATATTTTCCATTATGAACAACTGGATTTACATTCCTCGACAAAAACTTTCTTTTTTGAAGTTTCGCTTCTTGTAAATATGGTTTACGTTCTTGAGTTGATAACCTATGGACTTGTGCCAAGTGGTTGGATAATTTAACAAGATACTTTGATCCACAATTAGGTACAGGGCAGTTTTTCAAAGTCTGAGTTTCCATGTTCACTCGTTGAAAGTTAGTATCAAATAGCACACATCTACTTGATCGTCCCTTTTATCTCCTTTCGTCCCTTTTGTCTCCTTTTGTCCCGCTTTTTTTCGTTTTGAAATAAAAAAAGAAGCATAAAAAAGAAAAATAAGCGGGACAAGAGGCGACAAACGGGATGAAAGGGATAAACGGAGATACCTGTATCCGAATGTGAACACGTCTCTTGTCGGTAGGCCCTCTCGTCCCTTTTGTCTCCTTTTGTCCCGCTTTTTTCCGTTTTGAAATAAAAAAAGAAGCATAAAAAAGAAAAATAAGCGGGACAAGAGGCGACAAACGGGATGAAAGGGATAAACGGAGATACCTGTATCCGAATGTGAACACATCTCTTATCGGTAGGCCCTCTCGTCCCTTTTGTCTCCTTTTGTCCCGCTTTT
This sequence comes from Actinernus sp. WN-2022, assembly GCA_030867875.1. Lineage (NCBI taxonomy): Eukaryota > Metazoa > Cnidaria > Anthozoa > Actiniaria > Actinernidae > Actinernus > Actinernus sp. WN-2022. Next base: position 51,695,343 of record JAOWCC010001679.1, on the reverse strand, counting down.
TTTCGTTTTGAAATAAAAAAAGAAGCATAAAAACGAAAAAAGGCGGGACAAAAGGAGACAAAAGGGACGAAAGGAGACAAAAGGGACGAAAGGGCCTACCGACAAGAGACGTGTTCACATTCGGATATAGGTATCTCCGTTTATCCCTTTCATCCCGTTTGTCGCCTCTTGTCCCGCTTATTTTTCTTTTTTATGCTTCTTTTTTTATTTCAAAACGGAAAAAAGCGGGACAAAAGGAGACAAAAGGGACGAGAGGGCCTACCGACAAGAGACGTGTTCACATTCGGATACAGGTATCTCCGTTTATCCCTTTCATCCCGTTTGTCGCCTCTTGTCCCACTTTTTTTTCTTTTTTATGCTTCTTTTTTTATTTCAAAACGGAAAAAAGCGGGACAAAAGGAGACAAAAGGTTAGGAATCCTACTTACAATGTTGATCTAACTGAGAGACCTTAGCTAAATCAGCTAATCGACATTTGTTAAACGTAGTGACCACACCAATTTGTTTTCTATAAAGTTCGAAACTTTTAAGGGTCTAACATTATACTCCCGATCCTTGAAGAGTAAAGATATAAACGATGGCTGCTAATCGTTCCAACTCAGATGATGAAATGACTGAAGATTCTTATCAAAGCTCTGATTCTCAGGAGAGCACGGACTCCACTGATGATAGTTATGACGGAGAAGAGGATGTTTGGGAAAGAATTCGTAACGAAGCTAAAGAACGGCACCAGGAAGATTGGGAAGCGTTGGTTCAAAAGTATGAACACGATGGGGATAGTCATGAAGTTGCTGAAATCAAAGCCAGTAACGCTTTGGTTCCTACCTATAGAAAAGACCTAAGAGAAGTGTTGTTCGAAGATATGAAATGGATTCACAGCTTAAGAAAAGATCCTGATTTCCAAAAAATCTTGGAAACAAAACAAAACTTGATGAACACGGAAGATTATGGATGGCAAGAAGCGACCGAGGCTGCAATTCACCACCGAAAATTCTTGTTGAATAAACAATTCCAAAAACAACCTATTCCGGAACAGAGTGATTCCGCGATGAATAATACATTTGTATCTTTTAGAAATAAGTTTTATTAAGTCGATTTCTAGCTGAAGTATAGTTTTTAGACTAGACTACCTTGGTCATTAATTTTCCTCTCCTCGGTAAAAACACAACTGTCTGTAGCATTTGTCAACAAGAAAACCCAAGAACTGAGAAAAAAAATCAATGAAACATAAATCAGCGTAATCTTGTAACACGGTACATTATATCAACCCAAGAACTGAGAAATAAAAAAGTTATCAACTCCGCGAGGATAAGGAAAATGAACTGTTTTTAAAATTGGTGTTTTTGAGATTGAATAAACTTTGTTTAATTATCTAGTAGTTTGTTTATATTCGTATGGTAATTATAGTTCAGTTTTAGAGAATAATTTGCATCACAAGAGTTTTCCCCAAACAATAGGCTCTTCAGTTATCGTTAATCCCTAAGGACAATAGCAAAATTTCTCACAGTGGATTTTGTATACAATTATCTTATGAGTTATTAACTGTAAAGGAAAATAATAAAGACAGTTTAGAGTCTATCACGAGTAGTTTGTTCTTACTAAATACGCTACAAAGGGGTTTAGATATTGCGAGATATTTATTACTTTTTTCATTCAACTTCGAATGTATTCAGGGCCGATTGCTCCTGGTTTTATAGCTACTCCAAACAATAGGCTTTGCCCAAACATGCCTCCAAACAATAGGCTTTGCCCAAACATGCCCGAATTGATCGATGACCTCATCCAAAGGAACAATAGATATTCATGAGCGCGCCGCATTTTATTCATGAGAGCGCCTTAAAAATTAACATAGCGCACCACTTTATTCATGAGAGCGCCACACTTTATTCATGAGCTCACCACTTTATTCATGAGGGCGCCACATTTTATTCATGAGTCCAAGACAATAGATAATGAGAAACCACCGCACTTTATTCATGAGCGCCTTAAAAATTAGCATAACACCGCAAACATTAGCATAACACCGCAAAAAAAGGGCTAATTCGGTGCCTCCTATTGAACCAGATCTTGATCAGCAAGAAAAAGGAAATATAATGATAAAGTGTCCGAACATTACTGCAATGCTGTTCAAATACAACACTTGTCGAGGTTTATACGATATTTCGGCTGGCCAGTACCAGCCTTCTTCAGGTTTATTTTACAGTGGAGGTCACAAATGTATACAAGGCTTATATAAATTGTTAATTACGTAACTATGAGCGGAAATTACTAAATCGATGACATATGTTTTATACAATAGTAACACATAAAAGGAAATTACGAAATAGGTTTGAAAAGATAGTGCAGATACGAGTAACAACCGACAATAAAGGTCAAACGGTGAAATTACATTTCATCACGTCTATTCATTCCTAGTGGTTCGAGGGTTTTAGCTTTATAGATGAAAAATGATTCATCGCGTTTAGAATAGATGACTTCTAAAGGAATAAGGAGAATGTCAGTACTAGAATGGTTAGGGCTGAGAAAATGTTCAGAAACGGCTGTAGGTTTAGATTTGATATTAGATTTATCTACAGTTCGTCTGTGTTCGTTAAAACGGTCTTTGAGGCATCGTTTTGTTTCTCCGATGTATTGTGAATTACAGTAGTGACATTGAACCATGTAAATTACGTTCTTAGTATTACATGTAATGTGAGATTTGATATGGTGAGTTTCGCCAGTGGAGGAAAAAGTGTATTGATTGAGGCCATGTTCAAAGTAAGGGTTTACCGCAGCGATAAGAGCCGGGTGGCAGTGGAGAGGTGTTAGTAGTGTTAGGTAACTGAGCTCTTACTAAAATGTCACTTATGTTATTACAGCGGCGGTGGGCTACTAAGAGAAGATTTTTGAAAATTATTTCGGAACGTTAGATGAATAGAGAATGTTAGAGTGTTTATGAATTATTGATGAGATGTTAGGTAGTGCTGGATTATATGTAATGATAAAAGGAATACGGTCTGCATCTGGCTTGGTTTTGTTTTGTAAAGCATCAGTGTGAGAAATGTTAGATGCACGTTGTATTTGTGTCTTAAGGAAAGTAAGATTATAGCCGCGTTTGTTAAGGTATGTTATTAATTCATTAGTGCGTTTCTTAAAGCTATCGTCCGAAGAGCAAATGCGGCGAAGGCGAAGTGAAAGGCTATATGGCATAGAGTATTTAGTATGACCGGGGTGACAAGACGTTTTAAGAAGGTACTGGTGTTTGTCAGTGGGTTTGGTGTACAAGTCTGTTTCTATAAGTCCGTTTTTAAGTAAAACGTTAACGTCGAGAAATGGGATGTTAATGGAAGAATGGGAAGAAGTGAACTTGATGGTAGGGTGGAGGTTATTGAGATAATTAATGAATATTTTCAGTCGATCCAGTCCTTCGGTCCAGATCACGAAAATATCATCAATATATCTCAACGGCACGTGTGTGGCTGGTGGGGTGAATTAGATATTGCGTCACGTTCGAATTTAGCGAGAAATAAGTTGGCGAAGGAAGGAGCCATTTTAGTACCCATGGCTGTTCCATGTATTTGTAGATAGTGTTGTTGATTAAACGAGAAATTATTCATAGTAAGAATCATGCGTATAAGGTCGCAGATGGTTTCTGTGGGTACATGTTTATTAACGCGGTTACGAAGAAAATAGCGACAAGCATCAATGCCTTCATTATGTGGAATGTTAGTATATAAGGAGGAAACGTCGAGAGTTACGAGCAAAGCGTTATCAGGGAGCTTGTTAAAGAGGGAAAGTTTAATAAGAAAGTCTGTAGTGTCCTTAACATAAGAAGGAGTGGTGGTAACTAACGGTTTAAGATGATAATCAACGAAATTGCGAGATGCGTTCTGTGGGGTGGTTATTGGAGGATATTATGGGTCGTCCAGGATTATTGTTTTTGTGTATTTTAGGTAATATGTAGAAGCGTCCTGGTTTGGCATCGTTATGTACGAGGTACTGTCTTGTTTTCATATCAATCATGTTTGCGTTGAACATACGATTAACGTATTCTGTTACTCGTTTCTGTATGTCGTTGGTTTCGTCGGCATCAAGTTGTTTATAAAATGTAGGATTGTTAAGTTGTCGATTACATTCGTCGATGTACCATGTTTTGCCATTACAACTGTTGCCGATCTTTTGTCAGAAGATTTAATTACTATGTCCTGTCGTCATTATATTTTGTTTAGTCCATTTTCCGTTACATACTAATTTGGCAACAACAAAAAATCAGAAGATTACAGGTTAGAAAATGGGTTCGCTGAACAGGATACCAATAGTTGGTTTGCGCTCAATCCCCAGAGATTCAAATGACAAAGGGCATGGTGTACAGAACAAAAGAAGCTAACGAAGAATCTATTGTTAGCTGTACACCAACATGGCGGCTATGACGTAACGTGCTAAGGGTATATATACTCAACAGAAACTCTATACTCATAAGGTGCATTGCCTTGGTTTATGGTTTCAATTCTTGAAAATTAGGAATATTAACACCAATAAAAAACCACCACGTGAAAATATTGTGAAAATATTAGTTGACAATGCGCAGACATTTGATGGTTGCGTGGGCGGGAGGCGGGTGTGTGCCTGTTTGGCGACAAGTGTTGCTGGCATAAACACAGTTTGTATATATTAATGAATATCGTTGTATTCTCTAGAAATTTTATTATTCTCCTTTATTCGTTTCTATTCAGGTTCTATTTTTTCATTCTCAAAGAGCTGAATGTTTTGGGATAGCTGTAAAAATGGTAGATTTGGTCAGCATTTAAACCTGCAACATTTCACTTCTGGTGAAATGTTTGCGCGAAAACCAAAATAGCCCATGATTTCCATCTCACCAAGGAGTGTAAAATCGCTATTTTTCCAAATGTCCGACGTTCTTATTATTTACAACTTTGAAAGATTTAAGCATCACATGAGTATTGACAGTGTCAAAAGCCTCTAGTATGTGAAAAATAGGTGTATTCACAGGGGAAATCGCTGGCGTACCGCAGACTCGTCATGACCGGAATAGTTGCCGATGGATAGAGAGAATCGGCTGTGTTGCTACCCAATTCAGATCATGTGACGTAAATAGATGCTACCCTGGGGAATTGTTCCTTTTTAACTTGTGGATGCGCGCAAGCGCAGAACGAGTTATTGGGGTTAGGGGCTTCGAGCTAATTTATTCAACGTTTTATGGTGTGTACTTCGGGATTTTCTGTGTTCATCGGGATTCTCCGATGGCGTTTTGATATATACTTCATGGTAGTATTCCGTTCCATATATAGTCTCCTTGCATAATATACAGGGAGACTATATGGAACGGAATACTACGTATACAATGAAGTATATACCGGCATTTTGCTTAGCTCAGCTGAACAGAATTCGAATGGCGCGAGTGTAGATAGAGATGGCCAGTTTATAAGTAAAGTGTTTTAAAGTCAATCATGAGTATTCCTGAATTCGAAGTTCTGTATTCGGAATTCTCGAATGAACTGAAATAACATAATATATTCACATAGGTTCCATCCTAAAAAAACGTGTTTTCTTTGATCGATCTTCCAGCCAGTTGACCTCCCTGTCATGCACTGTTTATATTTGATAAAATGTTTGCAAGTTACATTTTGCTAGCGTTAGATTCCCAAAAACTCAATTCTGCCCCGATGTGGACCGGATACAGTGGGGCATTTTGATTTAAAGATCAATTTGATTTAGCTACAACATTATGATCCATGGCTACACTAAATAATAGCTTTGTCACACAATCCTTGTTCAGATTGGAAGGTTCTAGAACTACTTAGACTGCATGCGTCAACACAATTAGCCATTATCAAGCGAAGGTTCTAGACGTAATCAAGCTATGAATAGGTCGTTTATTCCATACACAACAGTAATTTCACTCGTGGATGGCCGCATGTGCAGAACGAGTTTTACTCGGGCTGCCTGTAGCAGCACCGAGTCTTAAAATGCAAGCGGTTATTATTTTTTGTTTCATGCAACAAAATTTTGACTTTTGACCCATGCGGTTATTTTTTCTTTGTTCCCATGTATTAAATTTCAAGTTCACCACCAATCAGATTGCACTGTGCTGGTCACGTAACACTCTCCAGGTTAATTAATTTACATAATTTAATACAGTAAATCAAGATGGTCGACCCGCGAGGAAATTTCTCTCAAATTTGGAAAATCCCATCTCTCAAATGTAAGCACTTTAATGTTTTATTTAACTTCACCGTGCGAAAGCCTACCAACAGGCTCAGGATATTTCAACTGGCGCTCTTGTCGGAGCCGAAGGACCGCGTTTTTTACCCAGATGGCCAGTGATTTTATATACAACGCGACGACCTGAAGGGGCTGCATGATCAAACTCAAAGCCAGGATCCGGCTAATCCACACATATCGAATTGGAATTTAGCGTGTTGCTTTGCTGCTGAAACCAAAGGCTTCTTCGATAGAAATGCAAGATGTTGTGTTTTTCTAGGAGGACAAAATATTTCTCGTTTAAGCTTTTCTTTCGCCACGGCTTTGTTATTTGAATCTCTGTGGATTGGTATACTCAAATATACTGCACAAATTATACCATACAACTGACTAAGAAGTCTTTAACAAAGCCAAACTCAACTTCAACTCAAGAGCAAAGCTGAGAGGGAAAGTGAAACTGAACAGTGTCTTGTCAGGTCATGAATTAAGGTACGGTGAGGTTGAAATCATTGCGTGTTTATATCTGCATTTCTTTGTCGATTTGTTGACCTCGTGGCGCTGATAGATTTTGCCATCGGACGGTATTCTTGTTTGAGGTACGTTTCGTAGGTTTTATGCCACATTTCATTTTACTCTCGGTCATAATACATACCAGCGCAAACACCGTGATCTGTCGGCCAACACTAAAATAATTTTGAGCGTGTTTTTGGCTGTCGCTCGCCACAACGAAGCCAGAAATACCCCGGAGAAATAAACACTCAGCACAGAATAATTTCTGATGAGCGAAGCAATATTCAACTCTCAAGGTAAACTTAAACAAGAATCCTCTCACGGCCGAGGTTTTGGTTCGAGAAATTAAAGGCTTCCAACAGTTCCCTTTATAGTTCTGTAATATAATGAGCAGACTACAGTTTTGGGAAGGAGGGTAAAAGCTTTTAAATATAGATAACCAACAGGCATTTCAGTTAATAATACCAATATGGACGCGAGCTGCGATCAAGAGCCGCAGGGTAGAATGAACAGTAGAGAAATATAGTGATAGCTCCATCATAGGTGGACAGGATACAACTTATAATATGGGACAAATATAAACATACATTTGAGACACTCATCTATTTAGTACTCTGAACCTGCAGAACAGCAGACGAAATTGTAAGCGTGGGTTACATGAATAAGTAGAGGTCAACTTCTTTAATTTACATACACGAGAAAAACAAAAATATTAAATTACATATATATATACTAGGGGAGCAGAGAATGAATGTCACCGCGCTACCCGCCACTCCTAAAGACTGCTAAATTCAGCTAATAATTCTTCCCTTCGGTTAATATTATTAAGAGGATTTCAAATGACAGTGTATTTCATCTTCAATCTCATGTGGCCCGAGTGAAAGCCCAGATGGGCTTTTGTTGGGTTGAGGTGGATACAAGACACTGTGATGTGAAATTACAAACATTGTGATTACATGAGTCATGAGCGTGATGATAGACGGAGGAATAATACAGGAGCTAAGGAATATGATAGTAGATATTTACAGTTCTTCCTTTCTATTAATACCTTTAGGTTCTAGTGTTTGACGTTTATCAATAAGATGTGCTTCGCGAGCTTTGCGTACACTATCTCGATTAGAATGAATTAGTTCTAAAGGTTGTTTATGTATTTACAGGTTACTCAATTGTTACCACAGCGAAATGTGCCACAGGGGTTATTAGGTTTGTTAGTGCGGAGTTTTGACCTAAGATGTCGTGTACGTTATTACTGCGACAGTAGGCTACAAAAGGTGCAGCCGTGAACACGTTAGCACATCGATGAGATGAAGAAAGTATGTTAAAGTGTTTGTGGATGACTGAAGATATGGGTGTTAGAGCAGGGTTATATGTTATGACCAGAGGGACTCGGTGGGGTTGGTTGTTAGTTTGCTTAGGTGTAAGTACTTCTATCCTAGAGATGTTGCGAACGCGATCTGTTCCCTTGTCTAGAAAAGAGCGATTATAGCCAGGTTTGTTGAGGTAGGATTTGAGTTCGTTAGTGCGAGGATTAAAGTTTTCGTCTTAAGAGCAGATGCGGCGTAATCTGAGAGCGAGACTGAAAGGAATAGCGCGTTTGGTATGTTTAGGGTGACAAGATGAATGTAAGAGGTACTGGTGTTTGTCAGTGGGCTTAGTATAGATGTCTGTGTCGATGTTACCGTTATTGATAGAAATATTAACGTCTAAAAAGGGTACTGAAGTGATGGAGTGAAATGAAGTGAATTTGATAGTAGGATGAATTTGATTAAGATAAGAGGTGGATGTAAGGAGTTCGTTTGCTGTGTGCGTCCAGATCATGAAAATGTCGTCTGTGTAACGCCACCAAGTGTGTGGCTGCCGTGGGGCGTGAGCCAGTGCATCAGCATCGAATTTAGCTAGGAACAGGTTGGCAAATGAAGGTACCATTTTAGTACCTATGGCAGTACCGTGTACTTGTAAGTAGTATTCGTGGTTAAATTCGAAGTTGTTCATTGTTAAAGTCATTATAATGAGATCACAAAGTGTTTCAGTGCGTATGGTAGATGTGGTACGAGTGTTGAGAAAGTGACGACAAGCATCGATACCTTCGTCATGAGGTATGTTGGTGTATAGCGAGGAAACGTCGAGCGTGACAAGAATGGCGTGCCTAGGGAGTTGGCCGAGTTGACCTAGTTTATTGAGGAGATGGAGTATTAGTTACTAACGGTTTGAGATGGAAGTCAACAAATTGTGAAATACGTTCAGTGGGATGATTGTTACTGGAAACGATGGGACGTCCGGGGTTGCCAGGTTTGTGGATTTTAGGTAAAATGAAGAAACGTCCCGCTGTGGGATCACTGTGGAACAGAAAGCGTTTAGTATTTTTGTCAATGAGTTGGTCCTGGTGCATACGTTTGACGTAAAATTGTACGCGTTTTTGAATGTCGTTGGTAATGTCGGTGTCGAGTTTTTTGTAGAATTTTATGTCGTTTAATTGTCTTAAGCATTCGTTAATAAACCAGTCGCGGTCCATAACGACAGTACCGGATCCCTTGTCGGCTGGTTTAATAATGATGTCTTTACGTGACTTGAGTCGATGAATTGCTTGTCGTTCGCGTGCGGTAAGATTGTCACGAATGGGTGTAGGTTTACTAGTGGATAAGATATCATGTTCGACAGCATTGAGGAAAGCGTCTAAAGCTGAATCTCTGTAAGGTGGTGGAGTCCAGTTGCCTTTAACGCGAAAGGGATTAAGGTTAGTATAAGGAGGGTAGTCGTGAAAGAATTCTAAAAGTCGCATGGGTCGAGAAAATTCGTTAATGTCTGCTTTGACTTCTGTCCATGAGGCGAGGTATGGGGCAGAAGGAAAGCCCATGGGCGAGAGTTTGGATTTCATCAGGTGTGAGAGAAATGTTACTAAGGTTAATTACGGCGTTGGTATCTAGACGAGTATTAGAGTTGTGTTTTCTCCAGTAACGATTTGAGTTTTGTTTTCTTTTACGGCAGTGACAGTGAGTGGATTGCTATTGGGATTATTACACTGTTGATTAGATTGATTGTGATCGTTAGAATGTGAATCCTGTGTACGCAAAGCCAGAGAAGACGTATTGACGGTGCCCATCTGATGCCAGACACTTCAAACCTGGACAGACATGGTAGTGGGTTCCCACAAATCACTTAGTGGTGAATCACTTAGTGGTGATGACGTAACGATGACGTCATATGTCTTGTGATTTGAAGTACATGCCCATGTCTCCCTCATTTCTAATACCAGCTGGCTCAAATCTGGACATACATGGTAGTTGGCTGCTATCAATTACTTAGTGGCGATGACGTAACGATGACGACATCGATTACGTGTTTTAAGTACATGCCCATATCTCCTTCCTTTTCTAATGCCAGACAGTTCAAACTTGGACAGGCATGGTATTGTGTTCCAACAAATCACTTAGTGGTGATGACGTAACGATTATGTCATTGGTCACGTGATTTTTAGTATATACCAAAATAGCTCACTGGCCATCCACGAGTTGCCCTTAGGGGCCCTATGTTTCATTCTAATCATAGTGAAGTCATGCCTATCTAAATAAAATTATTTTCAAAGAGACAATTCTCCAGAATAACGTCATATGATATGAATATGGGTAGTAACAGAGTTAGCCGATTCCCTCTATTGGAGATGGCAAATAGCATTTACAAGCAGGTTTTGCTAATAAGACTCCCAGTACAACCACGTGAGTGTTTCCTGATAAAGGCTCACCTCGTGTGTATTAGCTCACGTGTAGCTTCCCTTCAATTCACAGATAGTCCCATAAGAGCTACTGGAGGCTATTGTCTGCAGCCTGCGACGGCAAACTGCTCGCCGCCCGACGGTACCACGATTACCTACCACGGAACAGGTGGAAACTCTAATGTACAGTGTTCTCAGAACTACATGATGTTCACGCTTGAGGAAAATGGAGGACTCAAGCATACTTGCAGTGGGAAATTTATTTGTCCGGAAGGTAGTGTATTTAAAGAATTGCGTTAGTTGGAATTAAGTAATTATCAGAAGTCCACAACCTGGTAATCATCCATGATGAAATACATTTTCATTCGAGTATTACATTCCACGAAAGTGTTAACTATATATGCGGGCTAGGACACCAAATAAAATTAAAACCAGGGAAAATTATATCATATCTGGTCCCATCAGTACCACATCAGTTTGGAACTATTGATATTTTTAGAACTGCTTGTTTTCACTGACGTCATCGCCGTCATCTTGGTTGACGTTAAGAAAATATTACTCATTAATTTCTAGATCTGTTGTTTGCCCAACCAACATGTCTTTGTTATCTACATCTCTGGGGATTGATTACAAACCAGCAATAGAAAATTCTCTGAATGAAGTTAACATGTTTTGTAACTAGTCAATCACGGAGAATAAATTTGGAGCTAAATATCAGTAACTTTAATAGTTAATTTTCTATCAAACTTTAATTTTCTCTCTCTATTAAAGTGTATTTATTGTGATAGTGATTCGAAACATAACTAAACTTCCGTGACAGACAGGGCAAAGGTTATAAAGGCGGGGGGAGGGGGGCAACAAGCAGTCCAGCAGGATCGAGGCCCACCTGAGGGGGACCAGCGAAGCTCCACGAACGTCAGAAATGTGGAGTGTAAAAGTACCCCCTGTTTGGGGTATTGAGATCTAAATATATTTCTCCAAGGATTTCATTTCACAATCTTTGGAGACAAAAACTATAGGTGTGGCGAGTGACTGATCTTGCCTCATGCTAGCAACGGCCATGTGAATGTCCTTCCTTTAAAATTTGTATGATCTTCATATTTTTCCAGGTACTCAAAAACCTAGCTGCTAACCACCTCTTTCACTAAAATCTAATATTGGAGTTCTCGAATGTTGATTTTAAAACAATAAAAGATTACCTCATTGCTCTTTGTTTAAATTGTATCTCAGATTTAGATTATGGAGCGTATGACGGTGCACGCTTGGTACTCAGGACCAACTGCAAAGGAAAAGACAAGTATACCAGGTGAGTACGTAGTACGCAAGTCCACCACTGAGACTTGTGTTGGTCTCATTGTTAATGTTCAATTGGCAGGATCCCATGGCATCCTGCCATTGGCCTTATTAATTACGAAATTGAAAAATGGACTGGGCCGAGTTTTTAATGTTAATCTAATTATAATCTAATTAAGAAATGAACACTATTACAAGGAAGAGCACATCGAAATGAGTAGGTTTACCAGGTTTGGGGACGTTTCATTGGATATTTACCATGTGGTATGCTTTCAAAGGTTGCTGGGATATGGATTGGAGGGATGCTTGTTCTTCCAATCCATACAAACGTCTCTTATTTTTGCAATTTGTAACTCCTGGATGCACGCATGTGCAGGAACGAGTTATTGGGGTTAGGTGGTTTTCATTTCCGAGCGTGCCATATCCTTTTCCGAGCGTGGCGTATCCTTTACCATATGCCGTATCCTTTACCGAAGATGTATTGACGGCCGTTTGTGGTCGCTGTGACTGTGAGAAACAAACTTTTATCGGAGAAGACGCGTCGAAGGTTTCGAAAGGATTTGGTCTTGCTGTAGATATGCCGCTTTCTAAGGTAAATATTACAAATTCGTTCATACTTGACACGGTTTTCTTTGTTATTCATTCACCTTGGCTTCAGGCAAACTTACTAAATATCCCTATAATGATTTAGAACCTTTTCTCCGTCTTGGTACTAACCTCGTCAAGTATGAAATAAGACACTTAAATACCTCGAACGTCGGCAATAAGCCATATACGGCCGGAGTCTTAAAATGCAGTCTGTTCGGTCCTGTCAAGAATTTGATCAGTTCAGACCTTTGTCGCTAACAATGTGGGTCGGAGATGCTGTGTTCGAGCGATAAAAGCAGGAGCCATGCGCATTAAATTCATAGATTTATTTAACACATAATACTATCACCGTATAATTACCACTGTGAGAATGTGAAATGAGCAACGCGTGAGACTTCGAGGCATTACAGTTCTTTTTAACTACTTTAATCTTCTGATTCTTGTAAAGGAACTGTTATAGACCCAAAAATACATCAAAAACGTAATACATTCATCTGCGCTGTCTGAACAGATCTAATGCGTGAGCGAAATACGATCTCAGCTTAAGTGTACCCAAACAAGTTTAGATATAAAAGGTATCGAATTATAATCTCAGATTAGATTTCGTCAGGCGCGCTCATATAAGAAAGGTCAAAGCTCTCAGACATCGGGAGGCGAGGAGGTATCGATTGTCAGAAAATTAGGCAATACTACAGTCTGTCAATGGGTAAAACTGTTGACAGTTTGGGTCAGGCAATTACACAGCTAAGGCGTGTTTTACGACAGAATAACCTTGCTGGAGAGTCTTTCTACTGGAGTGAGAGACATTATACATGTATGTTAATATGGGAAAAGCTGAGGAAGATCCTCATTGAGCTTTTCAATTAAGTAAATACCGGCAAGCGGGATATTTATGGAGTGATCCTTCTGAAGAGACGATAGTTTAAACTGGGGTCAAAGAGAATCAAAACACTAACATAAATGTTGCAGACAAAATATACTCTTGAGGGCTTTCCTGACACGTTTTTGAGTCTTGTCATCTAACTATATCGTATATTCAGTTTAGTTTAGGTGTTCTAGTGGAAATTGTGAGCGAGTTAAGTTGGAAGACAAATTGCAAAACATAAGATAAATAGTACTCAGCGCAGAGCGGACACAACGTTTGGCGCGGTCGTAGATTAGAACGAGATATGTCTAAAAGGTCAAGACATGCGGACGGCAACCGGAAGTTACTTTCGGAACTCTACGGTAACATCGTACAGCCGTCCGATTGAATTGCGTTCCCCTAGTATAACACAGGTAACCCGGAACAACTAAGCCTATATCACATTTATTTATTATTTATTGTTATTATGACTTTGTGTTAGTTAAATTATGAAGCGCTAGTGCACTTATCTTCTGACCCGTGTGAATTATAGTTCAGAACCTAAAAGTATTTGGATCCTAGTATTTTTGGACTACCTGTGTTATCCTAGCATACGTGAAGTTGCTCATGTTTATTCGTGTTCTACTTGTGTGCACTAGTGTTTTACTTGTGTTCACAACATCTAAACAAAGATGTATTCAAAGACATAAGTTCTGCTATTTTATTTTTCTGTGTTGCGCGTCTTTCAAGAGAGAATTAGTTTTCAAGTGATAAATCTAGATTGTGTGGCGGCTCAATTCAGTGCAAAATTCCCTATTTCGACCTCCAGCACAAAAATAAAACAATGGTTTCGTTCCCGTTTCCGCAATTTCTATTGCGAAATTTACCACATTTATAGATATTCTTACCTTACAGCTCTTCACTTGTAACATCTAGTACCTGAAGAAGGCTGGTTTGGCCAGCCGAAATATTGTAATATTCAATATAAAATCCTACGTTGTGTCAGCTTTGCCGTAGTCCTTGGACTTCGTATTCCTAGTATAGCACAGGTAGCCCGAAAATATAATGAGGGTACCACACTGATAATACAGGTAACCTGAAACAACTATAAAGACGATAAAACAAATATTATTATTATTTTATTGTATTTTTTTAAAATTAAATTATGAAGAATTATGCACTCGTGTTCACTCGTGTTCTGGCTCGTGTGGAGTTTTACATCTGACTCGTGTGGAGTTTTATATCAGATCGACTGTGTGCGCTTACTTTCGCATCTGACTGTGCGTTGTAATGTGCCAAACACGCAGGTATATGATATCCGCGTTACAAAAGATACGCCGGAGTTCAAGCTGCGTGCAGCTTCCTTTTTTGGTTCTATCAACGTTAGAAGTTAGTCATGTTTCGCGAGAGTTTTCTTTCAACTAGCGTCCTCTCGCAGGAACCGGGATCATACACTAAGCGAATGGACGAGGCTTGAGTTGGACTTCGTTTTGTTTTATTCGTACTCCGCGGAAGGCTCCGTACCAACCAACTCCGTGCGGTCCTCCCGCACCAACCAACTGACTAAATGTTACAATGCTACTGTTTAAGTAGTAAAGGGCATGCACGTGTGTGAAAGCTTGCAAGTTATGCTGGGAAAACAAGTTATAAACTTGTTTTACCAGATATACAACTTCATGACGTAATGTAAAAATCGTACGCCCAAACGAACCTTAAAACGAATTCTAAAGTATTTTAGAATTATGAAACTAACCAAATTTGACGATGTTCGTTTTAAGACAGTAAGACCTAACAGTCCAACAAGAAATATCTTGGTTAAAATCGAAAACAAGTGAATTCTAGGAGATAAAAGTTCTCTCTAGTCAATGACAAAACAAACAAAATGACATAAGCTCAAGGAGGAGCTTATTCACTGTATCGCGTGAACTTGCACAACTTGTACAAGAAGAAGTTCTACTAAATCTCTACGGGTTACTAGAAGAGGACGGGAGAGCAGGACGGCAACGTCTGTCGTACGAGAGGGACTAGGACTAGTACGCCGTCATATGCAGGACTGTTGACACATTAAGCAAGATTTGGTGCCACGACGGGAACGGCGGGAATTTGAAAAAGGCTTCTTTTCGCGACGTTCGAAATTCGCTCCTTGACAGCTGCACGGACGGTGTACTTGAGGATGACAAATTCCTGCTCCTTTATGAAGCATACAAGTCCAAGAATTCGGACTTTCCATACGAGAATCATGGTCGATTTTGCCTTGACGAAATGGATGAGACCACTTTTGGCAGAGGCACTGACGATTCCAGACCAGTTTATTTGTCCACAAAGAACTGTTTGTGAAGGAATGGAAGGTCTGTGTATGGTTTCACGAAGAGTAGCGTATCCCTGTCGTTACAGTGACCTGATTTCCCGTTTTGGTAAGCCTGTTCCTGTCCTCAGCATGATCTGCAATCATGTAATTGATTTTATTTACGATTCTCATGGCTATCGTATCACTGAATGGAATCCAGTACTGTTAGATCCTCCCTCGCTTCAAAAGTACTCCGATGCAATTGCTATGAAAGGTGCCCCACTAGGCAATTGTTTTGGATTTATCGATGGTACCCTCCGACCAGTTTGCCATCCTGGTGAGAGGCAGAGAGTGTTGTACAATGGCCACAAGAGGGTACATGCTCTAAAATTTTAATCTGTTACTTTGCCATCTGGAATGATAACACACATGTATGGCCCAGTAGGTAAGATTTTCTCTTCCTTTACAGTTGTTTTACTCACTTTGACAAATGCCCCACTCCCAGCTGTTCTTTGTTGTCAAATGCCCCACCCCCAGGACAGACTGAGTTGTCAAATGCCCCATGTATCTTTTAATTAAGTGAGTTCAAAGGATAAGAAAACTGAGAAGAGCAGATTGTAATTACATGCACAGTCCCTATGTTTGTTTACTTTTTTGTTAATTATGTTTTACAAACAAAATGTAATTGCAGAAGGGAGGAAACACGATGCTGGGATGCTGGCAGACTCTGGTCTACTTGCAGATCTCCAAAGAAATGCATTTTCTCCAGCTGGTCAGCCAATGTGTTTATATGGAGATCCTGCATACCCATTACGAGTACATCTGCAGTGTCCATTACGAAATGCTGTACTGACGCCACAGAAGGAGGACTTTAACACTGCTATGAGTGATGTGCGCTATCTGTCGAATGGCTGCTTAGAGATATTGTAACGTACTTTAAGTTCCTTGATTTAAAAAAAAATGAAAGTATGGTTGTCATCAGTGGCCAAGATGTACATTGTTAGTGCACTATTAAGAAATAGTCATACATGTCTTTATCACAATCAAACCTCAGATTACTTTTCTTTAGATCCACCCACCGTACAAGAATAGTTTGTGTAGGTTGTCACTTAGTTTATTAATCACAACAAACTGTAGAAAATGTAGTCTCGGCTAGTTTCAAGGTTGGGGAATTGTTATAGAAAAGTTACAAAGTTAAATGGTTAAGAAACACAGCCGAAAGTTCTTAATATCAGCCTACATCTAGATTACTTTTTAAGATGTTTTTTTTTCTCTACACAACAAAAACACTGATTTCTGCAAAAGCTTTCTGGCACAAAAATAAATGCAAACCATATCAATTATTTATACATCACATTATTTACACCTACTAGTGCTACGCGGCAAACATGATTTCATATCATAACTACATATACATATATAATCGCCGTGACCATAAAACGCACCAATACCCACGATTGCTCTCATCTGACTTGATAGCTCAGTTGGTAGAGCGCCAGACATGCAACCTGGAGGTCGTTGGGTTCGAGTCCCACTTGGGTCAGAGATTTTGTCTCTTTCTCTCGTAGGGCGTGCACACATAGCACTACAGCATACCACTTTACATCACATTCTTTACACCTACTAGTGCTACGCGGCAAACATGATTTCATATCATAACTACATATACAATTATTTATCAGCCTTTCATATTTGCTTCCTGGGATCTATTTATACATGTATCCATGACTACCAGTCAATGCTATTTAAAAGGCCACTTTGTTCAAACAAGTAGAACAATGATCTATCAGTGCTGACCCAAGTACCCCTCTCAGGTAACCCCTTAGGATTTGGTTTGGAGTTTATCTTGAAGTTTAAAATACCATCCCTAGAAGCAATAGAAGCAATGCTATGGCTCAAATTACTAGTAATAGTATTTATAAATCTGTGTTACTCTTTCATGGGTGTTGACGTTCTACTCAATATAAATGATAAATTTGAATAACTATTAGTAACTATTGTTTAGGAATATTTAGTTTGTGTGACAATGTCAACATCGGGCTTAAAGTCTCCAGGACAATACCTATTTAAATAGGATATTGAGTATAAGTTTCAAGCACCAAAATATAGAGGTATGATGCTTGAAAATATATTTTTGATTTCATACTCAGTAGGAGCTAGGTATATGTGAACGAGGGTAGTTTTTAGTTTTTAGAGAACAGTTTGTTACTGTTCGAGGGTTGCAAAAATAGAGGGAAATGTGCCAGCAGCATCTAACACAACAACAAAAGGAGAAACTATTTGTAATTTAATATTACCCTTTTCTCCAAATATATGATTAATAAACCATTATTGTATTTGGCAGCATATAATGCACCTATCAATGTCCACCCACCAGGAGAGGCAACTGGGTACTTCACATGTTTGTCTGGCAAGTGTCCCACCCTAGGCCACTAACGTTTTTCATATGGAAGGAAAAACCCATAGTATTACATGGAGTTCAAATATCTGGGTAAACTGCCCCACCCTTGGGAGCATTAAGGAACAACTAACTCCCCAAATCTGGGCAGTCAATAACAGTTTAATCCCTATGCTTGGCGGAGTCTCCTCACCTGATGGTCAACATTCTGAACATTGATAGGTCAATAAATCCGATTTCATATCCTTATAATTTCAACTGAAACATTAAATATTATATAATAAAACTATATTCAACTTGGCCATGCAGTCTTGGTAGTTCACAGACTGTTTATGCAACTTACATCAACTTTTCAACAATAGCGTGAAAATAACTGCTAAATGAACAGTCAGTCAATTTGTAATGTTAAATATGTTCTTTACATCTTACTTAGGCAGTTGCTTGGAAAGAAGGGCCATCATTAATTGAGTCTGCTGCTGTTGCTATTGCAACATCATAGCTTGTATATTCTACAGCTGCTGCTGTTGATGTTTCTGCTGTTGTTGCATCATTTGCAGAAATTCCTAGTGTCTTATGCTTTCAGGTTCTTGCTGCTTTAGTTGCAATGCAATCTCCTCCTTTTATGCAGCAGCCATTAACTCAGTCCTCTCTCGCAAAAACTGCACTGCATCACCTTCACTTAACCTCTTCTTCTTACTCTTACCTTGATTGCCTTCTGCTTTTCTCTTTTGGGTCCCTCCCAGTCTCTCCAAAGATTTAGCCCGCATTTCTTCAGCATTTTCACGATCAACTTTCTTCTTTCTGTTTCATTCCAGATTTTCTTTATGTTGTGCTTTTGATTCATCTTCTTTCTCAATCAAATCTTCCAGAGCTTGCTCTACCTCTGACATCTCTGTCTCAATTTCACTGGCTTTCTCCTCATCTTTTAATTTTCTTCGTAGCTTGTTTGCCAGCAAATTATACCGATCTCTCACAGCCCGTCGGTCCAGATCTATCTTAAATCGTATTTCCTTGACTGTGAAAATTTGTTCAGCAATTTCATTCCAAATCTGACCCCTTTGAGCTGAACTCTTCTTATGCTGGAAGGGGTTCTGTGTCAATATTTCTCGACAGAGAAGCTCATCATGTCTATCAGTCCAACACATCATCTTCTCACTATTAAATATAAGCGAAGCACAACTGAATTTATAAAATGTATTAACTAATTCATTTCTCGGGGTGTGAGGCCAGAATTAAATTTCCTTATCGTAAACAGTGGCGCATTTTGAGGGATTAAAATGCTAATTAATTAGAACTTACATGTCTGTTTAGGGAATCATAATTAAAATATTGGAGCACGATTAGAGCTTATCCAGGATGAGGCCTTATAGCAACCGATGACTTGAATTCTCTTCCAGGTAAAACTAAAAAAAGCTTCCCTTTTTTCAGTACGAAATACAATATCACAGATAGAAAAGCACTGGTCATTTCTCCTCAAGCAATAAGTTTTTAACTTCATCACTAGTTTACGAGTAAGCAAGATTACCATTAATCCTAGACTACAGGTAGCTTAACCATGCAAGGCTGACTTGCCAAACAGGTCTAAATTCACACTCACACACACAATCATAGCTTGCACTGAACCCGGCACTGAACAGCAGCGCATATTTCACATACATGTGGTCGTTCAAACTCGACAAATAACAAGGCGAAAATCGTGCTGTGGTCACTCACAACCCAAAATATCAGATTTGTATTCAAATTGGAAAATGCATATTTATCAGTTCCTAAACAGGACTGCAAAGAGTGAAGTTTAAGTAGTACTTACACGGCTTTCTCACGATCCGTAATCTTGCCTTGACTTTTGGCAGGAACAAATATCAGGCTCATCTTGGCGTGTGAAATGATCTGCAGAAATACGATAAATAGAGTGTTATTTTCAATCGAAGTTAATATTAAGCGAACTTTAACAATTAAGGTATAATCTATCGATAATAGAATGCATATTTTCAAACAAACTAGCAGGTTTGAAGACAATAAAGCTCCAAGATATACTCACGTTTTCTACAAGACGGCAAAACACTCCAATTCACGTTCTGTGCGTGACAGGACGGGATGGTGTTGTTTTTTACACATGCGCACTGCTGTCACATGCGGTAATTTTACTTCCGGGAAGAGGTCGCCGTCTTCTCCCGTCCTGGTGCTTAAGGTCTCTAACAACAGGATGCAAAACTACATCAAGGTTAAGATTGATTGACAACCAATAATTACTAAGCTAGTATTATCTTGTACTAGAGACTAACTGCTGCCAGGTAAAATATTGTTAAAGACACATTTAGAATGAAAAGAACCCAGTTGGAATGCACAAGATAAAAGTGCATTGATTTAAAGAGGGATTTCCCTCGGTAAAAGTAGTAAAAACTAAGTTTAACTTAGGTTAAAGCCTAAGTATAGGTTTTTGTGCGAACGCCTTATACAAACAACATATGTTTAAACTTAAGGAGAACATCCGTAGGAATTAATATCCTAACTACAATTTAATTATCTATGTCACCACTTTATCCCTTAGTCCCATTAATTTTACCTTCCAAGAAGGCCGTCAGTACGCTCTGGCGCCATAAATGACAGCTTTCTTTGCAACGACACCTGCGATGTCACTCAATTTCGCTAATCTCGAGCGCCGATAATTACGTATCCAAGTAGGAAACATATCCTTTTAATTTTCCATTTATCGGTAGTTTTGTTTTACCATTAATATTTAATTTGAGGAACTGATATATTCTCGGAACATTACTAGCGAATCCTCAGGACTGGATTCCAAATCTAACCGAGGAAATTGACTTTTAACTCTACCTCTCCTATTAAATTATGTTTTGAATATATATAATCTAGCTATGAGCTGCTAGCTCGCTACGTTTGGGAACGTTAAATGACTGGCCGTAGTCGCTGTACAGTATCCGTCAAACCAACCTCAAATGTCAATAATGACATTTGTGTCAGAAGAGGAAACTCCACAGTAATTACCCTAGGGGTCAAGATATTGATTACATGTATACATTAAGAAAACCACTATTCCTTGGCTTTTATAACGCCAATAATACACTTAAAGAGAAACACCAAAAAGTGTTTTTTTAAATTTCCTTTTTATCGTGTAACAATCAGTTCAGACCTTTGCCGCTAACAATGTGAGTCGGACACACTGTGAGCGAGCGATAAAGTAGGAGGCATGCGCATTAAACGTTATAGATTTATTTAACGCTATTTACATCACATAATATCCTCACCGAATAATTATTACTGTGGAAATGTGAAATTAGCAACGCGTGAGACTTTGAGGCGTTATCAGTTCTTTTTAACTACTTTCTAACGTTATGATTCTTGTAAAGGAACTGTTATTGACCAAAGAATACATGAACAACATAATATATTCGAACTGCGCTGTCTGGACAGATAAATACGTAAACGAAATAAAAGTTAAGTGTATGCAAACACGTTTAGATATAAACGGGTATCCAATTATAATCAAAGGTTAGATTTCGTCAGGCGCGCTCAGATAAGAATGGTCAAAGCTCTCAGACATGGCGAGAGGAGGAGGTATCGATTTCGATGAGTCATTGTCAGAAAGCGGGCCATAAAATTATGCAATACTACACGCCTGTCAATAATTAAAACTGTTGACAGCTAAGACATGTTTCACGACAGAATAGCGGATCGCGCTAATACTTAAAATAGATTGTCTGACACAAGTCCCACTGCAAGACTCAAACAACCACACACGCCTGTTTACAGTATTTCAGTGAGTTCGAGTGTCGTGTTAGGAACGAATTCGTAGTTTTTTTCGATCAAAAAAAGAAGCAATACCTTAAATAGTATTCCCAGTCATATCAGTAATGGTGACTACCAAGCATTGTTGCTGGGGGAGATGTAAGAGTGACTCTAGATGTGAAAAAAAACCTTCATAAATCCGGCGCTCAAAGTCAAAGAGATATGTCTCGGAGAATGAAGCATCGATCGGTACACTGCTAGAAGAGGTTTCTCATCTTTTCTCGGCTTTTTTGATCACTCACATGAGCTTTTCTGTTCCAAAACCTTTAAAACGAATTCAGTGAGAAATGTCAGCGTTGGATAAATGTTTGTACAAGAGACCTCAAAAGCACAGAACAGCGAGACTAGTGGCAATGAAACGTAAGTGGGAATTTGTCTGAACTATAAATTACTAAAACCCTGACTACCCGCCAGTAAACAGTGAGAAGGAACTACAGTTCAACCATTAAGTTTACTTGAAGTTATTAGTGGATTCTAAATAAATTGTGGAAGCGAAGCCTCTTCTACAGTACATCTACAATGCTTAGATTTATTTTCTGAATACAAATGAAGTTAATGTTTTTCGGAGATGTCGCGCGGAATCTTGCAGGTATTAATTAAGGTTACCGGATACCTTCAAGGCATGTTTTTTTGTAAAAAGTTAACAAATCGCACACATTTTGCCATTGTCTGAACTCGTATTGATCATAGAAATGACGCCATAAAATGTTCAAAACTCAAGTGGAACAACGAGCGTAGCGAGTTGTTTCACTGCAAAGTTTTGGACATTTTATGGCGTCATTTCTATGATCAATACGAGTTCAGACAATGGCAAAATGTGTGCGATTAATTTTTTACAACGACCAAGCACTTATAGCTTCAAATGAGTGCGTAATGAACTGCTTTCGAGTCGAAAAAGGCCATTGAAAGTCAAAACGTAAACACTTCTAATTACCGTTGCCGAGAGAAAGCTTTCTTAGACAAATGGCAATTTGGTTCACCGATTAACTTCTGTAATTGATGGAATGCATGTGAAATCCTTTCTTGCTTTTTTTCTGGATCAGAAAAGTTATTGTTATGTAATTCAAAACTTCTGAGCTCTGAGAGAACTACTCAACTAGTCTAGTCACAAAGTCTGACTACAAATTCGCCAAAACTTTCTCCACTCAAGAAAAAACTCTCATTTTGCCAAATGGCACACTACAAAGAAGTTTGACTCACCGATTAACTTCTCCTAGTAATAAAATGCTTGTGAAATCCTCACTTTCTTGTTTTTTGGAAGCGAAGTTAACACCATTTGAATTCACAAACCTCGCCGGGAAAGCACTTTGCAAAGCTACCACGACTTGCGAGTGACGTCATTTTCATTGTATGTACTATTTTGCATATAGCGGAGAGCCAATCAGAACGCGAGAAAATTGGATGTTGTTGTAAAAAATATTATTGATTATTTGGAAAGTTTATGGATTGTTCTACAATTTAGAAAAAAACATTTCAAAAGATATAAAAGCTTGCGAGATATTTAGAACAAAGCATATTTAGAAGGAAACTAAATGAATACCGAGGCGTTATAATCCCTTTATGTGCCACGGGCACCCCGTGGACTTTTAGCGGGAGCTCAGTGTTATCCGAGTAATTTGTATACTGTTGTCGTAGCTTAATTCCCTTTACCCTGGTCCCAGAGGTTTTCTAGAGAGAGAACAGCCGTGGAGAAGATGAGCGAGCGGCGAAGCAACGAGAAGCGAACTCGCTTCGCGGCTGTTCTCCGTCTGGAAAACCTCTGGAACCAGGGTAAATTCCCTTCTTCTAACTAACAAATGTGCATTTAGAGTCTTTTATCAAAAGTTTGTATGGGGAAATCCAAAAGAGAAAAGCAAAGTCCTTGGGTAAAATATAAAGCGAACCCTGAACCGAAAAAGAAAGAAACCGGCGATAAGGAGGAATTCGGTAAAACGAGGTTGAGCTCGAGGTTGGCTCGTGGTTCGAAGAACGTGCCCCAAAAGGCAGCGAAGAACAACCTTTGACTTCAGGGTCAACTCCAAATATAAGCAGGGGCTAGCAGTCTTAAACCGTCGTTTGTCTTACCAAGAACCAGCAAGTCATTTGAAGAGACTGAGGCGCGATCAGCGATGAGTTCACATCGGAGTCTGATTCAGATCCCAGTTTCACTCCTGGGCCGTTGTAATAGGAGATATTGTAGTTGAGTCTACGAATAGCAGTTTCAGCGGTATTGACCCGAACGCCTCACTTCAATGTAATGAAGCGCTATTCAATCTGTGTATCTAAATTTGTCGTGCTTATTCAGGAGAGTGTTGATGTCGTGTAAGAATGACGGTTTCAATGGGCAGGTGCTTCATTACATTGCCGAAGTGAGGCGTTCGGATCAATACCGCTGAAACTGCTATTCGTAGACTCAACTACAATATCTCCTATTCTCAATCCTCGACTTCTCAATCGTGAGCTTGGGAGGACATCAACTTGCAGTTGTTGTGGAACTTTGGGAATGAAACTTATCGGCTCTCGAACTCAGCGAAACTGTTGAATTGTTGTGAAAGCGAAAGGTTTCTTATGACATATTTACCAATTTCCCGCAAATTTCACTACTGCTTTGAAGCTCCAGGGGTCCTTGCGTAGTGACATTGGCTAGTTGGTTCGCAGTGTTGACATTTGCTTTGATGAGGCGTGAAATGTTCACAAAACTTTACACAACAAATGTCCGACTAGGTTTTTCTTCCTATCCGGCCTCTCTTTGAATAAATTAATAGGGTATGCAGACTTGCCAGATTTTGATAAAATGTGGCCAAAAGACAGATAAGTTACTGACAAAGAAAAAGGGTGTGAGCGTTTACCAATATTCAAAGTATTTTTCCTCGTAAAGTATCCCGCGTAATGTGACTCGGACATTATTGAAGACTAAAACTTTAGGAATGAATTGTTTGTTGGCTTAGCATTGCTTATTCTGCACTTCATAAGCTTTACAAAGGTATATAGGTTTCTATAGTTTTCTTTAAAACAACGCGCGTACAAAATTATTAACAAGAGAGACTCGCGAAGGTATCCGGTAACCTTAATAATTTTGTACGCGCGTTGTTTTAAAGAAAACTATAGAAACCTATCAGAACTTGCTCTGGAAAAGGGTTTCAATAATAATCTATTTGCTGTCGTCAAAAATAGGTCCAAATACATTTCCTGGCTGGGAAAAATAATACCGTGTAGGACGAAATTTTTGCGGGAGGAAAATTTTGCGGATTGCCGACTCAATTTGTTTTGCGGGAGGAAATTTTTGCGGATCGAGACAGCTAAAATTTCTGCTGGTAGGAATTTTTTGCGGATTTCTGGTCAAGTATAAATAAAATTCAAGGCAGTATCGGTATTAAATTGAAATTTTACTTCCTGACTTACAATTTCGACGGGAAGTTTCTATACTTGTTGTTCTAGCGCCAACATGAACATAAACAACGACAAAACCTGAGGGAATTATTGTACGTTCTTGTAAAAACGTATTAGTCGATTATGATAACAGTCTCCGTTTCTTTTGAGGACGTGTCTGGAGTTGAATCGGGAATACAGATGCCTGTTGTGCCGGTCGCCTCGGAGTTATGAGAGCACGCTTTATTTGCTGCAGGAATTAAGTCTGTAGATTAATCCATTGCGTACATGTACTTTGGAATTGACTGAATGTTGTCAGTCTTTCAGTTTACGACAACTGACGTTGAACATGACACAGAAGCGGGAAAGTACGGTTTTCCGTGAGAAGCCGGCTATGTGAGAAGAAAAATGTATTTTATTAACTTTGGCTGGCGTTTCCTATTATGTTCAATGTTAAAAAGTTGCTGTTAACCCGATATAACCATTAAAACAAGATTTACTATATTTTCTCTGGGAGTATATTTTTGCGGCGGAAATTTTGCGGGAGTTTTTTTCTGCGGGAGTTTTTTTTTGCGGATCGAAGGAAATCCGCAAAAATTAACTCCCGCAAAATTAAACTCCTACACGGTAGTTGATAACTAATCGTTTGGGTCAACGGCAAATCATTTTTGAAAAATGTCTCGTTGGGTACTCCTGCTGTCACCCCTGCGCTGATGAAGACTGCGCCAGCCAAGGTCAGCAATCATGGCGGTAACACTGGCTTCACGGTTGTAGTTATTTCTACTGGAATGAGAGACATTATACATGTCTGTTAATATGGGGAAAGCTGAGGAAGATCAACTTTAGAGCATAAACCCTCATTGAGCTTTTAAATGAAGTAAATACCGGCAAGCGGGATATCTATATTTTTATAGATCCAGAAATAATTATTAGTAAAAGTCACATAAGAGAAATCCAATGAAGAATTGTACACAAACATACACGTTCGTATAATATTTAGCGCCAGACTTAACGCAACATACAAGTTTCATGATCGATCGATCAGTCACGTAAGGCAGTTCGATCCATTTTCTCTCGCAATCTAGGAATCCAAACTTGTGTGATTTTCAAAGAGCATTATATTTGCATGATCTCCAGTTGTGGCCCTTGGCTTCAACAGCGGCTTTACTGCCAACTGGCTATGGTGGACGAAGGAAACGAATGTCGCCAGCCCGAAAGTACACTGGAGAACGTGTCAGGAAAGCCCACAAGAGTATATATTTTGTCTGCAACATTTATGTCAGTGTTTTGATTCTCCACTGATTCTCTTTGACCCCATGTGTTGGTAACCGAAAAAAACCTTTATAATCACAAAGCCCGCATACAAATTTTATCGAGCAAATTAATTTAAGAGAGTACTCAAGCAGTGAAAGTACAGGACGAAAGCCAGTTTCTGATATACTCAGTCGCAGTACAAACATGCAATCAATGATAAATATTCCACTGCGAGTTATCGGGGAGTTATCGCTGTTTCCGAAGGCATGTTGACCGCCATAATTGATAAATTTCCCAGTTGAAGCGAACTCTTTTCTGGTTGTGCATTACTTATTTCAGAGTTCTCCTGGACTCTTGAACACCTTTTATCAAGCATAATTTCCCTTCTATGCCAAGAGTTGCCTTGATGCCGAAGGTTAATACGATAAATATCTCGCAAACAATCCTGATACGAACATTTATACTGCCATATACATCAGAAAAACGTCTTAGGATGATAAACCAGAGGTGTAAAGAATGTTGTCGGAGTATAGACCGGTTACAGCGTCATTGGTTACAGTTGTCAAGGCCGAACTGGAGGACAACTACAATCAAAACAACAGTCAAACCATGGTCAAACACAGTGAATATACCGAGCTAATGCTGCGAAAAAAAGCACCTTTTATTTCTTAGAAATGTCATCCAAAAGTTTTTTACCCGGCTATTTTAAAAGTTTACAACCTAAAGAGTATCGAGAAAGATATTTAACGAAGCTGAAGTACGTAGATGGACAGGATCCATACGAGATTCCGAGGGCAGAGACGATCTGGAGACATGGCCTAGCGTTATAACCTACAGATGTCGGTTCATATCTGCTGTTTAACTGAGGAAAGCGCGTATACACAGGACCAGCTCATGAAGTGTAAAAGCCTTCAGTGCTACCAGAACATTTCAAATGGCTAGGTCAGGAAAATCTTGAGCAAATAACTTGGCGACAAACGTCTGATGATAGCGAAGGTATGTATGTGCGTGACGATCGTCTCGTCGTTGTTTACTCGATCGAGCGAACGTGAGATCTGATCGACGTTCAAACGAAATAAAAACATCTCTTTTGCAGGTTAAACCATTCACAAAGAATGCCGGAAAAGCCGCTTACTCCATGGGTGTCTGTGAGATATCGGGAAAGCTATTGCCAGC
Source organism: Actinernus sp. WN-2022 (assembly GCA_030867875.1). Lineage (NCBI taxonomy): Eukaryota > Metazoa > Cnidaria > Anthozoa > Actiniaria > Actinernidae > Actinernus > Actinernus sp. WN-2022. The sequence goes on along the minus strand of JAOWCC010001679.1, from coordinate 51,667,932 downwards.
TCACTGTGACTGTATGGTTGGCCTTTGGTATGCATACTTAGCAATGTGATCCCAGAATCCTTTGAGTGAGTCACGTCGTTTGGCATCTTCAGTGGAGCTGTTGAAGCTGAGTCTGCAGCTTTTCCCAAGGCCAAAATATTTGCTCAAGACTTCCCTGAGCCAGCCATTTGCAAAGTCATAGTAGCATTGAAGGCTTTTATAGTTCATGAGCTGTATACGGGCTTTCCTTAAACAGCAGATACATTCCGACATGTATTTTAGGTAACGCTAGGCCAAGTCTCCAGATCGTCTTTCCACACTGCCCTCGGAATCTCGTATCGTCCTGTCTATCCTACGTACTTCAGCTTCGTTAGATATCTTTCTCGAGACTCTTAAGGTTGTAAACCTTTAAAATAGCCGGGTAAAAACTTTTAGATGACATTTCTGAAAAGTAAAGGTGCTATTTTTCGCTGCATTAGCTCGGTCTATTCACTGTATTTGACTGTTGTTTTGATTGTGGTTGACCTCCAGTTCGGCCTTGACAACGGTAACCAATGACGCTGTAACCGGTCTATAGGTGGATGCAATGGGATCTGCAGATCACCTTGTAGAAGCGATTCAACTTGCCGTCATTTCAGCTCTCGGCCGGCTAGAGTATAAGGCTGGTTCTCATATGATCGCTTACGATCGCTAGCGATCGCCGGATCGTCCAAATCACTCAACCGAAGGATCGCTCGCGATCGCTGGCGATCGCTGCCATTTGTTCACATATAATCGCTGGCAAGCTTACGCGCCAGTGCGTGTGAGTTGGATGGACTGTCAAGTTCCCGATTTCTCAGATTTGAAACTGACGCTTTGTGCTCGATGTGCACAGCAAGCCAGTCTAGATACTTAAACTCGACTGGCATGGGAACAGAATCTCTTCCTGAACGAATATCAAAACCACGGTATTCAAAGGTTTCTATTTCCTCGACAGTTCATGCCTTAATTTTAGACACAAAACTGATGATTGGTATAAGTTCTGTATTACGGTAGCTATATCTCAAAGTAATAAATGCTATAATCTAGCTGATATTTCTGTCTCAGTCAGTGTTTTATAACTTTCTGATTTAGTCACTTGCCGTTTATTGGTATAATTTTATGGATTTTCAAATCACATTTAAGAGGAAGTTAAAATATGATATTACGTTCACAGTTCCTATTTTGATAATAAGGTAGCCTGCTCGCAGCTGTTATGGATGTATAGCGATACTTACTGCCATGTCACCCATTTGTCATTAATGTGCCAACCAGAGATCGATTGATTCCTGATACAAAGCAGCCTTTTGAAATCAAGGTTGGGACATTAGCATAACAATTGTAATGTTTATCAACACGAAGTATCGTTATTCTTGCTCATTTGTTTTCGAATCGGGCTACGGTAGCGCGTGGTATTGGGTTCCCACGATTGACTTAGTGGTGATATCGTAACGATGACGTCATCGATCACGTGATGTTTAGTACATGTCCGTATCTCCCTCATTTCTAATGGTAGGTGGCTAAAACTTTGACAGACATGGTATTGGGTCCCCATAAATCACTTAGTGGTAGTGTCGTAATGATAACGTCATCACGTGTTTTAAGTACATGCCCATATCTCCCTCATTTCTAAGGCCAGGGAGCTTAAACTTTCACAGGCATGTTATTGGGTCCCCACGATTCACTTAGGGTGCGTTCGATTGACAGTATTCCGGAATAAGAATACACAGAATGATCACTACAAATCACTTATACTGGGATTGTTTAGCCACTGGAATACTAATTGCCTCCTGAATATCATATATCAGCAGGCATTTCTAGATTGCAGTGCAAAATGTGCCCGAACCAGTGATTTGCAGAGACTAATCCATATATTCCTATTCCGGAATACGGTCAATCGAACGTCATCGATCACGTGATTTTATATGCTGCACAGGCTATCACAACAACAAAAATAATGTGACCATTTCCACATGTTTAGCCTTGGGAACACACTAAAATACACTTTACACCCACGAGTTCGCCATTGTGGCGCTATGTTTGCTAATTCAGTTTTTATTTATCAAATAATGCACAAACTTGGTATTCTTACTAATTCCGATATGGTCGTTCTTATATCCAGGCAATAGAAAGTAAAGGACTAAGAGGGAGTCTCCTAAAGTTATATGTTTAGAAACCAGATATGCGGACGTAAAAGGAACTAGTTCCGGTCATGTGCCACCCAATGTATCTCACCATCGCACTGTAATTAATTTATATTTTCACTCTGTGTCCTAGGACATCAGCAAATACTCTTAGCTACCAGAAATCTACCTACTGCATACATCCAGAGTCCGGTTCCCCTTCATCTGGAACCAAGGCAGTGTACTGGAATGAGTGCGACGTCAATTTAACTCGCATCAAGCTGGATTTTTACCAACTGCCTCCTGTAACCTAGTAACATGATACTCAAGCTAGTCCTACTCAGGTCTTCAACTTTCCTACCATTTCTTAGCCATGGTTATCCTTAAAATTGGTAACTTTAACCAGCACTTTCATCAAGGAAACTTGATTTCCTTGCTCAGTCAGAGAAACTGCTTTTTACGATTTCTTGTATGCGTCAGTATTGAATCGTGCGCATCTTAGAGCAGATTTAGTATAATTGGGAACAAAAATACGGCTTATCCATAGCCTTACCGTAACTGTGCCGCACCGTAATTCTGAAATTTCATTGCACCAGAAAGAAAATAAGGAAACCATTTCAGTCACGACATGTCGTACGGTAACCGTGCGGTAAGTTATTGCCGTAATTTGCTCACTCATACAAAATCTGCCTCTATGTGACACGTACAATTAATGTCACGTGTTTTAGCGGTTTATACGTCAGAACCATCATACGGAAAAAGATGGCGGCTGCACATTAGACCACAATCCCTTGCGAACCTAACACAGTCAAAATAACACGTAGGAACCATCTTTTCTCTTCAATGACAGAATACTGGCAACAGCACTCGTACTGGCTCGTTTTTTAAGATTTAACACCTTTCTATCGCAATTTTATAACGTATTTAATGTTTTTCGTGCGCAACGGTTTGTGGGTAAAAGTACAAGCAGCCATCTTTTTTGGTCGGGTGGATTGCATGATAACTAGCAATTAGAACTTACCATTTTAGTTCGGGGAGTTCATCTCGCTTTTTACATATATATATATATATATCACGTAGGGGTTTTGAAATAGAGCCCATGCTGACAAGGTTCTACAGATCTTAGAAATGGTTGATAGCATTTACTGAGGTATGTAACAATGTTGGTAGGGCGTAAATAATGCGTATCATATTGTCTCTTTTACGTATCTTTTTTTTCATTGGCATAATGTAGGAACTACTAGACTTTAAAGGGGCTATATCATGGTGTTGCGTATGTATGGAGTCAATAATCGATTGGAGGCTGTTAATTGGCTACAGACAGTTAAACATATTCACCACTTGATTGAAAGATACGAAACAGTTTCCTTGAAGACTAGATCTACGCACAGTTTGCTTGTCACATTTGCATATTTGCTTTCTCAAGCATGTTAAGGCATGGTTTGAACATGAAAACGAGGCTACATCTATTTTGCTGAATAGAGTCACTTTAATTTGCTCAAATCCTAGAACAATGGTGGTTATAACTAATCTCAGCGTTTTTAGTCGCCCTAATATAACATTTTGGTAAAATGTCTATCACGTGACCTACCACGTGATCACAAAAAGTTAAAAATTAAACTAAAAACGGGGTGGGTACGTTGTATATTTTAAGCGGTAACGATTTTGGTTGACTTTAAAGATCAGATCGGAATGGTTGACCCTGATAGACTTCGAAAATATAGAAAACAGGTCACGTGACCTACCCCTGGAACCATTTTTCGCCATTTATATCCTCTTCAGTGATAAAAAGTCAACCATTCCGGACACATTCACATAACAAACTTAACATTTCGAAGCGAAAATCTGAAACAAAACAATAACTTCCGCCCCCCATTTTGATTTCTTTGCTTTATCACCCTTAAGGTCACGTGACCTTCAAAACGCCAAAATACCAATCCTTAAATATCAACACACACGATTACCGTCTTATTCCAAAGTGATAGGGTATTTCATACATACATGACGAAGATAGCGAATTTTGATTTTTTTTTTATCAGAACTGCTCAAAAACCATGCCTTAGCATGCTTGAGTTAATTTTCATTATCCCACATGTTCATCAGTTCATTTGAAAATAGACCTTTTGCAGGAAACAGTTACGTGCTGATATGACCCCCATTGGAAGTCGTTGCGATGGATCCTGGAGGGCAAGCTATCTGTAAAAACGCTGTTTTAGAAAGATCGATAATCGATTGGAGATGGAAATAGCATTTACAAATCTCGCACAAGTTCCTTTAAATGTAAGAATTCAGATTTGTTTTGCCCTCCAGTACAACCACGTGATTGCATTCCTGCAAAAGGTCCATTGCTGAAAATAACTTTGCCCGGCGCGGATTTCGAATACAAATGCCTAGCGCCAGGACATAGCCTTTTTAAGGTCGGCACACACGAAGGGACAAGTCCCAGAGACAAGTCTCCTCATGTGAACTAGGAAAAATATTGTCAGTTTGTCCCCGGGACTTGTCCCCTCAATTCAAATCAGTTTGATTTGAAGGGACAAGTCCCGGGAACAAATGTTTGTCCCCGCGACAAATTTTTTTCCTAGTTCAGACGATGGGACAAGTCCCAGGATGTTGTCCCAGGGACTTGTCCCTTCGTGTGCAGCGACCTTTAATCTCGCGTCTGGGTTAGTTTCGTGTTTTTTTTAATAAAGCCAAAATTTCCTATTGTTATTCAAAGCGGTATATCAACAAACATGTATTTTGTATTGTACTTAAATTAGAGGTCTTTTGTCAGTTTAGAAGGAAAAATTATATTGTGGGAAGTTTGATTATTTTTTACTCTGTGGGATTAAAAATGCAATATAATTCAAAGTGCATTGACCATGAAAATAACATAATTAACTTTGTTTAATCAAATTTGAATATGAACAACGTTAAATAAAACAATTTCACATCAACTGCTTTACTGAGTTTTAGCGCGTTATACACCTAACCTAACCCGGGCGGTTCGAAACCTGATTAGCTTTAATCCTGGATTACATTTTAACCGAGGGTTCTGGTTCTCTTGGTATAAGGGTTCTGGATATCTTGGTATAAGGGTTTTGGTTCTCCTGGTATAAGGAGTCCTACTGCAATTTCTGCCAAGCCTGGGCGCTAACAAAAAGCAATTGTTTTTTTGTTAGCGCCCAGGCTTGGCCGCGCCAACGGCTTCTTGCCGTGCACCTTTATGTTGCCGAGGTGTAAAAAATGTCGGTTAGTGATAGTTCAATGGTTTTCTATGGCAGCTTGCTCCTCGAAAAAGAGGCATATCTCGGATCTAATAGCAAAAAGTCAAGCAGTAAACCCTCCCCGATGCAGTTGCAGTAAGTTGAATGGCACAGACGTTGATTTTCATGTTGAAAATATTTTATGAGTTCGACTCGTTGTTGGAGTTCGACCTTTTCAGTGTCCTGCCTTCTCTCTCTTTAGTACTGGTCTGGTTCTGCCGGGATGGAAAATCGCCCAAATGCGCTGAAATTGCACACAGGCACAGCCCAATAACTGACCAACACACAAGTAAAGTCTTGTTTCTTTTATTTCAAAATTTACAGAATTATTGCAATTTCTAAAAACTCTCTCAATTCCCAGTCAAGTCTTGTAAAATAAACGGTAATCAAAAACCTTAAGCTTGGGTAGACTGTGGATTTATACGTGTACTTTACAAGTCTGGCCGTTGTTTCAATGCCGGAAAACAATTATCCGTTAGCATAATCTACATTAACCATTCGCACACGTGTAGGAATTGGAGACAACAGACGTTTACCTACCATGCACTGTTTGTTGGCATGATAAGTGGTTCTAATTACCAACCGCAGCATTCGAAAAAAATGGCGGGAGAGCAAGCATTCGTGTTTACCGCTTTGCTTTTAATTCTTGCTGTATTTATGCGAAAACGAAGGCGATTTAAAACAAAATTGCGACCATGTCTCTTCAAGTGAGTCGAGGAAGAATAATAGCAGCATTTCTCGCAATACAGCAATAGAACGGAGGTAATCGCAGAAGAAGCTAGGAAATCAGTCTGGTATATCCAAGACCACAGTTCTGGTTTGAGCACCTTTTGATCGACAATTATCAAGACCATCTGGGCGTGAGAATTTCAGAGTAAGCAGGGAAACATTTGATTTGATTTGCGGCCTCGTTGGCCCACAACTTATGAAGCAAAATACAATGATAATCCTGCGTGAAGCGATTACCGTAGAGAAGCGGGTAGCTCCCGCGGGGGTTCTTCTTGTATTCGGCTGGTAGGGGTGATCGTCGTATTTTTTAGGGTTTGAAATCGGCGATGTAGTATTTTTTAGGGGTTGTCCAAGCGAAATCCGTTTTTCAGGGTGATTTTTAGACCATGAGGTACATTTTAGGGTGGGAAATATTTCACGGTTTGATATTTTTAGGGTATTTTTCGAGGTTTTCCGACGGTCACCCCTACCCTTTTTACCTTGAAGAACCTCCCCGGGGGGTAGCTGTTGCTCTCTGGCGATTCTAAGAAGCGACACGTGCAATGCAAAAGCTCTGCTAAATGCTTGCTTTGACAGCTGAATAAATAATCTGACAGGCGTCTGTCAGTTCATGTGCAGTGATTGGTCGCGGCATGCGGCAGGACAAGTTATACCATCTCCCGAGGTAGTATAACTTTGCTGTGATTTGGGGTGTTTAAGCCGCAAAATTCCTAATGAAACACTTTGCATGTTTAGCTCTGTGAACTTCAACCGAAGTGTTTTCACTGTCTTTTCGGATTTTTTATGTTTAACAAGAGGCCCTGAGTGGCCTTAACTCGGGCCATCTATAGCATGTACTGCATGGAGTTCTAGCACAATTTTGTGTCAACATGGTTTGTGCTAGAGTAGCAGAGAATTGGTTCTCTACTGATGCTCTTGTCTGTCAATTGTCAATGTGCAAATGCCCCACGTATGCCGGGGGGTTAGGTTAGGGTTATGGTATGCCGGGGGGGGGGGGGGGGGGGGTCAGGTTAGGGTTGGGGGGGGGGGGGTTAGGGTGAGGGGGTGGGTTGGAAATGATAGAGCCATAATCCACACACAACACACACATACATACATGCTGTGCATGTACATTTCAGCCACAATTTCCTTCAATTCTGTAGTTTAGTATTACTTTCTTTTCAATATTATTGTTCCTTGAGGGTCGTTAGAACTATAAAAAAACTTGGTATGGGTATTGTTGATTGAAGTGCAATGGTTATTTGAGTAGTCTGCACGATATCGAGTCACTCAAATTTGATGCATTGTAAATATATCAGGTGCAGTATGACTACAAGAAATCAAGCAATTTAGAACAACAAATTCCACATAATGTTGCTATTCATTGTGAATAGTTAGGTAATGTCGTTCTACATGTGAAAATAATAAAGTCATATATTTGTAATTCTCAATAACAAACCAGTGGAGACGGCTGAAATTCAGGCTAAATTCTCAATACAATATTTTCGATTGGGGTAGTAAACTACAACTAGACCACCATTTTCTAGTATTAGTGAGCTGCCACTGTGCTAGTGCTCATTTTCTACATCTTGAAGGAGACTGAAACTTATAATGGCAAGCCACAAAGAAACATGCAATGTCCACTCATGTTTTTCTATCATTGGGCAAGGTTAATTTTCATTCCCAAATAATTCTTAAAAGTACTCGTACTCCTGATCGTGACCGAGTGAAAGTGATGATGCTGACGCCAAGAACTGAGGAACAACAACAACAATTACATTTATTTTCTCATAAGATGATGGAAATGTATACGAGTAATAAGGCATAATAAGAAATACAATGATGAGAAGGTAGGTCCTTAATGTAACCTTAGGGTTATCTTAAGCCAGAACCACCTCAGATGGAAAACACTGAAACAAGATCTAGCTTGCATGGATATATAATGGTACCAAGAAAGGGGAAGGGAAAGAAAGAATGCCACTTGCATGTAAGTATACTCTCTCAGTTCTGGACCAAATTTAGTTTATTTTATAAACTTGCAATAATGATAAATACACTACTCTCTCTATACATAATATCATTATGTCAGTTCTAAAAAAAACATTAAAATAATACACTGTAGAATGCCTGAACCCAGAGATAATAATCAAATACAAAGAGGTACAGGCCAGATGTAAATAGACCCGGGAAATAGAACAAAATAAAAAGTCAATAATTGTGTTAGGTGGTAACTGTCTTGTGTTTAGGAAAGATTGGTTTTTACCAGTGTCAATAACACGCCACAGATAAATATGCGATTTCCACATCAGAGTCATTTATCGTTCGTTTGAAAAAATCTTCATTTCAGATTACTTAGTCAGTTTATACTCACTCACTGCATGCTAGATTTTCGTTCCCGAATTTATAAACATTTAAATACATGTGCATATAAATTATAATATTTTAAAAGGCCCTTGTCAGTCAGAGAACTGAGAAATCGGGTCATTTCTACTATACTTTCGAGACATTAATAACAATAAATAACAACACAACGACAGTCAATTGGTATAAAGGTTATCATGTTCAGATTAGCGGCTACTTACATTTACAAGCTGTTGTCTTTATTTATAGTTGGTGTTGATCGCAGAGCAGACTGTTACGAGTTTATCTTAAAGCATGTCGCATAATATGTGATAAATTCCCGTACAAAGTCTCAGCTTTAGAAAAGACAAAAATCTTGGTATTGCACTTGAAGGAACCTTTGGTTTACACAAAAAAACAGCTGATATTAAAGGTTTTGCTAAGTCAAAACTCCCACTCGCCGCCATCTTGAAAAACCTGGAAATGTTGTCCACTGTTCACATGTCACATGGCTGGCGCAACGTACGTGTCACGTGACCAGTCGAAATATGATTGGTCAACGGCGCCAAAACTCGACACAAATAAAAAATAAAGGAAAAACACTTGCGATTTAAGACTCGTGCCGGCCGAAGGCCTGGCCGGAGTAACTAGTCAAAACTGTCCTAGTGAAAACACACCCTATATATATTTGATTTCAACCATTTACATTTTCTGTTTTACATATATTTATTTTTTAATACAGGATCTCCCTGAAATCACAAATTGTGAGTAGAGCTTTCTTGTCAAAATATTATTATTATTATTATTATTGTTATTATTAATAATATTTTAATGGCCAGACGGTCACAATTTTATTAAATAGGCGATGTTCATGACGTTATTTTATTATACCTACCAGAACCTTTTCAAACTATGTTTCACTTTCAGATTTTACCTCCTGAGAATACCCAGGCAATGGCCTGAAATGGAACAACAAATGAAACTGCGCAAGGAGGTTCTCTTATCTTAAAATTAGTTGAGATTGCTAGAGCAGTTACAGTGCGACTATCGAAACCGAGGCCACTCAGACAACGAGAACTAAATACGTAAAGCATCCTACCATATTAATGCGATTTTCTTCAATCAAAATACTTCGAACTAATCCACAGAATTTGCCTTTTATCGAATCGAAGCTCGATCAAGTTGAAATGCTATTGTCTTCGACTCGACACTGATTGGCTCAAATAACCGTAAGTTGGAATGCTTTGTTTTCGTTCTGGTTCTGCAATGTGATTGGTTCTCGTTGTCTAATAAGTCCATTTTTGGAAGTTGTTGAATATCCTATTAAAAATCCTAAAGATGGGATTAGCACTAAACACTCTAAACCTTAGGTTAGGAAACGTGGAAACACGGGAAATACCCAATCAGATTGCACGTACTATTGCGCCGAGTTTTCGAGTTAACAATGCCTGTGACATCATGTAAGGCGCCCAGACATTGGAGAGACGACAGCAAACATAAAGATATTCGATGACAATTCCATCGATCACAGCGCGATCACTGACATGACGTCACACACGTGCTCTGTCCTAGTCTCCCTGGATACGCAAGGTTGGCAGCTCGTAAAAAATCGAGGTCTTATCGAATTCCTTTCTTTTTTCACTGGAATTGGTCTATTGTATTACGAAGATTTCGGCAAAATAATAAGATCCTAGGGCTTATATGCACTTTAAGTAATAATTATGTGATGAACTTCGTTGTAGGTTCGATAATAATGAATACAAAATAACAGGATGATCTACCCATCTTTTATTATTCACATCAGTACATAGTTTTATTTACATTTTTCTTAATTCCTTGCCTTTGTTAATTAAACTGCTTTAAAGGGCTATGTCATGGTACTGCGCATGTATCGAATAATCGCTCGGTTGGTGGCTGTTAATTGTATACAAACAGTTAAACTTCCCTCCCTCGATGCTTGACTAAATATTTTCTCTGGAGACTGTTTATATACACTGTTTGTTAGTCATTTTTACATAGTTGCTTTGATTTTAAGCATCCCACATGGCCGAGCGGTTCATTAGTTCATATCAAAATCGGTGGGAATAGCTGTTTCCGTCCCGGAACGCGGATGTAATGTCTATTACCATAACACAGCCCCTTTAGCGCGGCAATTCGATTATTAGGGACTTAAAAATGCCAGGATGGCAACGGTAGTAACGATATAATTATGATAATAAAAGTGTTCTCTCGTCAAATCCCGTGTTTATTGTTTCTTTTATTCGTTTTGTGTCGTTTTTCTTACTCAGGCTTCATAAAATAGGATAAGCACAGATTTCCGTTCAGGCCGTACGAAAACGAAGTAATTTACTTTCTTACCTTCGCGTTCTCTACAAAACGTAAAACCGAGTTTTTGCAGACTGCGTGCATTTTCACGTGCAGTTATTGTATTTTGTAATTAACTCTATTGTTTTATGCCGTCGTGGCTTAAAGCCCCTACGTACTAATACCACGCAGCCTTCATCTGGAGCCCGTATTACACGAGAAGCATTTGGGGAACGGCACCCCTATATTTTAGGCACGCGTGCCAAACATTTCGGCACGGCAACCCTGATATTTATCATGTAAATGAAATGTTCCGGGTATGCGTACCCGAACATCTAGGAGTTCTGAGACCTTGTGAAAAGGTAGTCTTGGCCCGCATGTCCCAAGCCATTAGGAGTGCCCGGCCCAAAATTCTTGTCGTGTAAACCAGGCTTAGGTCGTATGGCCTAAGGCTAACTGGGCACTGTCATTTTCAAAGTGTTAACTTTCTAACGACTAAAGACAAATGTATGGCAGAAGTCTGAGGAGATTAAAAGAGTTGATTTTGAATTAAATTCAGAGCAACTTTATTTCATTCCAGACTATATACCTTTAAATATGTTCTCGTAATCATCGCCCTAAACCTTTCTCCTCGCCCTAAATCTTTGACGTATTTCAGCACATTGACTGAGAGTTTCTCTATTAACCTAATGCATTGTACTTGTAAATTTATAACGGTCATTTCAAATTGGAAGTTCAATTTGTTTGACCTTGCACATTTAACCATTATAGCTCTACCTATCTATATCACTTTTATTAGGTAAGACCTACACAAAATGGTGTGGCTTAATAGCATATATCCAGAGTTTTACAGAAAAATTGACACTGACTTCTGAAAGAGCAGTAACTAAGAAGATGTTTATAGTAAGCAGTTCATAGTTTTATAGCAATAGACCAGATGCTAAATAATTTCCGTAAAATCGAATTTCTGAAATATTAACTGTCGGCAAACCTAAGATACCAGGTAAAAGATTAACTTAACAAAATGTGAGGGATATAGCTGTGCTGAGAAGCGTGCAATCGTGTTTTCAGTTTTCCATACATGTGTCTGTAAATTTTCCCGCGGACTTTGACTGTCTCGTTGTTACAGACAAATGTTTGGCAAACTGAAAACACGATTGCACGCGTTCCACAGCTACATCGCTCAAATTTGATCAGTTAGTCTTTTACCTGATATCTTAAGTTTGCAGACAGTGAATATTTCAAGAATTCGATTTTACGGAAATTATTTGGCATCGGATTCCTATACAGACACTGTACTTCACGCCATGTTTGCACCCCTTTTAAAATGTTCCAAAGTTTTTAGCATTTAAAGTTTGGGAAAACTTGACAACGAGGCTTGCAAGGCCGTGGCTGCGAAGATATGCTAATCACATGCGTGACGTCACTAGGTTTGCGCATTTATATTCAAAAAGCCGACTGCAAGGATTCTCTAAAAAAAATTGCCCATCTTCAAGGTTACTCAAAGTATTACATATTTAAATTGAAAACTGGCCAAAAATACACTTATTTTGTAGTATTTATGGGGACGAATATAAATGAGTACACCTTGTCACGTCACGCATATGATTACCATATATTTAACGGCATAAAATTGGCAATTCCGCCTGACTTCGATTCGGAAAAAAAATATGTTCGCGCTCTCCATATTGATTTTTATTTAGACAAAACGACAAGAGAAACCTAGAATTTAATAAAATATAATAAAAACTGGATCCATTTTTTCATTTCATTGGCACTTTAAGGGGAAGGCAATTTAAGGCAAGTGTAAAATTTGATATCCTCAAGTTTCCACCGAATTAACAAACATTCCAATAATAACCAACTTTCAAATTGGAGCACCGAAGTGTGCACTAACCTTGATTCGTTTGTATGAAAATATCTACTATATCAAAAACGTTTACCGACCTCAAGGAGGCTTTTTCCAATTTTCCTTAAAATTAAAGTTCAAAGGTCACATTACACATTTCCATGGAAACTGTCACAAAAATGTTGTGACTTTATCAAATCTGTGAAAGTGTCGCGTACCCAGCGCAGCAGACACGGGGTGTTGTGCACTGGTGATCGTTAAGTGTCAACCACAGTGTAGAACAATCGAATAGGCTTGATTTAATGGCGTTTATTAGAATCAACTTGACCAACTATTGCACACATGCGGTAAAAACTACAGGGCAATTTACAATTTACATTGTTAAGAAAAGCCTAAAATTACAAGCGAAGTTAAATCAATATGCAAAGGCTAAGTATTTACGGGTGTAACTTACGTCTGATCTTGTCTCCAATCGCTCCAATCGAACTCCAATATATATCTCCAAACTCCTGGTTATTCCAAAACTCGGTTAGCTTGACTAACTAGTACATGTACTCTAATTGACTCCTAAACTCCGACTGACTAACCGGATGGGCGAACGTGCCTCAAAGGGAGACGAACTACATTCCTAAGCGGTTACAAACAGGAAATGCTAAAAGCACGAAACCACAATTAATCGTAAAATCAATAGGATGTTTAAGCTAAGCTTGATAAACAAAGGAAGTTACTTCGAAATTATCTAAATAAATCATTTTCTTTCAAAGTTCTTTTTACGTATTTTCAATGTTCATGACACTCCTCGCCCAAGGATTCTAATCCTTGCTCTGTGTCATCATGTACAGGTACCAGTAGAATGGGCTCCTTGATTGGATGTAGATAGGTCTTTCTCTCCCCGTCTCTAACTATCTCTACGCGAGCCTTACTAACTCTACTGTCCTCGCTCCTGATTGCCTCTGCAACTCGTCCCACTGGCCAGTCGTTGCGGTGCTCCGACTCGTCTCGTACCAGAACGACATCTCCCTCACATATGTCCCTGTGCGTCTCAGTCCACTTCTGTCGGGGCTGCAGGTTCTGTAGTTACTCTCGCCTCCATCTTGCCCAGAACTGCTCTGCGAGCTATTGAACTCGTCTCCAACGACGGCGCACGTAGATGTCAGCCGGCAGGAACTGACCTGGAGGGAGTCCAGCGGGGCGCGCCTTCATGGTCAACAGCATCGCGGGGAACAGAGGTTGTGGGTCATCTGTGTCGGACGGCAGGGCAGATATTGGCCTTGCGTTGACAATGGCCACCACTTCAACGACGGCGTGACAAGTAACTCGTGTGTAAGCTTTGTCTTGCCTAGTTCAGCAAACATAGCGGCTAGGACGCGTCGGATGGTATTGATCTGCCTCTCCCACACACCCCCAAAGTGCGATGCATGTGGAGGGTTGAATACCCACTTGCACCCGTGCTCCGCGGCGAATTTCTCCACCTTTTTCTCACCCATCTCCTTCATTGCCTCGTCGAGCCATGTCTTAGCTCCAACGAAGTTAGTACCGCGATCGCACCTTAGAAGTTTGGCGGAGCCGCGTAGCGCAAAGAACCTCCTTAGCGCGCAGATAAATGCGCTAGCATCCATGGCCTCTAGCACCTCTATATGGATGGCTCGGCTACTAAGACAGGTTAACACTAGACCCCAGCGCTTTGAGTTCGCGGCTCCTCTTGTCTTACGCGTATGCACCGTCCAAGGGCCGAATACGTCGAAGCCAACGTTAGTGAACGGCGGACAGACCTCGGTTCTGTCGCACGGGAGTTCCGCCATGTGCTGCTCGAGTGGGCGACCCCTTAGCTTCTTGCAGGTAATGCAAGAGCCGATGACTTTCGCGACTATGTCATGACCTCCAATGAGCCAGAACCCAGCATGACGAATTGCGCCCACCGTGATCAGTCTCCCTTGGTGGTGTACTTTGAGGTGGTAATGTTTAGCTACCAACTGCGATATGTAGTAGTTCTTTGGTAACACCATTGGGTGTTTCTCTCCGTACTCCATCTCCGCTCTCCATAATCTGCCTCCGACGCGCAGAATTCCGTCGCTATCGAGGAATGGGTCGAGGCGGTACAGTTGCGTGCCTTTAAGTGCCTTTTTCGCACTGCTCTGAAGCTCCCTTGGTAGCTCGGGCTCTGTTCTTGCATCTCGAAATAACTCAACGAATGCTGCTTCTTGCGTGGTGCTGATTATTACGCGCAAGGCTTGACCCAGTTCGTCGACCGTGGGAGGCCTGAGTTTGCCTTGTGCTTTATGTGCGCTGGTTCTAAGATCAACTCTATTTGCCCTGGTGTTTCTCCGGCGCTTAAATTCTTTGACCACGACGATAAGATTCGCGATTGCGCGCTGCAGGGACTCTAGCGAGGAAAATCTCTGAAATCGTTCCGCTCAGAGTTCTAACTTTCGATCGCTTTTCGTCGTTACTTTGGCGCCGAGCACGTCTTTGAGTGTAAGCACTTCACTATGGAGGGGGATGCTCTCCGATCTCGCTAGGAATTCTGGGCCTTTGACCCAACTGGTCCCATTAATTTCCTAGGGTGTACGCCGCGTGTAGCTAAGTCCGCGGGATTGTGCGCGCTCTCCACATACGTCCACTGTTCCGGGGCAGACATAGAAGCGTAGACATAGAAGCGGCGGCTTTCATTAGTAACGTAGCCTAGCACTACTTTTGAATCGGTGTAGTACACTACATCGGATATCTCCATGTCGATTTCTTTCATAACTCTCTGGGCCGCTTGGACTGCTAGCACTGCTCCGCATAGCTCGAGCCGTGGGATGCTTGTAGGGTGCGCTGGTGCGACTCTGGCTTGGTCATACACAAGAGACACAGACACTTCATTAGCCTCGTTAAACAGGCGAAGGTAGACTGCGGCTCCTATTGCGTCTTGACTGGCGTCAGAAAACGCGTGCAGCTCTGCCTTCGTCACAGTGCCAAATCCCGTTGGGTGGTAACAGCGGGGGACGGACACATGCTGTAATTCTTCGAGCGAATCTCGCCATTGCGTCCATCGGCTTATCATCGTGGACGGGAGGGGATCGTCACAGGCTAAAGGCGTGACAGGCACTGCGAAGCCAAGGGAGTCGTAAACGGAGTTCCCAATGGCCAAGACTCCTCTCCTGGTGAATGGTTTCTCCGGTACAGACACCTAAATGTAAGGGCGTCCGTCTCCAAGTCCCAGTAAACTCCGAGGGATCGTTGCGCGGGTAAGCTGTCGTGACGTAAGTCGAGGTCACGCACGTCCTTAGCTCGGTCTTCGGCGGGGAAGGCCTCCATGACCTCCACTGAATTCGATACGACCTTGTGGAGTCGCAGGTTGGCAGTGGCCAGGGCTGCTTGCGCGTTTCTCACCAGGTCTATGGCTCGTTGGGCGGTTGGGAGCGAAGCTAAGCCGTCGTCGACGTAGAAATTGCGGCAGATAAATTTCGTGGCCTCCTCGCCATACTCCTCCTCGCCATCTGCCGCTGTTCTGCGAAGCCCGTAGGTGGCGACTGCGGGGCTGGGCCCATTACCGAACAGGTGGACATTCATCCGGTATTAGGTAATGGGCTTTAAGGGATAATTATCCTGGAACCACAAGAATCGTAAGAAGTTCCTATGCGCTGAGTCGACATGGAACGAGTGAAACATTTGTTCCACATCGCACATGACTGCTACACCTTCTTTGCGAAAACGCAGTAAAACACCGATTAAATTATTCATCAAGTCAGGACCCGGTAAGAGTACTTTATTCAATGAAACTCGTTCAGATTCAAAGCTAGAATCAAACACAACCCGAATGGTGCGCTTTGTGTTATGGTACGTGGCGAAATGCGACAAATACCAGGTACGACCAGGAAGGTGTGGGGTTTCGTCGCGTGGGACGGGTGAGGCGTGGCCCTTCTCGATTATCTTCTCCATAGACTCCAGATAGTCTGCCTTCATTTGCGTTTTTCTGTTAAAGGTCTTTAGCAGTCCCTGTAGCCGGTGCATGGCTTGTGCGTGGTTGTTAGGCATGTTCGGGCGTTCCTCGCGGAATGGCAAAGGCATTTCCGAGTTACCACTCGCGTTCTTGTGTATGCCCTTCTCCATTATCTCTAGAAATCTGCGATCTTCGCGGGAGAGACTGGGCTCGTCGTCGCCTAGTGTTGTCTCGAAGATGATGTCGGTGTCACGCTCCAAGAGGATGTCTGTCACCTTAAGCTGGTTTGGGCACGGCACCAGCTCGTAGCTCTCGTCTCCAGTCTCCTGCTGTCTCTCTCTATCAGTGGACAAAGTGGTGCGGCGTCCTTAACCCACTGCCTGCGCTCCTCTAGC
Source organism: Actinernus sp. WN-2022 (assembly GCA_030867875.1). NCBI lineage: Eukaryota > Metazoa > Cnidaria > Anthozoa > Actiniaria > Actinernidae > Actinernus > Actinernus sp. WN-2022. Next base: position 51,651,043 of record JAOWCC010001679.1, on the reverse strand, counting down.
GTTTTTGCGGCGAACGCTTTGCACTCAAAAACGTCATGACCGTCCCTATCATGATACAGGCAGCGTTTACTCTTTGTTCTCGCCCTTCTCGGGACTATCCATCTTGTCAGTCGGGGGCTGAGTGTTCGTTTTAAACGTTCTCCTTTCTCTGCGTGGCCTAGGGGCGGGTGTAGGGACGGGATTTGCTGCTTTATTGGCGTGAATGTTTGGTTTATTTTTTTTATTTTAGCTTGCTCCCGGACCATTTTAGACAATCGAGCGAAAGGGGGGTATACGCCGCTGTTGCTGTCAGAATAATGTGCTATTTCTTTCTCCCATTTCGCGCGGATAAAACGTGGCAGGTTTTCAGCTATGGGCTGCATAGCGCTTGCGTAATTGAGGCACGCGAGTCCCGGAAGATAGGCCACTTGGCTTTCGATATCAGCGCAAAGATCTGCGAATTGTTGGAGATTGTCGTATTCGAACTCACTAAATGTTGCTGAATTTCGCAGGCTCTCTAGCAGTGCGTTACTAATGACCGCAGCACTTCCGAAGCGCCGCTCCAATTCCGCCCACAGGTCACTTAGTAACGCAACGGGGTCACGCTGCTGCCTTTTCCTATAACTATCAACCAAACGCTGTGTCGTGCCGCTAGTGAAACTCCTAAGATAGTTTATCTCCTGGATGGGGGAAACGTCAGTGTCCGCTATCATGGCCTTAAGGGCGCTTTTCCAAGGGTGAAAGAGGGTAGCGTCCCCGGAGAACACATCTGGTTGACACTTTTGGGAGATTTTGCCTAGCTAGGCCCGCTACTATCTGTTGATTTACGATCGTAAGAGAGTCAATAAGTTGACTTCCGGTGACGTCTTTCATTGGGGTGGAAGAGATAAGTGGTTGTCGATTGAACGTAATGTTTTGTTGCTATACAGGACTATCATTTACAAATATCCGGCCTGCCAAATCTGTAGTTGGGACGTGAGGCTGGGACAAGGGGGACGTTTCTTGCGGGATGTTTTGCGGCTTTGGGACGGGAAGTGGCGATAAGGGCTTTGGTTGTTGCGGCACGTTTTGTGGTTCGTGAGCGCGCTGAGGGCTTGGCAATTTTCCCGTGGGCAGGGGTTCAAGCGTGGGAGATGAATGGACCCATTGTGAGGTGCGCTCTTCTGCTTTAGTTTTGGAAACCCCAGGCAATTCATTATGATCTACCCCCAATTCTTCTTCCAATAGGGCCTGCTCGAAAACTTCCAGTTTAGCGTTCACCATTACGTTTTTTTTATCTGCAGTAAGAATTGCTATCTCCTTTTCTGTTTCAGCCTCGCGTTTCTTGCGTTCAAGTTATTTTTCGGCAATTAGCGGCACGCTTCTTCGCCATGCACATGGCTTCTGCTAGTGCCCTTAATCTAGCGCCACTTGCTCTATAGACCGACGAATGGCGCGATGAGTGACGGGAGCACAGGGATCGTGTCTCCAACAATTTGTTGGATTGTCAATTTTTTAGTTGTTCTATTAGTATGAAGGCTCGTTTAAGTGCTTCGTTTTCTCTTTCCAGTAGAGCCTCTTCCCCATATTCTCCATAAATATCAAGTTCAAGTTCATTTTATTTGCACACTGATTATTAGTTGTATCAATAAATAATGTTTATGTATAAAAAGGATAAATAAATACAGAAGGCGGCTTAAGTGTTCTATAGAGTATGGTGTGTAGTGGTCAAAGTAGCAAAGCTTTCGTGTTGACCACTACCTTTGAGAAGAATAAAGATGTGGTGACAGCCTAAGTTTAGAAATACAAACATCAGCAAGGTAGATTTAAGTAGATACTAGACAGTAAAAAGAGAAATTAATAGACAGAACGAGAATGAAATTACTTTTGATTACTTAATAAATATTGTTTGTAACACATTTTGAAACTATTAAATTTTAAACTTTTAATCGTAGTTGGTATGTTCTCCCATATTTTAGAAATCATAAACTTAAAAGTGTGTTGGCCATAATTCGTTCGTAAAATGGTATGTAAAGATTTTGATTTGCAGAATACCTGGTATTATACGAATGGACATCAGAAACTGGTTTGATAATATCATGAAAAACAGCAGGAATTTTGGCTTTGTTGTTAATTATTTGAAAAGCAAAGGTGGTCATTTTAAACTTAAAGATATTGTCCAATTTTAGAATTCCGAGTAATTGATAAAATGGAATAGCACTTTCTCTTTGATTAGCGAAGAAGATATTACGTATGCATTTGTTTTGTTTAGTGGTTGTTTTAGATAGTTTAGTCTTATAGGTATTGCCCCAACTCATTAATCCATAGTTTAGATAAGGATAAATCATAGTATAGTAAATTGTTTTTAGGTCTACATAATGTCGTAATTTGTTTATAATTCCAATATTTTTAGAAATGTTATTATTAATATGTTGAATTTGAGTATTCCAATTTAAATGGTCATCAATGTATACACCAAGATACTTCATGTAGCTTTTCTGTACCATTTTAAAGTGCATATAAGCCCTAGCCAGTTATCTTTGATATCGATTGTACATAAAGTGAATAGTCCAACGGTAGAATATTTCTTGATTTGGGTGTTGCGTCTACGAGATATGAAGGTTTATATTTCACTTATTATACAAAAGCATGCTGGTATAGACAAATTACCTATTTTTAAATTCTAAGTTATATTTGAAGCTTATCAAAGTGATTTTACCAAACAAAAAATTCTAAATTAGAAAATAGCTTAATTCACAAGCACAAAGAAATACAGCAAATGTCGGTGATGACATCACATCATTAGCATATTGGAAATATAAACCTTTATATCTCGTAGACGCAACACCCAAATCAAGAAATATTCTACCGTTGGACTATCCACTTCATGTATAATCGATATCGAAGATAACTGGCTAGGGCTTATATGCACTTTAAGTGTGGTCATGCTAATTTTTGCAGTAGTCCTAGGTGAGGTAATAAGCATATAGTTAGTCTTTTTAAGATTAAGTGATAATTTATTAATAACACAATAATTAAGTACATATTTCAATTCACTATTTATGACAGATTCCAGTTCCTTTTGGTTATTGCAAGTATAGAATATGTTGGTGTCATCAGCAAATATTGGAAATGAGAGTTTCTTTGCAGAATTCGGCATATCATTTATATAAAGTAGGAAGAGTAGAGGTCCTAAAGTAGAGACTGTGGTACACCACAGGAAATATCTAGCATGGAAGAATGTGAATTACCAATTTTTACAAATTGTTTCCGATTCTGAAGATAGTTGGAGAACCAGTCATGTGCAGTGCCTCTTATTCCATATTTGTAAAGTTTAGCTAGCAGAATTTCATGATTAACAATATCGAAAGCTTTGGAGAAGTCAAGAAAAATGCCACACGTAATAAGTCATTTGCATATCATGGCGGTGGACGGTTAAATATTGGCTCCGTGAATGTCTTATTATCCGCTTACTTAAGCTTGGTATGGCACTGATTTGGTATCTTAATATGAAGGAAAAGGGAGGACTGACAGCAAACGACATGAAAGAGCTGTGGAAGAAGGAATTTCTACCAAGTATTCGGCGGGAATTGAAAACAGAAATTGACAGTGTAAAAGCCGATATCAAGAAGCTCGAAGCCCGATTTTTGAAAATCGAGGAATCCCAGGCATTTCTGTCAGATAAGTATGACGGAGTCATCGTAGCACTCCAGTCATCGAAAAAGCAGATCGCAGCCACTGAGGCTAAAGTAGTTGATCAAGATAAAGCAATATACAACCTGCAGAGCGGTCAGTACGAAACCGACGCGGCCATTGACGAGCTCTAACAATACTCGAGGCGGGAATGTTTGGAAATCACAGGCATCCTTATCCCTCCGAACGATAACCCTAAGAAGTTAGTACAGGAGCTTGCTGCCATAGTAGGAGTTACTCTCCGAGATGACCAAATTTCGACGGCCCACAGGCTTCCTACTACCAAGAAAGTTCAACACAGAATCATCGTAAAGTTCACACAGCGTGACAAGCGAAACGAGCTGTATCAGAGACGAAGTCACCTAAACGACAAAACCGCAAAAAGTCTCCCTACAATCCACAAGGAAGTTGGTTCTAAGTCTATCCGAATCCAGTATTTCAAAGAGGATCTTCATAAACGAAAGTCTCACAGTCTATAGGAAGAAGCTCCTTACTCGCATTCGCTCCTTCAAGTCGGACTACAAGTTCAAATTCGTGTGGACGCACAATGGTAAGATCTTTCTTCGTGAATCGGAAGTATCTAGAACATTTAACTTTTCCACTCACGAGGCCTTTGAAGAATTTTTGGACAATTATACAACAGCTACATAAACATTATACCCTGTATTTATATCTAATACTTATCAAACTTGTAATACGAAATGTGCGCTCGACTTTATGGCTTAAATCTCCTCCCATTCTTTAATCTCAATGATGTTGAATTCAATGCCTTAAATGGTAGCTGGGGCAATGAACTAGATTTGGATATTGATCTTTATAATTTACTCCCTAACCCAGATAAATTTGATGAAAACGATTGTGATGCTATGCTCTCAACACCTTTTTCCCAATACTATTCTATCGACAAATTGAATAAGGGCTCTTGAAAGAGCTAGTAAGAAGTCTTTGGCATTCCTCCACTGCAATATAAGAAGCCTGCCTAAAATTTTACTCTCTTGCATGATTTGTTATATTCTCTTATGGTCAAACCTGAGATCTTAGCAATAACTGAAACTAAATTAAATGAGAGATCAGTATCCTTCCCTCCTATACTTTTTTCCATTCTGACTCAGTTACTGCAGCTGGAGGTGTAGGTTTATACATTTCAAACAATCTTAAGTAATTAGTAGGCCATATATTTGTTTTAATATGACACTGGTTGAATCCTGCTGGGTAGAAATTGATCCAGGTGATAACAAGGCTCATATTATTGTTGGATGTGTCTACAGACACCCCACTGCTTATCTATTGCAATTTGCCTCACAATTGGAATATATACTTAAAATGCTTAACCTAAACAAATATCAAGCCTACATTCTTGGGGATATGAACATTAATTTTTTGAAATTTACCAGCCACATCCCTACTGAGGAATATTTAGATATGTTATACTCAAATAATTTTCTTCCAATCATTACCAAACCAACTAGAGTAACTAACCACACTTCTACACTCATTGATCATATCTACACTAATACTCCAACTGAGCAGATTATTCCTGGTATAGCGACTGTGGACATATCTGACCATTTGCCAATATTTTGCATTGTTGATATCAATATTAAAAGAAAAAAATGAAAAGAAATATTTCAGAGACTATGCTAATTTAGACACTGGCCTTTTTCTTCAGGACATAAATTCTATAAACTGGAATGAAATACTTAGTCAAAATAAGAGCCTACATGATAAAACAAGTGAAGCAATTAATGCTTGTAGTAAATAAGCATGCACCTATAAAGCTATACTTCCTCGGAGTAAAATGAAACAATTTACTAAACCTTGGATAACAAATGGAATTTTAAAATCAATTAAAAGCAAACAAAAAATGTATTGTACACACTTTCTCAGTAACAATCCACTAAAAGTTGAAGAATATAAACTATATGCCAATCGACTCAATTATATAAAGAAAATAAGCACAAATAATTATTATACTAAAACTTTTTCATCCTACAAAAACAACCTTAAGTCAACTTGGAAACTTATTGGCACCTTAATAAACCGTAAAGCCAAGGGACAAGTATTTCCAACAAGGCTTATTCGAAACAATAAAACTTACACTAATCAGCTAGATGTAGCTAATCAATTCAATGATTTTTTTGTAAATGTTGGCCCATCTCTAGCTAGTCATATTCCTAATGTTCCTAACAATAACCCAACTCAATCTATTGATCAATCTCCATCATCTAGTCTTTTTATGTCTCCAGTTACTGAATCTGAAGTGTATTTGATGTTCTCTTCACTAAATGAAAACAAAGCCTCAATTGACATACCCAATAAACTGATAAAAATTGCAAGTAAACCTCTTTCAATACCATTAACACTAATATATAATGAATCAATTATAACAGGTACTGTGCCTAATATCTTTAAAATTGCAAGAATATATAACACCAATTTACAAAAGTGGTATTTCAACAGACCCAGGTAACTATAGGCCCATAGCCTTGTTATCCCCCTTTTGTAAAACTTTAGAAATAATTATTTACAATCAACTTATATCTTTCTTAGACAAACAAAATGTTTTATTCCAATATCAACTTGGCTTTAGAAAAGGTTTTTCTACTGAACAAGCACTTTTGGAAATCACTGATGGTCTAAAACTTGCAAGAGTCTCCCGTACTCCTGCGATGCGACCGCGAGGTCACGCAAAACGTTATCGATGTTGCACTCATTACGTAGGCCTTCTGATGATTGTATTACGTTAAAGGAGCTCATTCAACCAAGATGCATTGCGGACTCAAATTTCTCGAACCGCCATTTTCGGGGGCCCCGATAATGGCTCTGGAGAGCTTCTTGAAACAAATCCTATTCCATCGGTCTCACAGGGGCATACCAGTTGATTACTTATAGGGGAAAATGTTCCTTATTTATTAGCTTTTGTGTTCAGTCATATATTTCCGAATTTTCGGCACCTGCCAGGGGAAATATTGAACGTACTCTGGAGTCGCCTTTGGTCAGTGAAATTATTACTAGAGCCTGTACTGGAGTTAGCTGACTGTTTGATCGTAATTCCTACAGTTTATCCAAACCAGGGCCTTTCTACATTGGCTTGATCGGCCCGCAGACCTAAATAACAAGAAATTTAAAGGTCAGAAGAGCTGAGCCTTTTGCTTATCATTATCGGACACTTACCACATTTAAAGCAAATTGCTTTGACTGAAGACTCGAGTACGCGGTACACGCGCGGTACATGCAAGATTCAGTACAAATCTCGCAGTTTCTCTCTTCGTCTTATAGTCTTGGTTTTCGCTCAATGTACATGGACAACGCTGAGACAATTAAAGTAAGTAAAAGTGAAATGTTGTGTTGATATCTGCATGAGCGGCTGTAAAGTGGAAACCTATTTTATAAATGGTTCTTTGCTGACGAATAAACTTCAAGTTCAATCAAGTGCCGCTGGGCGCTCAGAAAAACTGATTGATCGAATTGTTTTACCCAGCATATCCAATGTACGATTAACGGAAGTCAAGGGGCTTTTAAAATGACACAAACCGGCTGAAATTCAGGCTAACAAACAATAACATTATACGGATTCGATTCCTCAAATTTGATTTTAAATTTGCATATTGTATTGGCCGTGCGTTCTCCATACCACATTTCGACTCGACCTTGAACACAAATAGAATGTGGCAAACAGTACTTCAACATTTCAAACCAGCATTTTGGCAGGGACAACCTAGCTCCTTTCTTTCGACTACACGTTCTTGCATGCACAAGCCTAGAAAGGAAAGAACTCTAAATGTATAACGCTATCGTAGAATTGATTAATTTCTTTGCCACACGATCTGCATCGCTGGAACTTGGTCCAGAAGTTGGACAAGTTGGTTCGCTAGATCGAGCATGAGATCGATTGCTAGCATCACGTCGAGGATTTTTTATCGGAGAACTGTAGTAATTCCGCTCATTCTATTATATTTCTTCAAGCATAAAGGCAACCGATCTCCCCGCCGATCTCGGCCATTCAGTTCAACTCGGAAACTCTATTTATAAAAAGCCTGATTTCACATTTTCTGATTGGCAGCTGTCCGATTTCAAGTAGTTTCCCGTATGAAAACAATAACAGTGACTCGCAATGCATCTTGGTTGAATGAGCTCCTTTAAGGAGCCTTTTATGCGATTTGCCAATTTTCCTCCGTTTTTCGTCTACGGCATTTTGCAGGGCTTTAAAAGTCGATTTTCTCTGCCGTTTGTCTCGGCCTTCGTTCTCCATGACTCCGTCGGCGTTCGGCCGGTCTCCAGCTTGACTCATGTTCTCATGTGTTTTGGTGGCTCCGTAATAGACTAGACAGATACGGCTTACCCAGCTTACCTCCACTCCGTTGATAACAGATTTTTCACTGTCGCGTACCCAGCGCAGCAGACACGGGGTGTTGTGCACTGGGGATCGTTAAGTGTCAACTACAGTGTAGAACAATCGGATAGGCTTGATTTAATGGCGTTTATTAGAATCAACTTGACCAACTATTGCACACATGCGGTGAAAACTACAGGACAATTTACAATTTACATTGTTTAGAAAAGGCTAAAATTACAAGCGAAGTTAAATCAATATGCAAAGGCTAAGTATTTACGGGTGTAACTTACGTCTGATCTTGACTCCAATCGCTCCAATCGAACTCCAATATATATCTCCAAACTCCTGGTTACTCCAAAACTCCGTTAGCTTGACTAACTAGTACATGTACTCTAATTACTCGGGCTGCCTGTGGCAGCACCGAGTCTTAAAATGCAAGTCGTTATTTTATTTTATTTTTTTGGGTGTCGCAAAATTTCTGCGCATGCGTTAAAGGTCAAATTCACACCAATCAGATTGCACTGTGCTGGTCACGCAACAATCGCCAGGTTAATTTATTTACATAATTGAATACAGTAAATCAAAATAGTCGACCCGCGAGGGCGAAAGCCTTCCAACAGGCTTAGGATATTTCAACTGGCGCTCTTGTTGACCATAAAAATACATGAACAACCAGGAGCCGTAATACATTCGATCAGCGCTGTCTGGACAGATCCAATGTACATTTAGAAACGTAAGCGAAATACAATATCCAAACACGTTTGGATATCAACGGGTATCGAATTATAATCAAAGGTTAGATTTCGTCAGGCGCGCTCAGATAAGAAAGTTCAAAGCTCTCAGACTAGGCGAGACAAGGAGATATCAATTTCAATGAGTCATTGTCAGAAATCTATTCCATCGTGGGCAATTATGCAATACAACCTAAATTTTGGGTCACGACAGAATAACCAGAGTCTTTCTACTGGATTGAGAGCTCGAGACATTATACATGTCTGCTAATATGGGGAAAACTGAAACAAAAAATGAACTTTGACGGCAGAAACCCTCATTGAGCCAAGCGGAATATTTACATGATCCGCTAAGATTTTTACAAATCTTAATTAGTTAAGCAGATGTTTTCAGTGTATGCCAACTGAAATGCTGTGCTCGTTTTCTCATTACGGCTCAGTGGGGCAACTACCTTACCTTACTTTTGCCTCTAGCAATCAGGAGGAGTTTCTCTCTGCTATGAATAATGATCTAATTAGTGTGCAAGAATGGCTTATCGCAAACAAATTAAGTCTAAATACTACTAAAACTAAATGCATGTTTCTTGGAACGCGCGCCAAACTTGCCCCAATACCTGATGATCCGAACGTAAGCACAAATGGCAGTCAAATCGATAGAGTTAAATCTTATAAATGTCTCGGTGTTCACGTCGATGAGTTTCTTACATGGGAGACTCATATTGACAACATTTCTAAAAAGATTGCCAAGGCACTTGGTATTTTACGAAGACTCAAGCCATTCGTGCCTTATAATCTTTTAATTTCTATCTATAATTCACTGATAGTCTCACATTGTGATTATTGTAGCACTGTCTGGGGAAGTCTGGGTAAAGGCCTTTCTCAGAAACTTCAAAAACTTCAAAACAGAGCTGCTAGAATCATTACAGGCTCTAATTATGACGTTAGATCAAAAGACATCTTAGCCATGCTTAATTGGAAAGACTTAGAAGAACGACGCCACTGCCAATTGGGAAGCGTTATGTACAAAACCATGAATAACCAAGTTCCGCCATATCTAACTGATTTATTTACCAAAACAAACACAATTCATCAGCATAGTTTGCGCCGTTCTCAGAATAGTCTCTTCATTACAAGACCCAACACCGAAGCCCTAAAAAAGAGTTTTTCATACAGAGGGGCATCTCTATGGAACAGTCTACCTAAAGTAGCACAAGAGTCTACAAGTATTAAACAGTTTTCTAAATACTTGTAGCCTCTTTTTTAATTCTACCGCATCATTTTTTAGTATTTAAGAAGCGAACATATTTAAATAGAATATTCTTATTTTTTATTACCTAATTATTATTAATCTTGTCAATATTATTATTGTTATCATTAACTTAGAACTAAACACACGGCTCTCTGGAAGAGCATCTTTGTAATTTTCATGATGAATGAGACTCCGTGTATAAATAAAGAGTATGTATGTATGTAAGCATGAACTGCCAGCAAAGAGAGAGGAAAAAGTACTTGAAATGCACAGCGCTAGCTGAAGTAGGGAATATATATAATATCTGAGACGTTAAATTACGTTACTGTAAAGAGGATTAAAATTCAAGTTTTGTAGCTTGAGACTGTCTTCTGCCGTGACCGTGAGAGATCTAGCTGTTTCATTCAGACACTGGCAAATTTATTGAAAGCTACGGGCTTACTTTATGAGATTATTATTCATTGTGGAATGAAAGGAAACAGGTTAGCTGAAAGTTAAGTTCGAGGTAGGCTTCGACTTTCATTCCGATTCAGTGCATATGTGCACGAAGGTGGGGTGCTGTCAACAACACTACCAAATGATCCAAAACGAAAGATTCATTTACGTAAGTACTGTAAGTAAACTCTTTTTGATTTGAATAAATTCCCTCTCAGTTTGTCTGCATGTTAATGTACTTTTTCTTCTAATTATCGCTTTATTTAACATCTCTGTGATTTAGAGTATGCGTACCTCAGAATAAATTATTTGAAAGGTCAACTGAACTCTTGTGTCGATACGCGATAGGCGCAAATGTTTTTGTAAAACAGTCAGCTTTCTCATTAGGAATTACAATTTTTTTCTTGCTATGAAATTTATGTTTCATTTCACATTTATTCATACAGTTTTAGCCGGACATTTCCCCGAGTTTTTGATCTATTTTCAATCAAATTCAAAGGCTGAATATGTCATATTTGTATTGCATTTATACACTTGAATATTTGCCAGTATTCTGTTGTTCAAATCCTGCGTTATCATAGTCATGTCATAAAAGCAATTAATAGACCAGACGTTTTTATGACGTTCTCACTGGCGAATTAAAGCACGACTTGTTACTAAGAGGATTTCAAATGAAAGTGTATTTCATCTTCAATCTCATGTGGCCCGAGTGAAAGCCCTGATGGGCTCTTGTTGACTTCTAAACTCCGACTGACTAACCGGATGGGCGAACGTGCCTCAAAGGGAGACGAACTACATTCCTAAGCGGTTACAAACAGGAAATGCTAAATGCACGAAACCACAATTAATCGTAAAATCAATAGGATGTTTAAGCTAAGCTTGATAATCAAAGGAAGTTACTTCGAAATAATCTAAATAAATCATTTTCTTTCAAAGTTCTTTTTACCTATTTTCAATGTTCATAACAGAAAGTGTCAAGACTATTCTCATAAGCACAAAGATACAGACCACCCCTTCTTGATTTGCGGCGGCCATATTGGAGACCCATGCCTTAACGGCTCTGAGTAGTCCTCCGGATAATTCAGTACTTTGTTTTCCAATTACAGAAATTGGTACATTTCCTCTTGGGATACAGAAAAACAAAAAAGCATTACTCAAGGGAAAAGTCACGTGGTCTGAAATGGGACAATAAACAGGCAAGCTGAAAGGGTCTATTACCATGTCAAAAAAATTATTTAAAAAATATTGTACTAGTGTTTGTTTCTCACAAAAAGGTATTAATTTGCAACATTTCTGGCAATTAATCCCTAATTTAATCCTTAATTTTGGTTATTTTTCATGGATCCTGTGATGTCATAAGATGAAACAACTCCCTCCCTAGAGCAAACTACTACAATAAAATCCCGTAACATCACAAGATGAATCAATCCCGCAATAGACCGGTTCGCGGTAAATTCCGACATTTTGAAAGGGGTGCAAACATGGCGCGAAATACAGTGTTTGTATGGGAATCGAAGGGAATCCAATGCCAAATAAAATCCGTAAAATCGATTTTCTAAAATATTCTTCAGATGCAAACTTAAGGTACCAGGTAAAAGATTAACATATCGAAATTTGAGGGATGTAGCTGTGCTGGGAAGCGTGCAACGTGCAAAAGTGGTTATATGATATAAAAAAAACGTTGACTAAGTTAGGTCGGGCCAAACGGGAAATATTTGAATAAGTACATTTTATTAATATAGTGATCATAGATATTGTCACTTTTTACATATTCATGGTGTCCGTAGGCTTTTATTACGTAATGTTTAAAGGCCGACAATGAGGACTAGAGACTTTCCAACGTAACAAAGTGAGTTGGAAAGCGTCTTCATTACGGCACGTAGCTATTTGTTTATCACTTAAGTGATAGTTCATTAGTTTCTTTTCTTGTACATATGTTTAATATTCATATTTGAGGAAAATAAAGACCAATCAGTTTAGAATTCTTTCTCTCGCTTTCTGGTCCAGCCAAACTTTAGTTTTAATGTTTTAAATTATTATTCATCAAGATATAACCATTTTGGCTTTAGCCCTCGGAGCCTTGTACGATTGCATTCGGTCGAGTAGTACGTTTCCAGAAGTTTTTCCACGTAGCAAGACGTGTTTTTCTACGATGGTTTTTCGTACCGGGCAACGTACATTATTTTCTTTAGATATCGATGTTTCGGTATTATTTGATTTAAGCATGTGAAAAGCTACTTATTATCATGTGATTACGTCATTTGATTGTTCAACCATCCCTTTAGGATGATGTGTGGTTATGGAATGTTTTCTCCATTCCTTCATGGCCTGTTAAATATTATGATTTTGTAATATTAGAACTATGTAATGATTTGTAATACCGTAGTTTATTAAAGAAACCGTTTGCTGCTGTCCACCAGGCATCCGGCACTGTAACACTCCACTAGTTGTAGTGTTATTATGATTTTGTACGCGTTGGGCGTGTTGCGCCTCGGACTGGAACAAATTGCGAGGACTTTGAAATCCAGTCCGAATTGGAGGCCTTTAAACGACTTCTCAAACTACTTAATAATTTCATGCTTGTTTGGTTGTTGTGGGATAAACAAACAAATGATTTTAAAACTTCATGCATTTAGAGTTTCGATGTTTCAGGCTTGTAGGTTTTACTTGCCTATTTACATAGAGTTGCTTTGTTTGACTTAAGTATCAAACGCCATTGTTAATGAAAAGACGGAATGTTATCAATGATGCGCTTGTTCTCGTAGGTGTACATGTTTACAACAGTTTGATGAAAAGAGTATAGTTTAGTGCTATAGATTGCGTCACGGACATGCGCAGTGTCGGGGCAGTGTAAAAAAAAAAAAAACTCCCACATTGGAGAGACGCTCTGTATGCATCAAGAAAGGTATTGTACCTTGAAACTTTATCGCGTGGGGAAGTCTCTGATCGGTCGTGAGACCTCCCTTTGTTGGGATACTGAACTATTTAATAAAACACCAGTGTCCGTATCAATATTACGGACACTGATGTTTAATTAATGAGAGAGAGTATTTCCAGTCCAAGGACTTGAAGTAATATTTTCAGTCCAAGTTTCCACCATAGTTTCCAGTCCTTGGACTGGAAAAGCGATTACAAAGTACTCTGGCGAGTACTTTGACGGGGTTTAAATGTACTGCACGTGGTACAAATTGAGACCTGGTTGGCTACTTACCTCATGAATTATTTAGTAGTTTGAGAAGTTTGATTCCTTGTTTTGTTGCTATCTATTTTCTTAATTTACATTTGTGTACAATATATAAATTATTTGCTGATCAACTGACCTGTGACGTGAACTTTACCCCAATTGCAAAGTGTTGGAAGTTTTGCAAGTTCGATCAATTATAGGTTTATCTGCTACAGGTTGACACACGCTAAGCACCAAACATCGATATTTATAATTACTAACTTCAAGTGCATGAAACTCATTGAAGATGCACTTTTGGAAGTTCTAAACATCACAGGTTATTGATAGTTTACGGTTGCTATTGTGCTTCGACCGTTCCTAACGTTATCTCATGTTTGGTAAGCTGCTAATTTTCAATATCTCGAGATAGTGAGCTAATAAGATTGTTCGACTTACGTATACCAAGATTAATGTCTCTATCAATTCCAAACCTGCCCATCACCCTTCCCGGGTCAGTTGTGGGGCATTTGACATTTTTGATTCAGAGCGTTACAAATGCTCCACCGTGGGGTTAGCTAAACTATGGAACGCGTGCAATTGTCTTGACTCTTTTTGACGATTCCCACCCCACCCCCACCCATGAACTTTTATTTGCTGGCAAATGCTCATCCCAGGGACGGACTGCGTTGTCAAATGCCCCACGTATGCCTGGGGGAAGATGGGCTGGTTTGGAATTGATAATAACATAATTTCCAAGTTGGTTTACAGCTATTTGTTATCTCGTGCATGTTTAATTGTGCATGCTGCATTGTGCATGTTGCATTTGTGTTCCGAAACCGAAATTCATTAAGATCGGTGTATCTGTCCAGTGACGTCTACGTATGTGCTGTAACTGATTATTCAGTAGAATGACACAATGACGGTTATAACTTTTCTCATGAACTCCTTGCCTGTGTTAGAACCAGTGTTAAACGTTATAACCCCAAAACGAGTTTAAGTATTCGACCATGGTATCCAAACACCGAGAAAGCAAATGAATCTCGAGGAGCGCATACTCGAAATATTGATCACTTTCGAGGTGTTTCGATCGATACTACGGAAAAATACGATTTTTTGATATTGCTTCTCAAACAACACCTGTCTTCATAAATCATTAGGAAGTATTGTTTTGCTGACTATACAATTATTGATCACACTCAGGGGTGTTAAGGCATGGGTCTCCAATATGGCCGCCACAAATCAAGAGGGGGTGGTCTATCTCTTTGTGCTTGTGAGTTATATTCTTGACACTTTGACATATTTGATAAAGTCACAACCTTAACACATTTTTGTGACAGTTTCCATGGAAACGTGTAATGTGACCTTTGAACTTTAATTTTAAGGAAAATTGGGAAAAGCCTCCTGGAGGTCGGTAAAAGTTGTTGATATAATAGATATTTTCATGCCAATGAATCAATGTTAGGGCACACTTCGGTGCTCCAATTTGAAAAGTTGGTTATCATTGGAATGTCTGTTAATTCGGTGGAAATTTGAGGATATCAAATTTCACAATTGCCTTAAATTGCCTTCCCCTTAAAATAACCAACTTTTCAAATTGGAGCAGGAACGTGTGCACTAACCTTGATTCACTTGCATGAAAATATCCACTATATTAACAACTTTTACCGACCTCCAGGTAGCCTGATTTTCAGACGGTACGAGGTCGTCCGCTCGTCTGATCTTGACTCCAATCGCTCCAATCGAACTCCAATATATATCTCCAAACTCCTGGTTACTCCAAAACTCCGTTAGCTTGACTAACTAGTACATGTACTCTAATTACTCGGGCTGCCTGTGGCAGCACCGAGTCTTAAAATGCAAGTCGTTATTTTATTTTATTTTTTTGGGTGTCGCAAAATTTCTGCGCATGCGTTAAAGGTCAAATTCACACCAATCAGATTGCACTGTGCTGGTCACGCAACAATCGCCAGGTTAATTTATTTACATAATTGAATACAGTAAATCAAAATAGTCGACCCGCGAGGGCGAAAGCCTTCCAACAGGCTTAGGATATTTCAACTGGCGCTCTTGTTGACCATAAAAATACATGAACAACCAGGAGCCGTAATACATTCGATCAGCGCTGTCTGGACAGATCCAATGTACATTTAGAAACGTAAGCGAAATACAATATCCAAACACGTTTGGATATCAACGGGTATCGAATTATAATCAAAGGTTAGATTTCGTCAGGCGCGCTCAGATAAGAAAGTTCAAAGCTCTCAGACTAGGCGAGACAAGGAGATATCAATTTCAATGAGTCATTGTCAGAAATCTATTCCATCGTGGGCAATTATGCAATACAACCTAAATTTTGGGTCACGACAGAATAACCAGAGTCTTTCTACTGGATTGAGAGCTCGAGACATTATACATGTCTGCTAATATGGGGAAAACTGAAACAAAAAATGAACTTTGACGGCAGAAACCCTCATTGAGCCAAGCGGAATATTTACATGATCCGCTAAGATTTTTACAAATCTTAATTAGTTAAGCAGATGTTTTCAGTGTATGCCAACTGAAATGCTGTGCTCGTTTTCTCATTACGGCTCAGTGGGGCAACTACCTTACCTTACTTTTGCCTCTAGCAATCAGGAGGAGTTTCTCTCTGCTATGAATAATGATCTAATTAGTGTGCAAGAATGGCTTATCGCAAACAAATTAAGTCTAAATACTACTAAAACTAAATGCATGTTTCTTGGAACGCGCGCCAAACTTGCCCCAATACCTGATGATCCGAACGTAAGCACAAATGGCAGTCAAATCGATAGAGTTAAATCTTATAAATGTCTCGGTGTTCACGTCGATGAGTTTCTTACATGGGAGACTCATATTGACAACATTTCTAAAAAGATTGCCAAGGCACTTGGTATTTTACGAAGACTCAAGCCATTCGTGCCTTATAATCTTTTAATTTCTATCTATAATTCACTGATAGTCTCACATTGTGATTATTGTAGCACTGTCTGGGGAAGTCTGGGTAAAGGCCTTTCTCAGAAACTTCAAAAACTTCAAAACAGAGCTGCTAGAATCATTACAGGCTCTAATTATGACGTTAGATCAAAAGACATCTTAGCCATGCTTAATTGGAAAGACTTAGAAGAACGACGCCACTGCCAATTGGGAAGCGTTATGTACAAAACCATGAATAACCAAGTTCCGCCATATCTAACTGATTTATTTACCAAAACAAACACAATTCATCAGCATAGTTTGCGCCGTTCTCAGAATAGTCTCTTCATTACAAGACCCAACACCGAAGCCCTAAAAAAGAGTTTTTCATACAGAGGGGCATCTCTATGGAACAGTCTACCTAAAGTAGCACAAGAGTCTACAAGTATTAAACAGTTTTCTAAATACTTGTAGCCTCTTTTTTAATTCTACCGCATCATTTTTTAGTATTTAAGAAGCGAACATATTTAAATAGAATATTCTTATTTTTTATTACCTAATTATTATTAATCTTGTCAATATTATTATTGTTATCATTAACTTAGAACTAAACACACGGCTCTCTGGAAGAGCATCTTTGTAATTTTCATGATGAATGAGACTCCGTGTATAAATAAAGAGTATGTATGTATGTAAGCATGAACTGCCAGCAAAGAGAGAGGAAAAAGTACTTGAAATGCACAGCGCTAGCTGAAGTAGGGAATATATATAATATCTGAGACGTTAAATTACGTTACTGTAAAGAGGATTAAAATTCAAGTTTTGTAGCTTGAGACTGTCTTCTGCCGTGACCGTGAGAGATCTAGCTGTTTCATTCAGACACTGGCAAATTTATTGAAAGCTACGGGCTTACTTTATGAGATTATTATTCATTGTGGAATGAAAGGAAACAGGTTAGCTGAAAGTTAAGTTCGAGGTAGGCTTCGACTTTCATTCCGATTCAGTGCATATGTGCACGAAGGTGGGGTGCTGTCAACAACACTACCAAATGATCCAAAACGAAAGATTCATTTACGTAAGTACTGTAAGTAAACTCTTTTTGATTTGAATAAATTCCCTCTCAGTTTGTCTGCATGTTAATGTACTTTTTCTTCTAATTATCGCTTTATTTAACATCTCTGTGATTTAGAGTATGCGTACCTCAGAATAAATTATTTGAAAGGTCAACTGAACTCTTGTGTCGATACGCGATAGGCGCAAATGTTTTTGTAAAACAGTCAGCTTTCTCATTAGGAATTACAATTTTTTTCTTGCTATGAAATTTATGTTTCATTTCACATTTATTCATACAGTTTTAGCCGGACATTTCCCCGAGTTTTTGATCTATTTTCAATCAAATTCAAAGGCTGAATATGTCATATTTGTATTGCATTTATACACTTGAATATTTGCCAGTATTCTGTTGTTCAAATCCTGCGTTATCATAGTCATGTCATAAAAGCAATTAATAGACCAGACGTTTTTATGACGTTCTCACTGGCGAATTAAAGCACGACTTGTTACTAAGAGGATTTCAAATGAAAGTGTATTTCATCTTCAATCTCATGTGGCCCGAGTGAAAGCCCTGATGGGCTCTTGTTGACTTCTAAACTCCGACTGACTAACCGGATGGGCGAACGTGCCTCAAAGGGAGACGAACTACATTCCTAAGCGGTTACAAACAGGAAATGCTAAATGCACGAAACCACAATTAATCGTAAAATCAATAGGATGTTTAAGCTAAGCTTGATAATCAAAGGAAGTTACTTCGAAATAATCTAAATAAATCATTTTCTTTCAAAGTTCTTTTTACCTATTTTCAATGTTCATAACAGAAAGTGTCAAGACTATTCTCATAAGCACAAAGATACAGACCACCCCCTCTTGATTTGCGGCGGCCATATTGGAGACCCATGCCTTAACGGCTCTGAGTAGTCCTCCGGATAATTCAGTACTTTGTTTTCCAATTACAGAAATTGGTACATTTCCTCTTGGGATACAGAAAAACAAAAAAGCATTACTCAAGGGAAAAGTCACGTGGTCTGAAATGGGACAATAAACAGGCAAGCTGAAAGGGTCTATTACCATGTCAAAAAAATTATTTAAAAAATATTGTACTAGTGTTTGTTTCTCACAAAAAGGTATTAATTTGCAACATTTCTGGCAATTAATCCCTAATTTAATCCCTAATTTTGGTTATTTTTCATGGATCCTGTGATGTCATAAGATGAAACAACTCCCTCCCTAGAGCAAACTACTACAATAAAATCCCGTAACATCACAAGATGAATCAATCCCGCAATAGACCGGTTCGCGGTAAATTCCGACATTTTGAAAGGGGTGCAAACATGGCGCGAAATACAGTGTTTGTATGGGAATCGAAGGGAATCCAATGCCAAATAAAATCCGTAAAATCGATTTTCTAAAATATTCTTCAGATGCAAACTTAAGGTACCAGGTAAAAGATTAACATATCGAAATTTGAGGGATGTAGCTGTGCTGGGAAGCGTGCAACGTGCAAAAGTGGTTATATGATATAAAAAAAACGTTGACTAAGTTAGGTCGGGCCAAACGGGAAATATTTGAATAAGTACATTTTATTAATATAGTGATCATAGATATTGTCACTTTTTACATATTCATGGTGTCCGTAGGCTTTTATTACGTAATGTTTAAAGGCCGACAATGAGGACTAGAGACTTTCCAACGTAACAAAGTGAGTTGGAAAGCGTCTTCATTACGGCACGTAGCTATTTGTTTATCACTTAAGTGATAGTTCATTAGTTTCTTTTCTTGTACATATGTTTAATATTCATATTTGAGGAAAATAAAGACCAATCAGTTTAGAATTCTTTCTCTCGCTTTCTGGTCCAGCCAAACTTTAGTTTTAATGTTTTAAATTATTATTCATCAAGATATAACCATTTTGGCTTTAGCCCTCGGAGCCTTGTACGATTGCATTCGGTCGAGGAGTACGTTTCCAGAAGTTTTTCCACGTAGCAAGACGTGTTTTTCTACGATGGTTTTTCGTACCGGGCAACGTACATTATTTTCTTTAGATATCGATGTTTCGGTATTATTTGATTTAAGCATGTGAAAAGCTACTTATTATCATGTGATTACGTCATTTGATTGTTCAACCATCCCTTTAGGATGATGTGTGGTTATGGAATGTTTTCTCCATTCCTTCATGGCCTGTTAAATATTATGATTTTGTAATATTAGAACTATGTAATGATTTGTAATACCGTAGTTTATTAAAGAAACCGTTTGCTGCTGTCCACCAGGCATCCGGCACTGTAACACTCCACTAGTTGTAGTGTTATTATGATTTTGTACGCGTTGGGCGTGTTGCGCCTCGGACTGGAAAAAATTGCGAGGACTTTGAAATCCAGTCCGAATTGGAGGCCTTTAAACGACTTCTCAAACTACTTAATAATTTCATGCTTGTTTGGTTGTTGTGGGATAAACAAACAAATGATTTTAAAACTTCATGCATTTAGAGTTTCGATGTTTCAGGCTTGTAGGTTTTACTTGCCTATTTACATAGAGTTGCTTTGTTTGACTTAAGTATCAAACGCCATTGTTAATGAAAAGACGGAATGTTATCAATGATGCGCTTGTTCTCGTAGGTGTACATGTTTACAACAGTTTGATGAAAAGAGTATAGTTTAGTGCTATAGATTGCGTCACGGACATGCGCAGTGTCGGGGCAGTGTAAAAAAAAAAAAAACTCCCACATTGGAGAGACGCTCTGTATGCATCAAGAAAGGTATTGTACCTTGAAACTTTATCGCGTGGGGAAGTCTCTGATCGGTCGTGAGACCTCCCTTTGTTGGGATACTGAACTATTTAATAAAACACCAGTGTCCGTATCAATATTACGGACACTGATGTTTAATTAATGAGAGAGAGTATTTCCAGTCCAAGGACTTGAAGTAATATTTTCAGTCCAAGTTTCCACCATAGTTTCCAGTCCTTGGACTGGAAAAGCGATTACAAAGTACTCTGGCGAGTACTTTGACGGGGTTTAAATGTACTGCACGTGGTACAAATTGAGACCTGGTTGGCTACTTACCTCATGAATTATTTAGTAGTTTGAGAAGTTTGATTCCTTGTTTTGTTGCTATCTATTTTCTTAATTTACATTTGTGTACAATATATAAATTATTTGCTGATCAACTGACCTGTGACGTGAACTTTACCCCAATTGCAAAGTGTTGGAAGTTTTGCAAGTTCGATCAATTATAGGTTTATCTGCTACAGGTTGACACACGCTAAGCACCAAACATCGATATTTATAATTACTAACTTCAAGTGCATGAAACTCATTGAAGATGCACTTTTGGAAGTTCTAAACATCACAGGTTATTGATAGTTTACGGTTGCTATTGTGCTTCGACCGTTCCTAACGTTATCTCATGTTTGGTAAGCTGCTAATTTTCAATATCTCGAGATAGTGAGCTAATAAGATTGTTCGACTTACGTATACCAAGATTAATGTCTCTATCAATTCCAAACCTGCCCATCACCCTTCCCGGGTCAGTTGTGGGGCATTTGACATTTTTGATTCAGAGCGTTACAAATGCTCCACCGTGGGGTTAGCTAAACTATGGAACGCGTGCAATTGTCTTGACTCTTTTTGACGATTCCCACCCCACCCCCACCCATGAACTTTTATTTGCTGGCAAATGCTCATCCCAGGGACGGACTGCGTTGTCAAATGCCCCACGTATGCCTGGGGGAAGATGGGCTGGTTTGGAATTGATAATAACATAATTTCCAAGTTGGTTTACAGCTATTTGTTATCTCGTGCATGTTTAATTGTGCATGCTGCATTGTGCATGTTGCATTTGTGTTCCGAAACCGAAATTCATTAAGATCGGTGTATCTGTCCAGTGACGTCTACGTATGTGCTGTAACTGATTATTCAGTAGAATGACACAATGACGGTTATAACTTTTCTCATGAACTCCTTGCCTGTGTTAGAACCAGTGTTAAACGTTATAACCCCAAAACGAGTTTAAGTATTCGACCATGGTATCCAAACACCGAGAAAGCAAATGAATCTCGAGGAGCGCATACTCGAAATATTGATCACTTTCGAGGTGTTTCGATCGATACTACGGAAAAATACGATTTTTTGATATTGCTTCTCAAACAACACCTGTCTTCATAAATCATTAGGAAGTATTGTTTTGCTGACTATACAATTATTGATCACACTCAGGGGTGTTAAGGCATGGGTCTCCAATATGGCCGCCACAAATCAAGAGGGGGTGGTCTATCTCTTTGTGCTTGTGAGTTATATTCTTGACACTTTGACATATTTGATAAAGTCACAACCTTAACACATTTTTGTGACAGTTTCCATGGAAACGTGTAATGTGACCTTTGAACTTTAATTTTAAGGAAAATTGGGAAAAGCCTCCTGGAGGTCGGTAAAAGTTGTTGATATAATAGATATTTTCATGCCAATGAATGAATGTTAGGGCACACTTCGGTGCTCCAATTTGAAAAGTTGGTTATCATTGGAATGTCTGTTAATTCGGTGGAAATTTGAGGATATCAAATTTCACAATTGCCTTAAATTGCCTTCCCCTTAAAATAACCAACTTTTCAAATTGGAGCAGGAACGTGTGCACTAACCTTGATTCACTTGCATGAAAATATCCACTATATTAACAACTTTTACCGACCTCCAGGTAGCCTGATTTTCAGACGGTACGAGGTCGTCCGCTCACTTCCTCCCCCTCGATCCCCGTCTGATGGACTTCATAGACTTTCATGTTCCTGACGTCATCAACCTTTGTTTTTACAATAAGCCAATACGAACACTCGTAAGAATTGAAGCGTGAAGTGTAGAACAGTCCTGCAGTGGCGGCTTTTACTAGTTGGATCTATCAGCTTTCATGCACTGGAAAAAACATTCTACAGCTTCAAACTTCTGTCGATTTCTCAGAATGGCATCCTGTTTGATCTGCTGTGGTTCTTTGGAGAGCACGAACTTTTTAAACGGAAGTTTGCGTGCAGTATTTGCAGGACGGTGTATGAGAATGCATACAAGAAATATCAGCCTCGATTCCTGTGAGAGATGCCGTAAAGTTTATGACTGTGATCTTAGAACTTTTACGCTTTTACTTTTATTTTTAAAACGTTTTTGAAGCTTGATAAGTATGCCGATTAGTCACACGAGACCCTAAAGTTGTCCTAGTGTAGTTTATTTTGGTATCAGAGACTGTTTTAACCGGATATTTTGTGCAAAGTTTAGATGCCATTGGCATTGCCGTACATGAACTTACGGAAGTGTGTTCATAATTTTGAAAAGAAAAGTATTCACCCAAGTGTCATGAAACTTTTTCCATAACATACTTAGTATGTGTGTTGACTCCTGCAGAAAAATCATAATATTCTATGAAAGATTTGGTCTTCTAAAAGCCAAAAACCTAGGAGAATGTTTCAGATCGAATGCATGAGATTTGTAAGCGGAGGAAGATCAGTAGTGATTTACCAAAGCCCGTACGTAGATTCACAAACACTTCGTTTCGATGAATGAACGATTCTAATGCTTTCTTCTGCTTTGGATATAGCTTCGAAATCCTGAAAACTTTACAACTTCGGTCGACACACTGCTCAAGTTCTTCCCCAACGCCATTTAGAAAAATATGCGAGCACATTCCTTAAATTCCAGACTTTGCCAAAAGTGTAAAGTTCGCTCTGATTGGTTGAAATTATGACGTCAGGAACATGAAAGTCTATGAAGTCCATCAGACGGGGAGGGGGAGGAAGTGAGCGGACGACCTCGTACTGTCTGAAAATCAGGCTAACCTCCAGGAGGCTTTTCCCAATTTTCCTTAAAATTAGAGTTCAAAGGTCACATAACACGTTTCCATGGAAACTTCCACAACAAGGTAAAAGTGCAAAGACTATATCTAACAAGCACGAAGAGATAGACCACCCCCTCTTGATTTGCGGCGGCCATATTGAAATAGTTTGAGACCCATGCCTTAATGCCCCTTAGCAAGGCATGTTATTGTTGTTTTCTCTGGTTAAAGTAAAGTAAAGTAATATAATTAACGTTGGTATAGCCCCTTCAGTCTTACCGACTGCTTTTCCACGTGGCTGACGGTGCACAACTTTACCTCCTTCTGTGACAGAGCTCCCAATTAAGGGAATTCAAAGCTATACAAGCTACTCAGATGAGAGAAGGTCGGTACGGATGCGCCGGTCCACGGCAGGAATCGAACTCGGGACCGCATGCTCAATGTGCTGTGCACTAACCCATTGCGCCAGAGACACCGCGCACATTTTAACAAGCGTTCCTATAGTGTAGTGGACAAGACAGAGGACTGCGACCCTCGGGATCCATTGCTTTGTCGGTGTTTGGAACCTTTGATGAAACACTGGAAATCGTTATTGAAATATTATTTCCAAATCATTAGTGATCGCTCTTGTTCTGGTGTTTCATTGGGTATCAAGATTCATCCACCTATACTGACCACTGGCTAGTAATTCATTAATTTTTCATGAGTTCGAGAATGCACAATACTATATTTACAATGCAATATGCGCAATGCAATATGCGCAATGCACAAAACAATCTTTCCTATGAACTAAACAGTTTTAAACCACCTTATTTTGCTGTACTTGAGCCTGGTCATCAGTAACCGCTGCACCACACTGACACTTACATATCACCTCGGAGAATGCCACTCTTGCCTCTTTCATCACAGCAAGACAGACGATCGGATTCCACAACCCTCGGCCAAAGAAGAGGAACAGGAAAACGATGATCGCACGGAAGTCAACGTTATTCCAAGCTTGCAGCCATTCGGCGTCCATGATCGTCAGACCAAGCCATAGGAACAGAAATATCATCAGCTGAACTGACGCAATGCAGACGACCTGCACGTGAAGTTGTGGTGGAGTTACGGCACTTTGTTCAGCACCAGGGGCAACTGTCAAACCTAGAATATATTTGGTTTTGAGAACGATTATACAATATCTGAGGGCATAATATCAACAATAGTCCAATTCGTAGTTCTTTGCCACCATTTTGAAAGGTAACCAAGCCTTTGGCGACATCAAGGCCGGAGTTGAGACAGCTTAAAGTGCCTATGAACAATAAAGTTTTATTTTAGATATCAATTCTAAATCAAGTGAATAGTAGAATGGTAAAATATATTTTGCTTTGAATGCTGTGCCGCTGAGTTAAGGAGGTTTAAATATCCAAAATGCTAATTACATGACGTCAGGGGAGGTATCTGCAATCACTTCTTAGTGGTTGTGAATGGGCGCTTCTACTGATATAGGAAAACAAATTTCTAACATCATTTTATTTCAACCATGGGTATAACACTGATAATTTGAAAAATTTGTTTAATTGTAACAAAAGAAATTGTGTAATAATTGATGTCTCCCCTGACGTCATGTAATTAGCATTTTGGATATTGAGACCTCCTTAACTCAGCGGCACAGCATTCAAAGCAAGATATATTGTACCATTCTTCTATTCACTTGATGTAGAATTGATATCTAAAATATAAAAAATAAGGTTCATAGGCACTTTAATAGATAGAGCCTTGTTATAAATAAATATATTTTAAGCTAGCATGACAATCAAAATATATCAATATTCATAGAAAGAGGGTTTGTATTTAGTCTTTACAGAGTCTTTACAGCTATGTAGAAAAAAACTGATTTACAAAAGAACCGTGCCTACTAACTACATGTTATCTCATAAAATAAAGTGTACAACACTGCTAATATTAATACTAAATATTATATATACAGCTATGTAAAAAACTGAGTTACAAAAGGCCATACCTTTTAACTATAATCTAATGATAATGGTAAGATTTATAGCACTGCTAATATTAGATACTACATGTGTGGCTATAATATAATATAAGGAAACTATACATGTTAGAGTAAAATATTTACTAATATATATTAATACTAATACTTCTAATAATATTGGATAAAAAATAGTATATCTATAAATGTGTAAAATAGTTCATCAAGCGCGGCATTGAGCTAGCCGTCAGGGTCAAGAAGAGTGGTAGTTCAAATTCACAAAGCAGCAATGGTTTACAAATCCCTTCACGGACTTACTCCCGATTATTTGCGTTCTAAATTTGTTAAACGCGATGAAATCACTACCAATACTCTAAGAGACTCCGCAAACAAACTAACTGTTCCTTTACCTCGTACTAATTACATAACAAACAGCTTTAACTATAGCGGTGCGGTCCTCTGGAACAGCCTACCCTGTAATTTAAGGCAAGCGGAATTTCTGAACAAGTTTCGTCAACTACTAAATTTCAATCTTAATTAATAATTTGTGATCAGATACACGGCATTCATGGAAAGCAGGTCTAGTATGAGGTTAATATATTTTAGTCATGTTTTTCATGATCATAGTTACCACAACAACAATGTAATAGCAGGAGCCCATTGCCAGGAGATGAGGTCTGTCCAACAGCAGAACAGATGATTAGCTATTTTTAGCTTTGTGTTTCCCGCGAGAAGAAACAAAGGCCATCACTTTTAGCCAATCAGAATGCACTGAAAAATGTTCAGTTCAAACTGCTAAAAATACTTAAGCGCAAGAGAACAAAAGACAACGTAATCGCATACCAGAACTTCGCGACTATAAATAGCCATATCATCTACTGTGCTGTCTATGATGTCAGTAGAACAAATGAATTAGAATTGATGGATACCCAAAAACCTATACGATACCTAGGACTATATTTAACAATGGAAAGAGCCATATCCTGTTCATATACAACATAATTTACGTCGTAATCAAAGTCCGATAGGATATCTAAGCCATTCAACATGATTATAACACAACTCATACTCATCTTCAACTAAACTGTCTACTGCTGTAATCTTCGGTACCCTCTTACTACTTGTACTGTGAGCCAGTGGTCTTGCTGAGAATTTGGTCGTACTGTTGGCCTTGCTTGCACTCAATACAATACAATACTTATTTCATATTTCACAATGATTTTTTTCAGTTACATTTTCTATATTTAGTTAGGATTTTTTTAAATTATTATTATATAAATATACTATTCGCACCAGTCCCTTCCAGAGCGAGTATAAATAAGAACTCCACCAAGGTTCGTCGCACAGTTCGCGTCAGAACACCTACACCTCGTTCCTCGCTGCTTATCGTACTAAGAAAGTGGAAGGACAAGTACCCCAAGCCGCGAGAGTTCCGGCAGCTTAAAGAATGTCCCAGGTGATCAAGATCTTCTACCAGCTGCTCCTCCGACATGAAGCCGTCGCTCAGCCGCCAGAACTAGAGGCAATTTCATCCTTTTTCCCACTATGTGGTTCAGGTTGGTGTTTGCCTTTTGTCTTCGTGCTCATGCACTTATGCTTGTGTATGTATTTTGTTTCGGTCTATCATGGTTTGCGTTGCATCACCGTTTTAGTCTCCTTTGATAGTTTCGCCGGTGTATTTTGCCTTCGTCGTAATTCAGCTTTGGTCTATATTGCTTTATTCCTTCGTTACTACCATATGTATCTGGACGCGGATTTGTGCAGTGCGGTATAAATGTTCTAGTTAATTTTCTATTCTTCGTTTTTAGTCTTTATTTTGCACGTTTGGCATGTTTTGCCGTTGGCACTTGTGTTGGCATAAGTTTACGTGCTGCCTCACAAATACGGATTTGTGTAGTGCGGTATAAATGTTCTAGTTAATTTCTATTCTTCGTTTTTAGTCCTTTATTTTTGCACGTTGGCATGTACTGCCGTGAGTTTGGCACATGTGTTGCCCTGAGTTTACGTGCTGGCCTCACAAATACGGATTTGTGTAGTGCGGTATAAATGTTCTAGTTAATTTTATATTCTTCGTTTAGTCCTTTATTTTGCACGTTTTGGCATGTTTTGCCGTATGTTTGGCACATGTGTTGCCGTAAGTTTGCGGGCTGGCCTCACAAATACAGATTGTGCACTGCAGTAATGTTCTAATTACTTTCTTTTCCTTGCTTAAATAGTCTTATTGTTTTGCACCTTTTGTCATGCTCTGCCGTCAATAGGCCCTTTGCAGCTAACAGTTACGTGCTGATATAATACTTCATTAACGAATGAATTGAGCTCATGATCCCCATGGGAAAGGCGTTGCCATGAATACTGGAGAGCAACCTATCTTTAAAAACGCAGTTTTAGAAAGATCGGCAATTGATTGGAGGTGCGGGAAAATAGCATTTGCAAACTGGTTTTTCTAATAGCAATACCGATCTCGTACAAGGCCTGTAAATAAATGAAGTCAGTTATGTTTTGCTCTCCAATACAACCACGTGATTTGTTAGCTGCAAAGGGCCTATTTGACACTCGTGTAGCCGCAAGTTTGCATTCTGGCCTCCAAATACGGATTGTACAATGCGATAATGTTGTAGTTAGTTTTCTATTCCTCGTTTTATTCTTTTATTTTGCACGTTTTGGCATGTTTTGCCGTATGTTTGGCACATGTGTTGCCGTGAGTCTGCGTGCTGGCCTCACAAATACAGATTTGTACAGTGCCGTAATGTTCTGATTCGTTTTTCTATTCTTCGCTTTAGTATTTTATTTTCCACGTTTTGGCATGCTCTGCCGTGATTTTGGTACTTGTGTTGCCATATCTTTTCCTTTTGCATTTTATCTATATATTTGCTTTGACATATGGGCACCACTGTTATGCACTTAACGTAATGTTCAGAAGTTGATACATGGTCGTTATACGGGCTTGCCTCACGGTCACGGATTCCTACGATATTATTGATGTTCCTCGGTTAGTGCTTTCTCCTGGTCGTTCGACTTGTTATTTCTTTGCACACTACCTTTTAGTATGGGTCTAGTACCCCTCCGCCGACCACCCCTTTCCCCATCACCTCCCCACCCCTCCCCCACTCCGCCCTATTCCCCATGGCAGCGTGAAAGGGATACTAATTCTTTAGTCGGATTACTGACGCTCAGGCTGCGATCTCCTGGTTTCTCGCGTCCCCACATTCCATTGCAATTAACCCGGCTTGCCTCTGGCTGCTATTCTGGTCGTGATCTCCAGGGGATGGCACCCTCTCTCCCTTCCCCTTCCCAGTTTCCAACCTTACTCCCTGCCGGTTTCTCCGTCTTTTACTCTGGATGGTGCCGCCACTGTATTGTCCTACAGAATAGACCTGCTAGTTATTAGTTTGTTGGGTGGACATGGTGAGTCATGTGGGCTGGCACAATACCCACAATACCCAATTCCAACGCTCTGGAGGTCCGACTGAGTTGCTTTCCGTTGGGGGTACCCTTACCGCTGGCTGCTCTTCTATCTACTCCGACATAACACCTTGAAGGACTACGTCAATGCCTTTCCTCCCCGGCCTCGAATTCAGTTTAAAATTCGTTTGATACTCGCATAAACTGCTTATCCCGTTTTAGTCTGGGTGTGGTGAGTATGGGTGTTTTGAGTATGGGTGTTCTCCCTAGCTGGCCGGGGGTATGAGTCATGGAGTTCCCTGATATCGCGCGGGTGACAATGCCCATTCTTATTGCACGTGTATGGCGTTCCGTTACGGACAAAAATATGAAAACATTGATATCATATCAGTTTGAGAAAACACTGTAAACGAAGATGAAACGACATAACTCGAAGTCCAAAATACAAATAACGAAGTTCAAATGACAAGATTTCAACTCCATAATATCTGAAATGAAGTTGAAATGACATAATTTGAAGTCCAAAATAACAGACAACGAAGTTCAAATGACAAGATTAATTGAACTCCAGATTTTTCAAAATGAAGTTCAAATAAACGATAAAATGTTTTAATCTAAACATGTTTCGGCATTACGAAGTTCAAAATGCGTGGTTTCAACATAAAATCGAACAAAAATTCCAACTCGAAAGATCAACAACCGAAGTCGAAAACTCGAGAACTTGTACTTGAAAGGAAACGGAAATGCAACTCGAGGCACAGGAAACCCAAGCTCTGTTTGTGTTTTAAATTATAAGGGTTTGTATGAGATTTTTAACGAGTATTTGGTTGTACCGTTAGGTCAGAAATACTGAAATAAAATCAATGAGAACTTACCTGAGGTCTTTATCTGTTCTTCATTGGGCTCTGTATGCAATTTCAGCGAATTCTGTTGAAATTTTACCCCTCGACCTCTCACTAAGAAAGAAGGCAAGGACGGACGCAGCCGCCATTCCCCGATCCCAATCACTCGAACATCACGCTCGAATTTTCATCCAAAATCACGAATGCCGACCGCAACTAAGCCTCAAATACTAGCACAACAGTATTTATTTCAAGAGCCTCGTGCCGTCTAATTGAAATAATCCCCATTTCTCGAGCCTAAATCGAACACAATTTCAAACGAATCCGCCCGTTGGGATCCGTGAGTTGCCACACAGGCAGCCCAATCTCATGATTTGTGTATTTATACGCTTACAAATATCGCTTCAATAGTTCATATTATAAATCCTTCCAAAACATGTATGTTAGACAAATAAATACACGACTTCACCCTACAATGTTTCAGTTGTGGTTATTCATACCTCTGAGCTCTTCTAGGGTCGTTTCCGCTGTTTTTTTCGAACCTCTTTCCCTCACCTCCTAATAAAAGGAAAAGGCTGGAGACAACCGACAAATATACGATGCATAACCTGTAATCTTTGCCACGAAAATCACACTTCGCTCACTCCAAATAATTCGAAACTACGGTAGGACATAGAATGATAAATGAACTCATCCCAACCCGAATTTTAAGATCCAGCGATACCACATTCTGGAGAAATCGAACAATTTGTCGCCCATTTCCAAGTACTTCCGGTTAGGAGACAACCTCGGTCTGACGAAGGACTTGGAAATGGGTGACAAAATGTTCGATTTCTCCAGAATGTGGTTCGCTGGATCTTAAAATTCGGATTGGGATGAGTTCATTTATCATTCTGTCCTACCGTAGTTTCGAGTTATTTGGAGTGAGCGAAGTGTGATTTTTGTGGCAAAGATTACAGGTTATGCATCGTATATTGTCGGTTATCCAGCTAATAGCTTCGCCAGACCGAGGGTATTTTGACGGTTGGTTCTAACCGGTTCCGGCGTCCAACTTCGTTGGCTGCCAACCTCGAAGTACTTGGAAATGGGCGACAAATTGTTCGATTTCTCCAGAATGTGGTATCGCTGGATCTTATAATTCAGGTTGGGATGATTTCATTTATCATTCTATGTCCTACCGTAGTTTCGAATTATTTGGAGTGAGCGAAGTGTGATTTTCGTGGCAAAGATTACAGGTTATGCATCGTATATTTGTCGGTTGTCTCCAGCCTTTTCCTTTTATTAGGAGGTGAGGGAAAGAGGTTCGAAAAAAACAGCGGAAACGACCCTAGAAGAGCTCAGAGGTATGAACAACCACAACTGAAACATTGTAGGGTGAAGTCGTGTATTTATTTGTCTAACATACATGTTTTGGAAGCATTTATAATATGAACTATTGAAGCGATATTTGTAAGCGTATAAATACACAAATCATGAGATTGGGCTGCCTGTGCACTAACGAGGGAGAAAAGAACCTCGCCGGCTCCAAGTTTTTGGAGGTAAGTCACATGACAAACCGGTTTTTCGAGGTCAACTTCACACGCGCATGACTTGTTGATACTATTAAAACACTGCCCAGTCTAGAGTTGGCATCTGTTTTTGGAGTGAGCGAGCTCGAAGTGGCGTTAAAAGAAGCTGTGTCAAACCTCGAGGAAAGCAACATCGCCCTCGAAGAAGGAAATTTATTTTATTTTTCCCACGCCTTCTCTTGCCGTAACAATAGGAAATCTACAATGTTTATCGTCTCGTTTTTCTCGGCCAATGGAATCCAGATACCGTGGCCCATGCTCAACAGAAAACCGTTCGGATCGTGGCAGAGCAATCTCGTACCCAGGTCCCATTTGTTTCTTACTGCGCATGCTCGACGAAAACATAGGGCTCTGGAAGAATCCGATACATAAGTCCGCGAATCACGGACTTCCGGCGACTCTGCGCATGCTTATCATTACGTCACCCTGAGAAGTCGTTTCTTAGGGTTCGATTCTCGCTCAGCGCCTCAGTCTGCCTATGTTTTGGTTTGGATTTGGAAGTTCGCCCGGTATTTTGATAGTGATCTTTTGCTTACTAGCGTCAGGACAAACCTTAGGGAGTCTCTTTCATCTTCTACCGTTTTTAGTTTGGATTTTAAGGCTTTATTTTCATGCATCAGGCTCGTGTTTCTTTAATATCGTACGGGGATTCATGATCAGACATCACAGATTCCAGTACACAAGATCGAGGATTCATGTGGATCGAAAACTCGCTGAAATCGCCTTACCTGAGCCCGATGACCACCCAAACAGCACCTGAATACACCGTAGAAGCAAGTCAAAGCATTTTTACTTACGAGTCTCGTATTTTAGCTCCTCGAAGGGTGGAGTTCGTTGCATTCCTATACAAACGCTTATATTTAAGCGATCAGCGCCTGTTCACAAGTTTATGAGATCGGAAAATGCCACTTCTGCCTATAGAACACTTACGAACATTGTTGTTAATATGGGAATTTGTAGTATTACCTATCTGTTACGGTAAATCCCTCGGCTATATCCAGTTGGGTTCGATTTTCGAATTCTGAGAATTCATGTACTGTGTGCGATGTGTGTTGGCCGTGAAGTGGATTTGAACTCCCGATAGATGCAAACAAATATCTAAGAATCCTGAAGATTTTTAGCGGCATCCATTTAGGTAAAATCCAACTGTTTTTAGCATTTAGATTTCCCCCAATTTCCAATGCCTTTGTCCAACCCCCAAAAGGCTATGTTTGACTTCCGGTGAAATTGCATTGTTCAGAACAGCCAATCAGAATACACAAAAATCGGATTCTTTCAGAGCCCTATTTTTTCGTCGAGCATGCGCAGTAAGAAACAAATGGGATCTGGGTACGAGATTGGTGGCAGAGGTTCTTTTCTCCCTCGTTAGTGGAGCTGGAGAGAGGGTAAGAGAAAAGAACATCTGCTAGCAGGGTTTGGCTCTAATAGCTTAAAATAGAGGAAATTAGATAAAATAAAACTGAGAAAGGAGAAAAGAGAAAAAGAATTTAAAAAAATTGTGGCTGGTCCGGTGTAGGACTCGAACTCCGGTCGCTGGATTCAAAAGCGCGCGCTCTAAACCACTGGGCCCGGTTCCTGAAAGCCCGATTAGCGCTAATCCTGGATTAACTCTCAACAAAACATATTAGTTGTCATGGTAATTACCTCTGGATTAGCGCTAATCTGGGTTTCAGGAACCGGGCCCAGTACTATAGAGCCGTTTACTTGAAGATCTATTATGTATGATTCTGAGCCCGTGAACTTTGGGTCGACTTGCCGTTGTCAAGCGTTGGCAACTTGTGCTGATCACGGATCCCAACGGGCGGATTTGTTTGAAATTGTGTTCGATTTAGGCTCGAGAAATGGGGATTATTTCAATTAGACGGCACGAGGCTCTTGAAATAAATACTGTTGTGCTATTATTTGAGGCTTAGTTGCGGTCGGCATTCGTGATTTTGGATGAAAATTCGAGCGTGATGTTCGAGTGATTGGGATCGGGGAATGGCAGCTGCGTCCGTCCTTGCCTTCTTTCTTAGTTGGAGAGGTCGAGGGGTAAAATTTCAACAGAATTCGCTGAAATTGCATACAGAGCCCAATGAAGAACAGATAAAGACCTCAGGTAAGTTCTCATTGATTTTATTTCAGTATTTCTGACCTAACGGTACAACCAAATACTCATTAAAAATCTCATACAAACCCTTATAATTTAAAACACAAACAGAGCTTGGGTTTCCTGTGCCTCGAGTTGCATTTCCGTTTCCTTTCAAGTACAAGTTCTCGAGTTTTCGACTTCGGTTGTTGATCTTTCGAGTTGGAATTTTTGTTCGATTTTATGTTGAAACCACGCATTTTGAACTTCGTAATGCCGAAACATGTTTAGATTAAAACATTTTATCATTTATTTGAACTTCATTTTGAAAAGTCTGGAGTTCAATTAATCTTCGTTGTCTGTATTTTGGACTTCAAATTATGTCATTTCAACTTCATTTCAGATATTATGGAGTTGAAATCTTGTCATTTGAACTCCGTTATTTGTATTTTGGACTTCGAGTTATGTCGTTTCAGCTTCGTTTACAGTGTTTTCTCAAACTGATATGATATCAATGTTTTCATATTTTTGTCCGTAACGGAACGCCATACACGAGGATAAAGGATACTATTCGCACCAGTCCCTTCCAGAGCGAGTATAAATAAGAACTCCACCAAGATTCGTCGCACAGTTCGCGTCAGGATCGCTATCGCCTCTAGTACCGGGATGACCTTCCTCCACTATTGCGTTCGATCATTCCCTTTCGCTCCCCTTCCTTTCGACCGAGTTCAGTTTTTCCGTCCCTTCCCCCCCCCCCCCCCTCCCTGCTGCTAATTCTGCTCTCCTTCTACCTGAACTCGGGCGACAATGCCCATTCTTATTGCACGAGCATAAAGGGAATGATGCGAATAGGATACTAAATATAGTAACACAGAAGGAAATGCCTAGAGTCTAAATAAACCGTGAGGTTATCGAGTTAGGCACTAGACTGTTATGTTAAATTTGAAATGTAGCACACACACATACTAATCTCAATTTAAATTACAATAGAAAAATAATCGATGTTATATACAAACACACATAGAATGCTAATCATGCTATATCTAACACACTAATTAGTTAAAAATGAAGGAGAAAAGTTGAAGATTCAAATAGTAGAGAAAAATAGATGGAGGAAATTTGACAAAGAAATTAAGTTGATCGAAGGAATTAATTTTGCTTAAGGAACAGATGTTGTTTAACTTTTTTTTGCGAAGCTGAGTTTGTTGAGTTGTTTTAATTCATAGGGAAGTTGTTGCCATAAATCAGTTGCCATGGCGGAAATAGTTTTTATTGCCAGTATTTGTTCTATAATGAGCCTTATAAAAAAAATATTTTGATGCAAATAGTCAGACGAGTATTATATGAATGTATATCTTTGGCATAACGAAAATAGTTATCAAAAATTCCTGGTAATTGTTTTTATGCCGTTGATGAATACATTTTAGGGCCTGAAGTTTGTATACATTGTCAACTGTCAAAATATCTAGCAAGTTTAGTAGTGGTGAAGCACTTTCAGAGTTTTTTCCATATAGAGTGGCAGGATTCTAACAAGATGATTTTGTTTGGTTTGGATTTTTTTTCAAGTGGGATTTATAGGCACTGCCCCAGGCAGTGATCGCGTATGAGATATATGGATAAATGAAGTAATAATAGAGTTGTTTCGTTTGCTGTAGAGAGATATAGTCTAAGCTTATAAAAAATGCCAATATTTCTTGATATACGTAAGCAGATAAATGAGATTTGACATTTCCAGGAAACAGTATCCCCTATCATCACACCTAAGTATTTGATATGGTCTTTTTTTCTCCTGGGAATAACTGGTGCCATCATTGTTATTTAGTTTTATGTTAATAGGTGAATTCAGTTTCTTTTTGGGAGATTTTGATCATGAAGTTTGTTTTCTTAAATTTAATTGAAAGTTTATTTAAGTCACACAATTGTTTTACTTTGATTATTTCTTGGTTCATCATGGTTTCCAATTTAGTTTTTCTTTTAAAATTGTCTGTGATTTCAGTAATCGCCTGTTCAGTGGTCTACCTTTTCTAAACCCAAACTGGAAGTTTTTCAAACAACTGTGTGAATACTGAGTGTGGAGATGGGTCGGTAATTTGTTGGGTCTATAGTTTCTCCACCTTTATCGACAGGTGTCACTTTTGATATTTTAATATATCAGGAACAATACTCTCCAAGAGGGACTGATTATAAATCAAAGCCAAAGGTTCATTTAATTGATTACTTGCCAACGTTATACACTTTGAGGGAATGCCTATTGTAGACTTGTTTGCATTTAGGGCCATTATTAGTCATGGACTTCATGTATTACAATTCCTTGGAACATAAAGCTGTTCTGAAACGTTCTCTATATGAATTTAGTGGGATTGGGGTTTTCATAGGTAGGTATTTGTGCAGCTAAATTTGGTCCTACATTGATGAAATAAGAGTTTAGTTGATTGCGAATACTAGCTTTATCTATGTAACATTTGTTATTATGAATAAGTTTTGGGAAAGGAGAACCCTTATTTGTCCTCCTATTAATTAGCATACCAATCAGCTTCCAAGTTATCTTTGTTTCAAGGTACATTTTGTAGCTGTAGCTTTAATTTTATTCAATTTATTATTATAAATCTTGTATTCCTTTACTTTCTAGTGAGGTAATGGGTCTCTAGTGAGGTAATGGGTCTTAAATAACTTCTGTCTACTTTTAATTGACACAAGTATACTCTTTGATATCCAGGGTTTTCTAAGTTTTTTTGTAGTTAAGTACCTTTCTGATAGGTGCATGTTGATAAATAAATAATATAAATAACAACTTTATTTAACGAGGGTAGCACGTGACAGTTAACACTGATGAACTAGTGGCCCTCAATTTAAATTACAATAAATTACAATAAGTTAAATAAGCTACAATAAAACTACTTAAAACTATTTACAATTCATATCTAAGTTAAAAAGATGATCAGTTATCTCCTGCATTGTGTTGGCAATATTATCCATGCTTAGATTAACATCATTGTCTATCAGGCTCATCAAGTTTATTTTATTTAATTCCTCAATAAATAAATCATTGTTGAAAGAGGAGAAATCTCTATAATATTTTTCACTTGAATTGGAGGAAGTCTTGTTGCTATTGTACAAAAACAAGGTAAATGATCAGAGATGTCAGCAAGGCAGAGATGCCAGACTGTATGACTTTTTCTGGTGTGGGAATGGGAACCCAGAAATCTATATCCTGGAATAGATATATTGCATATACTAGAGGTTTCTAACAAAAGTGAAGTGTTGCAAGCAGTATAGTATATGAAATTATCAAAACATTAATAATTCATGAAGCAAAAACAAAGGAAATTAATGAAACATCGGTGTCTGTATATCTGATACAACACTAGTGTTATATCAGATATACAGACACTGATGTTTTAATCATCAGTCCTGTATCCAACAAACACCATGCTGGTGTCTGTTACGGGGAGGTCTCACAACCGATCACTGACTTCCCCTATCCCAACTGTTGGGTGAAATGTGAATTTAATGCACAGAGACCAGTCTGATCAATGTGGGACCTGTTTTGTGCACACTGCACATGACCATTAGTACACTACAGAACTGAACTCTCTTTTTTACGTTTTCCATCAAAATTTCGTATATTTTATGTTTTTTAGTTTCATTTGATAAGTTGTTTTCAACATTTCGTATATTTTATGTTTTTTAGTTTCATTTGATAAGTAACATTCGCGTTTGTGTTGTATCAGCCTATACAATCTCTCGCCTGCGGCTCGTGATTGTATACGCTGATACAACACTCCTGCTCATGTTGTAAACACTACTTGTAGTTTAATAATCTGACTCTTACTCCTAGCGAGAGCCGTGTGATATTGGTGCACAAGTAAATAAATTGCACGAATTTGCCATCGACACATTTCCGAGGTTATCTCAAAATCCTTCAGTTGCTTAATTATTGATAATGTATTTGACTTCTTAAGTTATAATCCGCTGAACGTCCGTCGTGCATTGGATAGTGTATACGTTTATACGAAGTCGCAGCAGTACATTGAAATGTAGTGAGGGATCGCTGTCGTCGACAGCGCGCATTTATTTTAATTTTATTTCAGTGTTTCTCTCATTCAAAAAGCTTGGCGACTGTTAAATAAAACAAATAGATTATATTTTCCCGTTTGTTTGTTGTCATATAATGATATGTACAGACGTCATGTTTGATCATTTGCATTAAATGCGTGAACACAATGGGTCAAGCAGCTGTTCTTCAGTTCGTTAAAGCAAGGAACAGCCGTTAGACAAGGCTTTAATCATTCTAGCCTTGCCACAGCACCGAAAAAAACATCTGATCGTATCGTCTGTTACTCTGGTGAGGAAAGAATCAAACACAGACACTCTGCTCGGATACAAGCCGCATTCACCGAGAAAACAGGGTTTTCTTTCACAACCCAAAGCAGTAAACAGCATCCTAATGTTTTGATAGAATGTTTCAATAACTTTTTGTGCAATATTCTACTTACCTGAAGCGATAGAAGCGGGGATTATTGTGGTTATAAAATATAGTTGAGGTCTCATTCGCTCTCCAAAATGGACACCGAAAGCACGTGATTGTAGTTACCAGTTTTCTGCTCCGATGAAATGATAACGAGGCACAATGTAGGTCGAGCAACACAAAATCATTCATATGAACTCGGTATCGCTGCGCTCACAGCAATTATCATCATTACTCGGGCTGCCTGTGGGAGGCACGAGTCTAAATCTGGAGGCCGAATTTTTTTTTGTTCTGTGCAGCAAAATTTCTGCGCATGCGTTAAATTATGCATCAATTGTATGCGCGCACCTCGTGGTGCTAATAGATTTCTGTCCAGTCCAGTCGCCATCTTGAGATTCTGCGGACGCTATTCTTGTTTGAGGTACGTTTCGTAGGTTTTATGCCACATTTCATTTTACTCTCTGTCATAATACATGCCAGCGCAAACACCGTGATCGGTAGGCCAACATTAAAATAATTTCGATCGTGTTTTTGGCCGGTTGACCGATCTTGTATCGAGACCTGTGTACGTTATACCATACAGGTATACTGAATAGCTGATTTATAGCGAAATATACCGATTTACTAGCAAATATATATACTGTGGTTGAGCAGTTATGGCTTACTCTCCTCTATCGAAGTCTGAAGACTTCTGAACTCCTGAACTTTGAGAGCAACACTGTTACTCGCCAACACGAAGCCAGAATACACACTTCGCACAGAATTATGATGAGCCAAGCAATATTCAACTCAAGGTAAACTTAAACAAGAAATCTCTCACGGCCGAGGTTTTGGTTCGAGAAATTAAAGGCTTCCAACAATTCCCTTTATAGTTCTGTAATATAATGAGCATGCAGACTGAAGTTTTGGGAATTAATGAGGGTAAAGCTTTTAATTAGAGATGACCAACAGGCATTTCAGTTAATAATCTTTAATCCAATAAATACCAATATGGACTCGTAATGGCTCATCATGTATAGCAAGAACAACAGATAAAGTTACACAGAGGCACACAAATTGACCACGAATGCAATTAACATGACTTCCAGAGGTTTTCCAGAGAGAACAGCCGCGGAAAAAGAGCCGCGAGGCGGCGATCAGCGAGCTGCGATAAAGAACCGCAGAGTAGAAAGAACAGTAGAGAAATATAGTAATAGCGCCATCACAGGATGGACAGGACATAACTTTGGTTTTGTTGAGCACTCTTTTCAGATTGTACCATTGCTGTTTGCATTAATGCTGGCCCACTACTCTGTAGTTTGAGCACTTTGGCATGGTACAGTGAACCTTTTAAACTGCCTTGTTGCGAGCTTGCTTGCTTGCTTCATAGCTAAGGTTCAGTCTGAAATCTCTGTTCTGCACTGATGAGCTCACAAAGAGCGAAACAGTACTGTCTGCAGATTGACGGCTTATATATTTTCTCTTTCACCTTTATTATTAATATTAGGGACGGGTTTCTTCTCTCTATATACTTCAAAAACTCATGCATAATTAATGAACATTTTGTTCAATCAGATGAAGTAAATCAGTCACGTGCATGCTCCTTTATACCTGATAAAATCTCATCATTCTAAAAGGCCCGCGGAGGGATTTCAATTCTGTCCCAGAGGGAAACGGGGTTAATGATTAAGACAATGGAATTTCTATTGATGTTTCAGCTTTCTCATTGAATTGCTAATTAGGATGAACGTTTTATATAAAGAATACTAATGAACATGAAATTTTATATAAAGTTTCATCGTAATTAAGAATTCACTGATAAAGACCCAAAGATAGCAAAATGTACACGGAACATAAGGTACCTAGATAAAAAAATTTGCACTAAATTTACTAATATCAGCAAACTACCGAGATATATATACACAGATAATATTTTTTAAATGAAGTTATCTAACTACCATTACTTGTTTACCGAGCCACAGTTTAGTTCCAATTATTAAACCAAACTCAAAGCCGTAAATTAATAAAAACGTGCATTAAACTTACATATTTTGTGCCGGAGTCAAAAAATTTGAGTCTGCCGTCATGTCAGTCACATCGCTTTCCAAGTCTTGAACTTTATCGAGGTAAACTACGACACCAAATCCTTCAAGTGCAGGTTCTTCTTGCATTGCGAAACGCCGCTTCAAACAACATAGTATGGTAATTTCTTCATGTCATTCCCTTGAGATGTTCGTAATTACAGGCGGTGATTACTCGAATATTTTGCATGGGGTTGTGAATACAAAGGTTCAATGGTTCATTAAGTAACCATTCCCTTGAGATGTGCGTCTTTCTTTCATTGCATTCTTAAAGCGTTTTTGAAGCCGTTTAAAACACTCACAGCACGTGTTTTATCAAGTCTAAAAATTATCGGGCTTCGCCCTCGAATTTTTAAACTTGATAAAACACTGCTGTTCGTGTTTTAAACAGTACTTAATATATATATATATTAACAAGTTGATAAGTAGACTTATATGTAGATTTTATAAGTGGTCTTAAATTTATAGTTTTACCTTTGTACTTTGTAATCAATTATGAATAATTTAGTTTAATCAAATATCATTGTAAGTTAAAACCTGATGACCTTTACCGTGGATAAATAAATATTTCAATTCAATTCAATTCGATAGTTTCTATTTTCTTTTTAAAAGAAACAAGGGACTTGATTTCGCACAATTTGGGTGGAAGCTGATTCCAAAGTTTTGCCCCATTATAAATTCCGTTATAGGCTGGAGTAAACGGAGCTTTGTGTCTGAGTCCCTCAAGTTTTAACGAGTAGAGCTTCCAACCGTACTAAATAATTCAATCAAGTTAGATGGCGCGCAATTGTATGCATCAAAATGGCTTTTTGTTTAGCCCTCCTTTCATCCTAGGGTATCTTGTAGCAGTTTCGAGCTCGTTTGATATTCAGCATTTAGTATAAGCCTAGCAGCCCTATTTTGAAATATTTGTAACTTGTCAGAGAGAACTTTGCCACAGTTGTCCCAGACTTCGTATCAATAGTCCATATGAGTCTGAACAAGTGACTCAAATATTTTTATAAGTGTGTGTTGGGCCTGACTCTCTCTAGGGCTCCCAGACCCTAATACTATTTTATTAGTTACATAATCAATATGATCTTCCCACCTTAAGTTCTCATCAACTATGACCCCAACTGTTTTGCTTTGAGAAAGTCTTTTCAACGACTTGTCGCCAATTTTCACGGTTGGCTCCTCTTCTAAAGATGCTAATCGCGGTCTCGAGCCAATTAGCATAAATTCAGTTTTAGCTATATTTAAGTGCAACCTATTTGCCGTAAGCCAATCGTTGATTTTAAGCAACTCACTATTTGCTTTGTCTACAACGTCAGGTATGCATGAGCCACGAAACGTCACATTCGTGTCATCATTTATGTGTTTAAGCAATTCGGCAAATCATTTGATTATTCAACAAAGAAAAACCTGTAACGTCGTAAACTTGATGAATTTGCATCGAAGAACAATTAAGCCAAATTGTTTGTAAACCCACTCGTGTTACTGAACATTCCAACACCATAATAGACTTGATTCTGGTTAACAATACACATAGGATCGTGCAGTGCGATGTTTTACAATCATGCATCAGTGATCACAGTCCTGTCTTCTGTGTTATGAAAGGAGGTGTTAGGAAGCTTCCAGCGAAAGTATTTGAATACCGCTCATTTAAGAATTTTGAAAAGGATGCATTCTTGCGTGATCTCAACACCGTACCATGGCATTCAATGGAAAGTGTCGGAGACATCGATGACGCAGTATTTGTATGGGAGCGTTTCTTTAAAGGCGTTGCAGATCAACATGCGCCTCTAAAAACAAAGCGTGCAAAAGTTAATCAAACACCTTGGATAACAACAACTGCTTGAAGTACGTCGAGATCGGGACTATCATCGAAGAAAGGCGCAAGCTTCCAGCTCCAGCTATCATTGGCAGATGTATCGCAAATTGAGAAATTATGCCAACAGTGAAGATAAACTGCTAAAATCAGAATACTACTGCAAACTCATCGAAGAGGTAAGTAACAACAGCTTCAAAATGTGGAAAGCGATTAAGGAAACCATGCTCTCTAAATGTCACGATGTTAGTGCTATTTCAGTTGACGGTAAATTACTATCAGATCCCAAGGGGATTGCTGAAAGCTTAAATCAGCATTTCTCAAGCATCGGCAAGAAATTAACGAAAGTTTTCTCGTTAACAAAGCATGAACCAGCGCACTATTTCAAGCTCCAGTTTTGAACTTCAGCCAGTGTCAGCGGAATTCGTCAGAGAACAGCTAAGTCAGTTAAAAACCAACAAGGCTATCGGACTGGACAAAATAAGCGCTCGCCTTCTACGCGACGGTGCTCCATCCCTGTGCTCCATCATTAATTTATCTTTTAGAAATGGCCAGTTTCCTATGTCATGGAAATGTGCAAAGGTGACTGCCCTATTTAAGCAGGGTGATAAAACCGACAGGGATAACTATCGTCCTATATCAATCCTCCCTACGGTCAGCAAAGTCATAGAGAGGGCTGTACACTTACAACTGTACCATTACTTAGAAGCCAA
The DNA here is from genome assembly GCA_030867875.1 of Actinernus sp. WN-2022. Taxonomy (NCBI): domain Eukaryota; kingdom Metazoa; phylum Cnidaria; class Anthozoa; order Actiniaria; family Actinernidae; genus Actinernus; species Actinernus sp. WN-2022. Next base: position 51,608,784 of record JAOWCC010001679.1, on the reverse strand, counting down.
TGATCTGATGGCGATTAATCAATTTGGATTCAGACGTGGTAGATCAACAGCTCTTGCACTCTATCAGTTCTTGGAAACATGGACAATGGTCTAATCAATGGCATAGTGTACATCTATCTCAAGAAAGCGTTCGACACGGTGGACCATGTTATCATGCTTCAGAAGCTGAAGAGCTTGGGGATAAAGAGTACGCATCTAGCGTGGTTTAACTCCTACCTCTCATCTCGTAGACAGAGCACAGTGGTTGGCCAGACTTCGTCTACAATACGCAAAGTCACCGTGGGAGTCCCGCAGGGGTCTATTCTTGGCCCTCTATTGTTCTCTATCTATGTGAATGAATTACCTAACTGCCTGATTAATACCAACGTTACATTATTTGCGGACGACACAGCGCTATACTGCTCTTCAAAATCAGCATCCGAGCTACAGAGACTTCTGAATGAGGATCTGCACCGACTGGCGCAATGGCTTGCGGAACATAAACTTACCCTGAATATTAGTCACTCTAAATTTATGCTAATCGGAGGATCGAAGAGACTCAAATCCTTTGATCAAGTAACTCAAAATATTTACAATAAAGAATTAGACAAGGTAGAGTCTTTTAAATACTTGAGCGTGATTATCCACGAGACTCTATCCTGGGCAGAACATGTGGACTACGTTTGCAAGAAAGCATATAAACGAATTGGAATCCTTCGAAGAATTAAGCACCTACTACCTACTACCTACTACACTGGCCACAAGACAACTATTTGTCAAGACAATGATCCTGCCAATATTGGACTACGGGGACGTCGTGTGGGGCGATAAGCACAACGAAACCTTAATGCAGAAGATCCAAATCACCCAAAGCGCTACTGCCAAAGTAATTCTAGACAGACCTAGGCACTCTTCGACTACTAAAGCTCTGGCAGATCTAGATTGGAAGACGATGTCAACGAGACGACACATACATCGTCTAATCGTTACTTATAAGGGGTTAAACGGACTTTTAGACTGGAATTTTAATTTTTTTTATCTTTTGCCGACATCCATAATTATAGTACTCGCAATAAGAACAATCTACGAAAGCCACATTCCAACCGTACCTGGGGACAAAACCGCTTTGGCTGTCATTGTATTAATGATTGGAACAGTCTGCCCGAAAATATTAGAACGTTATCTTTTAATAATTTTAAGTTAGCTATACGTAATAAGTAATTATTGACACATTTTAACCAATATTTTAACCCTAGCTTTACAACCGAAGTTTTATATATGTTATTGTTTTTATATTTTTAATTTATTTATGTATATATATATATTTTTTCTCTTTACTTTTTCTATGTTCCTGCAGGGCCTCACTGAAAATCACTATTGTAAGTGGGCTCCCTGGCAAAAGAACTTAATTATTATTATTATTAATATCAATATCAATGAGGAAAAGTAACGGTTCAAGGATAGATCACTGGGGAATACCACAGGTAATACGTCTTTCATTAGACTTAGCATTTAATTTTGAACTGCGTATGTCTGGAATCTACCCGAAAGATAGTTATGCAGTAATCTGAGAGATCCACTATTCAGCCCATAAACGTAAGTTCTAGTTCCTCTAATAATACTTCGTGATTAATCGCGTCAACGGACTTTTTTAAGTCTAAAATTATGACAATATTAAATAGATCTCGATCCATATTTATGAGCCATTAATTTGTAGAATCTAACAGAGCTGTCATTGTTGTATGAATATTCCTAAATCCGAATTGCTTATTTGATAGATCATTTATGGAAAGATAGTTGTATAATTGGTCATATAATATATTATTTTACTGATAACCGGAAGGATTGATATATAATTATCCATGTTGTTTCGAGGGCCATTCTTGTGTACAGGGGTTACGCGGGCTTTTTTACATTCCAAAGGGAACATACCTGAAGCGATTATAACATTGAAAAGAAATGTGAGTGAATTAGAAATAACTGGAGCTGCTGCTTTTAAAAATTTTGAAGAAATTATATCGAGGTCTGTAGCTTTTTTGGAAGACAGTTTTTCGATAAGTTTGAACACTTTTGTAGTGCTCGTAAAACTAAATTCAAACGTAGAAGAAGCCCGATTAATATAATCAGTTCTTTAAAATCGCACGAAGAAGCCCTCGAATGTTGAGCCAATATCCACGAGATGATTATTGAAATGTTCCGCGATTTCTGCTGGTGACGAGAAGGTACCATTGTGTTTGATTTCACTTACTGTCTCTTGCTGAGCTTGTCATCCCATTAGGTTGTTTATCGTTTTCAGGTTCGCTGTTATAAAAATCGCGCATTGCATTTCTGAGTGCATTATTTACATTGTTCCTCAATATAGTAATAGTTAGATTAACTATTATATAGTGTATACTGACGTCAGAAGTCTTTGTTCTTAGTAATTGCATGCTTTCGTTTCATGCATGAGGTCTTTTAGTTCCTTTGTTTTAGGAGGAGCGTGCTTGTCTACGACGGCTAAGAACAAAGACTTCCACGTCGGCCTCCATGGCTTGTATCTAGTTATTTAATTAGCATGATAATCAAATCTATCCTTATTCATAGAAAGAGGGTTTGTATCAGTGCAGGGTCAACTCCATTCTCCATGGCTCGTATCTAGTTAGCATGTTAATCACAATATATCCATATTCATAGCAAGAGGGTTCGTATCAGTGCAGGGTCAACTCCAGCCTCCATGCGAGGCTACGTTTCAAGAACTACAAATTGGATTATTTGCATCGGCCTCGAAGTTTATCAGTAGGTTACGACGCTACATAAGGCGATGTCCATAGCTAAATAACTAGGGCACATGTGCGAGCTGATGTGTAAATCGGCGGAAATTTTTACCAAAACACTATCTGTTAGTGGTCAATCTCTCTTGTATGTAGCCAATTTGTTCCCAGTATTTAAAACTTAAACTATACTGTTCAAAACATATATTGCTTCTAAGTTACTGGAGGAAATGGTCGTCTGAGTATTTGAATTTTACCCTTCTTTCAAAACTCTTTAGTATTCTTCGCAGAAAACTTGCTAATTAAAAATTTGAAATTTCCGCCATTTTTTGTATACGCTGCAGTCGTCCCTAGTCTACGCGCTTCACGTTATTCAGTAAATGGGGTCTGGGTACGAGATTGTTATTCAGCGCTGTCACATAAGGCTGCTTTACGTTTTAATTGCCACATAATTACTGTACAATGTATCATGTACTATATCAGATTTCGTATCAGAGTGGGCCGACAAACTACGGCATGTCCGTAACCGTGCTGTACCGTAACTCTGTAATTTGATTGGATCAGCAAGACAAAAACAATGGGAAACCATTTCAACGTCACGGCATGCCGTACGATAACCGTGCTGTAGTCAGTGCTGTAGTTTGTCCCACTCGTACGAAATCTGCTACATACTAGCTACCCGTATAGTCACTCGCTCTGATATTTTTCTCAGTCATTTCAAGGGTCTGAACAATGAATGGCATTACTTAATATCGTAATTTATACATTGGACTTGGTCTTTCGATGTTTCTGGACGTTGACCGAAAGAGGGACGTACTTTAACAAGTGTGTAGTAAACCACGAGCTGAAGCAATTCAATTTTGGTTTTACTGGAACCGATCACGAGGAAGAGTAAACGCAATAGAGGATAAGTCTCGCTAAAATGATAATCGACTGCGTGACGGGTAAAACAATGTTTGGTTGTAGTTTAGAACCAGATTGGCTGATATAATTACAAAACATTTTCATAGCCAATTATAAAGCTAAGTAAACACAAAACCCAAGTAATCATCACTTTGATGTCAAGTTAACTGATCTTTTTGTTACACGTTTAAAACAACAATTATTGAATTAAATCTTAAATTGTATCGTGCATGTGATTTGATAGATTTTCTGTCCTTTTAATTTTTTTCAGATTTCAACCAATGAAGTCGAAGAATTTGACAATCTACAGCTCAGTACTAGCTGGCATCAAAATCTTTCATTTTAAATCGTAATCACTACTCTGATTGCATCTTAAAATACTTACTGTTTTTCCTAAGCTTGACAGTAGCGAGGACTGTAAACACAGCGGCCGGGATTATGGTAAGGAAGGTCAAGAACAAACTGTACGACAATGCAGAGTCGTCTTCAGGTAGCCACGAAAGCCAGCACGTCCCTTCAAGCTTTCCATAACCTCCCCAGCCGTCAGGGTTGAGAGGTGGTGCGGAGATGAGCCCGGAAGACGTCCAAATCGCAAATATTAAAATCCTGGTAACTGGTTTGTTCGCAAATATCTTGGCGTAAAGTTCGTTTTGGGAAATGAACAGAAACCCGCAGATGGCGATGGCACTGATGTTATTCACAAACGTGGTGTTCAGGAAATTGTGAAGGAAGCCAATTGCTCTGCAAATGTTCGCAAAAGGAATTCCATAGGCATCCAGCGAAAGTGCAAACGTCCATGTCATTCCAAGGAAGAGGTTGTTGAATAAGTCTATGACAAAAATGTTCTGGAGCAATAGATGTGGTATGTTTTTAAAGCGTTTATGAAATATGACAATCATCATTATATTCAAGGCTACGGCCACAAGATTCATAATACCAGCAGTCCAAAACTGTGATGTGACGGCATTGAAGCTCTGCATTGGACGAAACAGCGGACGTGCAGTTGCCCTATCGATGGGGGTGGAATTGGTAGTGCTATTGTTTCCACCCAATGGAAGAGTTATGTTTCCCATATCCTAAAAGGTTATACGAGAAGAAAAGAAATATAGTCGCTCTGTTTGGGGGAAAACATGACATTATGATAGTGTATATTATGTAAATGGTGTCATTTTTGTTTCTATAAGTTTGGAAAATCAAAATACAGGAAATATACAATTCTGAACTGGATCTGGCGATTTGTTTCAAGATGAAATTGACTGTGAACAAAATATATAGTTGACGATGTCATATTGCAGTTATATGGCGAATGAAACGAGGAGAAATTACTGAAAACAATACCGATTCGCAGCCACCAAATCAGCTACGCGGCTTTTAATTTCTTTACCTATTTTCATGGCTTACAGCTGCAATCGATTTTTTATTGTCAGGTACATCTAATAGCAAATTATGCTCTATTTGTTAAACCATATTAAAGCTTTGAACATATTCCAGTGGCGTCACAATAGGTAATTAAATATCGAGTTAGCAAGATTTATCGCGCAGAGATGAACAGATTACTTCAATGGGTTAGGAGCTAGATTGCTTGGTAAAGGTCCTGCATAAACAACCTTTGTATTTGAAAAGACCCGATGCCATTATTACTTTGTTACTAATCGGATTCTTTTTCAGGCAGTCCTGCTGTTAGGTGTTTTTATTAAGATAATGAATTGAACTGGCGACCTCCTCTTCCACAAACCGGTGCTTTACCAACTAATCACTGATATCAAATATCATAGTCTTAACAAACTAGGGTCGCCCAGGGGTTTTGGGTATACTGGTATCCAAGGATTTTTTATATAGAGTATACGGTATTTTTACGTTGAAATATGGGTATTTGGTATATTTTAGATAATACTTCTGCGTGACTACCTGAACTCGATTACGCATTACAATATGAATTATCAGACATAAGACCTAAGTTGCTACGCGCCTATACCGATGAAATTACACCATCGTTGTGCAGGTTGTTTAATATGTCATTATCACAGGGACAGTTTCCAGAGAAGTGGAAAGATGCTAGCCTAGTTCCTGTCCATAAAAGTGATATTAAGTCACTAATCCCCAATTACAGGGGTATTTCTCTTTTAGACGTTTTATCTAAGTTATACTCGAGAGACTGGTTTTTCGTGGGACTTTTGGTGTTATCTCACCTCACCTTTCGGAGTCGCAACATAGTTTTTTCGCCAGGAAAACCTACTGTCTTTCAGTTAACTCAGGTAATTCATCAATTTCCTAGGCACTCGAGATTACTCCCAAGTGTTTTAGCTGATGACTCCAAGTGTTTTAGCTTAATTCTTGGCCAGGAAGATGGTAACAAACTACTGGACGACCTAAGTAAGTTATATCAATGGTTCTGTACTTGGGACTAAGAAGTGAAAGGTATCTGTTTTTAAAAGAAGTTAGAACGTGTTGTAGTTGAAAAGGGTCTTGGGAGTTCTAATTAGTCAAGATCTCATGTTGATTATGTGACCGCAAAAGCCCAGAAGATGCTAAATGTTTTGTATCGCATATGTACGAATATCAGTGACCCGATTATACATCACTGGTATGTAATCAACTAAAGTCGATTGATTGAGGTATGCTAACCTCCGTGGAAAGCGAGTAGCAGCTGACGTTTCGAGCGTTAGCCCTTCGTCAGAGCAAAAAGGACGAAGGGCTAACGCTCGAAACGTCAGCTGCTACTCGCTTTCCACGGCGGTTAGCATACCTCAATCGACTTCTCTTCCCCGCCGACGCAGACCAACACTAGTTTTTACAGGAACTAGTTACCTATCGATTATACATCACTTGGGTTAAAGTCCGTCTCGACTATGCTAGTGTAGTATGGTCACCTTACACTCTGATAGAAATATTTCAGCTTTAGAACGGATTCAACGTAATAATAATAATAATAATAATGGCCTCATTTATATAGCGCCATATCAACCACAGTTTCATGGCGCTTTACATATGACTGACATATCCCGTCAGTGAATTATTTCGGACTGCTTCACGGCGCTAATAGCTGCCACGCAGTTTACAATGTTGAGTGTGGTTAGTGCAATGGCCAGGCTGCTGTACCGGGTGACAATCCCCTGCTCTTTTTCGAGTAGTACAACAGGTTCTTTCACGTCCCCTTCAAATACTGATTAGAAGTAGGAGACAAGGGCCACAAGGTTAATTACTGAGAGAGATTTATCTTATTATGAACGCCTTAATAAATTACATTTACATTTATCTTATCGTAGAGAAATTAGTGACATTATTTTTAATTTTCAAATGTCTTAAGAGTATATATATGTGATGTTAATATTTTAAACTATGTTTCCTTTCGCACTTGTAGTAGGCATCTTAGTAGTGCTGACCATCTTACCCTAAAAGTTCCCTTTAGTAGGACTTTAGTTGAGGCCTTTAAGAACTCATATTTTATACGTGTTTTCCGCTTGTGGAATAACTTACCCTTAAGTATTAGAGAGTCGGAAACAGTTAAACACGCTAAATTCCAATTCGATCTGTGGATTAGCCGGGACCTGGCTTTGATCAGCCCCCATGGTTGTTTCAGGTCTCGTTAAAAATTCAGAGTTATTTGTATTCGAAGTGACTAAAACATTTTTACCATAATAAATGTAACGATAGTATTTCCTTAACTTTATAAAGACTTTCAAAATATGTTTTATTACAATATCGTAATTATTAATAAATACACCACCGGTATAATTAGTATGATTATTAGCTTACTTACTATTATTGATGTAAATTAAATTATCTATAGGAATCTTGAATTCTGTTTTAAACTGGCCACAAATTGCATTATCTGTTATTTTATTATAATGTATATTTGGAAGTTGATTAAATTTAAATTAAATTTAAATTTTGGTTATTTGTTGTAGGGTATTCGAACTCAGCGGTTTGGATGGGCGAAAGGAAGGAAGGGAAATGGTATTTGGGTATTTGGGGTAATTTGTAAAAAAGGTATTTGGGTATACCACCCCAACCCTGACAAAAAAACCTCTGAATTTCTAACGAGACCTGAAACAACAATGAGGGCTGATCGAAGCCAGGTCCCGGCTAATCCACAGATCGAATTGGAATTTAGCGTGTTGGTTTTTGCGGAGGGAGGAAAACCGGAGAACCCGGATAAAAACCCTTGGAGCAAGGACGAGATACCAACAAACTCAACTCATATGCCGCCGCGTCCGGGAATCGAACCTGGTCCACAGAGGTGAGAGGCGAAGCGCTTAACCACTGCGAAATTGAGCCACTGACAGACCGAAACTCAAAACTGAAACTGCACCGAAACTGAGCCACTAGCTCAGGCAAAAGAAACAATCGGACGAACATTTAATCCATGTGTACACGGGTGTTTTAGACCAACGTGAATTATTATCATTTACCACCGTTGCGCTTTCAACAAAAAAGATAAAGAAAGAAATGCTGCCATAGAAACGGAACAAAGTAGAACCTTGGTGTGTTCAGCCTAACAGTACGGTGGTTTGTAATCTGATCAAGAAGAAGGGGGGATCTTACAATATTGCTTAATTGTGACACGGTGTTTGTATTGGATATTTAATTACGTTAGGGAAGTTCGAGATTTGATTGTTTCTTTTTCTAAAATAGATATTTTTTGCTTTTGTCAATTTGTTTAAGGTATGATGCAGTATTTCAAGTTGCCAATAACTTGAGGTTTGATGTGTTTTTTTTGGTTTACTTTCAATCTTTATCTCTTAAATGAATGCATTTCTTTAAAAAATCTAAAGGGTAATGAGGAATTCATTTTGTAGCTGATCAAAGGCCCCTATGCCGTGATAACATTTTGAAACCACGAGCAAGGTATATAGTAACAAGCTACAATATAGGCTTCTCGTATTTCGTAAGTGCCACTCAACGTCAAATATGTTTTTAAAACCTTACATCGAAATATTACTCTTTTTCAAAATATGTTTGTACCCTTAGAATTATACTTCTTAAAGTGTTTCAGATGCCAAAATAATGTGTAACACATCTGACCCTTCTACATGACCTGAGCTAAGTATTTAACTAATATATCTGGTTCAAGAGGTAAACTATTCTATTGCGCGTACACTCGGTGAGCAGCGGGCAACTCTGAATGTGCAATTTGATAGATTGCTCAGCGGACAATATCATCTTGCCGCTCAAGATTTCGGCCACAAGCGCTCGCAACTCTTCGTAAACAATTAGCGATCAAACCCATTTTTGAAAGAAAAAAGGAGATGTGTTCTGTCCTGAGTTAAGTGGTTTCAGCAATTTATTTTCGCCATATAATCAAAACCTAAAGTCGTTATTTTTCCTTTTTATTTATAGACATCGACTTCGTCTAGATCTCGGTCCTTAAAAACACGCAAAATATGAACTTGCCCAATACCACCCCCCTCCCCTTACGCTTGGTCAATAACATCTATAGCAAAGTATAAATTCGTACATTTTCATTGGTACAAAAACGTATTATTTTTTCAATCTAATATAACTCCCTTTCAAAAAAAATTACATTCCACCGTTAATATTATGCTTCATAACATGCTTCAGTTGGCAAAGTAAAAGTTACACATTTGGAATACTTAGTAATAACAAAGTAAATATTTCGCTGATCTGTGTATTAGGATTTTCTTTTTTAATAGAGAAAAATAACGATACACAACTACAAAATGGAATACCTTTTTGAAGTGACGTACAAAGATGTTTCTTTATGGACTGGTTTGTATCAATGAAGTCGATAGCTTCGAATAGTCCTCTCTGGAGAAAGTTGTTAGTACCAAGTCAAAGGGTTCGGTGTAATAACGGTATCATAGTCTTTCACTGCTCATTTGAAAGCTTATGTTCTGTTTTATTGATAACTATGGAAACACTGACATCAAACAACAGCATGGTATCGAACCTCCTGTGTGTTTATTACAACGAACCATAATATCAGAAATGTGACCTTGTGTAGCTTTAATTAAAGGGATACGGGACACTGCAGAGGCAATTGAACCGAAAGAAAACTTTTTCATTCATGTTCCTCTTCCTTTGTTAAATATCATTTATGGTAGTGAAATATGTTTCCTCTCCCCTTCTGGTTAATGTGAAAACAGGTGGTGGGTGTTGCGAAATTGTTTACAGAATGATCACCTTACGATTTTTTTTATCATAGTGTTCTGTGATGAAAGTCAATTTTATATTTAGTCTTAAAAGTGCTATGAACCTATACACATATATAGGTTTTTTCCAGTGGCCCGGCAACTTGAATCAGCGATTTTGTATGAAATCGCTAAATTCTCCAAATTATGTACTCACTCATTTTAGGAAACGCTAAGCTAAAGCCTCTTTTTTTTACTAGTGACGGAAGCAGAAATGTAAGCGTAAGAAACTTATATAAGTACACGACGTAAGCATAAGCCTCGTTCAGAAGCGAAAACCTCGCTTGCAAGCTATATTTACATTGCTAAGAGCCTGAGAATGTCTGATTCTGCTTTCGTTGGACTTCACGTCACTGGAACGGAAGCGACGAACGCTAGACGGAAGTAGAAGCGGAGACTAATATAAGAACAAGGAAACCTTCCGTTCCTTCTGCTTATGCTTCCTTCTTCCGCTTACATCGCCGTTTCTTGATTTTCACTAGAACATAAGGCTCCTCACCCTTATGCTTTCGCTTCCTTCTCTAGTATATACCACAGTAGTGAATATCACTTTTTGCCCGCTCTGATTGGCTACTCAAACAGTGATTTCATATTCACCTCCGAGCGAAGCAGCGCGGATCACCTCGGTCGAGTTTTTGTCCATTTGACAGAAAATAAAATAACTATTTGGTGCTGGCTATTCACCTGTAGTGTGGTATGTACTAAAAGCGGCTCGGTAAATGTCTATAACTATTCACTTCCACTTCGGTGGATAATTGTTAATTACACATTAAAAAATATAACTTAAATGGTTTACGATCTAATTTTCATGTACATGACTTTTATAACAAACCAGACCAACATAATTACGAAGCAGAACATGAATTTGTATATATTTCGTCGGGTGCAATCACCTTCCTCTGTCACGTTTGATACTCTTAGTGCTTTCTTCCGCGATCGGTGATCACTTCTTCCACATCATCGTCCTATTCAAGGCTTCTAGAAGAGTGACTGACAATTCATCACTTTAATATCTCTAAAATTAAGTTGTCGCTTTTAAAAATTCTCTTCAAAAAATGGCTAAATTTGGCGGTCGCTAAAAATAGTAGCCATAAGTTAGATTGAGAGCGGATTTTATAGAGGGGCCAATTTGATCAGTTGATTGATTGATTTAGAAGTGAGACGCTTACCACCTGTTAACAAAACTTTGAACGATTTAAATTACAAGTCAGTTCCAATGACAATTCAGGTTTCTCTTAAAATGAATCAGTACAACAACTATTCGTTCAAGAAATCCTTCATATGTCATACTGTCGTTGGTAAACGTCCTGATATATATATATACATGCATGTATGACTGTGTTGATAAAAAGTGGGATATACATGTAGAAGAGGATCTTTATAGTAACTATATATCGGCGGCAGCGGGCGGTCAGATGGACGAAAAATATATTTTTGTTCTCGATCGCTCGCTGCCAGGAGCTCCGCCACTAATAAGATAACAACAATACATGCATCAGGAGTTCCGGACTTCCGGTTGGATCACACTGCATTCTGGGTAGGTGGGCTCAGAAAAGTGGGCATCAACTTCTAGATCGGCCATATTGGATTTGAGTGCAGTCAATTTTTGCAAGTTCAAAAACTTACTACCTAATACACGGAATATCTTACCTTTACAGATTCTTCAGTTGGGAGTTCTAAGTCGATGTTTAAGCTTTAGAACGGGATTAATAAAGTTTCCAAGTTGACTGCGCTCAAATCCAATATGGCCGCTCTGGAAGTTGATGCCCACTTTTCTGAGCCCACCTACCCAGAATGCAGTGTGATCCAACCGGAAGTCCGGAACTCCTGATGCATGTATCATCATCATAACAATAAACGATATGCTGAAAGTGCGTAAACTGAGCCCCATATTTTTTTTATTAATTTATCTATTTTACATCAAGTAAATAGGTGAATAGTAAAATAGTTATTAATTTGAGTGTTGCGTTTATGAGTTATAGAGGTTTCTATTTCCAATATGCTAATGATGGATGTCACGGGAGGCCAACAAAAGGTCATTTCTTTATCCTTGTGAATGACACTAGTTCTTATTTATACAAAATATATGGTAAATCACTGATATAAAGCTTCAATAAGACATTAAGACATGGATGTGTAGAAAACGTTATTTGTCTCCGCCAGCACGTTTTTGTAATTATAATAAATGACGCCTCCTGTGACGTCACATCATTAGCATATTGGAAATAGGAAACTCTAGAGTGGCTCTAACTCATAGACGTCACACTAATCACCTATTCACTTGATGTAAAATCGATATTTTAATGATAACGCTAAGTACACTGTCAGCAACAGCTACTTGCTATTCATTTAAGACATTTAAGCCATGCGTTGTTTTTGACTCATTCTAGCTATGCCGTTTCTCTCACGTCTTGGCTGCTACTCAGATGCATTAAGGCCTGGGTTTCAAAATGAACACCCCAAATCAAGAGGGCTATCTCTTTCTCATCTTTTTTCTTAAAACTTTGACAAATCTGATCTTGTCACAACCGTAACAATATACAACACAGTTTCCATGGAACCATGGAATGTGACCTTTGAACTCTAATGAACATAATTAATTTAAAAGCCTCCTGTATTATGGTAAAGTGTTTTCATATGCCGGGGATTTTTATGCGTGTGAATCGGAGAAAGTCCATGGTTTCTAAGTCAAACAAGGACAATATTATTTAGGCTAATGTAAAATGTGATACCCCAAATTTTATGACCGTTTAATAATATTTTCTCCAGTGTCCTCGTTGGAGTTTATAAACTATGGATTATCTCTGATTCACAGGCATAAATATCCCGGTATATGAAAACGCTTTACCATAATACAGGAGGCTTTTAAATATATGTTTTAAGATTAGAGTTCAAAGGTCACGTTCCATGTTTCCATTGATCTCTCACGTGTAATTGTTAATGTCGTAACAACATGATGTTTGTCAAAGTTTTAAGAAAAACGATTACAACGAGAAAGGAATAGACTACCCCCTCTTGATTTGCTGGCGGCCATTTTGAGACCCAGCCGAACACCTAAGTAGAATGCCCGAGAAGTACAGATGCTTCAGTATTAGGCTTGTTTACAGGTGTCGGTTTCCGTCTTTAATTCTTTGCCAGGTACTTAAAGGACACTCTCGACCCCAAAATGATAAACTTTAGACAAAAATAGAAGAATTTGAGAATATTTTGATGAAGGATGGTAAAGATCCGGGTGGATGAAAAAATACTGCTTTTATAATAATTTACGAGAAATTTAGAACAACTTGGAATCGGTTCATTATAAGCCTTTGTAATACACTTTAATCTTGGCCATCGTCTATCGAAAACGTTTGAAAAGCATATCAGGACATTGACATATTATTTCTCTTCTATCTCAGGCAGTTGTTTTTGTAGTTTGTAAAGCATATCAGGACATTGACATATTATTTCTCTTCTATCTCAGGCAGTTGTTTTTGTAGTTTGTAAAACATATCAGGACATTGACATATTATTTCTCTTCTATCTCAGGCAGTTGTTTTTGTAGTTTGTAAAGCATATCAGGACATTGACATATTATTTCTCTTCTATCTCAGGCAGTTGTTTTTGTAGTTTGTAAAGCATATCAGGACATTGACATATTATTTCTCTTCTATCTCAGGCAGTTGTTTTTGTAGTTTGTAAAGCATATCAGGACATTGACATATTATTTCTCTTCTATCTCTGGCAGTTGTTTTTGTAGTTTGTAAAGCATATCAGGACATTGACATATTATTTCTCTTCTATCTCAGGCAGTTGTTTTTGTAGTTTGTAAAGCATATCAGGACATTGACATATTATTTCTCTTCTATCTCTGGCAGTTGTTTTTGTAGTTTGTAAAGCATATCAGGACATTGACATATTATTTCTCTTCTATCTCTGGCAGTTGTTTTTGTAGTTTGTAAAGCATATCAGGACATTGACATATTATTTCTCTTCTATCTCAGGCAGTTGTTTTTGTAGTTTGTAAAGCATATCAGGACATTGACATATTATTTCTCTTCTATCTCAGGCAGTTGTTTTTGTAGTTTGTAAAGCATATCAGGACATTGACATATTATTTCTCTTCTATCTCAGGCAGTTGTTTTTGTAGTTTGTAAAGCATATCAGGACATTGACATATTATTTCTCTTCTATCTCAGGCAGTTGTTTTTGTAGTTTGTAAAGCATATCAGGACATTGACATATTATTTCTCTTCTATCTCAGGCAGTTGTTTTTGTAGTTTGTAAAGCATATCAGGACATTGACATATTATTTCTCTTCTATCTCAGGCAGTTTTTTTGTTTTGTTTTAAAGAAACTTGAAGGTTCAATGGCCCTTTTTCAGCTGAGCAGTCACGTGATTGTACAGGAATGTACTGGATGGCAGAAAATAGTTAACTTCATTTATTTAGAAGCCTTGTACGAGATCGGTATTGTTATTAGCAAAACCTGTTTGTAAATGCTTGTCGATCTTTCAAAAACAGCGTTTTTAAAAATGGCTTGCTATCTAGCATCCATGGCAACGTCTTTCCTATGGGGATCACGAGCTCATTCATTCGTTAAAGAAGTATTATATCAGCACGCACGTTAGCTGCAAAAGGCCTATTCAATGTTAACAGTGCCCCTTTAATTTCGACTTGTTTTAACTAAGCTAGAAAGTTAAAATTTAATTTGTCGTTGTTCGCTTTCATCACAGCATGCTGATTAGTGGTTATAGTTCATCATGTTTGGCCAATCAACGCATCTGCAACATCATTAATCAGTCAGTGAAATAAAATTACGCAAGCGCTTGTGATTATAGAAGGCCTTTTATAGGAAACAGTCACGTGCTGATATGTCACTTCAATAACCAATTAAATGGAGCTCGTGAACCCAAGTATACTCCAAAACGCTGTTTTAGAAAGTTCGACAATCGACTGAAGGTGGAAAATAGCATTTACAAACAGGTTTTGCTAATAACGCTACTGATCTCGTACAGTTATTGCCTTAAGGTTACCGGATACCTTCGCGGGTCTCTCTCGTTAATAATTTTGTACGCGCGTTGTTTTAAAGAAAACTATAGAAACCTATATACCTCTGTAAAGCTTATGAAGTGTAGAATACGCTGAATGGGTTTGTTAAAAAATATATTTTATTCTAAAGCAATGCTAAGCCAACAAACGCAAAACTGACAAGGTTTATAAAAATGAATTAGCAGCCTTCGGATTAACGCATAAGAACAATTCAACTGCATAATGTTAATCAGCATATGACAGCCTAAAAAAGGGTGTGAGCATTTGTAAATATTTTACTTCATTCAAATGCAATTCATTCCTAAAGTTTTAGTCTTCAATAATGTCCGAGTCACATCACGCGGGATACTCTACGAGGAAAAATACTTTGAATATTGCTAAACGCTCACACCCTTTTCTTTGTCGGTAACTTATCTGTCTTTTGGCCGAGTTTTATCAAAATCTGGCAAGTCTGCATACCCTATTAATTCGTTCAAAGAGAGGGGATACGAAGAAAAACCTAGTCGGAGATTTGGCGTGTAAAGTTTTGTGAACATTTCACACCTCATCAAGGCAAATGTCAACACTTCGAACCAACTAGCCAATGACCCCTGGAGTTTCAAAGCAGTAGTGAAATTCGCGGGAAATTATAGACTCCGATGTGAATTCATCGCTGCTCGCGTCCTCAGTCTTTTCAAATGACTTGCTGGTTCCTGGTAAGCCAAAGGACAGTTTAAGCCTGCTGGCGCTGCTTATATTTGGAGTTGACACTGAAGTTGAAGATTATTATTCGCTGCCTTTCGCACGTTCTTCGAAGCACGAACCTTTGTCGCTGTCCGCGAGCTCTATCCGGCTCGTTTTACCGAATTCCTCCTTATCGCCGGTTTCCTTTCTTTTCAGTTCGGTCCAGGGTTCGCTTTGTTTTACTCAAGGACTCTGCTTTTCTCTTTTGGATTTCCCCATACAAACGATTGATAAAAGACTAAATGCACGTTTGTTATTTCGAAGAAGGGAAGCTTACACCAACAGTATGCAAATTACGGTACTCGGATAACAGCTCCCGCTAAAAGTCCACGGGGCGCCCGTGGCACGTAAAGGGATTACAACGCCTCAGTGATTTATTTAGTTTCCTTCTAAATACGTTTTTTCTAAATATCTCGCAAGCTTTTATATCTTTTGAAATAATGTTTTTTTCTAAATTGTAGAACAACCCATAAACTTTCCAAATAATCAATAATATTTTTTTACAAAAAAACATGCCTTGAAGGTATCCGGTAACCTTAAAGGGATACCCGAGTGAAAAACACATTGGGGCTCAAAAGAATCTTCAACATGTTCTTTATTCAGAAAATGTATTAAAATTTGATCAAAGGTTTTTAGTATTAAGAACGAGCACCTCAAAGTTGGCCCCACGAAGACATGGGCGCCGCCATCTTTGTTTGCATTTACGGAAGTGACGTCACTTCGTCCCAGCAGCGTTCTACTCTCTCACTTATTAGGTGTTTTTAGGATGATAAACGCCTTAACTGTACCTCACATACATTGTAGTTCTTATACTTATTCAGAAGTCACTCGAGTCTTTTAAGCCATGTTGTTTTGCTGTTATTAAATGGCATTTACGAGACCTTGTTGTTCGTCTGATAATTTCTCGCCTTCCCAATGCTTTACTTCCTCCTCCCAGTCTTCTGAACTGTTCTCATAATGTCGTCTTCATCATAATTCCGGTTTCTGTAAGAATTCCTCTGCAATCTCGATGAAAAGATATCCACTTTAATTCCGAGCGTGTGAAAATCATACAAAGACAAGTAGCCGCGATACGCTGGTGGGACGAAGTGACGTCACTTCCGTAAATGCAAACAAAGATGGCGGCGCCCATGTCTTCGCGGGGCCAACTTTGAGGTGCTCGTTCTTAATACTAAAAACGTTTGATCAAATTTTAATACATTTTCTGAACAAAGAACATGTTGAAGATTCTTTTGAGCCCCAATGTGTTTTTCACTCGGGTATCCCTTTAAGTAAATGACGTTGTGCATTCCTGCACAAGGCTCATTGACAAGCGAACTCGCGGGAAGCGCATTTCTAAAAAATAACGCTTTCCATTTACGAGAACTGACCAGTATAATGGGCCAGTTCTTAAATGGAACGTGTCAATTCTGAGAACTTGTCCAGTCAGTTCCTAGAACTGATGCGTTCCATTTAAGAACTGGTCCATCAGACCAATCAGTTCGCGTAAAGTAAAGCGGCCTTAGTATGGGAGATGGTGCCCCAAGTAATAGCACCTGATTATGCGTATTCTTTTATCATTTGTTTTGAAACCACATTGTTCTTGTAGAAGGGTATACGTATTCACCTTATTCGCGCGTGCTGATTTGTGAGATTAGCAAATTGGGATCTCTAACATGAAAATAATTACTATATCCCAAAGAGCACCTTAAATCACCATTTTTAATAGTATATTAGGATGAAATCCCGAAAATATATTGAGGATGGAATTTATAAAAAAAATTTATAAGACTTTGCAGTCACGCGTGCACGTGGATAATGGTTAGTTTAAAACCGATAGAAAAAGCCATCAAATTCTCTTTCATTCGGATACTGTTTCTTTTAGTTCATTAGACTACCAGATATAGTAGTCATTATTTGAAATGTTAAAATACAAGCAGATAAGGAGTACTGCGGCTGATTCGCATGTAGTACTTCTGAGCCGCTTGCAGTTAAACTTACCCATAATTCGCTGGGCCCTGTAGGTTTGTTAACTTACCCATGATTCGAATAACTGGGCCCTGTAGGTTTGTTAACTTACCCATGATTCGAATAACTGGGCCCTGTAGGTTTGTTAACTTACCCATGATTCGAATAACTGGGCCCTGTTTGTTGTTGACAAAATTCCTGTGTTTCGGATGAAGAAAGCAAATCTTCTTCATGATCACACTCTCGATTAGCTAGTTGCTTTCTCCACATGATAAACGTATCACTTTTTTAGGAGTTTATTTACTCAAGTATGTTAAGGCCTGGTCCATTTAATGGAAAATAGATGTACGTTAAAAAAATGTTTTCTGACGAAAATAACAGTTTAAAGAAAATCTAATTACACCATAATACTAATATCCACTTCCTTAAATTTGTTAAGTGGATGGTTGTCGTATCACGTGATCGATGACATCATAATTATATAAAATCGTTTAAGTGAAATGCGGCTGCGACGATAACCTATGCATATAAAGTAACCCGGGCTATTTTAGACAGGTTTAGAGGAAATCGTTATCATGCAGAGCTGAGTCAGTAGTTTATCTCCATGGATCTGAATTAAGCTTTCTATTGGCTTATAAAGAAGGTGTAGGAATTTATTTTAGTTCTCATAACATGACTTGTAAACTAGAGTTTTATTCGTTGGGCCGGCGCTTGGCTAGCGTTACTGATAGGTGACAGGTCAGATCTTTGAGAATGAAAATGTCTTCGTTTGGCTTCAGAAATAACTGCAGGATCTGATATTTGTCGTTTAGAATGTACTTCTGATGTATAAAGTGTAGGCATTTAATGAGCACAGCCTGGTGAGTTTCGGCCAATTTGATGACTGGAACAACCCTGTTGTTGTTTCAATGTTTGATCGGATTCGCACGGGAATCTATATATAGCTACCATTCAATTAATTAACGGCTCTCAGGCTCAAAATCTCGACTGATAAAAAGGTACATTTCACTTTTAGAGCTTTAAAAGACCAGCTAAGAGTAGTTGAAAAATGATTTTGGACGTTTGTTTATTTTTTGAATGGGTGTTTATAATAAGCACTGTAAAATTAGAGATTAATAAGTCTCTCTTACAGTGCATGGTCGTTTTATTTTGCCGAGGGGAAGAGTTTGGATTCCAAAGGTGGCACTTTGATAGATTAAACTAGAATAACCAAGCTTTCATGCCGTGTAGTTTTTATTTAAAAAGATCATATACCAGGAGTCGCTTAGGGCTGTCAACTGAAACTTGGCCATTATTTTGTCTTATGTTTTGGCATCCAAAACATGGGGGTTTCTTGGTGTAGCAAGGCACCACATGACGTCATTCTTTCCCTCTCTTGAATATTCATTGAAAAGCACCAAATGACATCACGTGTGTTGAGTATAGTGATACACCAGCACAAGAGGAAGACCTTTCCCAATAATTATAAGTCTCGAGTCGTCGTCCCACTGTCCCGGGACAACGGGACAACACAAAATTGTATGCATACTAATGATATAGCTGAGAGGCCCGGACAACGGGACAACCACTTTGACGGAATAATTCTAAGTACGAAATCTGCTCAAGCTGGTGTGGTGTGGTGTGGAGTTGGAACGCAGGCTCACACAAACGGCTGGTAATCGAGCCTATTGCTTTATATATGATGGTGCATTCACGCACTTTAATGGTTCTGGATGTCGCTTGTTTCACGTCTACAACGTAAACTTTGCACTCAATTCAACTCATTCGCAATTTTACTGGTTTTTCGTTACCAAAGTTTTCTTAATAAAGCGCGTGAAAGTTTATATAAGCTTAAACCTGTTCAGCTGCCTCCTACTATATACTATACTCGCTACTCGATCGCGAGGTTTTGTTAAGAGTTTTCCAATTTCACAATTACACGGGATATATTAAGCACTGAATTATTCGTGAACTTAGATGACATTCAAAATAGCTACTAGAAAGAGTGGAGAGATTTTGCCATTTCTACGCCGCCGCCATCTGCCACACTGAAGACAGGCTTCCTGCTTAGAAAGCACGTCTAGCAAACTGAACATTACCACGGGGGTAGCCAGCCATTTTCCCTTTAAACCCCGAAGGTACAAGCCAAACAATCGCTGAAGGCGTGAGCTCCTAGAGGGGTCTGGGGAAATGTTTGAAATTTTCAAGCTCTGAAACGCTATTTCCAGCGTTTTCGATGCAATGTTCCTCGTCATAATTATATGTTGGGGGTCGATTGAATAGTGCAGTGGTAGCGTATTCGCCGTGCTCAGGCAAGGGTTGGAGTTGAGTTTCTAATAAAAGTTATACAAAATATCGCTGCCACAGCAAAACAAAAAAAATCACCAAAATTCTTGTTAAGTCCTGGCTTAACTTAATTGAGTTACAGTAGAATCACGTTAACTCGCCACGCAATAACAATGGCAATTTCCGCTGGTTTGTTTTTTAAAACAGCAATAGGCCCTCTGCAGCTAACAGTCACGTGCTGATATAATACTTCATTAACGAATGAATTGAGCTCGTGATCCCCATGGGAAAGACGTTGCCATGGATGCTGGAGCAAGCTATCTTTAAAATCGCTGGTTTCGATTGGAGGTGGAAAATAGCACTTACACATAGGTTTTGCTAATAGCAATTGCTGGTTTTCACTCAATCCCCAGAGATTCAAATGACAAAGGGCATGGCGGCCATGTTGGTGCCCCAACAAAAGAAGCTAACGAGGAATCTATTGTTTAAGGGCACCAACATGGCGGCTATGACGTCAAGTGAAAACCAGCAAATCCGATCTTGAACAATGCATTTAAATAAATGAAGTCAGAAATGTGTTGCTCTCCAGTACAACCACGTGATATGTTAGCTGCAAAGGGCCTATTCTCGCTAAACTCTCGGTAACTTGCCCTTCTGTTTTTTTTAATTACTTCCCCTTGTTGTTAACGGTTTCTACTGTTTTCACAACATTTAAAAAAAAAAAAAATCACAGAACCTGTTTATAGTGACAAAGCCATTCGGTTATTTATCTCGGTGAAGCAAGTTAGGTTCAGTAACCAACTGTCACAAGTTCTAGTTCGCGGTCAATTCTGACATTTTGAAAGGGGTGCAAACATGGCGCGAAATACAGTGTTTGTATGGGATTCCGGTGCCAAATAATTTCCATAAAATAGAATTTCTGAAATATTGACTGTCTGCAAACTTTATAAGATACCAGGTAAAAGATGAACTAATAATATAATAAATACATTATTAGGAGCATTATACTGCGACTCAATGCTTTCAGTTACAGATAACTATAAAAAAATATTACAACTATGAACATCAACTTGAGAATGTGGATAAATTATACTTCAAAAACTCATGAATAATTAATGAGCATTTTGTCCAATTAGATGAAGCAAATCAGTCACGTGCATGCTCCTTTATACCTGATAAAATCTCATCATTCTAAAAGGCCCGCGGAGGGGTTTGAATTCTGTCCCAGAGGGAAACGGAGTTAATGATTGAGACAATGCATGGAATTTCTATTGATGTTTCAGCTTTCTCATTGAATTGCTAATTAGGATGAACGTTTTATATGAAGAATACTAATGACATGAAATTTTATATAAAGTTTCATCCTAATTAAGAATAGACCCTTTGCAAGTGACGTCATAGCCGCCATGTTGGTGTACAGCTAACAATAGATTCATCGTTGGCTTCTTTTGTTCTGTACACCAACATGGCCGCCATGCCCTTTGTCATTTGAATCTCTGGGGATTGAGTGCAAACCATCTATTCACTGATAGACCCAAAGATAGCAAAAAGTACACGGAACATAAGGTACCTAGATAAGAAATTTTGCACTAAATTTACTAATATCAGCAGACTACCGAGATACACAGATCATATTTTTAAAATGAAGTTATCCAACTACCATTACTTGTTTACCGAGCCACTGTTTAGTTCCAATTATTAAACCAAACTCAAAGCCGTAAAATAATAAAAACGTGCATTAAACTTACATATTTTGTGCCGGAGTCAAATATTTAGAGTCTGCCGTCATGTCAGTCACATCGTTTTCCAAGTCTTGAACTTTATCGAGGTAAACTACGACACCAAATCCTTCAAGTGCAGGTTCTTCTTGCATTGCGAAACGCCGCTTCAAACAACATACTATGGTAATTTCTTCATGTCATTCCCTTGAGATGTTCGTAATTGCAGGCGGTGATTACTCGAATATTTTGCATCGCGTTGTGAATACAAAGGTTCAATAAGTAACCATTCCCTTGAGATGTGCGTCTTTCTTTCATTGCATTCTTAAAGCGTTTTTGAAGCCGTTTAAAACACTCACAGCACGTGTTTTATCAAGTCTAAAAATTATCGGGCTTCGCCCTCGAATTTTTAAACTTGATAAAACACTGCTGTTCGTGTTTTAAACAGTACACAAAAAAGAGTTTCTATGGTACATAAAATAATCAATTACAGAAGGAAATGTCACTTAGGAAAATATTTTTTGATAGTTTCGATTTGAATTTTGCTAATAAGTTAAGTTGCCTAATGTGTTCTGAAAGTAAGTTCCAGAGCCTAGGAGCCACAACTGAAAACGCTCTGTCACCATAGTTACAAGTACGTGATCTGTAAGGACACGATTAGGCTGATAGAACTCTAAGAGTTCCGCGATATATGTAGGTGCTAGACCGTGTAGAGCGCCCTCCCTCAAATAAACGCCCCCTTCGATTAAGCGTCCCCCTTGTGCATGATATTCGAAATAAGCGCACCCCTCGATTTAGCCCCCCCCCTTTCCCGGTACCGTACGGTACAGTAAAAGATTAACAGAAGATGACATTACTTGCGTTTTATTGAAAAGTTACGGCATGTCCCAATACGTATAATTAGTGAGTACGATGAAGATGATGACGATTTGGATATTACCGAATCTAGTGACTGAATACCATACCGTTATACTGAACGTACCTGAAGTAGTTACCGTATTGCAGCAATCCAGACTGTGAAAAACGTTACTGTTAATTGTTTATAACTTTATTTTTTTAATTCCAAGTACTTGTTATCGCGCAACGAAAATATTTCCGAGTTCAAATCACGTTTTTGTTATATTAAGCGCCCCCCTACGGCAAGAGACTTAGAATTATTTCGTCAAAGTGGTTGTCCCGTTGTCCCGTTGTCCCGGTCTCTCAGCTATACTCATTAATATGCATACCATTTTGTTGTCCCGTTGTCCCAGGACAGTGGGACAACGACTCGAGACTAGAATTATTTCGTCAAAGTGGTTGTCCGAGAATGGCCCCTGAAGAAGCCAACAACTGTGAAAACATGGTACTTACCACATCATGCAGTACTGAACCCAAATAAGCCGGAAAAGGTCCGAGTAGTCTTTGGTGCGGCATCAAAGGTTGATGGCACTTCATTGAGTGACCAGCTGCTCACTGGCAATGACCTGCTGAATAATCTGGTAGGAATACGCATGGATTTCGCAGCAGAAAGATCGGCGTCATGGCTGACGTAGAACAATTGTTGCGCCAACTGTGCCTTATCGGCATAGAACTGCTGATGATCAACAAGGGAACTATGACAAATATGTGATCCATACAGTCAAGCGAAACGTTTATATGGATAACCTCTTGAAATAAAAACCAAACACTGTAACAACTACAAACCTGCTGAGACAGCTGAGAGAAATCCTAGAGACTGGAGGTTTTCGTCTTACGAAATGGATGTAAAACAGCCGAGAAGTTCCGACGGCTATCCCTGACACTGCGAACATTGACCTCAATGAATTACACCAAGAAAGAGTACTGGGTATCAAGTGGTGTGCAGAGCAAGACCTCTTGTGCCTGAGACCAATGAAGAGTGGCTTACCCAACACTAACCGGGGACTATTGAGTTACACGAGCAGCGTGTTTGACCCGCTTGGGTTTGCGGCCCCTTACGTGATTATAGGAAAGATGATCATACAAGAATTGTGGAGACGTGAGATTGATTGGGACAAAGAGCTACCAGATGACGTTCTCCAGAGCTGGCAAAACTGGAAGGATAATCTAAAGACTTCCCAGGTTTTCAAGGTGCCAAGATGGTACGGCTTCCACTGCTGATGCTCAGACTGTACAGCTTCGCATGTTCTGAGACGCATCTGAGATTACCTACGGAGCAGTTGCTTATTTCCCCGGCGTCAGGCTGACCATGGTAACACAGTTTTTCATTGTCAACCATGGTTGACCATGGTTGACAGTGATATGACCATGGTGTCTGACCATGGTCTCTCATTGGGTCTAGAACATGGTACACAGTCAACCATGGTCACGAAACAAAGTGTTAAATATGAGATAATTTGAGCAATGTTAAGTTATATTACACATGTACACATGTGATGCCAGTTCCAGGTCTAATAAATCTTTATTTTGTGATTTGTTACTGAATTTTGTACTTCTGGAAATGTTCTCTGGACACCATAGAATACCATGTTTGACCATGTTTGACCATGGTCTCTCTAATTAGCCAATTAAGCATTTAGTTGTGAGCTCAGATTGTGCCATTTTTATTCAAAACAGTTTATTTAAGAATTACATAGACCACGAGCAATTCGCTAGCATGGTTCCTTCACAAACTAATCTTCAATGTGAGCCCGCCATAAATCTGGCCTTTGGAAGTTATGTCTAGTGTATAGGCATGCGCATTAGATATTCGATTCCATCACCACCCCCAGCGGATATAATTGTTCGCAGAGCGTTCGTGACGACGTCTGGATTGTGTTCGTCGCATGTGCGCGATCAAAAGGAGGAGAAAGTTAACTGTCACTGGCGAAGTTTGTATCACACTTTCAACCTACTTTAGCCACATTTATCGGATCTTCATAGTCTTAACTGAGTTGGTTATTTGCAACGAAAAGTTGTCACGAAGGTTAACGTCGAAATTAACATGAACTAACACGGGATATTTTGACTTTTGAATACCAACTGAACTACAAGAAGAACCACTGTCAGAATTTCGCATTCTCTCACCATTCTTCAGAGGAATCAGATGAAGTTGGGACTCTTTTCTGATCTGATGGAGAAGATAACCTTTTTCTGGATTAAAACTTCTGTGATGAAAGGTACTTCATTTTCAGGCGTTTTCAATACAACGGAGTATCTAAGTCGAAGTTCTGGCTAGAAAGTGTTTCGATTTCATAGGCAATACGATGGATAGCTAGAGGAAGAGTTGCGAGACAAAACTGAAAGCTATTCAGTTTTGGTAACGTTCTTTAGAGACTGCTTCACACTGGAATTTAATTCGACCGAATTTTGTTATTAACAACTTTAGCATTGTACTATAAATGTCACTATATTGTGGCTTTGTGGAAGGAAAACTGTTAGGAGAACCATTTTAACATATGTAAAAATATATTTTACTTTACACACTGGGCAACATTGTTGTAGTCGGATTGTCGTTGCTGATGGCTAACCAGAATATTTCATCATTTCTGAACAGGTATGAGGCCCTCTCCATATCATGTTATCTGTAATATGCAAATTATCATTTGCTTGTGTTTATGAGTTTTACACGCGCGATTTATGCCACAGACATTGTAAATATTACTTAATTTTGGTAGCTGCGCTGATTGTGATATTTAGTGTTTATAGTTTGATTATTTATTTTGTCTGTCTCATTCATTAATTTTGTTGAAAGCTAAACAACAAATTCTTACTATTTGGCGTGTCAGTTTACAAAAAAAATGACCGCCAGCCAAATTTTTTCTGATTTGATTTCGCTTACCCTGCGAGCAGAGGTTTCACATCTCTTTGCCTTTGCTGTCCTTTCCCTTTCTTTCGGCGGACGGGACAGGCAAAGAGATGCGAAACCTCTGCTCGCAGGGTAGATTTCGCAGCATGAACACAATTTGTACACCTGCATGCTCTTGGGCAATAAAACAAATTGTAATGATGAAAATAAGCTACATGCACATATCATGTATGTTGATATGAAAATGAAAAGATTCAATCAAAATTCAGCTATAATTGTTTTATCCGAGTATTGAGTATTCTTAACAATATCTGAGTATTATAGAGTGATTTTCATAAACCTGTGAAACAGATACTAGAATATTTAGTGCAATTAAATGCTAATTCTATTGTTTTCTTTTGTGTATATTTGACTATTAGATGTTAACAAGCAATAATTGTTTCACATGTTTATGAAAATCACTTTAACATCAGTAGTACAGTCTTTGTATGTATTTTTAAATTTTGCTATTCTTTAAGCAATAAACATTTTTTTAAAGGAAGCATTGGCTTGTTTACACTTAAAAATATGACTTAAGTTGCTGTATTTGGAACATTTCCTCTGTTTTCTTCAGATTTGGCACTGGGATTGCTGTGAAGCTACATATACTGCTACTGAGCAGTTTATAGTGACATCTGAGCTTCTTTTTCTTGAATGGTGGCACATATACACCAACTGCATTCAATTATTTAGAGCTAGGC
The DNA here is from genome assembly GCA_030867875.1 of Actinernus sp. WN-2022. Taxonomy (NCBI): domain Eukaryota; kingdom Metazoa; phylum Cnidaria; class Anthozoa; order Actiniaria; family Actinernidae; genus Actinernus; species Actinernus sp. WN-2022. The sequence goes on along the minus strand of JAOWCC010001679.1, from coordinate 51,582,832 downwards.
CATTAGAGCTATGTGACCCTGTGAACAGGATTAAAAAACACTTAAGTTTAATAAGCCTTGAAACAACTATAATGGCTAAGCAAAGTCTGCATCTCATTTATCTCTAACAAGAAAAAGAGGTGGAATAGAGCTGGATTCTTGCAACTATAACTCTGTTTAAACTTCATTTGTTCTTGCCATTAGAGTTTCAAGCTTTTGTTCAGGTACATTCTTATTTTGATATTTTTGAATAATTAGAGGAGCATGAGGTATACCTTAAAGTGCCTATCACCCTTTTGCAATTTTGATAGCCTATGAACCTCCGAAACGTTTTGAGTACTTCTGTGAAGAAATATTTGGTTTAAAGTGAATACTTTATGTTCTACGCTTGTTTGAAATCGTGTAAATGTGACCTTTCCTGACCCATGACCGCGTAAGTAAAAGCCTGAGTCGAAACCTGGGTAGACGTCATCTCATTAATGCATTATTCTCCATGGCGCCTTTTTATCACAACAACATCGATGCATAGAAAATATACACAGTTTTTGAGTTGTTAGTAAAGAAAAAAGTCATTTTAGTCAACACGTTGAGTATTTCTTCACATGATTGCAAAGCCGAATTAATTATATGACGTCAAGATGACGTCTACCCAGGTTTCGACCCAGGCTTTTACTTACGCGGTCATGGGTCACGAAAGGTCACATTTACACGATTTCAAACAAGCGTAGAACATAAAGTATTCACTTTAAACCAAAACTTTCTTCACAAAAGTACTCAAAACGTTTCGGAGGTTCATAAGCTATCAAAATTGCAAAAGGGTGATAGGCACTTTAAGGCACATCTGATAGCCAAGTGAGACCAAGTAGCCGGGCTAGCGCTATAGTCTCCACTAAAACAGCATTTGCTGACAACAAAAATATTCAGTTGATTCCATTGCGTTGTTGGTCTCAAGATCTGTTTGCCTGCAATACTTGCACCAAAGTCTTTGAATTTATTGTTTGAATCTAGATGCATTTAAGGTAGTTTTTGGTTTTATTTCTACAGGTCTTGAGGGCTTTCTTGTACTAATTTTGCTTATATTAGCAGTTCCTGGCTAGGGAGTGGGGCATGGAAGTTTAATTATAGCTAGGACAAGAAGTCCTTCAAAAGTTCCCAGTATTTTATAGCTCTATTTAGAGACTGATGTTTCTTTGTATTATTAAACTGTAGGAGAAGTTTTGTTGATGTAAATGCCTTTGTCACCACAAATTAGTAAACTCAAATGTTGATGGCTGTTATTTGGGATATATCAGTAGAAGCACCCTTGTCATTTAAACTGAAGTTCTTTCGAAGTCGGTTAAATTTTATAGCTACATCTGTCTTTGAAATAACTTCTTTAATATCAGTTATTCTCAAAAATTTAGTTACAATTAATTTTCATGGAACCTTTTGAATGAAATATTTTTGAGGCTTTCATAAAATCATTTCTCTTTTCCAAAAACACAGCTACTCCAAACCTTTCATTGCTTTTGTGTAACAGTTTGTGATATGTTTCTCCAAGAGTATCTTTAGACAAAATATGAAGAGTCAGGGTAAGAATATTTACCATTTCATTCCCAACACAATCAAGATATATAATGCTGTGCATGTTTTATAACAACCACTGTACCAGATCTACAAATACATCAAGACGACTAAAAATCACCACTTTTTCTGGAGGTATAAATGACGACTACTTCAACTGCTGCCGACATACTGGTAACAATTGCAAGATGATCCATCTCCTCAACCTGCGTTCCGTAGCCATCTCTTCCCGTTCACTTCTCCTTGCACCAAAACTCGGTTACCTTAGCCCTACAATTTGCGTTTTACTGACCGAGATAATCGACAAAATGACTGAAGTCTAAGATTATTTCCGAGCGATCGAAACAACTAAACATCGCCAAGGCGCTCCTTTTTCAAGTAAAGCTCCTCGACAGGAAACGTTGTTAAATGTATGAACCTAGAGCTACTTAATGTTTGACAGACCACACATTTTACCTTTATTTCGTAAAGAAAAACTCGATATATAACTACAAACCGGCCGGCAACGCGGCTTTGACCACGCAAATAAAAAATCAAATAATAGCGCACGCATAAATTACTTCACAAAATGAGCCCGCGTTACATGCTTGAAATTTTGATTAGATTGGCGCGCGAAATGCTCGTGAGACATAACTAATATCATACAATTATTCGTGCTAACAGTGAAATTCAACCGACATGAAAGTTGTTGATATTCAGGCTACAAAGTGTTAAAGATGAGATCATTTGGGCAATGTTAAAGTTATATATTACACATGTACATACATGTATTTAATGACAGTTCCAGGTCTAATAAATGTGTAATTTGTAATTTATTACTCAATTTTGAACTTCTGGAAATGTTTGCTGTACACCATAGAATACCATGTTTGACCATGGTCTCTCTAATTAACTTAAATTAAGCATTATTTTAGTTGTGAGCTCAGACTCAGAGTGCCATTTTTATTTAAGAATTATACATAAATCATAATTAAGTGCGCATTCAAGGTGAAATTCAACCAACAGGAACAGTTGTTGATATTCAGATACGACCATGGACTACCATGCTTGACCACTAAAGTCAAATAATAAGAAATAATAAGTGTTCATACATGGATTATTTGTGCTAACATCTTTAAATTTACAGGTTCTGTTACACGTTTTTTTTCCCATGTGATATTTGAAAAATTGACTGTTCTGGTTTATATGAGAAAAGTTGTAGAGTAAAGCTATTTTAGTTATGGTTCACGCAATGGATTTTTTAAATTTAAAAATGACACCTGAGTGATAAAGACTCTAGGACGCAAAGGTAATAATATTGTAGAGAGGAGCTACCCAGAGTAAGAATATTATTGGAGGAAATAATTTAATGTATTTAGTATTTTGTTATTATCACTGGAGTGATATTATCCCAGTTAAAATACAATGTGCAAACAGCTCTTCAAAATAGTTATGATATCGATTCAACTACATATATATTATTAGCACTTATAATTAAACTACACTAAAGAATCCATGGATAGTCCCTGCATTAAATTAATCCCCTCCTTTTGACTCCATGTACACAATATTCATGAATAGTCCTCCCCTGTAGATTAAGTCCCCCCTCTGTTCCCCTCCCCTAGTTGGTCACTACCAATCATAACAAGGGTAAAGGGGCAACATTCACCCTAAATTACTAGATAATAAAGAGAGAAAAATATAAATCTACTGTAATTTATCTTAAAACTTGTGATTTAGCTTGTGACTTGTCAAAAATAGGTATTGCGCTTGAGCTTCTTTTATTGCTACCATATTAAAGGAACAAATTGGATAATACATGTACCTCCATCTTGTATAACATCATTTGTAATTTATGAAGTCCCTGGGGGCTATTCATCAGGATTCTATGGTTTACATTTCCATCAGAAAAAAGGAGGGAAAATAGTAATTTAATATTCCATCTTACTTAACTGAATTGCACCCTGACTCCTGATCCTCAGACTGACCTCTAGATTTTCTAATCAAAAATAATTTCATAACAAAATAAAGGCAAAACCAGAAAATGACATACATGTATGAAGCATTAAACACATATTTATTTTCAATTTGTTATCTGGTAAACAAGTACCAATACATTTCATCGTATTAATATTTCCTTTTTCATTTCTGGAACGATAAAAAGAAGCTGATATGTGCTAAGAGTGTGCTTATTGTTGATTAGAAATATATCTATTGAAACCAGTGATTATAAATTTGGCATTAAAAAAGCATTATAAAATTTGATATACTTGGTTAATTGTACATATATTTAACCCTTGTTCAAACGAAAAGCTTACTTAAACAATAGTCACTATTAGTGTAAATAATGCAGAAAGTTTCAACTTATCTTTTCGTTGCAATTCCCAAAGAATAACCCATTCTTTAATAGCCGTGACTTAGTTTGCCGCCGCCATCTTTATTGCTGTGGCACCTGGCCTTCTCTTAGTGGATCAGCGGGTCACAATGCCTGTGGGCTCAATCTTCAACGGTTTTTGGCGGACATTTTCTACAGTTACTGTAAACAAACAAACATACTTTATTAACGTGTCATAAATTCTAGCGCCAAGGCACTAATAGTGGACACAACTTAAAATTAAAAGAAATATAAATGTTAAAAGTTAAAAATGTGGCATATATAAAAACTATAAGATATATATATACATACATATTCTAAAATTCCCACCCATTGAAAGTACTTAAAATAAATATTTTCCCACGAAAGGTCATGGTACTAGAGTTAATAAAAAGATTTATAAAATAACTAATTATTAACTGTTGCATAAATAACAATTTCTACAACTACCATTCACAGCACTTTCAAAATCCTTTCTCCTTTTGACTTTTTTAAAATTAATGACATTAGTTAAACTTCTTTCTTCTTTAGTAAGCTTAGACCATAGAAATGGCCCTAGGTACCTCACTGAGTTTTTTCCATAAGTTACGGTATTAAAACGAGGTAATCTAAAATCGGAATTCCTCAAGTTATACACTTTGTCCTTATTCGTATTACAATAGAATAGATCCTGTATATACATAGGCAATAAATGGTTCTTAGCTTTATACATAAGTATCACGATATCCTGTAATCTCCTATTGTTAAGTGTATGTAGATTTGCTTTCTGAAGCAAATGTTCATAAGTGTCTGACCCGATTACTAAATACTGCACGCAACGCTCTCACTTGAAGTCTTTCTAGTTTCCGCTTATCTGATGCTCGACAAAAATGCCATACCATATGGCAATACGTCAATGTGGCAAGATAGCAATCTTATATAGCTGTAATTTGGCATTAACTGGTATAAGATTTCTTACCGTAAGAGAACGCCAACCTGTTTGCTAACCTTTTTACAAACTTCACTAATATGGTTGCTAAAATTTAGTTGGTCATCTAAATGGACACCTAGTAACTTGATGGATTGAGATTGTTTGATTTTAGTATTATCAATTTCTATATTTATTGTCTTATCAGCTTTCTTAGAACCCAATACCATGCCTTGATATTTGTCGAAGTTCACTTGTAGTGGATTATCCTCATACCACTTAGTAATCCTATTCCCATCTTCTATCAACTTCTCCTCCACACTTCTGGCTGAATCACCCGTTACATAGATCTGGTGATCATCGGCATACATGGAGATGTTAGAAACCTCAACTGTCTGAGTAAGATCGTTCTGAAATATATTCCATAGAAGGGGTCCAAAAGTGGACCCCTGAGGACAGCCTCTAGTTACGGTTCTCCACTGGCTGTTGACTGAACCCATCTTGACCCTATTTTCTCTTTGAGCAAAGTATGAACGGAACAAGTCCAAAGCATTTTCTGAGAAATTATAGGATTCTAATTTCTTTAAGAGAAGTGGCGGGCATAAAGAGTCAAACGCCTTACTCGTATCTGATGACAGAACACCCACCAGTTTCTTTCTATCAAGTTCCATTTTCCAGTTTTCAACAAGTCGTAGTAGAGTGGTTTCACAACTATGCTGCTTTCGATATGCCGTTATGAAGTTACTAAGTCGTGGATCTACATATTCCTTAAATTGCCCACCTAAGAGTTTCTCATATATCTTGTCTACAACTGGTAATACTGTGACTGGCCTATAGTTCTTGTCCTCTTGTCTATCTTCTTTTTTGAAGATGGGTATGCACTCACCTCGCTTCCATTTTGTTATCCATAACCCTTGCTCTATGCTTCTATTGTATATTATAGTCAGTGATGGCGCTAATTCTTTTGCCCCTATCTTTAGTACTCTAGGGTGTAGTTGGTCGTAACCAACTGCTTTCCTAGGATCCAGTTTTTCCATTGCATTGTGTACTTCTCTGCAGTTTACAGTTCTATAAACTTGAATGGTTCATTTGATGTGTCCTTATTCATCATACACGAAATTGCTTGTATAGGCTGTAATGGTCTTTAAAGTCTTCTTCCACAAGTTTCTCCACATAGCTGCCGCCAATCCCACTGGCCATTGTTGAGAAATAGTCCACTAAGTGATCTGCTACCTTCACCTGATCTTTCTCCAGTTTGTCATTAATATTTAAACAGATGTCACTTTTCCCTGCACTCTTGTCTTTTCTGTCAATAAAAGGTCTAAAAGTGTTATAGAACTTCTTCGGGTCAGACCTTATATTATCTGATACTTGTTTCCAATAAGCCTTTTATTGCATTTCGCCTTTGCCTTGTGGCCTCATTTCGCCATTTCCTTTTCAGCTCACAGTTTTCCTGTGTTTTGTTCTTGCTGAATCTCTTAGCGAACCTTCGTTTAGCCCTTATTGCATTTTTCCACTCCGTATAGTCATGTATAGTCTCCGTATAGTCATGTCTCTTGCCCTTACTTTCATTTTTCTAACAGGTAAATGTTCGTCCACAATTGTATTCAGTAACGTGTTCCAATAATCATATCTATCATCTAGTGAGTCAAAAATTTCACCTACATGCCATGGGGCTATTTTTAGGTTTTCTCTGAAATGTTCTTCGTCCAGATTCTTATAGTCTCTAAACGATATTATTTTGTTCTGATGCTGCATTGCTTTTTCTGTCAAAAGTTCATACACCATAGCATGATCACTGATCTCAGGATTATCCACCTCACATTCTTTAAAAAGTTCCGGTTTGTTAGTTAGAATGACATCCAATAAAGTCTCAGTCGTTTCCGTAACTCTGGTTGCCTTGGTTACCAAGCACTCGAGTCCATGTACTTCTTCTAAATCATGAAGAATTTTGCCTTCTCTCTGTTCTGGCTTAAGCCTGTTGAGGTTCAGGTCTCCTGTTATTATAATAAACTGCTTCTGTAGTGAGATCCAAGTACAAATGTCATTTAGTTCTTCCTCCAGTCTTATGTAATAATCTTCCCCAGAAGCTTTAGGCGGCCTATATAATATGCCCAGCACTGTGAACTACATCATGCCTTCCAAAAGTAGATTCTATAACCAGTGGTTCAATCGTGGTGTACAGTCTTGGTGGCTTTAACTTCTTTGATGGTAATGTCGTAGAAAAATATGCCATAACACCCCCAACTCCTTTAACACGATCATTTCGATAAATGTTATAGCCTTCCATCGTAAACTGACTGTTTGGATACGATGCATCAATTTTTGTTTCAGTTAAGAATACTACTTGGGCTTTAAATTCTCCTATAAGGGATCCAACCTCTTCAACCTTATTCTGTAGACTGTTCACGTTTAAATGCATAATGAGTATTTCACGAGCATCTTTGGATCTTCCCTGAACTCGTGGTAACACTTCACATACGGATTCATTTGGAAGGTCATTTGCATATGGCGCCCTTTCCTCTTCAAAGAAAGAGTCAGTAAAATTAAATACTATCAGCCCACAGCGATTGCAAACAAAATCTGAACAAAGTTTATTTTTGTGGATCTTGTAATTTTTTGGAGTTATAGAGGCACACTTGATATGAAAGCGCCCAAAGCAGACGTTGCATTCAATAAATCGATGGTTCTTTTGTACCTTTCGCTCACAGCTACTGCATGTAAGATTAGCATTCAGCCTTCGACTTTGGTTCGATAAATTCACATGTACATTCTGTTTGGAAGTTTCGCTTGTCGTTTGTGACTTCCTTGGTCCAGGATTAGCTGCAATGTCTCCACAGACCAATATATCTCGCTTGAGATTAAGAGTGCTATTTAATTCCATTTGCAGTATACAGTATTCGTGCAAAGAGAAATCGCTTCACTCGAGGTTTGATTGTATATAGTTGATTTACTGTCGGATTTCTTAGGAATGGCATTAGAACATTCTCAAATTGCTGATCTCCTTCATTTTCTGAACAAGTATTCCAGTTTCGGGACGCTGCCAACAGCACCAACAGTAGTAGGAGCCCAAAAGTAACCGAGCTAGTTACGGCCTCACCTGCCGCCATTGCTAATTATAAATAGGATGGATGGTCGTGAACTGGTGATGGGAGTTTGGAGGTTTATTCAAAGGAAATTGTTCTAAATAGCGGGTATTAAGACAAGGAAACTCGCACTGGTTATGGTGATTACTTAATTGAAAAGTGCAAAGTTATTGTGATTGCAAAACCGGATCAATAGTGGTCAACGGAAAACATCGTTACAAGTTCAAGTTCAACTTAGTATTACTGAATCAGGCAAGTACAGTAACTTATTCCTATACGTTACAGCTAATTTGACAAGTCTAACAATGTTCATTTATCTGTATCACTGCGTTAATTACCGAAGATCGCCGTCTCAGTCACAGCACAGGTTCCCTGCTAGCAGAGGTCTCGCTCTGTCTTGGTAAAATGGAAGGCGAGGGAGAGACCTCTGCCGACATCCGACGCTTTCTCTGTCGCGCATGCGTGAAGTTTCCTTGGCAACAAGTGACGCGATCTCACGTGTACTTATGAGCGCACGAAACAACTGTAACAAACAACTGACGCGTACAGCTATTTCCGGTAAAACGTGTTTTCGAAACTGGTTTTACTCGTCCATGAATGTGGACGGCAAGCGTCGGATGTCGGCAGAGGTCTCTCCCTCGCCTTCCATTTTACCAAGACAGAGAGAGGACCTCTGCTAGCACAACATATCCTCGTTCTAGAATTACCAATAATCAGTAATTGGCTTTCGCTCTTCAATTATCAATAATCGCTAATTCTGGAACACAAATTAAACAATGACATTCTTAAAACCAGTCAAGGATAAAGATAAACAATTGTCCAAATCCGAACGGCGGTAGACGCGCTAATAGCGTAGTGGTCGTGACGCCTGCACTGCCAAGCACAAAGACGCAAACGATTACGAGTTCAAGCCCGAGTAGGAGCGCTCAAAAATAATTTTCCTCTCGTTTACCTTCTCTTCTTGTTACCTGTGAACCCTAGCTCTAGTGAGTGAGAACTCGTCCGATGGTTAGGGTTCGGTTTATGGTTCGGGTTAGGATTTGTCGTAGTATTACCAATAATCGGTATTTCAAGCGTGTTTGCCATTTACTGATTATTGGTAATTGTAGAGCGAGGATGCGTTGGCTAGCAGGGAACAGCACAGGCAGCCCAGACTCGACATATATTTCCCGCGTTTTGGGTTACCTGTGGTATGTTTCATAAGCGATCTCGGAAGAGTTTACATAATTGCTCCTTGTGAATTCTCTTTTCCGATTCCTACGAAATAAATCTTCAATAATAAAAGATTGATATTTAATGAAGTTTTGTGAGTGGTTTTGGGGTGATTTGGGGACTTCTAAAGCAGTTTATTAGGCCTCGAGGTTTTGACCGTTGGCCGCGTGTCGACCTCATAGCTACAAATATACACAAGGTATGCAGCTTCGAGGCGCTTTTCATCGATGTCACCTCACTCGCCGCCGAAATTCGACAAGAAATTCATATCGATTTCGCCTCTGCTTTCGGCACACAAATTCAGAGATGTGTAAGCACTTCTCATCCACGTTTCAGGCTAAACGACGGGAAAACGGCCTGAAAAATAAATTCCGAATTCAAGATATTTGTAGCTATGAATTCAAAATATTTGTAGCTATGAGGTAGACACGCGGCCAACGGCCTAATAAACTGCTTTAGAAGTCTCCAAATCACCCCCAAACCACTCACAAAACTCCATTAAGTATCAATCTTTTATTATTGAAGATTTATTTCGTAGGAATCGGAAAAGAGAATTCACAAGGAGCAATTATGTAAACTCTTCCGAGATCGCTTATGAAACATACCACAGGTAACCCAAAAAGCGCGAAATATATGTCGAGTCTGGGCTGCCTGTGCATAAACTTTAGCAGAATAAATGTATAGTGTTTCTGAAACGTTTTGAAATATGAAGCATACTCTGTGAAACATGGATAAATACACTACTACTAAATAGACACACTAAAATGAAATGACTCGATCAGTAACTTAATGTTTACCCCTTCAAATATTTACTATTTCAGGCATTAAATTCATGCAGCTCAGGTGATAAAACACTTCCTTTAAAGCTTTATAATTATGTATAAAGAGCTCTACTCTATCAAAAGGAGCACAAGCTCGATATTTGTGCACATGTACTGATGTAATGTTTACAGTGTAAATCATAAACCAAGAAAATCTTGGAAATAAAGTCTAAATTTCTTACAGGACTGTGAGTCAACAGTGTTGTTGATAATTTTTTGTCATAATTTGTGTTGAGCATCACAGTGGAGCTATTTCTAAGGAAGTCTAACTCACTACACAAGACTATATACAGTGTAATTAAATATACTTTATTTTTATGATTTCCTTGGTTTACGATTTACACTATAAATGCTCTAGTCATAAGCAACTTTGGTTTTATGCTTGTGCTCCTCCACATTAGCAAATCTATTTTGTCGCATGTCCTAAATGTAATGATTGTTTTGTTTCAATTTGTGGAAATAAAAACCTTGAACCATATTCTGTGGTCTCAAAATGTTGAGTTTGGCTGGCTCCCTACTAGTGCTTATATCAATTACTTCTGGTTTAAGTACTGAGCAGAGGAACATTTAAATTTGGAGAAAAAGCTGAGAAAACGAGCGTTCTAAGATTTGAAACTACATGTAAGTGATAAGTAAATTAAGAGGTTACATGTAAGGCATGTAAGTCCTTTTTTGCTCTGACGAAGGGCTAGCATTCAAAATGTCGGCTGCTATTTGCTTCCCAGCAGCTAGCATACCTTAATCTACTTTTAGTTGATCATACCCTGAGTGTTTATCTTCCCTGCTGATGCAGATCAACACTAGTTTTTACAGGAACTAGTCACCCACAGACCATTTCAAGGTTGTCATTACCACTACGATATCTACTTCGATTAGCGATAGCACCGGTGCTACTGAAAAGAGCTCCTGAAAATGAGTCAAAATCCCAAATTTGAGAGTTAATTACCTCACCTAGAAGCCAAGATACAGTTAAGTAAAGTGCGCTATTTTTACAGACATTTGTATGACGGTGTGCAACAATTTGCACCCCCGCATACAAATAATGTCTGTAAAATTGTCTTGCTTTGTGGGATATACACTGTAACTATCAAATTTGAGATTTTGACTAATTTTGAGGTGCTCTTTGTAGTGGTACCGGTGCTATCACTAATTGAAGTAGAATATTATCATAGTGTTAATGGCAACCTTCAAATGGTCTATTACACATGCATTTAGTCAGTTAGACTATTATTTTTGTCCCTATAATTTAAGTATATAAACAATTCTAGACAAGCTCAAGACAACTAATCATATGTATTTCTTTTTCTAGGCAGTAAACAATGCTTATATAAGTACTGACAGAACAAGAGAACAAGTGCATGAATCCCTGGAGGACCTCAGTACTTCAAGGGAAAAGGTGTCTATTCTCAAAATAATGGTGGACTTAATTGTTACATACTAGTCAGAACCTAAAAGGTATTAACTTTTAGTGTAAATAATAACTCCATATTATTATAATTATCGAAGAAGTAAACATTTATGTAAAAAAATTGTTTAACTAGACTAGCGAGCAGCACTCCAATAACTTTGGCTTGTAGTATTTTTGTCTCACATTTTCATCTGGCTTTAGCAGACTTGTAAGGGAGTTTACTAAGCTACCTGTAGAATTTATGTAGAATTTTCTAACTACAAGTAATAGGAAATTCCAAAACAGAATACCCTGTAAAGATGTGGTGTGCATGTACAGGAACTGGGCAGTGATAGTGTTTACACAGCTGAGCTGCTCTGTGTAATAGGAAAGGCTTTTTGGGCCACAGTATTTAGTGCTAAGACTAATACACAATACATGTATATTTCACTCCCTAATATATAAGTGCAGTTTTTCTAATGAGACTTATAAAATTATCCAACAGTCTTTTACATGTAGGCACTGTTCTGTTTGCAATCATTAATAAATTTGTTGTTGTGAGTGACTATAGTAGTTTCATAAATGTGGTCTTTACATCGACATACATGTAGTGAAAGGGTTAATTTTTATCCTCAGATAATCTCTCTAATTTTCTAACTATTAATGGACATTACCTTTTTCTTTGGGGTAACAGAATGGGAAGTTGTAACTTAATTACACATGATCACTTTTATGTGTATACAGGGGAGCAGTAATATAGGTGAAACACAGCTGACTATGGTATTCCATAATTGACTGATCTGAAGTATGGGACATGGTTGATCATGGTATTCTATGGTTGACTGATGTGAAGCATGGGACATGGTTGACCATGGTATTCCATGGTTGACTGATGTGAAGCATGGGACATGGTTGACCATGTTTTACCATGTTGAACCCCCAACCTGTAAACATGGTTGACCATGTTATTCTATGTTTGAGACATGGAAGACCATGTTTCTCCATGGTCAACACCTGTATTTATCAACTCCAGCACACATTCTTTGACCATGGATTACCATGTCTAAACATGATTTAAGGACATGGCCTGACCATGGTTGACCACGTTCACACAAGTGTGAAATTTGACATTCATTCACACTCATGTGACCATGGTTTTGTTGACCAATTTGGTCAACATTTGGGCAATTTAACGTTCATGGTTTACCATGGTCAAACCATGGTCATATCATGGACAAACCATGGTCAACCATGGTCAAAAACCATGGTTGACCATGTTATAAACATGGTGGACCATGGACAAACCATGGTTCTGACGCCGGGGTTCCGAACAGTCACTGATGGGTGACGTGTCAACGTGATCTTTATCATCGGTAAGACAAGGCTAGCACCCGTCAAGACGTTGACGATAATGCGTCTGGAACTACAAGCTGCAGTTGTAGCTGTTATACTGGAAGATATCAGAAGAGGCAGACGTTGAAGTTGATCAAACTCATCTTTGGAGTGACTCAAAGATCACTCTGCAATACATTAACAACATCCAAATGAGACTGGTTCAGCGTGTATGTATCCCACTGGTTTGCGGAGATCACAACTAAGTCCAAAGCGGAAGAGTGGCATCATCTCCCGGGTGGGAGGAATGTGGCTGATGATTGTACAAGAGGGATGGAAATTCGGGATTTGACTTCAGAATGTAGATGGGTCAATGGGCCGGAATTTCGGACATTACCTGAAGACCGGTGGCCAGCTGAAGTGGTCCCGGAAGTTTACAAAAGCGAATTGGAAACTAGAGCGTCAGTCCTCGCTACCCTGGTACGCGTGCGAGGCTAGTGCAATGGGAGAGGTACTCGCCTTGGAGAAGCTAGTTCGACTGTATGGCTGGTGGATGAGGTACAGATTCAAGCTAAGGTGTAAAGCACGCAATCATAGTCCACCGCCAGAACGACAGACCGAGATGTTAACTGCCAACGCACGATGTAGCAGAGGCCTCTTTAACTTTGTGCCGGTTAGCTCAGATTGCGTCGTTTGAAGAAGCCTATGAGGATCTGCAAGCCAATAAAGCACTCCCTCGAAACAGTTCGCTGCTTTCACTGCAACCAATTCTTGTAGATTGAGTTGTCAGAGTTGGGGGTCGGCTAAACAAGACTCCTATATCGTTTGAAGCAAAGCACAAAGTAATTCTTTCACTGGCGCATTATATATCAGAGCTCCTGATTCAAGACATTCATGAGAATCACTTACACGTCGGAAGGGAACACACGCTAGGTCTATGACGTCGTCAGCAGTGAAAAATCTGTCACAAGAAAGGTAATCAATGACTGCTTCTATTGCAAAAAAAGAAGAGCAAAGCCTACTGTGTCTGTGATGGCGTCCTTGCCGAAAGAACGACTGGCACTCTATGATCCTCCATTTAAAAACACTGGCGTAGACTATTTTGGTTCCACGAACGTTATAAAGTGCCACTATGACGAAATATTACCATTTCGATTTGCTACTTTTTCAGTGTCAATAGGTCAATCAGTAATCAGTGTTAGAAATATCCGAAATAGTAAACAAATATTCCCAAATGGGCAAGTTAAACCACAAAATTTTAGGAGAGTTTACTGGTGAAATCCGTCGCCATACTGGAAGCCGTTCCATTATTCAGCGGAAGTGATGTCATACACTTAACACGACAACTACGTCGCGCGAAATATTGTGCATAAAAAAGTAGCCAACCTCGCAAAGATAAATACAACTTTATTCTTGTGTACGTGAATACGTTTTTAGTAGAAATATGCCTCCAAGTCGTCGTGTTGTGCAGGCGAGCGTTGAGTGTATGACATCACTTCCGCTGAATAATCCTTTGTATAAAGCTGAACAAAGGGAACGGCCTCTAGTAATGGCGGACGTTTAGATTCGATATTCGGAGTTCAAAATAAGACTTCCTGTCGTCGTATCGAAAAACTATTTGAACTGGTAATAATATATCGACTCTACTTTATGAATATGCAAAAACATAGATATGTCAAAATTGTATCGAAGGGGCACTTTAAGAGAGGAAGAGTTACCGAAAAAAGATGGGGTTGTCTCTTTACATGCCTCACCACTCGTGCTGTTCACCTAGAGCTAGCAGGCGACTTGAGCACCGACTCGTTCATCACGACTTTGAGGCGATTTTGGGATTCAGCAACCAGGCTCTCGATTCTCGAGTGGCGTGTATAGATGAGGAAGATAACCCTGATGATGATGAGACCATCATTAACGCGGCTTTACAAGGACCCTCTACTCCGGATAAGCAAACCGGACATTGTCATTCCAACAACGTTCAAATAGAGCAGATAACGATTACACCAGAGTTATTTGTGGAAGGCTCAGTTTCCAATCACCCAGTTAACTTATTGGTTGATACCGGGGCCAAGATTTCAGTGGTAAACCACGAGTTCTTACAGCGCCTTCCTGACAATCCAAATTACCGACTAGATGAAAGTACAACTCGAGCAGTTAAAACAGTCAGCGGTTGCAAATCTTGGGGACAATGGAACTTCCTATAACTATCCAAGGAAGGGATTATCCAGTTACCCTACACGTTCTTGAAAACTTGGAATTTTGATGTTGTCTTAGGTCGAGATTTCCTCTCTTCCCACAAAGCTGTTATTGATTGGCCAGCAACACTTTGAGGCTGAGACCCAAAATTCCGCTACGCGAACCACATTCAACAACAACTACAAGAACAATTTTTATTAGCATTCCCATGTACATAAATGGTATTGCCACTACATTACATATGTAATTATATAAATTTATTCATAAACTAATTACAATAATAATATAATAAATGATTGAACAAGAGTAATTGTTTCAGTTTATTATTAAACTGTTTTTGGTGTAATTAACCGATTCCGTAACTGAAAGGCCTCAAAAATGAAATGTCCAGTTTTTTTGCAAATAAGAGGGTCAATATTGTTGAATAAAAATAGGGTCTTTTCTTTGATATCTAAGTTTCTAAAGTGTTTATATTTCTGACATATGTCTTCAAAGTTCCGTTCGCGCAAGTGCAACAACCATAATTCCGCCAAGATCTGAAGTGATCATACCGGCGAAACTAGTGACAACACATTGATAAGACGATAACTGGAATAATTGAAAACCATTCCCGCTTGATGGAGCGTTATAACTTACGAGGCGCAGTGGCCTTGGTAACAGTCTCACCGGAGGGCATGGTCCCATATCGATTAGTTAATAACCCGACAAGCGAGCCAAAGACTATTTATCGTGAGACTACCCTAGGAAGTTTCACAGAGGTGGACGAAGAAGTTCCCACTACCCCGCTTGACGATTTTGGTATCACCGACTCAACCAACGCTACTGATCAAACCGAGAATGAGGTCCAAGTAGACTTAAAGAACAGCCAACTAGATGACAGCCAACGCGATCGCCTTCAGGTACTCCTAAATCGCTATCGACGAGTCTTTGCCTTGAACCCAACAGAAATCGGAAGAACAGATGTGATTCAACACCATATCGATACCGGCGACACAGCGCCAATCCGTCTACGTCCTTACCGCATTGCTGATAGACAGAAGGCTGATATTGAAACCTTGGTACAAGATATGTTGGACCGTGACGTCATCCAACCATCCGTATCCCCGTGGGCGGCACCTATTGTTTTGGTTGCCAAACCGGACAAATCGTACCGGTTCTGTGTGTATTATAGACGCCTGAACACAGTGACGAAGAAAGATGCGTATCCACTACCAAGGATCGAACAAACATTGACCTCGCTTAACGGCGCAAGGTATTTCTCTACGCTGGATCTGATTTCCGGATACTGGCAAGTGGAAATGGATCAAGAGTCCAGAGAAAAGACAGCCTTTGTCACCAACGGCGGCTTATATGAATTTAAAGTCATGCCATTCGGGTTGTGTAATGCCCAGTCTACATTTCAGAAGACTAATGGAACACCTTCTGAGGGGATTAAATTGGAAGATCTGTCTAATTTATTTAGACGACGTGATCTTCTTTTCCCGTCCCTTTGACGAACATTTACGTCATATAGCCTTAGTCTTCGATCGTCTATTACAAGCCAATATTCGCCTTAAACCAAGCATGTGTAACTTTGCATGCCCCGAAGTTAAGTATCTTGGACATATTGTCAACAAGGATGGAATCAAGCCAGACCCGGCCAAGATACAAGCCGTACAAGAATTCCCAAAGCCGAAATCTACAAAAGAAATACGCAGTTTTCTCGGTCTCGCCAACTATTACCGGCGATTTGTTAAGGACTTTGCAAAGATAGCCGGTCCACTCAACCACTCAAGCATGTTAAGGCCTGGTTCATTTAACGGAAAATAGATGTAAGTTAAAAAATGTTTTCTGACAGAAATAACAGTTTAAACAAAATCTAATTACACCATAATACTAATATCAACTTCCTTAAATTTGTTAAGTGGATGGTTTTCGTATCACGTGATCGATGACGTCATAATTATATAAAATAGTTTAAGTGAAATGCGGCTGCGACGATAACATATGAATATAAAGTAACCCTACTAAAACATTACTCCTCCCACAGTGTTTCCGATCACACTTAGAAAACATGACTATCATGTAAAGATAAGGATATATTAAGGGTACTAAAAGTCACGTGACCTATTTTGCATATGTTCGCCTTAATTACTCGTTAACGAAACATTGTAGTCATCTTTTCTAAGTTGATTTAGGTAAAAGGCTTCAACCTTAACTAAACATATCCATTCATCATCCTAGCTGTTTTAAACTCGGAGCCGCATTTTTGATTTACTGATTTCGTGTTCTAAGTGACGTGACAGACCACGTGACACGTTTTACTACACACAAACCACTTAAGGTTGCCAAGAATGGCGATACCTATTATCGTGAGAAACTTGGCGTACTTACCATACCCGACTGTGTTGAAATAAGGAAAACATTTTTTACCCGAAATTTGACCCCTGAACCAGGCCTTAACATGCTTGAGCAACTCACGAGCAAGAATGTTAAGTTCCACTGGGACGAATCATCTGAGGCAGCGTTCACTCGGCTAAAGCAAGCCTTGCTACAAGCGCCAATTTTGGCCTACCCTAACTTCGAACTTCTGTTCGACCTCTACGTCGACGCAAGTAACGAAGCTCTGGTAATGGTATTGGGGCAGAAACATGATGGACGAGAAGTCGTTATCGCCTATGGCGGCCGCCCGTTGAACCAGGCCCAAAGAAACTACAGCGTAACCGAACGCGAAGCTTTAGCAGTGGTAGAAGGTATCAAGCACTTCCGATCCTACTTGTATGGGAGACATTTTGTCGTACACACTGATCACCATGCTCTAAAGTGGCTAATGCAGATCAAAGAACCGGCGGGAAGATTGGCCAGGTGGTGCTTGCTGTTACAGCAGTATGACTTTGCAATAGAACATTGAGCCGGAAAGATACACGGAAACGCTGACGCTTTGTCACGTCGACCTTACAATCCAGAGCTGGCAGCCTTGGATAGCCCTGGCCCTCAGATAGATCGAATTCACCGATATCAGCGGTCTGACCCAGACTTGTCGGATATCATAGAATATCTCGAGACCGACAGTCTGCCACTCAGTAGTGTTACGATGCGAACAGTAGATGACTATTTCCTTGACGAGGACAACTTGCTATGCCATATCTGGACACCCACAAGAGGAAATACCAGAAGGTAATTGGTAGTGCCTGCCGCGCTGAAACACGAGATTTTACTATCGACGCACGATGACGTCACAGCTGGACATCTCGGTTTATTCAAGACCTACGAAAAAATAAGACGAAACTACTACTGGAAGAAAATGTATGCTGATGTTGAACACTGGGTCCGCTCCTGCGTTCACTGCGCCATGAAAAAGAGCCCCAGACAGCACACCCGAGCACCTCTACTACCTCTACCTGTAGAGGGTGCCTTTGATAGAGTAGCTGTTGACTGCCTTGGCCCATTCCCTACAACAAGGGACAATAACCGCTATATTGTGGTATTCAGTGACTATTTGACACGTTGGCCAGAAGCATTTGCAGTACCGACAACCGATGCCCCAACGATTGCGAAGTTATTCTACGAGGGAATTGTTAGCAGACACGGTGCACCCCGAACATTGCTGTCTGACCGTGGAGCAAATTTCTTATCAAGTCTAGTTTAAGGAAGTCTGCCGCCTTGTGAACACAGAGAAAGTTAACACCACGGCATATCATTCCCAAACGGATGGGCTGGTGGAACGCCTAAATGGTACCATTGCCCAGAGCTTATCAATGTACGTAAGCTCCGACCAGAAAGACTGGGACAAGCACTTACAGACCGTCTTGTTCGCTTACCGCGTGTCGCCATCAGAAGTAACCGGAGAATCACCGTTCTACTTATTATATGGTCGCGAGCCACGTCTCCCCTTAGATGTCAGTCTAACAGCGCCAAGAGACCTTTCCAGATCAGTAGCTGAACATCGAGCTCGAATTGTCGAGAGCATCGAGAGCGTACACGAAATTGCCCGTGCTAATATTCAGCGTTCTCAACAGTGCATGAAGGAGTACTATGATAATACCGCTACTGCCCCGGACTACAACGTGGGAGAACAAGTGTGGTTTACACCCCGAAGCCAAGGAAGGGTATGTCAAAGAAACTGGCACATAATTGGCATGGACCCTACAGGTTAGTAAAGAAACTATCCCCGGTTCACTTCACGCTACGAAACAACGCCAACAACAGAATGTCCACCACAATCCATGTTAACCGTATGAAGCCATACGTCGACCCTACGTCACGACCAATCGGTGAACCAGCTGACGATATCGACAATGAACCTTATCTAAGAGAGGACGAAATCCCGGCGGATAGTTTTGAAAATATCCAGCCAGTGGATATGGAGGGACAACAAGACATGGTTGTACCAGAAACTCGAACACTGGAAACACGGGAAATCGACCCAACAAATTCAAGTAATCCGAGAGATGAGGAACCGAAGGACAGCCCTGCATCCGATAACCCCATCGACAATCAGACAGTCTTTCGAGCAGAAGAAATTATCGCAAAACGTAAGCGACGAGGACGCACAGAATATTTGATTAAATGGGAAAATTTTCCAACCGAGGAAAATACTTGGGAGCCCGAGGAAAACATCCTTGACCCCTCCTTGATAGACAGTTATGAATTATTGCAATGAAACGAACTATTCCCATGTTACAAATTCAGAATTGTTGTGGACATTTTTGATTGCAACCCCCGGAGACCTTGTGATTAGTCAGTTCCGGTACGGACATGGTTGCGTCCCGTGATAGCTACGTTAACGCTCATATTTTTAACATTTAATCTTATATCTTACAAATCCTTTTTTTTTTTCGCAGCCGGAGGCTTGCGCTTAAGGTGACGATATTGTAAAGGGGAGAATATTAGGACTTTCAGAAACTAGGAGTTTCGAAGTAACGTGGAAAATCTGAACGACCGATTGTTACTCATCGTTCAGGTTTACAAGTTGCCACCAGTTAAAATTCAATTACAGTACGATTACCACCAGCTGATTTTAAATTAGCGTAACAGTTATGAATTATAGCTTTTACAAGTTACCGCCGGCTGAGATTCCTTACTCTATAATTTATAGGTGTAAGACAAACCAATGATTTCCCTTCTACATTACGTTATCCTCGTGATAATCGCATATCTATTACAATTCGTGCTATGATTCGCTTATTATTGTAACGGTGTTGATTCCAACTTATTCGTTATTTACAATATGTGTTCATTTCACCTGTAATGACAATGATGTTATAAATTAAGCTATTAGTATAAATAGAAGTTAGAATCAATTGTAAATCGGAGGCCGTTCAGTGTGAACTGAACAACAGTGAATAAACTACGATACCGTCATGATCAAAGATACTTCGTGTCTCTTGATTCCAAGTCCAGTACCTTGAACAGGGTTGTTTACGAGCCCAGCCAAGTTGAGTAAGTTCTACCACAGCTAATCCACCCCAAAACAGAAGTTGTACCGTAACAGTGACAAAACACTTTCTTAACAGTAACAAAAACATCTTCGTAACACAATACTCGTTAAAACAGAGGCTGTTCTCAATAGTCGGCCGCTCACTTCAGTCAGCGATGATCCAAACGATGTTGAGGCCCTGACGCCGAATCACTTTCTAATTGGAAGAGCTTCTCCAAGCAGCCCACCTGCTAATTTCGAGGAACGCGAAGTTAAATCGCAAGAGGTGGAGAATGGCTCAGACTATTGCTGACATGCTATGGAGGCGGTGGCGTAAGGAGTACCTACCTAGCCTGACCACCCGTTCAAAGTGGAACAAAGAGCAACGTAGTTTGCAAGAGGGCGTTCTGGTCCATTTAAAGAACGACGATGCGCCTCGCTCACACTGGCCTCTTGGTCAAATTCTTAAGACGTTCCCAGGAAATGATGGTAGAGTACGTTCAATGGAGGGCAAGACACCAAGCGGATCGCTGATGCGTCCAGTTACCAAGATATGCGTACCTAAATGAAGATAAACTACTTGCTAAAAGCACTTGTCATATAACTAGTGTGTGTTATGCACTGTTAGTTGTTGCGTCTTAAGGCACGCCTAGTTATCGTTCGCTTCGTAAGCTCGTTTCTCGTCCCAGTACCGCGCGCGAACTGTTTACCGGTGTAGCTTTGTGGTACAAAAATGAGAACACGAGGGAATAAAATGTTTTGTGTTGTGTTCAACTATTTGGTGTATCCACGTACGATTTTTTTTTTACCTATTACTCCGGAATAATTCCCGATTCTTTTGTGCACCTATTATTCCCGAAATTATCCGCAATAATTTCCCCAAGGCTAATCTACCAGTAACTCAACAGGGAAATCAAAGGTATATATGGGCTTTACATAAGAGAAGTTAAGGAAAAGATGGAATTTCGGTACGAAATTGAAATCAGCGTACCGAGGGCGACTCGAACCATCAACCTTATGGACACACTAGACTTGTAGTCGCTCCTCTACCCACTACACTAGACACGTTTGTCGAAATGCGGCTTCGATCTCTGATATAGCGCAGAGAAAGAACAATGGGACTGCACAAGGAACAATAACTATAATAGATAATTACTTCGGCCGACAGCATCATTAAAGTAATTATCTAATAAATAATTGTGGTAAAATAGTATTTGATTATTGTATGTCAGTTGTGAACTTTTGTCCCAAAGATTGTTGACCAGGGTTGCAGGGGATTGTCTCCCGGCACAACAGCTTGCTATTCTGGAGGTACTAACAAACACTACTCATTATAAACTGCGCGGCGGCACATTGCGTCACAATAGCACTTTGTATCTCAAGTCCTCCCTTATTAAGCGCATTTGTATATAAAATTTGCTCTATATAATGAATAAATTGACCTTTAGTTTAGGGAGCTGTTGTTCTACTTCTTCCTTTTGATAGGCTTGGATATACATTATGGGTGGTCCCTTCATGTAGGCAACACATGAATTGCTATCAAAATCCAATAGAATTAACACAATACAAAGCAATAGAACGAAATACGCAATACAATTTGGTAGTAATTCATGTCTGCCTACATGAAGGGAGAACCATATTATGCTCGAAATATCGGGAATTATCCTATTTCGCACTCCCACTGAAAATAGACTATCAAGCTCGAAATTATACTCAACTGCCTTATGTGATTATGTATTATGTGATTATGCCTACCTCCTCCCGCGCGGGCAGAAAGACGCTATGATTTTACAACCAGTGTATACACTATAATATATTCTTCTCAAACTCATTAATAATTCATGAGCTTTTAGTCAATCAGGACTGCATTTGGTCAGGTGCATGTGTTTGGATACCCAATGAAACACTAGATGAACATCTGTGCTCTCGTTGGTTATCAAGATTCATGCATGTGATGGACCTAATTAAGCTACAAGGATTACAGCGTAAGTATGACTTTACATGGGAAAGTGAAGGAGTAGACGGAAATAAAAATTGGTGTCCAGTGTGACTCGAACCATCATCCTCATGGCTGCTCTTGACAACTAGTCTGCTGTCTTGCCCACTACGCTTCAGGCCGTTTGTTGAAATGACCATGACAAAATAACAATCACAACCCTTGTAGTCTATAATTGCATGCAATAAAATTCCAGGCAAACAATACTTTCTTATGATTTATGAATGCAGGTATTGTTTTCGCTTGAGAAGTCATATAAAAAACTCGAGCTTCGTGTTTCACCAGGGAATCCAAACACCTCGGTGATAGATATATAAATACCTTTATTTAAACAGGGTTACTCTTTCAGTATTTACAGATGTAAAAAACTGATATCACTAGAGGCCCTAATTTACTAATAATGATATATAATAAAAATATATGGCTCACTATAAAAGGTATAAAAGTATAAGAATAAATATAAAACTAAATCAAATTACTCTAAGCTATACTACAATAAAACTAAGTTATATATTTCGATTAAAAACTAGACAACCATGGTAATAAAACGCCGTTAGTACATTCCAGTCTTATTGACGGCAGTCTGAGGTGGTCGTTCTGCCTTGTCGTCCTACATACACGACTTTCATAATGGCCGCCTCCAGCCGCCTCCTAATTTGCATAATTTGGAAGATAAATCTGTATGGGGAAACCAATGCTACCACATGAAAGATCTCATTAAAACTAGTAATTGTTTTGAGTTTTAGAGCAATGTGGAAAATTGCTGTTGAGCTATAAGCATTTGTAATGCAGAAAAACATGAAAGCGAGGCTATAAAGGTCTCGGTTGTTTTTCTCATACAAATCTCTCAAATTTCAACTGGCTGTAACTTCGTTGCTTTATAAGCTACAGCACTCAACTTTCACAAGTTCACTAATGTCGACATGCTCTTTCACATGGCAATGTTCATATTTTCTATACATGTGGATAAACTACCGAAACGGGAAATCACATATGCAAATTAGGAGGCAGCCATTATGAAAGTCGTGAATATTACGTCCCTATTATACTTAAAATAATTTACTAGAAATTGTGGGCAGCACTTGTTTAAAGTGCATATGAGCCCTAGCCAGTTATATTTGATATCGATTGTACATGAAGTGAATAGTCCAACGGTAGAATATTTCTTGATTTGGGTGTTGCGTCTACGAGATATGAAGGTTTATATTTCCAATATGCTAATGATATGATGTCATCACCGACATCACTTATTATACAAAAGCATGCTGGTAGAGACAAATTACCTATTTTTAAATTCTAAGTTATATTTGAAGCTTATCAAAGTGATTTTACCCCAGAAAAAATCTAAATTAGAAAATAGATTAATTCACAAGGACAAAGAAATTCAGCAAATGTCGGTGATGACATCACATCATTAGCATATTGGAAATATAAACCTTTATATCTCGTAGACGCAACACCCAAATCAAGAAATATTCTACCGTTGGACTATTCACTTCATGTACAAACGATATCAAAGATAACTGGCTAGGGCTCATATGCACTTTAAACATTTCTTGACTAACTTTAACAAGAACTCTGAGCTGCAGGCAGCTTGAACTCCGGCGTATTTTTTGTAACGCGGGCTATCTCAGATACTGCGTGTTTGCCAATTACAACGCATAATCAGATGCGAAAAAGTACGCACACACAGTTGATCTCATCTAAAACGAGTCAGAACACGAGTGAACAAAAGTAGACATCGCGCAGAATGACCTTTGTTTCATGGACATATTCAAATGAGCTGCCCTTACACAATAGACCGTGAAAAACGATTTTTGATTGGTCCAAGCAGTCACGTGAAGTTATTTACGTCACTTCAACGCAAAGCCAAACCTGTCAATCTCACGTTGATTGATAGATAAAACTTGTACACAAATTCTCCAGAGAGTTATCAATAAAAGTAACATGCAGAAGCATTAATTAGAACCAACTCTAAGTATCATTACTTAATCCACATAAAAGCTTATCGACTGTGAGTTTCATTTTGATCTGAACTTTCAATCTTAAAGCATGTGGAATCTGTGTTCAAACTTGTTTGTGATACGATTTGAATGTAATCGTTTGAAAGGGGCATAGCAGCTTTGATAACCCTCGCGGTTTTATGTTATGATTTTGTTTCACAGAACTGACTCTGCCAAGAGCTTCTAGTTCAATTTAAAAAAATATTTACCGTCTGCTTCGGTAAGAACGCTAAGTTAAACAATCGGCGCTCAATTCAAAACTCTTGGTGAAAGAATAAGTTTCGGTAAAGAACGCTAACAGAACGCTAAGTTAAACAATCGGCGCTCAATTCAAAACTCTTGGTGAAAGAATAAGTTTCGGGAAGAACGCTAACAGAACGCTAAGTTAAACAATCGGCGCGCATTTCAAAACTCTTGGTGAAAGAATAAGTTTCGGGAAGAACGCTAACAGAACGCTAAGTTAAACAATCGGCGCTCAATTCAAAACTCTTGGTGTAAGAATAGGTTTCGGTAAGAACGCTAACAGAACGCTAAGTTAAACAATCGGCGCTCAATTCAAAACTTTTGGTGTAAGAATAGGTTTCGGGAAGAACGCTAACAGAACGCTAAGTTAAACAATCGGCGCTCAATTCAAAACTCTTGGTGTAAGAATAGGTTTCGGTAAGAACGCTAACAGAACGCTAAGTTAAACAATCGGCGCTCAATTCAAAACTCTTGGTGTAAGAATAAGTTTCGGTAAGAACGCTAACAGAACGCTAAGTTAAACAATCGGCGCTCAATTCAAAACTCTTGGTGTAAGAATCAGTTTCGGTAAGAACGGTAACAGAACGCTATTTAAATAAAGTTAAACAATCGGCGCTCAATTCAAAACTCTTGGTGTAAGAATAAGTTTCGGGAAGAACGCTAACAGAACGCTAAGTTAAACAATCGGCGCTCAATTCAAAACTCTTGGTGAAAGAATCAGTTTCGGGAAGAACGCTAAGTTAAACAATCGGCGCTCAATTCAAAACTCTTGGTGTAAGAATAAGTTTCGATAAGAACGCTAACAGAACGCTAAGTTAAACAATCGGCGCTCAATTCAAAACTCTTGGTGAAAGAGAACACAAACAGAACGCTAAGTTAAACAATCGGCGCTCAATTCAAAACTCTTGGTGAAAGAATCAGTTTCGGTAAGAACGCTAACAGAACGCTTAGTTAAACTATCGGCGCTCAGTTCAAAACTCTTGGTGTAAGAATCAGTTTCGGAAAGAACGCTAACAGAACGCTAAGTTAAACAATCGACGCTCAATTCAAAACTCTTGGTGAAAGAGAACGCTAACAGAACGCTAAGTTAAACAATCGGCGCTCAATTCAAAACTCTTGGTGTAAGAATCAGTTTCGGTAAGAACGCTAACAGAACGCTAAGTTAAACAATCGGCGCTCAATTCAAAACTCTTGGTGTAAGAATAAGTTTCGGGAAGAACGCTAACAGAACGCTAAGTTAAACAATCGGCGCTCAATTCAAAACTCTTGGTGTAAGAATCAGTTTCGGGAAGAACGCTAACAGAACGCTAAGTTAAACAATCGGCGCTCAATTCAAAACTCTTGGTGTCAGAATCAGTTTCGGTAAGAACGCTAACAGAACGCTTAGTTAAACTATCGGCGCTCAATTCAAAATTCTTGGTCTAAGAATCAGTTTCGGGAAGAACGCTAACAGAACGCTTAGTTAAACTATCGGCGCTCAATTCAAAATTCTTGGTCTAAGAATCAGTTTCGGGAAGAACGCTAACAGAACGCTAAGTTAAACAATCGGCGCTCAATTCAAAACTCTTGGTGAAAGAGAACGCTAACAGAACGCTAAGTTAAACAATCGGCGCTCAATTCAAAACTCTTGGTAGAAGAATCAGTTTCGGTAAGAATGCACAGTGAAACAATCGGCGGCGCTCAATTGAAAACTCTGTTGTTTGATTAAACTGACTCGGCCAAGCGCTTCTAGTTCAACTTAATAAAAGCTTTACCGTCCCACAACAGACTCTGTAAACGTTTAATAATCCAAGGGAGTCAGTTATTCTTGAAGAACACAGCCGGCTGTTGGTTGATTATACTGATCGACTCGGCCAAGCGCTTCGAGTTTAACTTTAGAAAAGCAGACAGCCATAGGGAATACTGTTGTACAACAACCTCCCTGGGGATAGTAAGGAGGCGGAGTTAAAGTGTTTATGAAACCAAATTTTGCATCTTTATTTTATTGCAGAATAATAAAGTTCAATCTGTTCTGATTATCAAGAGTATATTTATTTTTCAGTTCCGCGTTCGGAAAGGTCTCTTTTTCGCCATTCAAATGACTACTTTATGCTAAAAACTGTCCGGGGCCTGGAACCGAATCCGCCATTACAATGACGTCACTGTGAGGACTCGCAAGCGACAATCCCTTCATATAGGACGACACGCATTTCTACAAAAACATACAATAGAATAAAGCACAATACAATTCAATACAAAAAATGAAATACAATAGAACCCAACACAATACTTAACAAATAAAAGATGGTTCTCCTTGTTCTATAAAAAAAATATTGCACGCTTGAGGTCTTGAAAAACTGCGGATGCACGAGCAGAACGCGAGTGCATTTAGCAGCATTTCAAGACCTCGAAAGTACATTATTTTGTTATAGAACAAGAAGAACCATCTTTTTTTTGTTTTATAATACAATCTTCAATCTAGACGAAGGAAAGTAAGCTATCTAATTTTAAGAACCCACAAAAATCTAACTGACTTACAGCGAAAACTCCATTTTACTGTACTCGACTTGTTTACAACATTTCTCGTCGTTGATTGGTTTAATTCTGACAGCTTGACATTGACGATCTGAAAGCTCGTTTCTTATTGGATGAAATAACCTGCTATAAAAAGAACATGTCGATTGATAAAAGTGGAAGACAGAAAATTGCAAGACTGCAGCCGTGCAGGCCGTAAACGGGCTGTAAAATTGTCAACTGATCAAAACTGTTGCAGGAAACACAAAGTGCTTTCTTTTTACAATGTATGGTCAGCACAGCAGAAGTTAATCTGCACATTGTGTTAGTGTTGAAAATGCCTGATGGAAAAACATTCAGAGAGAAAGTGTTTGTAGCGAAATCTGAGACTGAGTTTCGTGAGTTGAGGTTCCCGACTATTTTCACAACAACTGCATCGTTGACACTGGCTATTTATTCTGTGGTCTGAAGAAGGATATTTTCATTATCCCAAGGAACAGTGTTTAACTGCTGCTCCGATGGCAATGAGTTGCGTAGCTTTTGTCGAGCCTCAGTTCGACTATACGGCTTTCGAAATTCTCTCTGAATTTCTAACGAGACCTGAAACAACCATGGGGGCTGATCAAAACCAGGTCCCGGCTAATCCACAGATCGAATTAGAATTTAGCGTGTTGGTTTTTGCGGAGGGAGGAAAACCGGCGAACCCGGAGAAAAGCCCTCGGACCAAGGGCGAGATACCAACAAACTCAACTCACATATGCCATGTGGGTCCGCGTCTGGGTTCTTTGCAAGTTTTTTGTCCGTTTTTCATTCACGAACATTCAGGATCCTCTACAGGAAACCAGAGAAACCCTATATTGTATTCTTTGCCATTCACTGTTCTGGCTTCAGCATAAAAGTACAAGAGTATTAAAGTTATCGTCGAGTTCTTGGTGAGTCACTTCTTGTACTTTTTGTATTTGTGTTGTATCACACTGTGAATGGGTATATAAAAAATGTGGACATTTGCTATTGCTTTTCTCAACTTCAATGTCCATTGTGTTTTGGCGTAGGATAAAGTTAAATACGGGAAGAAAACCAAGGCCGCCAGCCACACAATATATTCCACCTCCTCGCTAATTTTTTTAGCTTTCTCTGAAACTTTCTCGCCGAGTCTGCCATGTTGGTATTATGTAACTGAACAACGTACGAGTCCTCACAGTGACGTCACGCAGCTCATTTGGCCGCGCGGCAAATGGGACAGGTTTTTAGCATAAAGTAGTCCATTTGAATGGCGAAAAGGAGACCTTTCCGAAGGCGGAACTGAAAAATAAATATACTCTTGATAATCAGAAAAGAATGAACTTTATTATTCTGCAATAAAATAGAGATGCAAAATTTGGTTTCATAAACACTTTAAGGAAAGTTCATGGCCGAGTGCTCGTTGCCGCGTTATTGTCTTTCTGAATTCTAATGAAGCATAATCTGAAACTAGCTCATTCCCCCCAAAAAGTTAAAACGGACCCCATCTATGATTGAAATTCGTAGAATGTTTCATCGCAATTGCTGAATATTGGAAAATATCTTCCATTTGCAGGTTATAAATCATGACTATTCCGAATGCAAAACGTTTAAATTACTGTGTGAAGTTTGGTTTCAGTCAAGATTTAGCTAAAACTACCCTATTTTCAAATAAAAACGGACACCACTTCCCTTTAATACATCGCACCAAGCTTTGGTATGAAGTATATTTATTATCTAAAGAAGCATTTGCAGCCTATAAATCGAGGACAGTTTATGTATAAGTGAAACAAAACCGCCTTTTAGTGGAAGAGGTCGACTGATTTTGCTCCATTCTCTTGTAATCAGATCGAAGATTTTGAACTTACCGCGCGCTTCAATGATCACAGAATGTGCAAATTAGGTAATTAGACAATAGAGTGTCCAGTCATTCTGCGCGATGAACACGAGCGACTTAAAGTAAGCCAGGGTATCCTAGGATAACACAGGTAGCCCAAAAATACTAGGATCCAAATACTAAGATGATCTGTTCTAAAACTCCACATGAGTCAGGACATGAGTGAACACGAGTGCACAGCGGTTCATAATTTAATTAACAAAAAAATATAATAAGCAAATATAACTATAATTGTTTTATCGGGTTGCCTGTGTTATCAGTGCGGTACCCTATTTTTGTATTTCCGGGATAGCTGTGTTATTCTAGCTTGGCTTAGTTGTGTCGGGTTACTTGTGTTTTAAGTCAGGTACCCTCTCTTTGTATTTTCGGGCTACTTGTGTTCACATCGTTATTAGCTGCACACAGCCATATCACTATGAGTACACACGCACAATCAGTCGAACTAAAGCCTAAAATCAATTCAATATCTATGCAAAGATGTATTCGAAATAAATAAATTGTGCTATTTAATTTTTCTATGTTACGCGTCTATGAAGAGAAAAGCTGAAACCTTCCTCACAGCCTCCGCTCAGACGACTCAAGTCTGTTTTTTTTGCTGGAAAAACGGCTCCTAATTACGAACCATTGTTTTCTTCAATAGATGGTTTGCACTCAATCCCCAGGGATTCAAATGACAAAGGGCATGGCGGTCATGTTGGTGTACAGAACAAAACGAGCTAACGAAGAATCTATTGTTAACTGTACACCAACATGGCGGCTATGACGTAAAATGCAAAGGGAATATATGGGGAAATTTCCTTGAATTGAGTCCCCACACAACCTAAATTTATCAGCGGAGAATCGAACATGAAAACTAATTTTCTCTTCAAAGACGCGCAACACAGACAAATATAATAGCAGAACTTATATATTTAGAATACATGTTTGTTTAGATGTTGTGAACACAAATAGAACACGAGTGAATACGAGTGCACGCAAGTAAAACACGAATCAACACGAACAACTTCACGTAAGCCAGGGTACCTAGGATTACACAGGTAGCCCAAACATACTAGGATCCAAATACTAGTAGGATCTGAAATATAACTCCACGATTCAGAACACGAGTGAACATGAATGCACTAGCGCTTCATGATTTAATTAACACAAAATCATAATCAGAATAAAAATGGTGTTATCGGCTTAGTTGGTTCGTGATATAATTGGTATCAGTGTGTGCCGTGGTTACCTGTGTTATCCTATTGTTATCAATGCGGTACATTACTATACCCTATGTATTGTCGGGCTATCTGGGTTATCCCAGGGGAACGCATTGATCATGAATAAAATTGTGTTATCGGCTTAGCTGTTCCGGGTTACCTGTGGTCTTTGTATTTTCGGGTTACCTGTGTTGTCCTATTGTTATCAATGCAGAACGGTGACCGGTACGGTACTATACTCTATGTATTTTCGGGCTAACTACAATCTAGATTTATCAGCGGACATTCGAACATGAAAACTAACTTTCTCTTAAAAGACGCGCTACACAGAAAAATAAAATAGCAGAACATAATTGTCTTTTGAATACACCTTTGTACAGACGTTGACATTGTTCGAAAGCTGAACCATAGTTTTTTTAATCTATTTGTACCGACGAACGTGAACTAACGACAAAATGTGTGAATGCAAGGCTGACTTCCAGTTACCTTGCGTGACTTGGCAAATTAATAAGTTTTCTATTAGGCTTTCACTATACGAGCGGATGACCTTGCACTAGTCTCGTTTCAGTCTATGGCGGTGAGACTAACCGTACTAAACAGCGTCAAACAAAGCTAGCTTTTTAATAGTCCCCTTTAGTTTATTTCTTCAACCAGAAAACGAGCACAGCATTTCAGTTGGCATACACTGAAAACATCTGCTTAACTAAGATGTGTAAAAATCTTAGCGGATCATGTAAATATTCCGCTTGGCTCAATGCCCGGGCTCAATGAAGGTTTCTGCCGTCAAAGTTCTTTCTTTTTTTCCAGTTTTCCCCATATTAACAGACATGTATAATGTATCGAGCTCTCAATCCAGTAGAAAGATTCTGGTTATTCTGCCGTAAAACATGCCTCTGACCCAAATTTAGGTTGTATTGCATAATTGCCCACGATGGAATAGAGTTCTGACAATGACTCATTGAAATTGATATCTCCTTGTCTCGCCTAGTCTGAGAGCTTTGAACTTTCTTATCTGAGCGCGCCTGACGAAATCTAACCTTTGATTATAATTCGATACCCGTTGATATCCAAACGTGTTTGGATATTGTATTTCGCTTACGTTTCTAAATATACATTGGATCTGTCCAGACAGCGCAGATCGCATGTATTACGTTGTTCATGTATTTTTATGGTCAATAACAGTTCCTTTACAAGAATTATAAGGTTAGAAAGTAGTTAAAATTACCGATAGCGCCTCGAAGTCTCACGCGTTGCTCATTCCACATTCCCATAGTGGTAATTATTCTGTGATGATTTTAGGTAATGTTAACAGTGTTAAATAAATCTATAACGTTTAATGCGCATGCCTCCTGCTTTATCGCTCGATCACAGCATCTCCGACCCACATTGTTATCGGCAAAGGTATGAACTGATCAACTTCTATAGATAGGAAAATAATAAAAACAAGAAGCTGCACGCAGCTTGAACTCCGGCGTATCTTTTGTAACTGGGATGATCTCATACACCTGCGTGTTTGGCACATTACAACGCACAATCAGATATGAAAGTACGCACACAGTCGATCTCATATAAAACTCCACACGAGTCAGAACACGAGCGACTTCAAGAAAGCCTGGCTACCCTAGGTTAACACAGGTAGCCCGAAAATACTAGGATCCAAATACTATGATCATCTGATCTAAAACTTCACATGAGTCAGGAAACGAGTGAACACGACTGCACAGCGGTTCATAATTTAATTAACAAAAAATGTTGTAATAAAAAATATCAGGAGTATAATACACAGGAGTGTTCCTGTGTCCTTGTGTTGGCCCCTAACACAGTGGATGGTGTGTTTATTTATAGCCGTGAAGTTCTGGTATGCAATTACGTTGTCTTTTGTTCTCTTTTGCACGCAGCTTGAACTCCGGCGTATCTTTTGTAACGCGGATAATCTCATACACCTGCGTGTTTGGCACATTAAAACGATATGAAAGTACGCACACAGTCGATCTCATATAAAACTCCACACGAGTCAGACACAGACTGCATTTTAAGACTCCGGCTGCTGCCATAGCAGCGCCGGAGTAATAAAAAAAAAAGAAAGTCAGACTGCATTTTAAGACTCCGGCCGCTGCCATAGCAGCGCCGGAGTAATAAATGCCCCTCGCGTCTACGTTCTAATGTTCTGTAACCTAGATACTCTAGCGCTTCATCACTGCTGTCCATCCGCATAACACTGCGTGCTGCGCGCCTCTGTATTCATACTCCCACAGCGGTTCCATACAGCATCAGTAATCAAGAATAGGGAGAACAAACGAAAAAAACGTGTTTGGATCCCCTGGTAAAACACTAGCTCTCGTTTTTTATATATTACATCCAACACCGGGACTATTTTCTACTTAACAAATTTCATTTAAATAACATGCAACTCACTAAATACAAAACAAGCACTAAGTATGATGTCGTAAAAAAGGACTTTTATGCCGGTATAATTCTATATTAATTTGCTCAAAATTATTCCAACATAATGCATCAAAACCTAACCTCGGGGAATAATGGTATTCATTTATATAGCGCAAATTCTATATGAATATATCCAAATGCGCTTCACAACGTTATTTTTGTGATACGGACTGCTATTGTGGCGCAATGTGCTGCCGTGCAGTTTACAATCATGAGTCACTGTTTGTACTTCAGAATACCAGGCTGTTGTGTCGGGAGACAATCCCCTACTCTTTCTCGAAATAACACAACAGGTTCTTTCACGTCTC
Source organism: Actinernus sp. WN-2022 (assembly GCA_030867875.1). Lineage (NCBI taxonomy): Eukaryota > Metazoa > Cnidaria > Anthozoa > Actiniaria > Actinernidae > Actinernus > Actinernus sp. WN-2022. The sequence goes on along the minus strand of JAOWCC010001679.1, from coordinate 51,550,017 downwards.
CCTCATCTAGATTAGAAGAGGTAGGAGACAAGGCCAACGGCTTATACGTCTCCGCCCAAGGACGCGGCCGGGATTCGAACCCCTGACCTCCCGCACTCTAGAACGTGCTGTACCAACTGAGCTAAGCAGTGAGGCAGAGTAGCCCTCTTTCGATACAGTGCACTTAGTTTAACATGGCGCGGTTTTCTTTGTTCATTTCGGGGGAATATCTCGAAACCCGTGCCAAGTTCCAAAGACCGAGGGAATCTCGCAACATATTCCCCTCATACTTACCTAGTACTAAGTTCTACTTACTCTTTACATACGGAGAAGTATATATTTAATGAGAACATGAACAAAACAGTACGTGCCCTGAGTGGCACTCGATCCCTTGGTTACTGGTCTTCGATCCTGCCTACTACACTACAACTTCATTGGTTGAAAGCACCGAGAAAAAAAGACAATTATTAGCCCTATGAACGGTAATGTCATGCAACAATAAACCAGGCAATCAATGCCTCCTAATGATTTATGAAAAGAGACACTGTTACGACGTACAACGATAAAACCTCGACATAGCTATTTATCGGCCTTCCGATCGGGGGTTATGCGATTTATTCACCTCGGGCTGCGCCCTCAGTGAATAAATCACATATACCCCCTCGCTTCAGGCCAATAACCTACTTATCATGCATAAATTAAATGTATTCTGTTATCCGAAAAAAAAAAAAAAATCTAATTTACCCTAGAGCCTCATATTGAAACCTTTGTGCGTGACAAGTGAAGCGTGTATCGAAAGTGGGCTATTTCATTTGCCAATAAACTATTCCATTACAGTTCCTACCGCCATTGTCATGTAAAGTATGAAAGTGCACGAAACGAGGCGTGACTCGAGCGATGCTATGACAGTCAAAGTACTGTAGATAGAAATATTACACGATTGAACGGCCGAAAATGTCTCTATAATTTTCTTGTTTGTTTTATATTCGCTGACACGTCACCGTTGACCTCGTTTTCATGAGCACCTCACATTAAATATTCAAAATGGCTGAAGGAAGTGTGAACGGGAGTATTGCCATACAAATAACAACTAACAATCAAAGGACAGTTCAAACAAGAAAAGAAAATTAAAAACTTAAGTATTGTTTAAAATGTTGCATTTATTGACTCATGATTAGTGCAGCATAAATTACCATCTAATTACACATCTACTGAATCATCTAACTAATTCAATTAATTAGTGCAGCATAAATTACCATCTAATTACACATCCACTGACTGACCTAACTAATTCAATTAATATCAATTAATTTACTATGTGCTAATTTATTTTATTTTATTTTACCCTAGAACTTACTTGATTTCAATCCTAAATTCAATTCACATTTTTCCTTCGTAAATGTTCTGGGACCATACATTTCTTAAACACGTATTTATACACTTGTTTGAAGGAAGGTTTTTGTAAAAACCGTACAAATAATCAAACTCTCTGATTTATGCATTCTCAAGGGACATATGATAAATTTGCTTAGACATTTTGCTTAGCCTGCAAAACAACCATCTCTTTTCAAGGGCCAAAAGCGAGACCCCATGGGAGATGTCTGCGATTGGAGCAAAAAATTTCATACTGACAATGTATTCCACACAAAGACAAAAAAAATCCCAACAAAGCTCACTACAGTTATCTTCTTTGTTTCTGCCATGTTGTTTATATAAAGTTGATATATGTTTCCATAATTCATGAAAACTTAATGAAATGGCCAATCAGCAAATGGATGAGTATACATCATCAGTATGGAATTTTTGCGTTTGAATATCAGACGTCTCACTTGGGGGGCTCGCTTTCAGCTCTCGAATAGAGACGGCTGTTTTTGCAGTCAAGAGTTTATTATATCACTGAATTGGGCCTGTCAGAGTAATACCACCGATTTCACATTGTTATATCAAAATGATGAGAGCAGTAACTGATTTCAAAATTATTAAAATTATTAAAATATAATTATGTGATCTAATTATAATAATTACTGGGATAAAGTTTTATGTCTATTTTTACGACAATGTTACGACTCTGGTTCATTGGTATTTACTTGACATTTTTGAAATAGTTCTCCTGTAGATACTCCTTCACTTTTGGCCAGATTACATTCGTCTCAGTTCCGGAAAACGACTTCAAGTTGCCAGTTTTGCTGAAAAATATGTTCAGACAAGAAATATAAATATTACCAATGCTTCATATTTAATCAAACATGACAGAGACACACCCTAAGTAATGCTCCGACTAAGAACTGTAGTAAAAGACAATAGGTTGTGGCAGTGGGAATATCCCCACATACGATTTTGCTTGAATATGCCTTAAGTGCTGTATGAGATGTTTACAGTTCAAACTATTGGCCCTTTTTACTGTGAAAACTCAAAGTAGCCACCATCCAGCCAATTGGAAAGGGAGAAAACAAAAGCTCTTTCACTCGCAAATTTTTATAAATTTCCCCACATACAATATTCTTTGAAATTAAACCATAGTTAGTGTGATCAACAATTATAAATTAACATTTCAAAAAATATCGAATTAAAATATGTTATTTCCAAGCTTTTCTAATAATTACCAGTAATTAAACCATTTCTAGACCCTCATCTCGATCTATAGTCTTTCCTTCTGACTCTCTCTTGATCCAATATTGCATTCAAATCTACTAAAGCCTTCAGAGCTTATATACTTATCATATACAATCACTAAAATACTGCAGCACTGATGTACTTTATACCTGTAGTAGTCTATTAGGGGTCGACGTATCTCTTCTTCATACTTCTTGAGGCGAGCCTCGACCGTCTCAGCCTAAAAAACACATTTGTAAAAACAATTGTACGAATTCAACATGTATTATTTACTGAAGATAAATGTCAGCATGTATAATATGCAGGCACCTTAGGATTAAAAAAGGAGGATGAAGCTGTTTTTTATTTCTTCTTTTTTCTGGCATTCAAAAGGACTTGGTACGATTCAATTCAATTCCATTTTTATTTTTGAGGATGTTTGGGCATATAGTTACTGTGTGATGAGCTTTTCTGTCACTTTTATAGCAGTTCATGTAGTCAATCCACGAAATATCTGACCAGTTTATTCTTAATCAGACTTTATGCTTAATATGTTATATAATAAGAAAACAAAGAAAAAAGGAAGCTGTTTCAAAAATAGTAAACGCTCAGGGACGATAAACATGTAAATCTTTTTACTTGGCCTTAGGCATCTATAGGCATTAGATTTTTCTCCACTTACCCAACTGCTTTGAATTCTGAGTTTTTCATTTCAGTCCCTTAAATTAACACTTCCTGGACAGTTCAAACACACATTCATTTCCCACTTTTAAGCTAGTTTTTTGTTGGCTTTTTATTTACATGTAATATTTAGAATGCAAGCATTTAAGTCAAGCGCCAAGTAGTCTACAGCGGTGTAGCCAGGATTTTTTGGTAGTGACGCACAATTGTGAATTTTCAACTCAAAGGGTCAAACCCCCCCCCCCCCCCCCCGCTCCACCCCCTAAAACAAGCTACTTTTTTTTCTTTCAAAAATGTTCGAGTGACGCACGTGCGTCCGGGCAGCTACGCCCCTGCCCTAATGTCGTACTGTAAGCGGGAGACTGGCTATGGCTGGCTGGCTGGCAGGCGTACGATTGCCATCAACGAACATCACAAAACATGACTTAGTGGGGGTAGACTAGAGTCGGTAAAGGAAACTCCAGAAATACAGACATGGAACTCTTTAAAGGTTTTTTTCGTTGAATGAGTGAAAAGCTAAAGATAGACTTGATACATGATCGAACCACTTGGTAGATTGAACCACTTGGTAGAACTCACTTTTTTATGGTTCTTGGCTCTCGCCAAAAACTACAGACTCAGAAAAATGGTACCATCGGCGTTCATATTGAGGGCAAAGAAATAAAAAAAGTGAGTTCTACCAAGTCCCTGGGGGTCTATATAGACGACACGTTGTCCTGGCGGAAGCATATCAATGAAGTATCAAAAAAGATAGATTCTGCCATTGGCGCGCTAAAGCGCGTTAGGCCCTTTATAAGTAGAGCCACCTCGGAAAAAATATACAAGGCCTTGATTGAACCACACTTTACCTACTGTTGCTCAGTCTGGGATGGCCTTAGCCAAGAACTGAATGACAAATTGCAAAAATTGCAAAACCGAGCCGCCAGGGCTGTAACTAAATCCAGCTATGACACTAGCTCTCAGCCCCTGATTGATATGCTTGGCTGGGATAATGTGACAACCTATCGAAAAAAACACAAAAAGTATTGATTATGTATAAAGCAATGCATGATCTCGCCCCAACTTATCTTCGGGATCTCTTCTCAATTCGAGACTCAAACTATGATCTCAGAGACTCCGAGGGTAAGCTAACTTTACCGAAACTGAGGACTGACTATCTGAAGCGTAGCTTGAGCTAAGTGGAACATTCCTATGGAATAATCTTCCGCGTGACATAAGAACAGCGCCTTCCTTGAAACAATTTAAAAGAGGCGTTAATGCTCTGTTCTAATGATCGGACTTCCACACGGCAAACATGTAAAGCAGTTTATTAGTAATTCTTAGGATATTTAGTATATTTTATGTACTCCATTTTACTGATTGTACAACTGATGTTTTACCGTGTTAAAATAAAATAGTCTGTCTGTCTGTAATCTAGTATGTTCGCTGTTTGTCGTTTCTCAAAGCGTATTGCAAATTAAGCCTGAAACTGTGACCCAACAGCGATACCCCAATGAGGTAGTGTAGCTTTCAAGCGATTTGTTTAAATCCTAAAAAAAGTTATTAGCTTCTCTCTAAAGTAAAGAGCATTACAATATATTTCATTCTGTGGCCGTATTTCTGGTACAGCCTCTAAAATGTGCGAGCTGAGCATGAGCAGTTTTCGATAGGAACTGGCGGCCAGCATTGTATTCCATGCAGTGAGTCTCAACTACAGAAATATGTAAACAGTTTCCTTCAAGAAGAAAACTCAGAAACACTGCTAAGGTATTTTGAGGCTAACTAGGATATTTTGCGGAATAAAATGATTTACATATCCAGTCTATAAGCAAGTTTATAAAGTTAATGAATTTCACATGTAATTCGCTCGCGATGGTGTTCGGCAGGTATTTTACAGGGGTAAGGGGTAAGAGGTGGGGGTAGGATGTAAGGGTTAAATGGTATGTTTTTACTTTTACGTGAAGATCAAAGGCTTCAAGGTCAAACAGGATGGCAAGACATTTTTACAAGGAAATGTCGAGTTACTGTGATATTTCGTTTCATATTGAATGTATCGCAACCAAACTTTATGTGCTGATACAAAAGTAGCATAGAAAGATTGTTAAGAACTGTCAGGGTTCTACACCATACAATTGCAGGTATGTATGTAGCCAGTAGCTATGACTCCCAAGTTTTAGTGGCCGGGTATTCTGAAGTTGTACCACAATCTCATACAAACCTTATAATTTAAAACACAAACAGAGCAGTTATTGTGTTTTCGAGTTTAGCATAACAAGTGGCATTCGAAGTCATGTGACGACCACCATTGTTATTTATTTAATTCGTTTATTTATTTTTATTTTTTCTCAGTCTGCATTTTATACCCAGTCTGCAGTCTACACTGACCGTTTGTAAACTGTAAAACAATGAACTGCGAGGTAATGGCACGTGTTTATGTTTCATTAGAGTAGATAAACGAGTATCCACCGAGCTATAAGGCTTCTCCTACTAATTAGAATAACTTCTTGAAATCTTTTTCAAAGAGTTCAGTGGGGAATATAGTTGTTTCTGGAGATTTTAATTCGCAACACTGTTCCCACCACTTGCATTCTTTCAACACTTTTTAAAGGGTGTTGACAACTGACTATCTCAGTCGGTTGGATGGAGAATGAAGGGGTGCGGAGTATGGAATATGCGGAGTATGGAAAGTGCGGAGTGTGGAAATTGGAAAATATGGAGTGTGGAAAATGAGGAGTGTGAAAAATGGGGAGTATGGAAAATGGGGAGTATGGAAAATGGCGAGTATGGAAAATGAGAGTGTAGAAATTGCGGAGTGTGGAAAATGCGGAGTGGAGGGAAAATGAGGAGAAATAATCAAATAATTTCCCTGGATGAACACGAACACGGTTGTGTAAACAATCGAATGAAAGAATGAGGGTGTATCGGGATATGAAACTCACCATAGGCAAAAACGTATCCCACGACTTGAAAAAGCGTATTGACATGGGCAAATAATTATGCAAAGTTTTACCTTCTTGCATATCGAAAACGTTATAGGCGTAAAGTTTGAAAATTTATGCAGAAACATTTTATGGTAGGCATAGGTTTCTGCTTAAATTTTCAAATTTTGCAAGGCCACAACTTTACACAACAGTTATCTATCTCCCTAAAAAATTACACAGATGCTAATATGCTCTACAAGCCATGGAATTAGTTTTTGCCTCGAGTTTTATTTACCCCTCTGAAAAATCTTCATACGTTCAGTGTCTTCAGTTAACTCGGTACAGAGCGAGATTTTTATATTTGTTTGACTTGTCAATACCTCGCCGCCATCTTGACCGCCAACAGGGCACTGAGCCACCCATGGCATGCACGATTCGACACAGAGGCCACAATAAAAAAAATGATTTCGTTACGCCAAATACCTGAAATACCTTGTCCAAACCGCAAATCCCCCCCCAAAAAAAAATCACCATGTACTACTGACATGACTCGGTTAGGAGGGTTACCCTAGTCATGTAAACCTGGGCTATCTTTGACCCGGGAGCTAGGGTAACCCTAACGCCTTGCATGTAAACAGGTCCTTAGAAAATACAGTCCTAGAAAACAGACCATGAACGGACCACCAAGAACAAACAAATCATGAACAGACTGATTGTATCATTTCATATCACGTCAGGGTCAAAGGTATTAATTATGAGAGAGAACATGTTTATTAGAGTTTGCCACCCATAGCTCTCTTATCAGTCATACCACATAAAAATTGCTTAGATTACATAAAGTGGCAAAACAAATCCTCGCTACTCATGTGTTCGACAAAGTACCGAGATAACTGAAGACACTGAACTGTACGTATTAGGGGTTTTCAGAGGGGTAAATAAAAACTCGAGGGAAAAACTACATTTGTAATTCCATGGCTTGGAAGAGCATATTAGCATTGTGTAATAAAAAAATTGCAAAATTAGAAAATTTAAGCAGAAACCAAGACAAGGCTTTACCTACCATAAAAGGTTTCTGCATAAATTTTCAAACTTTATGCCTATAACTTTTTCGATATGCAAGAATGTAAAACTTTGCATATTTGCCCATGTCAATATGCTTTTTCGAGTCGTGGGATTAGTTTTTGCTTATAGTGAGTTTTCATATCCTGATACACCCTCATTCTTTCATTCGATTGTTTACGCAACCGTGTTCGTGTTCATCCAGGATAATTATTTGATTATTTCTCCGCATTTTCCCCCCACTCCGCATTTCCCCCACTCCTCATTTTCCCCACTCCTCATACTCCACACTCCGCACCCCTCATTTACCATCCAACCATCTCAGTCACATAAAGAAGAAGAATGTTTCTTTTACTAACCTTGACGTCGCGTCCTCTTCGTTTGATTCCATGTTTGGATTTAGCGTTAATTAACAGCATACATAGAACGCCTGCTACAAACCCCTTTTTTTTTTGATGGTGGGAAAATATATACATAAAAAAATTGTGGGGAGGGGGTAGGCCACGTTTTGTCCACACCCCTTTTAAAATCAATCTATCGTGACTAGCTTCAAATTGTCGATTTCAAGGCTACCAAACGGCCAGTAAGAAAAGAAAATGGTGGGAAAATCATCTTATTGTCTTGCTTGAACTGTTTCCCTTTTCGTTCGCGTTTACCAGGCGAGGAAACACTACTAATGAGAGCACAAACTCAAATTGCATTCAAACGGTCTGTCAAAACTGTCTCGACCAGTCGCTTTATCAAGCCTGTAAAAATTAACTTTGAGTAAAGTTAGAAAGTTAAACTAGAGCTCTTGGAAATTGTCAAATTGTAGCTGAAATTATTCAGTTTTGTGTGAAGAGTTGACTTGAACTTGACTCGTACTTCACTCGACTTTGAGGCCGCCTAAATAAACTCCATGCCAAAGATCAACATGCTTTAAAATTCACTCGAATTCCCTGACAGTTCTTATCAATCTTTCTATACTTCTTTTGTATCAGCACAGAAGTTTGGTTGCGATACATTCAATATGAAACGAAATATGAAAGTAACTCGACATTTCCTTGTAATAGAAATGTCTCACCATCCTGAAATGGTGCAAAGGGAAAGCTGGAATTTCATGATTCTCACCTTATCATCCTCTCGCTGAATAATGGGTTGACCAGTGACATCATCTTTACCCTGTACATTTTTGTTAAAATAAAATACATAAGACAACAGCTCTACCAAATGTGAAATTATTTTCTGGACAAAAGTATGATGTGCATCATACAAACATGTGGACATGAGCACAATAATATTGATCCTGACATGGTCATGCATACAAATCAATTTTTACAATGTATTCTGACAAACACGAAGCTTTGCATTATTATATTTATTATTACACAGACCGAGAACTCAAGGTCAACCAACACTTTGCGTTTTATGCCACCCGCTTGACGTCAATCATAAACATTACTGCAACGGCCTCCTAAAAGAAACTCAAAATCACAGCAATCCTGAAGTGGTTGGCAAGTGGAGGTAAGTGGTCGGTAGGTGGTCGGTAGGTGGTCGGTAAGTGGTCGGCCGTCCACTTACCGACCACTTTTTCTATGGTGAGATTGTTCACTTTAGCCAAGACTCCATAAGGCTTGCCCTGACACTAGCAAACAAAATATCACTATAAAAATACCCGTTGAACTTCCAAACCAAAACCTAAGCTTGAGGCACTGAGCAAGAATCGAACCCGAAGAAACAACTTCTCAATCGAAGGCGGATGACGTACTCTAATGATAAGCATGCGCAGAGTTACCAGAAGTCCTTGATTCGTGGACTTCCGGAATCGGATTCTTCCATATTTTTTTTCGTTGAGCATGTGCAGTAAGAAACAAATGGGGTCTGGGTACGAGATTGGGTCTTACGTTGCACGTTGAAGTACGCCATGACTGTCTCCGGTTAGCATTGCTTTAACCTGTTCGAACAATATGACACTCCGGTGTCCACTGAAACTCTGCATCATCCTTAATGAGCGCTCTCAATGGTGATGTCACCTGTGCGAATCCTTCCATGAAGTCGGCATTTGCACCACCAAAGAACAGGAAGGATCGTTCCTCTGTTGTTGATTCTGGAGGTCCAGCTGCCTTTAAAGCCGCGACCTTATCCGGGTTAGGTGATATGCCCGAAATGCTCGAAAACACCTTGCCAAAGAACTTCACTTCTCAGAGATTGAACAGGCTCTTCTTCAGGCTAAGCCTCGGCCCGTGGTTCCTACGTAGCTGCATTACGTGCCTTAAGATTGCTAATGGCCTTTGGCTCAAGTGCCACCACCTTACAAATCTTCTCGTTGAAAACTTCCACAGCGCTATTGACTCCAAAATGCAGTCTCCTGAGCGTTTAAGCCCGCAGTGCATGTAGAAGGTTGTAAGCTTTCTGCGGCTACATGCATGTAGCTCTAGCTGCATGTAGCCATCGTTCATGTGTATCGCCCCATTGAGCCTCATTTCCAGTTCCCTTAAGGTGGGAATGGCATGCCTGGTTCTCGTTATGTACCAGTTGGCGCCAGTCATATCCAATCTTGCTCAGATGTTTTCTTTCTTCGGTGTTAAGACCACGTTGCTGCAGCATTCCGTCGGCTCGTCTCTTACATCTCCTCTATAATGTCAAGTTCATGCCATTTGTCTAGTTTTCGTCGAACTTGTCTTTAAGAGCGGATGTTAGGAAAAACCAGACAAATTTTCAATTTTGCGGCAAGGTTCGGAAATTCGATTTCTTTCATATTTCAAAGTCAGATAGGCTAAGGTATAACCAAAAGCACTGTGCACTTTTTTAGGGAAAATATCTTTTTATTTCCAAGAAAAATGCAATTAACTAAATTCAATCGAAATGACTGTTTGAGACGCCAAATTCTGACACGAGTTTGACGGTCTCGCATACCAAAACAAACAGTCCTCTAGTCTTAAAAACACCCAAATCGTGTTCTACGATATCTAAATATTTAGTATTATACCTTTGAGAAATATTGTATTATTCTTTACATGAAATTTTTTTTATTCAGAAGGCATACATTTCACGTTGATAAAAGTATCTCGTAAATATAATTAATTTTCACCATGTGCTAAACCTTGGAATGGATCAAGCTTCAGGTTTTTTGAATTATCGAAAGATTATCTCTCGATTACTGTAGCGATTTCTTTGGGCAAATAATTGTGCGTGACGCTAGAGCTGTTCAAAGTCTGTTGAAAAACGTACATATTTGACCTTGAGAGGTCAACTATCTATCTACGGGTCCAGCGCATTTATGCCTATTTCACACTTCTAAACAAATCAGAGGTTCAGAAAATACACTAGAAAGGCCATTTTAAAAAGTTCTAACCTTATTCGTTGTAGAAATCAGATCCGGAGATATTACCCGAGTACTGGACACAAAATGACATAGCAATTCGTCTTAATACAATTCCAAACTAGAGTGAATTGAGCTCGGATTTTCCCACGGAGCCAGAACTAAGGTCAACATAACCGCTAAGCCAATCAGCACCCGCTATGAGGCACCAGCCAATCAGCGACTGGTTACAGCATTCCTGTAACTATCCACGTGACCTAGAACACGATTAACTCATCCGTAGTACAGACCACCTTTTCCTTCATTTGAAGGGATTACGGAGGTCTGTGTACAGGCTATTATTAAGCGCCGGTCTGTTGTGCGTGAGGTCACGGGTTCAAACCCCGGCCGGACCAACACTCAGGGTCTTAAAATAACTGAGTAGAAGGTGCCTTTGTGAAACAATTCGTTCACGAGCTGCAAATGGTTAGACCTTCACATCTTCTCGGATAAGGACGTTAAATCGTAGGCCCATCAGTGGATGAAGAGCCACCTCGTGGATATGCCACTGATAATGCCATTATTATTATTATTATTATTATTATGACGTTAGGCATGTTACGACATTTATTTTTATAAACGGCACAAAGAATGGAAATGATGTTTGATTTGTTAGTGCCCATTTTATAGCACTTCAGAACAACGAACGATTAAATGAATACCTAGACTGATCAATCGATAGTCTGATAGTACCGGAGAAGTATGGGACCACCCAACTCCCACCCTCACCCTTTGTTTCTACGGCATTTCGCAATATAATTAATATTTATCCGGAATTCACAGCAACCAGAATTTTATCAACAATATATTTAAAAAACGATTATAAGCTCCTTTTCTATTAAACATCCTAACTGAACATATCTGAATTTTCTGATGATTGACGTAAAACCCCTCCTCCGCGAAAACAGAACATGCTAAGTAATTAGCATAATTGCCATTGTTTTAAGAGTGTGCAACTTGAGATCGGGAAGAAACGCCGACACGTTGGTCGTATTGTGGCAGTTTAAAGGTCTCAAAACTATAACGAGAGTGCACTCCAAATCGAAGAACATTTAGCAACCTGTGAATTGGTTGTTGTGCATGACGCTGAACTACGTCGAAAGTCAGACAAAGATTGTTGTTCCAATTCAACCGTTGACAGCTTTTAGTATAGATAGGCAACTGAAGAGAACGACAAAAGAATCACACAAAAACAGTCTCCTGATCTGATTTCTACAACAAATAAGGTTAGAACTTTTTTAAATGGCCTTTTTAGCGTATTTTCTGAACCTCTAATTTGTTAAGTAGCGTGAAATAGGCATAAATGCGATAGACAGTTGACCTCTCAAGGTCAAATATGTACGTTTTTCAACAGACTTTGAACAGCTCTAGCGCCACGCACAGTTATTTGCCCAAAGAAATATTTACAGTAATCGAGAGATAATCTTTCGATAATTCAAAAAACCTGAAGCTTGATCCATTCAAAGGTTTAGCACATGGTGAAAATTAATTTTATTTACGAGATACTTTTATTAACGTGAAATGTATGCCTTCTGAATATAATTATTTTTCATGTAAAGAATAATACAATATTTCTCAAAGGTATAATTTATACTAAATATTTAGATATTGTAGAACACGATTTGAGTGTTTTTAAGACTATATGACTGTTTGTTTTGGTACGCGAGACCGTCAAACTCGTGTCAGAATTTGGCGTCTCAAACAGTCATTTCGACTGAAATTAGTTAATTGCATTTTTCTTGGAAATAAAAAGATATTTTCCCTAAAAAAGTGTACAGTGCTTTTGGTTATACCTTAGCCTATCTGACTTTGAAATATGAAAGAAATCCGACCATTGCCGCGATATGTTTGATTTTTCCTGACATCCACTCTTAAGTGGTATTGCTTTTGATTTCTCCGTTTCTGAACTACTCCTTCGGTGCTTGGTTCTACATTGTAATTTCACAGTTACCCTTTCAGCTTCCCAATGTCAGTGAACACATCATTGTATTCCTTCACCATGTATGTTATCGATTGCCGCTGGCTGTGGCGTGCTCGTAGTGAGTTCTAGGTGGAACAAGACCCATACTCTCCGCTGCTTGACGACTTACTAGTGCGGTGTCACCCTGTCCCCTGACCACATTTTAAATATTTTTTAAATTCATATTTATTTAAATTATTTAAAAGTTTTTATATGACATGTTGATGTAACACTCAATACATAATGCACAGAAAACATAAACCTATGTATACCGCTAACTGTTCCTATTAAAGGATAGGTATATTTTTTTCCCATTTGTTGTAATGTTTTAATAATTTTAAATTTTTCTTTGCGATGTAAGTTTCAATATTATAGATATATTTTATATTGGCTTTAAACACTTTCGTGCACAGAATTGTATTTCCATTTATAAATTAAGTGTTTAGCAATCAATATAAGATGATTGATCAATACGAAATCCTTTCCAATATCAAATTTACCAAAAATGACATCTATTTCTGTTAAATTGTCTATGTTAAAATCATTTATCTTAAGCGAAGATAAAACATCGCCACAGAACATTTCTATAATATGACACTTATAAAGTAAATGCTCGATAGATTCTTCTTCATTTTTACAAAAAAGCACATAGGGGAATCTAGAATTCCAAAGCGAAAAAGTATAAGATACCGTTCAAGATTTTGTATTGAAATTCTCTCGTTTTTGTATCTAGAGTTATAGTGAATATATTTTTTCCAGTCAGTTTTGAGATCCGAACTATCTGTTTGGATGATATAAATTCTTTATAAACATTTTTTGTCGAGGCCGTTGTAAGATCTACTCTTTCTCCTGCTAGTGTAATCTGGATCGTATCAATAATTGCATCATTTAAACAATATTGATTTGTTTTGATGGTTGATCTCCATTGAGCAGGTATTGCATTAACCATACCGAATAGAGTTAAAAGATTTGCTGTTGTTAATTTTAATTTATCTATTAAGTGTCCTTGGAGAAATTTTTGATTTGTGGATAATTATTAGGTCTCCTATTTTAATAATATTCTTATTGTAAACATAACATGGTTTAAAATCTGACTTATTTTTAATGAGAATAAATCTATTGTTCCAGATAATTTCGTTTATGATGTCTTTATGTGAACTTGGTGATTTACAGTTAATGGCGGACCACGCATCCAGGCATTCTTTGTAGTAGGCTGGTATATTTATTGGGAGTTGTGCGGTGTCAAAGTTACACTGTAATAGAAATCTCCCTCCCACCATCTTAAGATAAAAATCCAAACAGAGCTTCCATGGATGTCTATAGCTTTCCAAATATTCCTTAATACATATTATTCTCTGGGCATTTATCATGGATTGGATATCCAGCATCTTTAGACCTCCCTCGTCAATATCATTTATTAGAGGCATGCGTTTAATTTTATCTTTTCCTTTCCAAATAAAGTCGTATATCAAAGTGTTAGCTTCTTTGATAAAATCTTTGGTAACTGGGATTAATCTCGCCCTGTACATTAATTTAGGTATAGCAAACGTTTCAACAATTTAAACTCTGCCTATATGAGTAAGCCCCCTCCACTTCCACATATTTAATGACTTTTTAATTTGTTTCAAGACTTTATCAAAATTTAATTTCCGTCTCCCTTTTTTCATCATAATAAAAATATACACCTAAAATGTTTACTGTAGTTTTAACTTTATGATTACTAAATTCGTTTTGAGGTAACGTTGATGTACCCATTCTCTTTATTTCAGTTTTTTCATCATTCACTTTTAAACCGGAACATTTTGTGAATAGCTTAACTAAGTTGAAAAGGTGGTGATATGCGGATTTGTTCTTTAAAAAACAAGTCATATCATCGGCAAACATCGTTAGTTTTGCTTCCTCATCTTCAATATTAATTCCCTGGATATCTTTGTTTTTCCTGATTTTAATTGCCAGAGATACTAGAACCATAATAAATAGAAGGGGTGAGAGAGGATCTCCCTGTCTAACACCACATTCTACCTTAAAATGCTTTGATACAAAGCCGTTATTTATAATACAGATCGAAGTATTCTTATAAATTGTTTTTACCCATTGTATAAATGAAGGTCCAACATTGAAGGCTTCCAATACTTTAACTAGATAATTGTGGTTAACGGAGTCAACCGCTTTTTCAAAGTCAATAGCAACGAGTATAACAGACACTTTAATCTCTTTCGTATACATCAAAATATCATCTATATTCCTCACCGCGTTGAAAATGGACCTTTCCTTTACGAAGGCATTTTGGTCATAGTGGATTATTTCAGGCAGAATTTTTTCTAGTCGTTTCACCAACACTTTTGAAGCAATCTTTGTATCAACATTTATTACTGAGATCAGTCGCCAGTTTTAAATATATCTTTTATCCTTGTCTTTCTTTTCTAGTAACATATATTATATATAATAGCTTGTTTTTGTGAGATGGACAGTTCACCATGTAGGTATGCGTAATTAAGACAATCAACCAAGCATGTTCCGAGTACATGCCAAAACACTTGATAGAATTCAATGGGGAGTCCATCATTTCCAGGCATCTTACTTTTTCAAAAACTTTAAAACGTTAAAACATTCGCTATAACTTAATGTTCCTTCACATACACTGTACCTCCCGTGATTCTTCGTTTAAAGTAGGAATGTTTGTGTCCCGGAGAAAGACATTTGTTATATCTTCATCGTAGAGGGACTCCATTCCACTATACAGTTTTGAATAAAATGTATGAAGTTCATTCATGATTATTTTCGGACTCGATATAGTTGTGTTAGTGTCTGTACATAATTTCCTGAGCTTTCTTTCTTTCTCGATCTCTCAAGATTCAAAAACATATTTGTTGCTTTTTTCACCTTTTTCATTCCATGTGGCTCTGGACCTTACAATTAGACCTTGCGTAATGTAGTCATACTGACTATGATAGTCCATCTTCAATCATTCGTACTCATTTATATTTGTAGAAGTAGGGTCAAGATCACATTTTGCTTCCCATGATTGTAGGTCACTTTTAATTCCGTTTAATTTTTCTCTTCTTTCCTTTGCTACATCGGAATGTTACTACATCGACTGTCTTCAAAATTTAGAGTGAAAGGCAAAGCTCTCGTTTGGCTTCATTCATACATTACAGACCGTACGCAGTTTGTACAGATTGACAGTGCTCGCTCCACTCTACGTTCTCTAAACTATGGAGTGCCTCAAGGTTCTGTCTTAGGGCCAATATTATATCTACTCTACACATCCCCACTGGGTGACATCATTCGCATGCATAACATGTCATTTCACCTTTACGCAGATGATACTCAGCTGTACACGACTTTTACCTGTAATGATGATGCTGAACTTGCTACTGCTACTAACGCCGGATTGAAACATGTCTTGTCGACATTAACAACTGGATGATTTTAAATAAACTTAAATTAAACACGAGAAAAACGGAACTTCTTCTCCTACATTCAAAATTTCGTAAGTCATCTGCCCTCCCCTCCATCACCGTAGGTACTGACACTATACGTCCAACCGACAAAGCTCACAACATTGGAGTGGTTTTTGACACCAATATGACAATGGTTAACCAAATAAATAACATGATAAAAGGAGCCTACTACCATCTCAGGAACATTGCAAAAATAAGAAAGTACATAAGTTATGACTCATTTGTCACCTCCAAACTCACTATTGTATGGTCTACCGACGGAAATATCAGATTGCCAAACTTCAAAACAAACAAAATGCAGCTGCTCGGATAATAGCTTCTCTTCGTAAATATGACCATATAACTGATACTCTGAGGAAACTGCACTGGCTGCCTATAGAGCATAGAATTGTTTTTAAAAGTAATTTAATCATTTTTAAGGCTTTAACTAATATATCACCTACAATGTAAGTATATATTTTAAAATTGTATCGTCCTTGCCGACAATTACGGTCATCGTCTGACAAGTGGCGTCTTATTGCACCAGACTATAATTTAAAAACCTATGGATGCCGAGCATTTTCAGTAGCTGCTCCCAGGTTATGGAATGAACTACCAATAGACGATCGGACGACAAAGAGTTACACACCACCCTACCCATATCATGTGACCTCTTCTGTTGACACTCAAACTTATTTTACAGGATGTTAGTATCCATTGTAGTTGAATAATGTCAATTGCATGTGAAATGACCTTATATTTTGGACAGGAGAATTTTTTACAGGTTATCTACAAATGTATGGTTGGAGAGCAAATATCCTAATTATGGACAACAAGAAGGTGTGGCTGATCACATGATTGGACTCATCAGCAACATGTCTCCCAAAAATGAAGTCCTAGCAACTTGAAGATAGATATTCTGTGCTTAACACAAATCTTTGCAATGAACTTGAATTTTCAACCATCCCCTCCAACCTTAGGTTTGGTTCTGAATTAGTGTCGAAATAAGAGAAGGCTAGGGAAGTACATTTTTGCCTGTAGCTCCTGTCTGGTAAACAATTATATCACAAAACTTGGCCAAATAACTCGTTACTTAGTGAATATCCAATAGGCTGATTCTGCAGGAAAAGACCAGACATTTATAGATTTTTTTTTTTTTTGCTTAACTCTTTACCGTCCGAGCCTGTAAATAGGAGACGCATGAGTCCGTTACTAGAAAAATTATTGCATCACGTCTAGACATGCTGGAGAGACGATGTTGCGATATTATGCGAAGGGATGTATGGCTTCAAAGTCAGAGCTATAACAGGGATCGCTCGACTCTTTCACTATGGAGAAAAGCCCATTTGTTTTGGCGATTGTTTCGTTTCTTCGATTTTCACGAATTTCGAGGAGCTGAAAATCGGGCTCAAAAAAACCTTTCCATTCGCACTTGAAATCAAGAGCAAACACAAAATAACCACTCAGTCGTTACAGTACCTTGTTTAATCTTTCCAACCAGCAGGTTTGTTTTCACAAAACACACCAAGCGACGGTGAACCACACCGATGTTTGCACTGCATTTCACTCGACCACATTTTCCTGCTCCCACCTCCGATTGCATGCTGGGTAATGGACACAAATTCCACAACGGGTCCCCCCCTCTGGGACTCCGGTGGTTTTTTTTTTATAAGACTTTTACCCCTACAGCCAAGAGCGGTGAGTTGGAAGTCTCAAGCCGTTGCTTTAAAGTGACAAAAACACATCCTAATAGGTTGAGCAGGGGTAAAAGAATGCCAACTGCAGGATTTCAAGGATTTCATTGAATAATTTTTTCCCGTGTCTGAAAGCACAAACACAACGGAAAAAGCCTGTGAAATCCCCTCACAAGGCCTACTAAAAGCAAACCAAGTAATTTTCAGCCGTCCTCAGACTTAATGATGTCCTCAAGCTCTCTGACAGTGGCATTTTTCTCCAAAATTAGAGCACATTTAATTGGAAACCCTACCGAAGCAGCCATACCTACCGTCAACGAGTGAACAGAATTATCCCATATGACATTGTGGGAAAAGTTTGAGCCCTCGGCTTAAAAAGTCAGCAGTATTTAACTGCCCCAGGCTAGCCAAACTTTAACTGAGGGGGGAGGGTTGAGTTAGCACTCAGGATTTCACCAATTGAGCTCACACACGATCGGACAACAAAGAGTTAAGCCATAATTAGTTATGATTGTATCGGTTAGTCATTAACATTTTAATTTTTTACTTGTATTGTAAAGTGCTTAGAACAGCAATGTATAAGCGCTACATAAATATTATTATTATTGCTTTCTGTTTACTATAATATGTTATAGTTTCTTGTCGTATTTTATATTTAATAAAATCCCACAGAACTCTGGGATCCTCTATCATATTCAGTTCTTCAGTCCATTTGAGGTATTTATCATTTATTAAATAGACATACTCTTTGTTGTCTAATAAGCTTGAATTAAATTTCCACAATGAAGGTCCATGTGTCTGTTCCTCTAATCCATTTATTGAAAGTATAATAGCCGAGTGATCTGATTTAATAGATGGTAGAATATCTACCTGCTCAATCTCCTCTTGTAATCCATTATTAATAAACCAGTAATCTAGTCTTCTCTGAATAATCGGTGATTTTTGTCTCCAAGTAAAGCGTTTTTGATCAGGATTCCTAATTCTCCATATATCTGTTAAGTCATATTGCAAACAAATACTTTTCAATAGCTTAACGTTTTTTTTTTAATTTTGGAATTCCCTCCAAAAGCGTCTAAATCTAATTGTAATCAAAATAAACATTAAAATCACCTCCTAATATTATATGTTACAATCTGGATCCAAATCGATTTTGTCTAATTCTTCTAATATTTCCCTAAAAATGTACATTGTTCTTCGACTTTATTTGGAGCATAGATATTTAAAAAGAGAAAGGAACATTCTTGAACAATAGCTTCTACAAAGATACATGTATAACGGCCTTGTTTATCTTCCTTGAAGGACTTTACTTCAAATTCCAATTCTTCCTTAACAAGTATCAATACACCTTTACTGTGTTCAGACCAAAGTTTGTCTCAGGCTTCGTATTCAGCAATAATTTCCTTCGTTTTCTTCTCAACAGGAGATTTAATGTCCTTCTCAGAACAACTAGAGCTGCTACCTCTGTTTTTTCGTTTAAAAGGAGAAAATAAGCCAAAAACACATCTACACCGAAGACATGCTAGACCCAGACCTGACCACATACACAGGTTTATTTACGTCCTTCCCGCCTCTGCTGAGCATTGCTATGAAATGCCCTGGTAAGGACAGTACTGGGCCTTTCCCTTCACCAGAGAAGCTTTGTATTATTGTCTTGGTAGGCTCAAGGTGCATGACTGCAAAGTGTTTCTCTGTGAGAACTGTGACATCGGCCTGCATGTCCAGATGTAGGCTGGTGGACGTACCTTTAATTTGGATAGATACGGTTGGATTGCAAGAGGAGCCTCTTTTAACCTGGTGCAGATACATATTCTGCAGCAACTCCTCCCCGTTTCAAATAGTTTGCCGTTGCCTCTGGTTCGGACTCTACAGCTCTGACTTGTCTGTCGCTGTTATTGTCTTTTCTTGCGGTATCACACACTCTGGCGTAGTGATTCATACCTCTACATTTGAGGCACACTCTTCCCGTAGCAGGACATGGACTTACTCTGGGGTGTGTCCCGTTTCCACACCTGGTGCAAGTCGACCTGGCGGGAGGGCAGTCAGCGTCTTGGTTCTGGCCGTTACTTCTCATGCTGTATTGTCCTGGCCTGCTAATTCTGTTCACTTCTAGTTCCTGTTTTGCGTGCTTGCCATCGCATGTCTTGTCCTCACAACTTTTCATCATCTGGCTTCCTTCCCTGGCTATTTCAAACGCCTTTGCTGTCTTTCGCACCGACTTCAGGTGTCCATTTTCCTTATTAACTCGTTGCGAAGCTCGCTGTCTGCCTGCGAGCTTCTTGTCCATTATAGTGCAGGTGTATTTAGGGTCGTTATAAAATGATTTGGGGTCGAAAATGGTTAGGTTTATTTTTTATTTGGGGGTTAGGTTTGCATTGAATCGTGGCGTGCCCATAACATGAAGGCTCTGCCAAAATGAGCTCTCCATAATTGTCATGCCTTCTCTTGCTTTCCTGGCCCTCCACTTAGATTTAGAGCTCAGACTCCGCTTGCTGTGACACCCGTCAGAACTCCCGACTTCCGTCACTGGCTGACTTCCGCTTTGTTGCCCATTTTGTTTTTACCTCTTGCCCAATTTAATAGTTCATAAACGCTACAACAAAACGGGCCACCATGTTGGCTGCTATGAGAACAAGGTAACCTGGCCTAAACGATCCAAGCATACAACGCGCATGTAGCTCGAGCCCAGTCCTAAATGGGTACCTCTGAATTTCTAAAGAGACCTGAAACAACCATGGGGACTGATGAAAGTCACGACCCGGCTGATCCTCAGATCGAATTGGAATTTAGCGTGTTGGTTTTTGCGGAGGGAGGAAAACCGGAGAACCCCAAGAAAAACCCTTGGAGCAAGGGCGAGATACCAACATAACAAAATATGATACTACATACATGTACATATAACAAAACACTTAATGAATGGCCCCTTGAGAAACCAGTGACTTTTGTTTCCCATGACTCTTGATGTTCCCCTCAACTCTGGCATCTCAGGAAACAGATTCTTGGGAAACAAAACTCATTATTACATAGCCATAAGTTTTCCAGACACAACACACGCTCGCATTGGCTGATTCAGGGTCACCTGGAAGTCATCAAAATCCAATGTCCTCCACACGGGCAACAATTCATGAATTGTTGCCCGCCACATGATCACATTGTGACAGAAGATGGTGTGATGTAGCGCGTGCCACCACAGGTAGCCCAAGCACAAAGTTTGAAATTATTTGACAGTTGAAATACGAAGGTTCAAAGATCCAGAATATCTGGTATTTTATCGCACTAAATGGCAAATGAATAACACAATAAACTTTGTGTCTTGAATTTGGGGGTTTGGGGCCCGATTTAACGAGTTTCTAGGAAACCTGTATTCACTCTACTCTTTAGGTGTTTATTGTTTCCCTTGGGGGACAGTCATTATAAAGTGTTTAATGTACATAAATATAAATGTCAACTATTATTGTTATTATCACTGATCAATTTTTACGTTTTTTGACTCAGCCATGGAAGTAATTTCTTATGAACAGCTTTAAATGCCAGCAAAAACATATAAATTAATTTGTACATGTTCTATTCAGCTAATTATGTTAATTTAATGATATGTAAATTGCATTATTACTACATCTGTACAATCATGTTCATTTCACTCTGACTCACTGGTTCTTTTGGTGGGTTAAATTCCAAATTATAAACCCTGCCACTTGAAGAGTGAATCCATCTTTGCTGCAATTAAAATTAATATCAATGGTACAAATTAAACAAACAGATTACGTACATGCAGCTACATGTATCATTGACTTTTGTAAATTACAAACAGACAAGACCTACACAAAACAAAATAAAACGAGACAAAACAAAACAAAAAGAGCTACAATGTAGGGGGTGGGTTAATTTATTTTTAGTATACAAAAAACATTTAGTTCAATATTATTTGCGAAATCACATTAAACCAGCTAAAAGTACTTTAAACTAAGGAATAAGCTCAATGGTCCTAACTAAAGAGAAAACATAGGCAGAGCCAAAGGGTCAGAGTTTGTGAGCTTGGTTGCCAGCATACCATGGCAACCAAACAGAGCATTGGGTCACACACATGTACAGGGCATCTGATAGGAATGCGAGGATGTGATTTCGCATAATTGGCCAAAAATCGCATCTGATTGCATAATTTCACAATTTACACATAATACTAAAAAAAAATCATAAAAGTAAAGTATTTATCCTATATTATCCACATTCATGGGGGTACTTGATAATGAATTATTGAAAACCGCTGTAAGAATGAGATTTTTCATAATATTGCTCAAAATCCTACTTTACAATTCCAATGTTCGTTCGCGAGCAAAACTGGCCACCATTAGAGCAGTGGTAAATTAAAAAGAAGTATCGCAGGTCCATAATTTTTTTATATCAAGCCTTGACTGTGTATGTCTTGACCCATACATGTACATGTATATGTACATACCTTTATCCTGTCAACTATTGTCTCAAATGGCACATCAAGGTTGACCACAGCATCAATTTTGTGGTTCTTTGCCAACGTCTCTGCCTGATGGACAGTTCTTGGAAAGCCTTATGTACAAATAAATAAACCAGCTAATTCAAAAATGCATGGCTGGAATATGGACCAAATGTTTAAGAATCTAAGTTTGGAGGTTCAGTGCCCACAGCTGCATAAAGCAGTGGTTGAGAGCTCGGCTACCAGGTAACACGTACTGTATTGGCCATAATGAACAGCCCAGTGCACTGGATCACACAAAAGTGGACAAGGGAGGGAGGGAGGGAAAACTGTGAATAATCGTAGTGACTTGCAACTGACTAGCATAACTCCAAACCACAAGCAATAACAATAATGCACAGTCTCAGATGAAAAACTAACTCAGAACCATGCGAGCATGGCACAGGGCCCCCAATAGTCATTGGATACTGTATTTGATCGAATAACCGCCCTCTCTCGAATAAGTGCCCCCCTCAATTAAGGGCCCCCCTTGAACAATTTTTTTTTGTGTTCAAATTCTTGCTGTATTTATGCGTAAGATCAGTAGCACAATCACCACTCCATTTAGTGTTACATGTACATAGGTGGTTAAAACAAATTTTAGCACAACCTCACATTCTTTGTTTCTTTTAATGTATTTCAATGTTAGATCATCATAATTCAATACGATTTCACTAAATTTTGCAATCTGAGATGCTATAAACTGCAATTTTATAATTACCCAGAATGCATTGTGGGTTACGCTTTGTGAGCAAGGTAGTAATGGCACAAACTGTTTCAGTTTTGTTCAAAGTTAAATATCGTCGGATTTACTGCACAAAATCGACTACAAATTCACACAGCAGTAACTCGGTGCAAGCCCAACTGATTGATGTCCTGTCGGGGTCCAAAATATGTATTTCAGTACATCATTTTCGCATGAAGTGGTGAGTCTGTACATAATTTTAATAGTCTTCAGAGACATCTAAGAACTGTTTCAGTTTTCTTCAAATTGCTCTCGCTTTGGGAATATTCGTGATTATGTTGTAAAATTTTCACGAATGATAAATCATAACATGCCCATCGCTTTAGCTTGTGTTTTTAATTATAATCTGACGGAGCAACTACAGAATGCAGGGCCATTTGGTTCATTAATAATTGATTTTCTCAAATTTTCATACAAACCTTCTAAAAACCTAACCCTGAAATAATAAAAAAAAACTAACCATTTTCGACCAAAATCATTCATAGAACGAGTCTAAATACACCTGCACTATTTCGGAGAATTTAGCACAATTTTCAAGTGTACTTTTGACCCAAGTGTACTTGGGTCAGAGATTTTTTCTCTTTCCCTCGTAGGGCGTGCACACTTAGCACTACAGCTTACCACTTTACGTCACATTCTTTACTTTTGAAGAGGCCCTCTATTCTGTAGTTTAACCTTTTTTCTTTATCCTTTTGTAATTTCCAAAATTTGTTGCTGTTGTTGCCTAGTGAAAACACACCCTATGTTTAATTAAGTTGTCTTTGCTCTTGTTCGACTTTCTTTCGATGACCAATCAGATAAAGCATGATTAGTCCAGTCATTTTACGAAAAAAAGTAGGTCAACCTACCACTAATTGCAACAGAAGGTTTCTCAGTCTGCATAATATAATCTGGAATACCGTCAAGAACAACATACTAAAAGTCTACATGAATCTATTTAAGGGAACCCAGGTCTTGCCAAGATCTTGTCTTAAAGTTCATAAAAAAGCTTATGAAGATCTTGCTAAGAACTTGTCAAGATCATGCCAAGATCTTGCCAAGATCAAGCAATAACAAAATCTTATCAAGATTTATACAAGATCTTACAGGATCTTACAGGATCTTGTAAGATCTTGGCAAGGTATTCAACCTGGGAACATCCTCAAAATCGACTTTATTTGAAGTCCAGTGTTGGATTGACATGAAAACGAGGCTCTGAACCGGAAGTTGTATTATTATGCCTTTGAATGCCTTGTAATTGCCTGAAATCTTCTAGAATTGTGGTAATGAGAGAGTATAACGATCTAGAAACATGAAACGGGGAGCCGGGGGTGGGGGTTGCAGACATTAAAAGAGGTGAAGGGGAGGGGATGGTAGTGCCGGAAAAAGTGCGACCCGCCGTTTATAAACCCACTGGTAAGATTTGCTATCTATATTTTCTGATTTCAATTGCATGATTTTATAACTCTAATCATACCCTCTATAACATATAAAAAGTCTACAGAAATCCAATGAAGGCAAAGTGCTTAAAATGAACACTAAATATGTATGTGTACACTTTTCAACATCATGAAAACGAGACTAAAAATAAAAAATATTTTGTGCTTTTGATATGACTTAAAACATTGTGAAAGCTGTGTTTTCTAGAATGGGGAAAGTATTTAGACTGATTCTAACATTTTGACACCTTTTCAAAATTTGTACCGCTGGCAAGTTGCATCTACAGGCTCAACTTAGACAGTATGGTAGGGTATGGCATATAGCATGACATGTATCTAAAAATGACAAATATACGGCCATCTACAAAGTCAATAGGTTATGAACCAAGCCCGGTTACAATTTAAAATTTTAAAACCACAGTGTGTTTAGTTTAGATTGAGAGTTAATACTTTTGACTTACGCCTAAGCTAGACAATGGCTTTTTGTAAAATTCCTAACATGCCGTAAAACATGAAACAGCGTGTAACAAACACGAATATAGGCCGCTTAGAATTTATCATAATAACCATGAATGAAATATCTAACTTGAGAATCAACCGGTACAGGGCGATTATGTTAATAATAATAATAATAATATAATTTCTATAGCGCTTATACGTTAATGTTCTAAGCGCTTTTCAATCTAAACAATTACAAATGCTTAACCTATACATTGCAATAGAATAATATAGCTTATAATACTAATAACAAAAATAATAATCATAGCTAAAATTAATATAACGAGTTAAAAAAAACACTAATTACAAATCATAAGCAACCTTAAAAAGGTGTGTTTTAAGCCTGGATTTAAAAGTATTAACATTCTCAGAAGATCTGATGTTTAGTGGAAGATCGTTCCATAACTTGGGAGCGCGCGCTGAAAAAGCTCGGTGTCCATAGTTCTTTAATTTATGAGATATGCAACTTAGGCGCAAAACAGACTTAGATGAACGCAGTAGTCTTCTTGGTTTGTGCAATTCCAACAACTCTTGTAGGTAGAACTGAGCTAAATTATGTAGAGTCTTGAAAGTAAGTAAATTAACCTTAAAAATTATCCTACATGTATATTGAATTGGTAGCCAATGGAGCTTTCTGAGTGAAGGACTAATATGGTCATGTTTGCCTAAACATACAATAACCCGTGCAGCAGCGTTTTGTACATATATATATTGAAGCTTTGAACTCATATGCTGCGGAAGACCAAGAGCGAATTACAATGATCAAGTTTTGAGCTAACAATAGCATGAATAAGGTTACCTTACTAGTATCGTATGACAGTGGTAAAGTGGTAAAATGCTGATTTTACTATAGCATTTACATGTTTAGACATAATCATAGTACTGTCAAATATAACTCTGATGTTCCTGGCATGGTCTGATGGATATACAGTGTCATCTCCCAAGGTAAGGGAACGTAGTGGAGTGTATGCGCGGAATTTAGAATGCAGCAAAAGAAGCTCAGTTTTATCTTTATTCAACATAAGTTTACTAATAGTCATCCACTTATTGATATCAGCCAGACACTCAATGTGATGTTTGGCAGTGGCCAGTTCGTGATTATTATTGGAGGTGAAGATGGTATACACTTGTATATGATAAGCCATGCTTGCATATGATATTTCCAAGTGGAGCAATATACATCAGGTAAAGAAGCAGCCCCAAAACAGAACCTGTGGGACTCAACAACTTGTGGCACGCGAGGAAGAAGTAGAGCCATCAATCATAACAAACTGAGTCCTATTTGCCAGGTAAGATTGAAACCAGGCAAGCGCTTTATGTTAGACTCCATAAAAGCATAAAGCCAGGTGTAGTAGCTATAAAGTGGCGTAATCAAATGAGCTCATTTGGAATTGCATCAAGGGCACCCAACGAGTACTTTTTGAAATTCGTTTGAAACCAGTTGTCTGCAGCTTATCTAGCCATTTTAAGGCGCCTACTATGTCTATTGACATATTCTAGAAAGCTATTAGCTGTTCGGATTTTCTAGGTGGAAATCGCGTCAACCGAAAATACTATGGCAAAATATTCCCGGCCTACGAATTTGTTAGTAGTCTAGAACAGAAACAAGAATTTTCTAGCCCAAGTAACTTCATGTTGCAAAGTTTTGTGGAGGTACGAATTTTTTAGGGATTCTTTTTTCCTTTAGGCAATTCTTAGAGAATGAAAATGTGTTGTTCTGACTCTATTGATCAGACGAATTGGGACGTACGAATATTTTAGGGGAAACCTTTTAGTCTCACTTTTCTTCTATAATTTTCTAGGGATTGAAAACAAAATTTTCTAGCCAGTATTTCAGAAAACAATTTTCTAGGGACAATTTTTTCAAATCCGAAAGTTTTAGGCTTACTTACTCTCCCGAACAGCTTTTTAACCGAAAACTTTGTTGGGTGCTCTTGTTGTATAACGATTGGAGAACACGTAAAGTAAGACTGGCTGTTTAACCCTTCTCATCAGAGGTCAAACGTTAAACGGTTGTTTAGTGGCCGAAATATGAAAAAATTGACAATGTTAAAATGAAACTAAGGCCGAAATTAGGCAGAAGTTGAATTTAGGTACTGAACAACCTATGTTTCAAACTCAAAGGCGCCACGAGTCGACCCTACATTTGTACATACCCGGTCTATGTTGTGTATCCAAAAATAATGTGGCTGAACATGAATTAGCCAGTGAGCTGAGATAGTGACTGCCAATCGATCGATCGTAACACGATACAAGTGCAGATGTGGGACAGGCGACGATAGATGCTATATAGAAATGTATGAAAACCGTGGCTGAGAGGCTCGATTAATAATCGTTTAGAGCAGTATTCAGTTTAACAAATAAAGAATCAAAGTCATGATTAATAATATTAACGACTATTAAACCGTATCAAGATAAGCGTGATAGGCATGGTATATAATGTACGTCAAATCACGTTTAATCAAGTATGGTAGATGACACGGGTCGCACTTTGTCCAGCACTACCATCCCCTCCCCTTCACCCTCCTCTTTTATTGTCTGCACACCTGCACACCCCCACTCCCCGTTTCATGTTTCTAGATCGTTATACTCTCTCATTACCACAATTCTAGAAGATTTCAGCCAATTACAAGCAATTACAAGGCATTCAAAGGCATAACAATACAACTTCCGGTTCAGAGCCTCGTTTTCATGTCAATCCAACACTGGATTTCAAATAAAGTCGATTTTGAGGATGTTCCCCTAAATAGATTCATGTAGACTTTTAGTATGTTGTTCTAGACGGTATTCCAGATTATATTATACAGAAAAAACTTCTGTTGCAATTAGTGGTAGGTCTATCAGTAGAATGACTGGACTAGATGTGCACAAAACAATGTAACATTTTAAAACTAAAGGGAATACATGTACAATAGTTGTAATGTTCAATGTCTTACCATCTAGAAGCCAACTACTTGTTTTCTCCTTCAGTTCCTCGAGGATCAAATCCACCATTAAATCGTCAGGTACCAGTTCTCCTTTGCTGATGTACTGTTGTGCTTCTTCGCCTAAATCCGTGTGGTTTTGCACGTGAGATCTCAACAGATCTCCACTCGAAACGTGCACTACACCAAAATCGCGTACGATTCTCTCCGAAACTGTTCCTTTTCCCGATCCTGGAGGCCCCATTATGATAGCACGAACTGGTTCAGACGTTACTCTTCCCAGGTGGAAATATCGTATTCGCCTAGCGGCATTTTTGGGAGCCGAGAGACGGGAAAGAATCCTCACACTCATCCTGCCAAACGAGAAACCACAATGCCACCGACCGCGTGTTCTAAAAGCACTGCGAGGACTAGGTAAGACCTCTTGGCGCGATAACGCGCTGGATAACGCGTGGGATTGCGGTTTAGCGCGGGACACATTCGGGATAAAACAAAATAAATAAATAAAATAAAATAAGAAGTGCATTAAAATGATTTTCAAAGCAAAGGAACAGAAATAGATATGAGACATAAATCTCGAGGTCTCTTTACAAAGAATTTGTTTGAAAACCAGGCTCCTGTGAAAACCAAATTAATTGAATGACTTGATAAACTGTGAAAGAAAATAGACTGTCCAAGGCTTTTACACGTAAAGGAAGTGGTAGTTAATTAATCTTATTCACTCTTTCTTATATTGTGTATTCATTTTATTTTCCCTTCTATTTTATGCAATTTATTTACCAGTTTAAATCTATGTTCATTGCGTTGGGTACCCTGTGGATACATCGCTGCTTGCCAGTATACTGCAGGCTTATAAACTGTAGCACGTGGTCAAAACAAGATGGCTGCCGAAAGCGAAAGGTTTGTATGTCGACAGTTTTTGTTGAAATGTGAAGTTATTTAATGATATACCGGCAGAGTTTGACTCTGAAATTATGGATTTTGAAACCGTTTTTATACATTAGTTTAGATAAGCCACAAATGCAAAGCTACCATACTGTTATATCACTCATACTAGAACAAGAACAAGAAGTTTAGTTTACTCTGGAGTCTGGGTGGAACTTATTAATCCTAATATATATGTTTCTGCTCATACTCATCAGACATCGATCATGTTATTCCATTAAAGAAATGTACCCCCACCCCCCTATCGAGGAACTTGGATTTCTTCAGGGGTCTACCAAAAAAATGTCATGAAATTCTTTAGGGGTTCACTCCAAAAGGCAAAAGTATTGAATTCTTCGATCAGGGGTTAAAGAAACCCGATCGGAGCATGGACATCTTCAGCGGTAACGGGGGTTCGATATAATCGCTTCATTTTGGGTGGATTTCTTCAGGGGTATAGCACATTTTTCAATTTCTTCTTGGGGTTTGGGTTTTGGTAAAAGATGTATCCTCAACAGGGGGTTCAGATTTTTAATGGAGATATTTAAGTATCAGTCTTCCAATCCAGTGGCTTGAGTGGATTAAATTGTCATTAAGTTGTGTCTGTGACCCCATTATCACGTCTGATAAAGGGCAGCATGGGTTACGTACATGTGCAAATTATCAATGGGATATATAACTGAGTGATTTGAGATCTTGCCGTCCTACATGTAGTTGGTTGAGCATTTTGGAGACAATTTCCGAAATTCTCAAACAACTACACAGGTGCAAGCTAAGACTATTAAACTCTGCTGTTCAAAGTTGTTAATAGTCTTGTACAGATTCCCAAGGAGGACTACATGTATATGTACCTCCTGCAGGGCTACAATAGAACCAGATCAAACTTTGCCAAGTTCCGGCAATTGTCTTCCAACAAAGAATACCTTAGAAACTATTTCTTTGTTGAGTGGAATAGCCTCTCAGATCGCATTATCTCCAGTACTTTGCTTACTATGTTTATGAATAGGCTTAAGACCTAATAGAACATAATATCCCCCCTGTGGCATGTTACGTACTCCACTAGGAGATTTTTGCAGCAGTACACAATAGATAGATAAGTATTTGACAAATTCCTGGCTTGGGTCGAATTGCAATTTAGGTTGTTTTTTTGAGAAGGGAAGAAAACCGGGGAAGCGTACATATACAGTACATATATTTTAGATTATTTTTAGCCCAAGACTTGTAACTCATCTGAGAAGAATTATATGGCTTCTCTAGGGACAAAGAATTGTAGCTTAAACATTCTAAGAAGACAAATAAATCACACCAGGTGTGATATCTGCAGAACATCAAATTTTGGGTATTTATAAGATGTTTATCATTTGTAGATCTTATAAAAGAACCGTCAACATATTCTTATTAATAATAATAACCTTTATTTAATCATGGTAATACCAATTCAGCTGAGCTGCTTTTCAAGTAGCTGTGAAAGCTAAAAACTAAGTAAACCTACTTACATCAATAATGAAACTATTGTACTTTAAAAAATTACTACTAAAAATATTGTAATAATAGAGATAATATTATATACCGTATTTTATCACGTACAAGCTGCACCTCGTGTATAAGCTGCACCCCTAACTTCAGCCTGATAAACAGAAGCTTGTTTCCCCCCGAAAGATTTAAGGAAAAACCTTGTGTATAAGCCGCACCACAAAATTCAGTAAGAGTAGTCTTGTGTTCAAGTTCATAAATGCCCGTAATTGAAGCAAAACTTCTTCATAAGAGATCGTCATATCACAACAACGAATTGGTTACAACTTTCCTTGTCCTTTCTTGTGTATATTTTAACCTGCTGTCTTTAAATCACTTCAGAATTCTTCTGCTGTTGTTCCCCATTAACCAAAAACATATACAGTGCCGTGCAAAAATATTTCAACGGGGGAAGTGATATATCCCCTGAAAAAGAGATATATCCCCTGAAAAAAAGATATTTCCCTTTTGGGGGAAGTTTTAGGAGATATATCCCTTTCTTCAAAAGAGATAAATCCCTTAGAGGATATTTCTTCAAAAGGGACATTTCCTTTTTGAAAAAGGATATATCTCTTTTGAAAAGGGATATTTCCCTTAGGAGATATTTCTTCAAAAGAGATATTTCCCTTTTGATGAAGTGAAGTGAAATGTACCCTAACGGAAATACGGTATCCGGTATCGTAACACAGCCGTTTAATGAAACCTTCAAGAAGTTAAACTTCCAACACAAGCTGTTGTTGTTTCGCCTTTGCAACGGCCGTTAATAAAAGTTTCGAGAGTTTATCCTACCACGGCCGATAATAAAAGCTTCGAGAGTTATCCTACCACGGCCGTTTATAAAAGCTTCGAGAGCCGGTTTATCCTTAACACAGTCGTTTATAAAAGCTTTGAGAGCCGGTTTATCCTTAACACAGCCGTTTATGAATGCTTCGAGAGTTTATCCTACCACGGCCGTTAATAAAAGCTTCGAGAGTCGGTTTATCCTTAACACAGTCGTTTATAAAAGCTTCGAGAGTTTATCCTAACACAGCCATTAAAAAAGCTTCGAGAGTTTATCCTACCACGGCCGTTGATAAAAGCTTCGAGAGCCGGTTTATCCTTAACACAGTCGTTAATAAAAGCTTCGAGAGTTTATCCTACCACGGCCGTTGATAAAAGCTTCGAGAGCTGGTTTATCCTCAACACAGTCGTTTATAAAAGCTTCGAGAGTTTATCCTACCACGGCCGTTAATAAAAGCTTCGAGAGCCGGTTTATCCTTAACACAGTCGTTTATAAAAGCTTCGAGAGTTTATCCTACCACGGCCGTTAATAAAAGCTTCGAGAGTCGGTTTATCCTTAACACAGTCGTTTATAAAAGCTTCGAGAGTTTATCCTAACACAGCCATTAAAAAAGCTTCGAGAGTTTATCCTACCACGGCCGTTAATAAAAGCTTCGAGAGCCGGTTTATCCTTAACACAGTCGTTAATAAAAGCTTCGAGAGTTTATCCTACCACGGCCGTTGATAAAAGCTTCGAGAGCCGGTTTATCCTCAACACAGTCGTTTATAAAAGCTTCGAGAGTTTATCCTACCACGGCCGTTAATAAAAGCTTCGAGAGTCGGTTTATCCTTAATACAGTCGTTTATAAAAGCTTCGAGAGCCGGTTTATCCTTAACACAGCCGTTTATGAATGCTTCGAGAGTTTATCCTAACACAGCCATTAAAAAAGCTTCGAGAGTTTATCCTACCACGGCCGTTGATAAAAGCTTCGAGAGCCGGTTTATCCTTAACACAGCCGTTTATGAAAGCTTCGAGAGCCGGTTTATCCTACCACGGCCTTTGATGAAAGTTTTGAGAGTTTATCCTACCACGGCCGTTGATAAAAGCTACGAGATTTTATCCTAACAGTCGTTTATAAAAGCTTCGAGAGTTTATCCTACCGTGGCCTTTAATAAAAGCTTCGAGACTTTATCCTACCACGGCCGTTGATAAAACTAAAGCTTCGAGAGTTTATCCTACTACCGACGGCCGTTGATAAAACGCTTCGAGAGTTTATCCTAACACAGCCATTTATACAAACTTCGAGAGTTTATCCTACAGTGTAGTTTCACATTTACAGTAGATCCTTGTCTTGTTACTAGTATTAAAAGGTTTCGGCAGAAATCATTGTAAATGTTTGCGTATTAAACTCTTCTGAATTTCCACGTGCAATCAGTCAGGCGTGAACGTGTCAGTCTGACTTTTTACTGAACATCAACAGAGTTTTGAAGCAACGTTTGTCATATTGAAAGACGTGAAAAAACTTCTATACTCTTACCAGAAAACTTCTACTGGGAAAGTGCAATTCGTTTTGAATTAAAAGAGCTTTAATGCATCGGGTCAGATCAGTCAGTTCGCGTAAATGGAAATTAATTGCGCCCCGCGGTATTTGTGTCAGAAATGAGACACGCGTCTGGCTGACAGTTCACGATTGACGGGGACTTTTATTAACTTTTTGATGCCTCTGGCATGCAGGGTATTTACCAAAACCATCTTACTGTACGTTTGTAAAACTGTTTGTCATGAATTCGAATTTGTCACGCGTTAATCCTGGTGAAAGAAAGGTTAAAATACAAAACTGTGCAATTAACACGATATTTCCATAACCTGGTCCGAATTTTCGTTTGACAATAAACGAAATATCGTCGAAATGTCGCTCGCAGGTTGGCGATATTTCACCTTCCTTGGCATTCGAATTTTTGCGTATCTGATCGATTCTTCGTCGAAATTTCGAACGAAAAGTTGCCCGAAACTCGAAGCTTTTATTAACGGCCGTGGTAGGATAAACTCTCTAAGATTTTATAAACGACTGTGTTAAGGATAAACCGGCTCTCAAAGCTTTTATTAACTGCCGTGCTAGGATAAACTCTCAAAGCTTTTATAAAGCACTGTGTTAAGGATAAACCGGCTCTCAAAGCTTTCATTAACGGCCGTGGTAGGATAAAACTCTCGAAGCTTTTATCAACGGCCGTGGTAGGATAAACTCTCGAAGCTTTTATAAATGACTGTGTTAAGGATAAACCGGCTCTCGAAGCTTTTATTAACGGCCGTGGTAGGATAAACTCTCGAAGCTTTTATAAACGACTGTGTTAAGGATAAACCGGCTCTCGAAGCTTTTATTAACGGCCATGCTATGATAAACTCTTGAGGCTTTTATCAACGGCCGTGGTAGGATAAACTCTCGAAGCTTTTATAAACGGCTGTGTTAAGGATAAACATTTATTAATGCCTAATGGCCCTGTCAGGATAAATTCTCGAAGCTTTTATAAATTCTCGAAGCTTTCATTAATGGCCGTGTTAGGATAAACTCTCGAAGCTTTCACAAGGGATATTTCCCCAAAGAGATATATCCCTTTTCAAAAGGGAAATTTCCCCAAAGGGATATTTCCCCAAAAGAGATATATCCCTTTTGAAAAGGGAAATTTCACTTCACGAAAAAGGATATATCCCTTTTGAAAAGGGAAATTTCACTTCACGAAAAAGGATATCTCTTTTAAAGGATATATCCCCGGGGATATATCCCCAATTAGCGTTGAAATCTTTTTGCACGGCACTGTATTTAAGGAACTTCATTCCTTTAAGCACACAAGAAAGTAAGATTTTCTGGCGAAACTACAATGTATATGAGCACGTGTCTGAGTCCGTGGTCCGCCATCTAGGATTTTCAAGGAGGCCTGGGGCAAGAGTTTTCTCAAACGTCCGATCGAGCGTGATCAAGCTCCAAAGTTGAATATGAACTCGATGAGAATTATTATACTTTATTTGAAAATTTGAAGGCTTCCAAGACAATTAAGGCCTTTAACACCACTAGGAACCATTCGAGGAGTTAGCAGAGAAGATGACAGGCAACTGGACAGCTAGTTTTCTTTGGAAAGTGAAGGAGAGGAGTTTGAGTAGAAATCTTGTGGGCACTTGTGTTCTGTGAATTGAATGTGCCATTTCTATTGTTCATATGGCTTTGTTTATGGTCATTGCAAAAAACGTTTTCTGAAAACACTCACATATAAGCCGCACCCCCAACTTTGTGGTAATTTTTTGTTACTTTCAAAATCTGAATGTCAAAAAAGGTGCGGCTTATACGTGATAAAATACGGTACATGTAAATATTTAAAAGTTACGGATGTGATGTTTAAAAACAATCATTAAGGGCAGCCTTTAAGGAGTTACAGTACCTGTACTAGCTACAGTAGCTTCTTCTCAGAATAATTTTTGAAGAGTGTTGATACTTGAATTACATTATACATGTACATGAATGACAAAAATTGTTTAAACTCTTTCATTCTACAATTTATTTATTTTCACTTTATAGAAAAGGCAGCAGAGGAAAGAAGAGATCAAGCACAGATGTGAAAGAGTCCAAAAAGTTTAAGACAAATAAATTTAAGGGGAAAACTAGTGGAGGAAAGAAATTTGACCCAAAGAAGAAACAGTTCAGAAGGAAAGATGCCAAAGGTGGCAAGAAAAGGGCCCCTTTTCCAAAACAAAAGAAATTTGGGAATTCAGCAACCAAGGATGGAAAAAGAAGATTTACAGAAGGCAGTGGTAAATCAGACAACAGAGAGAAAAATACAAATACTAAAATGAACATAAAGAAAGAAGGTACATGTAATATACAGCTTTAGCTTTATGGACTTTGTGTGTGGGGTCAGTGTGATATGCATATGATAGAATGCCATATCGTAGATACACCAGGTCATTTACAGTACATGTACAGTCATTTATTAAATAAATGCACATGCAAGAAGTAGCACAAGTAACTTCTTACAGCGCAAGAACATGCAACTGCTGCAAAAAGGCATATTAAAACCATTAAAACTTTTTGGGCTTTAGACAAGAACTATAGGCTGTGTAGTGAATGGCAAGAAGTTAAGGCTGAAGCACGTCAAGAAAAAAACTATTTTGAGCTTATTGGATTGAAACCTCTGCTAGCAGGGCAAACAGGGAAACAAGAAGCTGTAACTTGGCTTGCAGATGCAATTAGAGAAGTTCTTGCATACATGTATGCATTATTAAATGGCTGTATTGTATCTCTGACATTTGAAAACTATAGAATGTGTCTTGTTGCAGATTTCATAGTCTTAAAATCTCTGGGGAAACCTACAATGTAACTTAAATGAGTGAGATATTTCAAGCATAATTGTCCCATATATTTAAAGACTATGAAATTCACAATAAGGCACTTTCGGCAGTTTTGAAATGTCAGAAATGTCTATAATATGGCAATGATATACATGTATGCATTCCACTGTCTTAATAAATGTCCAAGGACACATTCTATTGTCAACACCAATCACATTCTGTTGGCAACAATGATACATTGTACAATGTATGCGTTCTGCTGCCTTAATAAATGACAGTGATACATTGTACAATGTATGTTGACAGTACGATGATACATTGTGCAATGTATGTTGACAGTACAATGATACATCTTTTCCATGGACGCTTCCCTTGTCTGACTGGTTGCGGTGATTTATCGCCACATCAGTGTTCTCACGTTAAGTTTCCTCCAACGGTCCTCACTCTTTCCTTCAATCCACTATCTAGAGGTTCTCATGATTCTGGTCACTACACTATTGTGGGGGAAAGACTGGCGAGGCCAGTAAACATTGTAATTCGATGCAACAATCTAGCAGTAGTTCATTCTCTAAATGCTGGTCAGGTACAAGATCCTGTGCTTTCCTCGTGTCTGTGCAAACTCTGGTTCATAGCAGATATTTATGAATTCCAACTGTGGGCCATTAATTTGACTAGTAATGCAAACTGCACTGCGGACCTGCTGAGTCATTGGCACTTGAAAGAGTCCTGCAATTGTGTTCGACCCGAATGAGCATCTTTGTCGTGGCAGGTTTCTTTGTCTTTCTTATTACAACACTTTGTCACATCTGATCATAAAGAGGGAATTATGAGCAATTAAACTGGGTTCTTCCTACCCAAAACCAAGTTCATTAATAATAACATTATAATCATTTATGATAGTACCCCAAATACATTTTTCTCACTGTCTGATTAAAGATTGAATGCAAGTGAAAATATTAGCCCCTGAGTGGTATTTGTTATGTTCATAATTTCAAAGAACAAACTTGCATCATACATATACATTTAGCATAATGGTAATATTGTGACATCACATATGAATTTGCATAATTATGGTAATTATAATGACAGTATTGAAATCCCTAGGGATCAATATGAAAGCCTAGCTGAACCAGATAGTGAATACTGTCATGTAATGTATAGTACTGGTGGTCCCTTCATGTACCAACACATGAATTGCTATCAAAATACAATATAATTAACACAATACAAAACAATAGAACAAAATATGCAATACAATAGAACACAATACAATTTGGTAGTAATTCATGTCTGTCTACATGAAGGAAGAACCATAATAATATACAACTTACCAGTTATGAAGGAAGAACCATAATAATATACAACTTACACCAGTTATTTCCCCAAATGTTTAGAAGAGGTTGAAGAGAAGCCTGATATCTGGAAAATGAAAAAGAAAGAAAGAAAGGAATACAGAAAGAAACATGACGAGAGTTATGACTTGCTTCACTCTCTCAAGCAACATTATGAGTTCTTACGAAGGTATGTATACAGTATGATTTTGTGTACTTTGTGGTCACATGCATACCAAATGTATAGAATTTATTGTTTTGTTATATCAAATAAATGTGAATCTCTTCATTCTTTAATGAAATATAATTCATCAAATTATTAATACCCATACATTGTGTACATCAATTATGGAAAAACAAGATTCTTCGACCATCAATGGTTTTCCCCTGAGGATTTAAATCTGACAATTCCCACTGTGGGTATTCACAAATTACATTGATTGTTTTTAACTCGTGGATGCACACATGTGCAGAACGAGTTATTGGGTTTAGGTGGATGCGAGATAATTTATTCATTTTTTTTCCTGTGGATCGGCGTTGACTTTCCAAATGACATTTGATTTTCCAAAGATATATTGACGGACGTTTATGGTACGCGTCAAGGTTTCGAAAAGATTTGGTCATGTTGGAGAAGATGTATTGATGGTGCCCTTCTGATGCCAGACACTTCAAACCTGGACAGACGTGGTAGTGGGTCCCTATCGATCACTTAGTGGTGATGACGTAAGAATGACGTTATCAGTCATGTGATGTTAAGTACATGCATGCCCATATCTCCCTCATTTCTAATGCCAGCCAGCTCAAACTTGGACAGACAATGGTAGTGGGTCCCTATGATTCACTTAGTGGCGATGACATAACGATGACATCATTGGTCACATGATTTTAAATACTGGCCCATATCTCCCTTGTTTCTAATGCCAGACAGTTCAAACCTGGACAGACATAGTAGTGGGTCCCTATCAAGCACCTAGTGGTGATGACGTAATGATTACATCATTGGTCACGTGAGTTTAAGTACATGCCCATATCTCCCTTGTTTCTAATGCCAGACAGTTCAAACCTGGACAGACATAGTAGTGGGTCCCTATCAATCACTTAGTGGTGATGACGTCATTAGTCACATGATATTAAGTACATGGGCATATCTCCCTCATTTCTAATGCCAGACAGTTCAAACCTGGACAGACTGGTAATGGCCCCTACAATTCATGTAGTGGTGATGATGTAACGATTATGACATCAATCACCTAGTATTGATGACATAACAATTATGACATCATCCGTCACGTGATATTAAGTACATGCCCATTTCTCCCTCATTTCTAATGCCAGACAGTTCACATGCATGGTAGTGGGTCCCCACAAATCACTTAGTGGTGATGATGTAACGATGTCATTGGTCACATGATTTTTAGTATATGCCAAAATAGCTCACTGACCTTCCACGAGGTGTCCTATGTTTGGAAATTTTTGTATACATTCTGATTGGATTATTTGGACAATACAGTACTAGGAAAAAAGATTTCAACAAGGTGAAGTGAAATATGCCCAGGGATATTTCCCTTTTTAGGGAAGTGAAATATCCCTTCACATCAAGTGAAATATCACTTCACCAAAAGGGAAATATCACTTCACGTAACATGAAATATCACTTCACCAAAGGGAAATTTCACTTCACATGAAGTGATATTTCACTTCCCCAAATGGGAAATTTCACTTCACAAGAGGTGAAGTGATATTTCACTTCATCTGAAAGGGATATTTCGATCTTCGTGGTAAATGAACTTTACCAGTGCCCACTAAAAACATTTGAACAGCGAGCTGCTGAAAAAGCAACATTACAGACTGAAAAGACTGAGTTCAGTTAACGCTGTGTTATCACATCGCATCATAGCTGCCTTTAGAAATAAAATATATGCATTTGGAGCTTTTAAATGATATGTTTTGTGAGGTTTTCAATGCGCTACATTTGGCTAATTCGCATTCCAGACTATTTCGTTAAAGCGGCTTCTCGCGTTGTGCATTGTTCTTGTGCAACGAGTTAGCGGTGAATTTAGAGCAGCCTGCGTTCCCAATAATTCAATTTCTAGCGCATTGAAAACCTTGCAAAACATATCATTTAAAAGCTCCAGATGCATATATTTTATTTCTAAAGGCGGCTATGATGCGATGTGAAAACACAGCATTTACTAAACTCAGTCTTTTCAGTCTGTAATGTTGCTTTTTCAGCAGCTTGCTGTTCGAATGTTTTTAGTGGGCACTGGTAAAAGTTCATTTACCACGAAGATCGAAATATCCCTTTCAGATGAAGTGAAATATCACTTCACCTCTTGTGAAGTAAAATTTCCCATTTTGGGAAGTGAAATATCACTTCATGTGAAGTGAAATTTCCCTTTTGGTGAAGTGATATTTCACATCACGTGAGGTGATATTTCACGTCATGTGAAGTGATATTTCCCTTTTGGTGAAGTGATATTTCCCTTTTGGTGAAGTGATATTTCACTTGGGGATATTTCACTTCACCTCGTTGAAATCTTTTTTTCCCAGTACTGTAAATCAAGACAGCAGGAAAACGTCACAGTGCCATGCATTTATGAAGACAAGTATAGCATCATAATACATAATAATATAATAATAATGGTTTATTAACAGTATATCCATGGAGTGGCTCTTCACCTGTTAAATGTAAATTACAATGTGTAATAAAATTAATTACAATAATTACATTATAAAACTACTATAAAACTACTTATAAAACTGCTCTAATTACAGTAATTGTCACAGAAAATAGGAAATTTTATTTGATAAAACTAAGCTCAGAAATAAAACTACCTGGTCTTTTAAAGTGCCCCTACGATCAAATTTTGACATATCAATTTTTTCTCATATTCGTAAAGTAGAGTGGCTATATTATTACCAGTTCAAACCGTTTTTCAATACGACGACGGGAAGTCTTATTTTTTTAACTCCGAATCTTGAATTTTACATCCGCCATTACGCGAACCCGTTCCTGTGGGCGAGGAATGCCTGGTCATTTTTTAGCGTACGTGACGTCATACACTTAAGGTTATCGTATACCTTCAGGGTACTGTTCCAGATAAAATTAAGTAGCGTCAAGAATATTCGTCGTATTTAGATAAATTATACCTCATTTAAAGCTTATAAAATTGGCTACAATGATATACCTAAGGTTTGTAATTTTGATAAAAGTGCGATTTTAAAATAAACTTCTTTTCCGAACAAGCGAGTTGGTTTCCAAGAGCTCCAACTCCACGGCAATTTAATGAATTTAAGATCTGTTTGCTTTGGCTGGACTCCCACAGACCTTGTTTACGAAACTTTGTCGGCGATTGTGGAAATTCGAAGCCGTTATGAAGATATTTTGGTCTTAGTGAAACTGCTAACGCACAATCCAAGTATAGATGCGGGAATCGCTCTCAGCGCCTCTCTTTTAAAAATTTAAAAAAATCGCCGACAGTGTTTTTTAGCTGATATAAATTGCGAACAATCTGTATAAATTTGAAGTAATTCGCACAAATTCGCGTCGAGTTGGAGGTTTTTTCAAACTATGTTTAGAACGAAAATAGAAAGTCAAGAAAACGCTCTGAAAAGTTTTAGCCGGCCGGCGAGACTGATTCTTTCAACCAGTGACTGGGAAATGTCACAGTCAACTTCCCACAACAACACGTGTGGCTACTTTTCCCATACAAACCTTCACGCGAACTAACATATGTAGTAAGAAAGTGTACCATTTTCCCGCTTTGAAAAGCAAACAAAACGTTTTGAATAGAAATAATTGTTCAAGTTTGTGCATTGTACAGGACTGTAGCAATTTAACGAACCACAAAGCTGGCATTTCGCTACATTCAAGCCTTCTAGTTGAGTACCAAGAATACGGTTTGTAATTCTCTTCAAGCCTCATGCAAGGACGGTTTGTGTATGTTTTGAGGACAGAAGCTTCTCTATAATTGTTTGTATCACATGGAATAGCCGGTAAGACCGTACTAGTATAGATTGACCGAAAAATAAGCGGCTACGTTTGCTGAGAACATAGTTTATCATAAATAACTCATATTGCTGTTTCCTATAAACAGATAAACCTATCGATGTAGTATGCCTTTTAATTTACTGCTAATTTTATTTTCAAGACAATAAACCACAAGAAACCACCAATATTATTTCATGAAGTACCTTGTTTCAGTTGTTTGTGTGTCAAACAGAAACGGGGGGGGGGGGGGGAGGGGGGGGCGCGAAGTTTGGTTCTGTGATAGCCACTGAAAAAGCTGCAGATCAGTCAGTTTCAATACATTTTTTTAGTCTCTAGTAAATTCTTATCATTCACGATTTCCGATGTTAGACAAGAGAGCGATTTAATTTTATAGCAATTACATTGTATTTTAGAATGTAGATTCGCCGGAAAATCTATTACCGGGACACAGATAATTCTCGATCTCTCTTATTTACGAACTAGCAATCCGGGTTTCACTATAAACAATGAACAAACTTAGGACTTATAAACTGCTGATCAATCATTACCTTAGTGATTTCTCCGCTGAATTCTCCCTGTAGCCCGGATCCAGTAACCACAACCTGAAAGCCGAACCAGGGAAAATACCCTGGGAAAAAATTACCCCAAAAAGATAAGAAACCTCTGCTAGCTAGCACTACTTACTAGCAGGCCACTTCCCAAGTGATTTTAGCGACTATTCATTCGTCCAGCTTTCAACTCGGTCGCCAGCGGCTCTATTTCCCCCTAAATCATCAACATCCGGCAA
Organism: Actinernus sp. WN-2022; assembly: GCA_030867875.1. NCBI lineage: Eukaryota > Metazoa > Cnidaria > Anthozoa > Actiniaria > Actinernidae > Actinernus > Actinernus sp. WN-2022. Next base: position 51,508,655 of record JAOWCC010001679.1, on the reverse strand, counting down.
TAAATTTAAACAGAAAGACACATTACTATGTTCTAAAGAATCTGATGCAGATTTTAGGTCGTTATTTACTAAACCACAGCAAAATTCGCAGTGTGAGTTTGTAGACAATATAAGAAGAAATGTATGGGTCCGAAGCAACTTGAGAACGATGCGTTAAGTGTATGACGTCACATACGCTAAAAAATGACTAGGCATTCCTCGCCCACGGGAACGAATTCGCGTAATGGCGGACGTGATTTTGACGGTAAACTCTCTTTAAAATGTGTGGTCTAATTGGCCCCTTTGCAAACTTTTTTCACTGATTTGGATATTTCTGCCACTGTTTGTTCTTATGGAATACAAAAAAGTGGCAAAAGAAATGGTCAAATTTCGTCGTAGTGGCACTTTAAGTATGACTTGGTAAGCCTGCAATACAACTGAAAGTCTTTACATTGTCTTAGGTTTGTCTTAGCGTTGCACAGCTAAGTGTTTTTTATTGATTCTTCTAAACTAACAGATGAGTAAACTAAACTTTTATATAGATTACATATACGGTATATGTTTGTAATTGCATTTTTTGTAATACATGTGTTTCTATTAAAATTTTACAGAAAGGATTTTCCAAAGTCTGAAAAAGTCCCATTGATAGATGAAGTGCTGAAGCTCATTGCTGGCCACACACATGAGGTAAGTACACTTTAATACAATGTATCCCACTTGGGAAATGGCCTGCAATAGATTGAATAAAGTGAGAACTTATACTTATAGACATGTATATAATAAATTAGTTATTTATTCTTGGATTGAGGATTCTTAATAGTCCTGTAGGCCACGTCCTTGGGCAAGATGTTAAATCCTATGCCTCAGGATTAATAAATCTCGGTTACAATATTAGCTTGTCTGATAAGTTATTAATAGCTTATTAAGCTAATTACCGAGATTTATTAATCCTGAGACATAGGATGTACCATCTTGTGCATGGATGTAGTGTTAGATATGATGAGGGCAGGTTGCTGTTGTGTGTGGTAACACTTCCCTTTTCGATCTTTATGCATACAATGTAGCTTTCTAGCTTTCATGACCTCCATTTACATGTTTGAAGAGAAACGCAAAGTGTTTGCGAGACTAGGCCAACAGCTACATCCATGCCAAAAGACGTGGCTGGGATTTGAACCCATGATCTAGCTCCTACATGTATTCGGCCATGAGGTCAATTTGATTGGTCTGACAATAACAGTAGATTGGTCAATCTATTAATAGATTGGTTGATACATGTAGGTTGCAGTAGATTTGTCAAATTAATGAATAGATTGGTCAATATTAAGTAATATACTATAGGTGATCGCATGGGGCGAGTAAAATTAATGATAAATTTCACACACGTTTTCAAAGTTTGCAAAATTGCGACTTGGGCAATTTTGGAAACTTTTAAAACACAAGTGAAATTTATCATAAATTTTACGAGGACTCATGCGATTACTTGTTTATATTAGAGGACAAAATTTTATGAGACAAAGAGTAGTATATAATGTGGGGATTCTGGCGCAGCGAAGGTCCTAGGGGGCACGGCGAGCACTCCGTCCGTTCCCACACGATCTCCCCCCGGGGGACCCTTAGGATACCCCGCCAGCACTCGAGTCTCCCAGCCCCCTTTCCCCGGTTCTGGCGCAGCGAAGGGCCTGGGGGGCGCCTTAGAGGGGTTTTTGCTTCTTTTTTTTTTGCCGGCCGGCTTCTTTGGCTTTATGCTTTATGCTTTGGATCCTACCCTAACTGGTTGAGACACAACCGGCACTCCCAAAGAGCTCTACCCAAGCACCAGACCCAGGTTTGGTATTACTTCTCATTGTTCTACGTCTACTTTTCTGCCACATCGACAGACGCGCTACGACTGGTGTGGAGCGGAGCTTTTTACCCTGCACCAGCTGGTCTACCACATATGGTCCGCCAGACTCGAACTCTAGGCTTGAGAGGCTCCCCTTTTCTCTCAAGCCCAGCATCGAACCGTGAGGCCACATGTGCTAGACGAAAGTTCTACAAGCGAAAATTATATTTTTGTCTGCGGCTGATGCAATCGCCGTGAACCAGTCTGGCGTACTGTCAGAGCAACACGCGTGACGTTAATTTTCATACGAACCAGACAGTCGTTCTTTGACAACGTGTAAATAAACTCCTCGTTGGCTTCGTTCGAAAGAAATATCAACTTTTACTCCACCAGGCTTCCTAGTTTTGCCCTCATTTCGCATCGAAGCTCGGCTCGAATTCGTTCTGTGTTTTTTTGGGCACTATCTTTGGAGCGGCGACTGGTGTCTAGCGGTGACGTCAACTTGCGGTGACGTCATTGAACTGCGACAGCACATGGTTACGGGTCAGTGCTCTCGCAATGTGTGTTTAGCAAAGTTGAAGATTTCCTAAGGCAGTGGAGAAATACCTATTTTGCGGGTAAAGGAACCTGGAGGACACGTATCCTTTTGTATTGTTGCTCCCCTTGAAGTGGAGAAAAGACAAGGATCCTCTTGGAATGGTAAAGGTTACACTAACTTGTTGAAATGCTTAGTTATTTTACATTTCTAATCTTGTTGCTGTTTATGCGAGTGAGACACCGAACTATCATCTCTAGCAAAGAGAATTGAAAATGAAGCTGTGATTTATGTGATGAAATAGCTCTGAAAGATAAAGTAATGCTGTGTTATTTGTCTGTTTTACAGCGTGAAATAATAAACCGTTCATATGTTGTGTCGATTCGTTTATTGTATGGATATCTGAGCGTTAGAGACAATATCACAAACGAATACCGATAATACCAACCGCTTTACAGAACTATTGAAGGCGTCTATAGTTTGGTTGGCGATCAACATCGTACGAGAACTATACGCGAGAATATCAATTTGGTCCTTCGAGCCGGATGTTAGTTTATCGGTACAGAGAATTAACATTAATAACATTGTGAATTGACGAGATGTCAGTAGTACAATCGAGCATAAAGGATTCGTCAACGGGTTTGGGGGAAATTACCCACAACACAAATAATGGTGATTCTGCGACAGAAGACGATCCCGAAGTAACCTTAAGCACTCAGCCCGGCACGAGCGGAATGCAAAAGAAAAACAAAGGTGAAAAAGGGGATAATGACGATAATGAAGATAACTGATAAGACAATCGGCAAAAGGGTCAAGGGGATTCGCTTTAAAAGGCACGCTGCCAGTGGCACGATCACAAAATATGCCAATTCCGCTAAAATGAAAATGGTACTGAGGGGTAGTCGTACTGTCATAAGTCAAATTATGGTCGATATCGAGGATAAATTTAAAGAAATAGAGTTGTTCCATACCCAGCTTGAAGAACTTCTCGAAGACGAAGAGAGTGCTATGAACGATGCACTGACACTCGCCGACATAAAGTTGGAAGTAAACGAGCATGACACAAGAATGTCCTCGGAAGCGAATATGGGGTTTCTACACACACGGCTGTCAAGAGATTGCGATCAGGTTGCGATCAGGTGATCGTAGGCCTGTTTCCCGATGACGAAGGTTATTCCGAGGCGCTGATGTTACTGTGAGACCGATGTGGACACCCGACTGTGCTTCAAGCCGCCCATCTGCAGGCAGTAAAACAGCTACCACCAGTTTACGTGAGAGAAACCGATGACGTCGCTACAAAGTTCCAATCTTTCGTTGATCGAGTGAGAAGTCACCTCGTGGTGCTGAAAAGATACAGCAGGGGAACGTCACCGTTCGTGGCATCCCTTATTCACGAATTGACGGAGAAGTTACCGCAAGAGGATGCGAAGACCTGGTGAAGCAAGGTTGATGAAGGGCAGGCTACAATGACGCTGGAGGCATTTAGCACCCGGCTGGGAGCACGAGGACGGTCGTACTGGGGAGCGCTACCCCCACAGCATTATGACCAGTAGAGGGGTTTAGGAAGTGAGCATAAACACCGCAGAAGAGCTCATGCAAACACTGCTCAATCGACTCTGAACACCAACCATTTAAAGAGTTTCAAGTGCAGAAAATGCAGTGCCAGCCATAAGACGAAGAACTGTCCCCAATTCAATGAGCTGTCACCCGGAGACCGGTTCAGCTTCGCCAAAGAACACAGACTCTGCTTTAGCTGTCTGGATGAGTCACACATTTCCCGAACTTGTCGTGATAAGAAAGAATGTGGCGTTTCTGGCTGCAAAGCGAAGCACCATCCGCTGTTGCATATGGAGCAGAGGAATGCTCGCACGACCACCACAAGGCAATCACGGTCGGGAGTTGCATTCGGTGTCGTCGAAGTCTCTGTGGTTACTGCCGGCGGTCGCGAAGTGAAGGGAAATGTCCTACTCAACGACGGTTCGGACACAACACTGGTGTCTGAGTCCTTTCTGAAGAAGCTGGGGATACGAGGAACGAAAGCCATGCTTCAAATTTCTGGCATGGAAGGTAAAAAAGGCCGAATAATGTCTTCACACGTGACACTGCGCGTAAAAACTCCGGAAGGGAGCGAAGGGCACGTTGAGCTTAGAGCTTGGAGCCTTCCCAAGATTTGCCAACCAGTTGGAACAGTTCCATGGCCGGCTATAAAAGAAAACTGGGGACATTTGAAACACCTTGACCTCAAAACTGTAGGTGGTGAGATCGATCTTCTACTTGGTCTCGATCATGCCGATTCACTCGTACCGTTGGAAATCAAGCCAGGAAAACCAAACGAACCGGTATCCAAGAAGATGTGCTTTGGTTGGACGGCGGTAGGTGTTATCAGCCGGCCGACTCGACAAATCTGTAACTATCACATAGCCCAAGTTGACGCTGAATCACTTGACGATGCATTCAAGCGATTCTGGGATAGTGAGTCATTCGGAAGTAAGCCGACAGACCTACATTGTACCTACCTACTCCAAGGATGAACGGTATGCCTTGGATGTGCTGGAAAACCGGCGGTACAAGGAAATTGGAAACCGGGTACGAAGTTCCACTTTTATGGAAACAAAACGAACCAAACCTACAGAACAATCGAGACGTTGTGTCGAAGAGATTAGAGGGTCTGCAGAGGCGGTTTGAAAGAGAGCTGGACTACGAAACGGATTATCGCAAAGCCATTAAAAAGTACGTCGATGAAGGATACGCCCATAAGTTAACAGAAGGAGAAGAAGACTTCCACGGACCGAACCAGTGGTATCTTCCGCACCATGGGGTGTAAAAAAAGTCCTCATCCGAGAAGAAGATCCGGGTCGTATTTGACGCCGCAGCCAAACACAGAGGCAAGTGCCTGAACGATGCACTACTGCCAGGTCCAATTCTACGAACGAACTCCCTCAAGTACTGACGAAGTTTCGCGAAGGCGATGTCGCGTTCGGAGCTGACATTGAAGCCATGTTTAGCAGAGTCCGCCTTCGAGAAGAAGACGCGAGGTACCACCGCTTCTTATGGAAGGAAAAGGGTAGCGATAAAATCGATACTTATCAGATGGATCGATTAGCCTTCGGTGATAAACCGTCGCCCTGTGAAGCAATTTACGCCACTCGTTGCAGTGCTGTTGACTACGGAAATGGATGCGAAGATGCAGTTAAAGCTATCCATGAGAAATTCTACGTGGACGACTACCTTGACTCAGCCGAGTCCAATGAAGAAGCGATCAAAAGGGGACACCAAGTGAAAAAGATCCTCGCGGAAGACGATTTCCATCTCAGGAAATGGATCTCTAATGTCACAGAGGTAACCGCCGCTCTCAAGGGCAGTCCGATCGGAAGCGATGACATCACGAGTCACAAAATCACGGATACTGTTGCAAGTCTTAGTAGCCACAAATCGGAGATCAAGATCCTCGGTGTCAAATGGGATACCAAATGTGATGAGCTCACTTTCGCAGTTTCTCCCGTCAAAGACGTTACATTTACCCGGAGGGGCCTCCTGAGCAAGCTAGCCGGAGTGTTCGACCCCCTTGGATTCGCTAGTCCTTTTACGGTCAAGGCGAAGATTCTGATGCAACAACTGTGTCTCCTGGGGCTCGACTGGGATGATCCCATCCCTTCCTTCCACATCAGCATGTGGAAAGGCTGGCTGACGAAGTTAGCTGAGTTGGAACTCGCCAAGATCCCTCGATGCATTCAGCCAAGGAAAAAGAACGTGGTCACGTCAGAACTGCACACGTTTTGCGATGCATCAGAGGAAGCATTTTGCGGCAGCTGTTTATCTACGGAGCCTCTACTACGATGACAGCGTGGTTTGCTCTCTCGTAATGGCCAAGACAAAGGTGGCTCCGAAGAAAGCAATTAGTGTTGCTAGGCTCGAGTTACAGGCTGCCCTCCTGGGCACTCGTCTAGCAACGTATGTCAAAGAAGCCATGACCCGTCACGTTGATTGTACGATATTCTGGACGGATAGCAAGTGCGTCGCTGGGTGGGTTCGATCTACCGCCGTCTGGTACAAACCATTTGTCGCTCATCATGTCAGTGAAATCCAAACTCTAACGGAACCGAAATGCTGGCGCCATGTACCTGGTGATTGTGCCACACGATCCAGACTCGATTCATCGACAGACCCGATACCAAAGCGATGGATAAGGGGTCCGGACTTTCTTTGCCAGGGTGAACAATTTTGGCCACAAGAGATTCCGTTTCAAGAGTTACACCAGGACGAAGAAATCAAACCGAGCAAGGTATTTGTGATGAATTCAAACAACGACCGAGGCGAATTTTACACTGACGTTAATTTGGAGAGGTGTTCCACCCTGTGGAAAGCGCAACGAGTAGCAGTTCAAGTACACCGATTCTTCCGCATCTGCCAGGGAAGGAAACCCGAAGGCGGCCCTCAAACAGTTCGGAAACTCAGGCTTGCTATGACTGCCCTGGTACGGCAGTGCCAACGAGAAGCTTTCGCTGAAGAACTCGACTCGTTAGCCAAGACGAAGACGGTCAACAGACGTTCGAAACTGCTGCCACTAACACCTTATCTAGACGAATATAACGTGATACGAGTTGGTGGACGTCTCGACCGTGCACCGCTGCCATATGAGGTACGCCACCCAATCATTCTTCCACAGAAACATCATCTGACGGAGTTAGTTATCGACAGTTACCATTTGTTGGAAAATCACGGTGGTACTGATCACGTCCTAGCCACCATCCGGCAGAAGTTCTGGATAGTTCACGGGCGAGAAGAGGTGAAACGTTTCAAACGGGAATGCCGCAAGTGCAAGACTGAGCGTGTCAAGCCGTGCACTCAGCTTATGAGCGAACTCCCGATCGAGAGGATGACTGCTTTGGAGCCAGCGTTTTACCGTACATCAGTGGATTATTTCGGACCTCTCACAGTGCGACTAACTCGCAACACCACAGCGAAGAGGTACGGTGCTCTGTTTACCTGTATGCCTACAAGATGTGTTCACTTGGAAGTCGCTGAATCCTTATCAACGCCAGACTTTCTACAAGTCCTACATAGGATGATGGCCAGGTCGCGGTGAGCCGAGCTCTATCTACAGCGACAACGGGACGAATTTTGTTGGGGCGGAACGTGAGCTAAAGGCGATGGTTAGAAACCTGGGTCGAAGCGAAGAACTTAGGAACAGACTAGCAAGGATAGGAGAAGGAATAACCTGGAAGTTCCAACCTCCGGCAAGTCCTCACTGGGGAGGAGTGCATGAAAGTCTGGTAAAGTCAGTCAAGCGGGCACTTTACCGCACACTCAAAATGGAAGGAGCTGTCAGAGGAACCAACCTCACTGATCAACAGCTGTCGGCGCTCCTAATGGAAGTCGAAAGGTTCCTAAATTCCCGTCCGATTACCTATGTGAGTTCAGATCCAGATGGTCTGGAAGCTCTTACCCCTTATCACTTCTGGCTGTACCGATGATCGCCAACTGTACCGCTTGGAGACTACAGTAGGCCAGGTTTGCAAGATCGTTTTAAGCAGACGCAGCACCTGGCTAATGTTGTTTGGAAACAGTGGATAAAGCTCTATCTACCGTCGATAACATCTCGCAAGAAATGGCGGATTGAGAAGAGGAACCTGTGTGCAAACGACGTGGTGATCGTCGCCGAACCAAACCTTCCTCGTGGACAGTGGAAGTAGGGACGGATAGTCGAAGTCTACACCGGTAGGGACGGAAGAGTAAGAGCCGCCAAAGTTAAGACGAGCCGTGGTGTGTACGTGAGACCAATCACAAGGCTCTGCCTGCTCGAGGAGAGCACAAAGGATGATCGTCGTACCGTTGGTGCAGAAACGAGCGATGGGGAGGAGTAATGGAGCGGCGACTGGTGTCTAGCAGTGACGTCAACTTGCGGTGACGTCATTGAACTGCGACAGCACATGGTTACGGGTCAGTGCTCTCGCAATGTGTGTTTAGCGAAGTTGAAGATTTCCCAAGGCAGTGGATAAATACCTATTTTGCGGGTAAAGGAACCTGGAGGACACGTATCCTTTTGTATTGTTGCTCCCCTTGAAGTGGAGAAAAGACAAGGATCCTCTTGGAACGGTAAAGGTTACACTAACTTGTTGAAATGCTTAGTTATTTTACATTTCTAATCTTGTTGCTGTTTATGCGAGTGAGACACCGAACTATCATCTCTAGCAAAGAGAATTGAAAATGAAGCTGTGATTTATGTGATGAAATAGCTCTGAAAGATAAAGTAATGCTGTGTTATTTGTCTGTTTTACAGCGTGAAATAATAAACCGTTCATATGTTGTGTCGATTCGTTTATTGTATGGATATCTGAGCGTTAGAGACAATATCACAAACGAATACCGATAATACCAACCGCTTTACAGAACTATCGAAGGCGTCTATAGTTTGGTCGGCGATCAACATCGTACGAGAACTATACGCGAGAATAATCTTGTCGAACCTTTTGTTGAATTTCGAGCTTTAAATTCTGGTATTTGTCGGCCTCGCCAAGGGATCGAAGCGAACTCTTCGGCAGAAATTGTTCCGTCGCGTAGGGCTTTCGAGACGAGATCGCTAATAGTATCCAGGTTTTTTCTTGCTTGGACACGTGTAGGCCTAGTTTCTTAGCGGCAACCGCGGTAGAGGCAGAAACTATACCGAATAGACCCCCACCGGCCCCAAGTGGAAGTCCGACAACAACACAGAAACCTGAAAGCGAGGTCGCCAGACCGCTGGCTGACACTGAACACGACACAGAGGCTCCCTGTGGCCACAGCGACCCCGTGAACGATACCTCGGGCCCGGGCATATTATTTTACGAACTCCCTCGTAGTGTTTGACTTGGGTTTCGAGACTGGCAAGTGTGTCAAACTTTCTGTAGTCGAAAGCTATCTCCAGCCTCGGCTTCGACGCCAGAGAGTGAGGGGTAAATAGAGTTGCTTGTCATAGCGTTCCGTAATGCTAATGCTTTCACACCTCAAGATTCAACACGAAACGTAGAGGTTGATTGTGGAAGTATATGATGTTGCCTTTCTCGTCGCGAACTGGAGGCGAAGGCTGCTCCGCATTGCCCCTAGGGCTCGGACGGCTAGAGGGTTTGGTGGGAAATATGTTGCTTTCTCAAACCTCCCACCTCGGATCTCTTAAGCTAGCCAGGACTTTCGATGGCTTTCCTGCAAGAAGTGAGAAGCTGGAATCGATGATGTTGCAGTGGACATACACTGTTTTGGTATCTTTAAGCACCAGTTCGTGGTTACCCACTTTGAGCGATACGCCCCTTCCCTCTTTGTTCCCCTTAACGCATAACAATGTACAGAGACCCTTGCTGAACCAGATCGGATCCAGGATCCAGGCCCCTCTCGATAGTGGTTTCACGAATTTCACGATGCCATGCGGCGTCGATTGCGGGCTTGAGGTAGGTCTGAATGCTCGCTATATCATGGTGCCCTGCGGCGATATCGTATGGGAACATCACACCCTCAACATCCCACCAGAACGAAGCCTTCTCTACCAGGTTGCACTAACTGTTCTTGAAAGTGCCCTCAACCAGTGCAACACTCTGGACAAGAAGAAGTTGGTCAAAGTATACCATATGGTCTGCCGTAGGTCATGTACATTCAATATAATTGCGACCATGGCGGATTTAAATATTGATCTTGCTAGCTTCAAGGTTTGGCGCGATTTCCCCCAACAGTACCCTAATGCAGAATGATGACCCCGGCAAGCCACCAGCTTACAACGTTTTCTTTACAGGCCCGGACATGGACGACGCGGTGTACGGAACATCCAGCTGGATAGACTCCATAAACAGCATCACTAGGCAGGATAGGGATGCCATGGAAAGGGCGCTGAGCACCCCAACCACCTTCCCCAAAGCCCTGCTGCCGAACCTCGGCAAGAGATACCCGTGCCTGCAATACCAGTGCAAGACGCAACTCCATTGTCCATCCGCCCTATCCTGACGAAATTACGCATATATGTGGCGCCAAGTAAGTGGTTCGAGATAGAAGTTCACAACATCTTTAAGGAGACTGTTGTCACGCATAAGACAACAAAAAGAGGCAAGGAAATGGTTAGGAGCTCCGTCGTGCAATTATTGGCCACAACAGCTTAATTCCGCAATGTGGTGCGCAACCTCGGGTTGTGGTGTGTCACTTGCTGACCCTGCATTCAAGAGCTTTCCACTTGTGATCCAAGGCTTCCTTCGGTTTCATGTACAGTACCGCCGGGAATTATAGGGACATCCGACCGCGGAAAAACCTCGTGCACCAGATGCGGAGCCGCAGTATGGCGCCGCGGTCACCGCACAAATGACCGCGGTAGTTTTTGAGGACGCCGCGGTTGCAAACTGAGGTGATAAACCGCGGTGCTTGCCGTGGTGCCGCAATGGAAATACATGCATGTACGTTGTTAGCAGTCTTCGTACTTGAAAGCCTTGAATGTGATGGATGACAAACAGCTTATGCGTTGAGCCTAATCACCCAAAGAACGATCACCGGCATTAAACTTCTCGTAAACAATCTTCTGTTAACTTTGTTACTCGAGACAACCATTCGCGTTCTTATTAACTAACGAAGCCAACTGCTTCAAAATAAGCATTTCTTGAGATACGGCCCGTTAACAATCTTCTGTTAACTTTCGTAAGTTATTAACTATATAACGAAACCAACGGCTTCAAAATAAGCATTTCTTGAGATACGATTGACGACAATTGGGAAGAGTGGGACATGGGCGGACTCATTGATAATCTCCAAAAGTGGTTGCGGAGAAACAAAGCGGAAGAGTCATCAGAAGCAGGGGGAAGCCAAAGAAAAGGGAAAGACATTGGTTCACGCAGAAGGGCGAGAAGGGTAACCCTGTTTGTATTTTTTGCGGAAAAATTCACTGGGGAGAGGCTTGTACCACAATAAACACCCTACAGAAGCGAAGACAGTTCTTTGTAGACAAGAAACTGTGCTTCAATTGTGCTAGCGCCGGGCACAGGGAAAGTCGATGCCGCAGCAGGGATTGTTTCAAGTGCAAAGAGAGGCACCATACTAGCATTTGTGATAAGAATGAAAGTAAACAAGAAAGTACAGGAAGTGGAACTGGTGCAATAATGACCGGGTATTCCCCACAAAATGGTGACAAAAAGCTACCACCCATAATTCCTGTGAAGGTAAATGGAGAGACACTCTGGGCATACCTAGCCATGGGGTCAAGTAGAAATTTCATAGCAAGCGATGGAATTAACAAGTTAAAGCTAGTGCCAGAACATGAAGTCCGTCAGATAGTCACAGTGAATGGTATGAAAAAACAATCCATGCCCATCTTTAGCCTAACAATAGAGTTGTGTGATGGGAGTGTGAGCGAAGAGATTGAAGTGGCAGGGACAAAATTACCTGATTTCACCACTATTAGAAGACCCGATATGAATGAGCTGAAGCTTAAGTATGACCACACCAAGGACAAACGCTTTTATATGAGCGTTGGGGATGAGTACCCCATACACCTGATATTAGGAGATAACACGTATTCAAGGCTCAGAACCGAAGAGGTATTCAAGGGGAAGCCAGGAGAACCCATAGTCGAGGGGACGAAATTTGGTTGGGTCATTCATGGGGGAGAGTATTCTGACAATCAGTGCATGTATGTCAGAGAATGCAGTGATTATGAGAAATTGTACAGTCTTGATGTCTTAGGAGTAGAAGATCGAGGAGAAAACGACCAACTCGATGTACATGCTGAGTTCAAAGAGAATATAACGAATAAATCCGATGGGAGATATGAAGTAAATGTCCCATGGATAGCAGGAAGCGAGTTGGTGACGACAAATGAAGAACACAGCAGGAAGCGTTCCTACAAATAGGACTGAAAGACGAGGACAGGGACGCGTTTCGGTTCCTTTTTACGCTAGATGGGAGAGAAGAGCAGCTGCGATTTGCAAGAGTCCCCTTCAGTGCTGAAGCTAGCCCCTTCATGCTTGGTGCAACTCTACATCATCATTTCAGCCAGCACCCAGAAGAGTTCGCAGACACGGTGAATGCTTTGAAGAACAATACATACGTTGATAATTTGATGAAGATGGGAGGAGATGTAGAAGAATTAGAGAAGTTCAAGAGAGAAGCAGCTGACATTCTAGAAGAGGCGAAGTTACTAGTTCACAAATGGGAATCGAATATCAGAGAACTAGAGAGTGAGAATATGCCCAATCCGACCAAGTTATTGGGGCATATCTGGGATAAGGAAGATGACACTCTTGAGGTACAGACACCGAAGTTCGCCAAGGACAAACCAGTAACAAAGAAGACAATCTTAAGTCAGCTTGGCAGTGTTGTATGATCCATTAGGAATCCTCTCACCTACAATGGCCGAAGGGAAACGGATATACAGAGATGTTTGCGACAAGAAGAATGGATGGAATGCAGCGGCCTCAGATAAAGCAACAAGAGAGTGGTTTAAGTGGACAAGCCAACTAAGAAATGCAAAGGTCCCATGAAGCCTCGTTGGTGATAGTGGAGAAGTTAGATCATTCAGTAGAAATTCGTCAGTTTGCTGATGCCAGTAACTTAGCGTGTTCTACGGTGATGATTGCAGTAGTCCAGCAAGAGAATAGGACTGAAGTCGAGGATTTCAAAGAGAAAGACGTCAATCGCCAGGCTTGAGTTGGTAGGAGGACACATGGCGGCGAACATGGTGAAGAACATATCAGGCTCTAAGAGGATGGCCGATTTCGTCTATTACTATTTGGATGGACAGTATGGTGGCCTTGTACTGGATAACAAACCCTGAGAAACCTTGGAAGGTGTTCGTAGCGAACCGAGTGAGAAAGGTAGTTAAGATTACAGACGAGTTGAACATCTCCTGGAAGTATTGTCCTTCAGGAAAGAATCTAGTGGATTTGGGGAGCCGGGGTGTTTCGGTGGACAAGATGGAAAGAGAGGGTTGGTTCGTCGGTCCCGACTGGCTGCTGCAGAAAGAGGAATGGCCAGAGCAGCCAGAATTGACACGCACACCTGAAGTGGGAGAGGAAAGGAAGCCAAGTGAAGAGATAACCTCGTACACAGGTGAACAAAGTCCAGATGAGTGGGACGAGCTGCTAGAACGTCGGCCATACTGGAACACCCTGAGGATAACGGCACGGGTCCTGCAGTTTAAGAGTAACTGCCTGGCGAAGTGGTGAAGAGTTAAGAAAGTGTCTGGACTGCTGAGCACGGATGAAATCCTGAAGGCCAGAGAATACTGGGTGAGGAAGGTGCAGAAAGGTATTCCAGAAGACATGGTAAAACCTGGATGGAGACTCAGAGAAAGACGAACACACAGGTGTGCTGAAGTGCATGGGAAGAATTCCTGGATATCATCCAAATTACCTAGAAAATTGTCTTTTCACCAATAAGTTGATTCGTCATGTTCACGCTCAAATCAAGCATCTTGGAACAGCCAACACAATCGCAGCCCTGAGAGAAGATTGGTGGATACCACGACTTAGGTCTCTGGTCAAGAAACAGATCAGACAATGTAACGTGTGTAAGGTGTTTGCTGCCAAGCCATTTAGTGCTGCACCGATGGCTGCATTGCCAGAATTTCGTACCGAGGTTAGTTGACCCTTCCAGTATACAGGGGTAGATTTTGCTGGACCGATGAAGTATAAGTTGAGTAAAGGGAAGGAAAGTAAAGCTTGCATACTAATCTTTACGTGTGCGGTATCGAGAGCGGTACACCTCGAGGTAATAAGGTCACAGACGGTAGAAGAATTCCAGAGAAAGTTAAATGCGTTCATTACCCGAAGAACCAGGCCGCAAAGAATGATATCTGACAACGCAGCAACATTCAAAGCGACTGCGACTTGGAACAAGAAGGTGAGGAGGAGTGAGAATTTGTAGGATTATCTAGCTTCTCAAGAGATCAGCTGGCAGTTTAATCTCGCGAAGTCACCGTGGTTGGGTGGAATACATGAACGGTTGATTAAGGACGTGAAAAAAACCCTGTTAAAGTCGTTAGGCAAGATGCACCTTACCATGGAGCAGCTGGAAGATGTAGTCATGGACATTGAGAAACACATGAATAACCATCCTCTAACGTATGTAGAGAGCGATGGAGGGGAGGATTGCATATTGACACCGAGTGTCATCATGTGGGGCCAGAACGCTCATGACATCCCATTTATAGATCCCGAGATGGAAGAAGAAGAAGTCGGCAAACTGTACAGACATCTGAACCAGGCTAAAGAACATGCATGGCGTCGTTGCAAGAGTGAGTACGTTCATAGCCTGATGGAGTCACACAGGATAAAGAGAGGAAGTGAATCACGGTTTCCAGAGATTGGAGAGATAGTACTTGTTGTGGGAGAGGAAAAAAACAGAGGTGAATGGAAGAAAGGTAAAGTGGTACGACAGGTAAGAGGAAGAGATGGAGTTGTTAGAGGGGTTATCTTGATGATCAGAGGAAGACACATACAATGTCCACTTCAACTGGTGTGTCCCCTGGAGATGCGAAGCTTACACACAAAGGCAGTCGAAGCTGATGACATGGGAGTCCCACAACAAGGCAGGACCACCAGAGCAAAGAGACAAGCTGCGAGGGATGCTGAAGCAAGAATACGACTCTGTCTAATGGAGAATGAGGATTGAAAGTGTGTTAGCTGCATGTAATTTAACAAGCGAGTTTAACCGACGAATAAAGGCTTGTGTTGTGTTAGCGAGCAGCGAATCCTATGTGCCTCACAATTCGGTACAACCCAGTTCGAACCTTGAGATATCCACTTCTCAATAGCGTTGTGGATTTGCGCATGTGCGTCGACTAGTTCCTTGTGAATCTCGCTGCTGGTGGTTAGAATGACTTGCGAGCTCCGGAACGTGGCTATCTCGTGTACCGGCCCCTCGGGTTTGTCAAGTCGGAGCGTGGTGTTCAAAGCCAGCTGAAACTTAATCTCGTTGAGGTTTTGGAGTTCTTCCTTGAGTTTTTCGATGGTGTGCTTTTGCACCTCGAGGAGGAAAGCTGTGGGGACTGCCTCTAGGGGGTTGTCCTGGGGAACTTCCATCTTCCAAATGCGTAGAAAGTTCCCAATGGCCCAGGGCGTTTGGACGAATTTAAGACCGCCAGGCTCCTTCTTCTGGTAATTCTGAACTGCTCTGACTTTCTTCAGGCGGGGTGCCGACACAGGCCTCTCCCTTATAGCCTTTGGGCTCATCCAGCATGGAGCTGGCACAGGCCTCTCCCTTATAGCCTTTGGGCTCATCCGGCGTGGAGCTGGCACGGGCCTCTCCCTTATAGCCTTCGGGGGGCTCATCTCGCGTGGAGCTGGCACGGGTCTCTCCCTTGGAGCCTTTGGGGGGGGGGGGGGGGGGCTCGTCCAGAGTGGACCAGGTTTGGCCATGCCCTCTTACGCGTCATGGGGGCTGTTTTTATTCTTGCTTCCTACAGTTGAGGTGGTGTCTGTGGGGTCTGTGTGCCCATTTAGGACCTTTAGTGCAGTATCCAGTGCCTCATCACTGATGCATCCAGATTCGTGGAGGGATAGTAGGCGACCTAGACTATCCATCTCTACCTAATGTCAGACATTTCTCTAAATAGTCGTTTGGACCCTCAACAATTCACTCAATACCTGGGGGTCCGGTATACCTAATGTCAGATGTTTCTCTAAATAGTCGTTTGGACCCTCAACAATTCACTCAATACCTGGGGGTAAAGCCTCTTTGCATGCCGTTCCTTGTATAGCAGCTTCCCATGGACTTTACTGTTCCCACATGGTCAACAAAGTATGGTATACGCTACAACCTCTACAGGGCCTTGGAATCGTCTCACCTTTGCTAATTCGATAGCTATGCAGTTTGCTGAACTCACCAACACAGTTTCGGCCACAAGTATGTAGCTCACCAATCATTAGCCAGGTACAACTGTTATAGTCTTGCATTTTCAACCAGTATACCTAATGTCAAACGTTTCTCTAAATGGAGATATCGTGGTGGAGGTTCCCATATATGAAAAGGTCTGCACAGCCGGGGTAGATTTATAATTGCCGACTCGACGAGTGCTGGCGGGCGATCCTAAGGGTCCCCCGGGAAAGAGTGCTAGCAGGCCCGCTGGGGGTGGGGGATGGCTATCCTAAGGGGGGTTGAGGGCCTTTTTAGGGAGCATTCGGGTCATGTGGGACGCGAGGTAGATTAATAATTGCCAATTATTTGTCTCCGCGAACGTGCCGTGAGGTAGATAAATAATTGCCAATTCTTTATCTACGCGAATGCTTATGTGCTTGCTCAACTCAGGAAAACCAGGACCCAGGACCTTTGCTGTGCCAGAACCCGAGAAAGGGGGCTGGGAGACTCGACGAGTGCTGGCGAGCTATCCTAAGTGTCTCCGGGGGGAGATCGCGTGGGAACGGACGGAGTGCTCGCCACTCCCCCCAGGACCTTTGCTGCGCCAGAACCCCCACATTATATACTACTCAAAGACATTGAAAACAAAACCCACACTACGGCTACACGATTACATGTCCTTGATGAAAAACCTAGTCAAACTGATGACTTGTCATTACATTCGCTTCACGTAATCTCGACGGCAGAAAAACACAGTGTTTCAAATTAAACAAGAGGCCCTGAGTGGCCTTAACTCGGGCCACCTAGAAATAGGTTAATTTATAATACATGGAGTTATAGCATATTTTTGTGCCATAAGATGGTTTGTGCTAGGGGAACTGGATAATTGATTCACTACTCATGCTCGTGATAATTTACATATAATGAAATGGACCTTTTACAGGAATGCAATCACATGGTTACAGTACTAGATGGCAAACAAATCTTAATTCATATATTTAAAGGCACTTGTATGAGATTGGTAGTGTTATTAAAAAAACCTGTTTGTAAATGCTATTTTCCACCTTCTTCCAATTCTCAACCCCCAAAGGTGGTCATGGTCCCTTCGGGAGCTTCTAATTACAAAGTTTTACTGATAATAGGCCCTTTGCAGGACAAGAGCAAGCCAAAATTAGTAAAAAGCCCAAGTTTTAGGTTCATATCTTTAAAACTGAAGGAATGGCAAATTTTTGAAAACTCTATAATTTAGCTTACTTTAACAGAGTTTGTGAGGCTGTTTTTTGCTGACCGCCAAGACCCCCCCCCCCCCCCCCCCTCCCCCCTCTGCATCTCCCCTGCTAGTTTTTGACTAGTCCCTAATGTTTAATAAAATATTGTGTGTTGATTTCATGCATGTAAACCACTTGGAAAATAACTATTTAAAGAGGGTAACACTAGGCTGTTTTCTGTTGTTGGGTAGACCAATACTATCGCTCGTTTAGAGAAGTTGAACCCGACTCCAAAACGATTACAGCGCCACGGTATCTCGATTTCCATTGGCCAAGAAAAACGAGACGGTAAACATTTTGGGTTCATTGTAGATTTCAGATTGTAGATTTCAGATTGTCCATTAGATTAAAGCGGAAACAAGGAACTTCTGAACTTAGTTTTCAGGCACTTTCAAAATATCAGTGACAAAATGACGAAAAAATCCTTTTTTGGAACACATTAGTACACTTGATTGACACCGAAACCAGTTGTAAGTAAAACTCCTAGCTACAACTATACTGCCATCATGATAATTTCCCAGTACACAATGTCTGAAATACTGTTGAATTGTATATTTTTCCAGGTAATTTTCAAGCATGATACTGGACGAGTCATGCAGTGCTGTGTCAAGTTTGGTACTAATGAACAGAGAAAGGCATTTTTTGAGCAATTCAAAGGTAATGCCATTTTAGTCATTTATTTTATTTATGTTTAGTATTACTTGCAATTTTTTCATATTTGAATAAATGGTTTCAAACACATCTTAGAGTTTTAGAGCCAGCACTGTATTATGCATGCATTTGATAATTTATTTGTTTACCAACACAGATGACTTTGGAGATATGCTGAAGTCCAAATATTCAAAATTCTTTGTAAAGAAGATGCTGAAGTATGGGTAAGAATTAATGGATTCATTTGAATATTACATATATGCTGAATTTATAACAGCACCTGAAACAGCCATAGAACATACATTGCATTGTGTATGAGTGGGGTAAACTACGTCACTGACTACGGCACAGTTACTCTACAGCGTGCCCTGACTTTGGAATGGTTTCCCTGTTGTTTTTGCCCTGGTGATCCAATCAAATTACAGTAAGTTACAGTACGGTTATATGGTAAGGCTATATGGCGTGGCGTAGTTCATCCCACTTATACAAAATCTGCTCTTACTATTATTAGTTGGTAGTTGTCATTTAAAAGAAAATGATGCTTATCACAATATTATTGGGTTTTGACATTTTTCCATGCATTTATTAATAAAGAACAAAAGAGCAGCGTAACATAATCATCAAATGCTTCTATGGCAAAGTACGCAAGTTAATCAGACACAAGGTAAGTGAGATTTTGTGCAACAAGGATTTTTATATAGTTATAATGAATTTAAAGTAAGATACAATCATGTCTTGATTGTTTGAGCCAATCAAAACCGATTACAACGTAACTTGATACAAATTAATTAGCAATAACTCGCTTATGTCAAGCTCGCCAGTTATCATCATCCAAATAAACAAGTTCTTCCAATTAAACTACATTAATAATAACTTCTTCTTTCTGGATAAAAACTATGTTAGAATGTTCAGAATGTATGTGAAGCTATTTTAACCAATTTGACATCCATACTTGCAAGTTTAGCCTCTGTTTCTAGTATCGATTTCCCACCACACCAGCTGATCTGTTCTGGCCAGTGTGAGTGGTTATTCAATTCTGAGAATTGAATGTTGATTGATCAGTACCATGGAAAGGAATGTCTGGCTGTGGTATAAAGCAGCTGGCTAGCATTTGTGTGATGACCCTAAGAACAGCTGCAATGGCAACTTTTAATACATAGTTAAATATAATTTGTTTTTTAACTGAACAATACTCTATTTGTATTCTCATTACATGTATTTGCTTCACACTTATTATTTCTTCTAAACAGGAAGCATCGGAGATCATGGAGGCAATTTACACAGACTATGCCATTGCAGCTCAGAAGTCATCTTTGGTTCAGGAATTCTATGGAGCAGAGTTTGCTCTCTTCAAGGTAGTAATTTGGATTTCAAAATTAATTTTAATTACTGGTACTTCATTCTCCATTTATACATAGATTTTTTACAAGTCAGTAATACATAAATAAAATCATCACTAGATATATGGATAACAATTATGGCTAAAGGAAGCACAGTAGCCAAACAATTAATATTATTAAAAGTGCTCATTTATGGGGAGCCGGGGTGGTAGGCAGTTAAGTTCTTCACCTCTCACCTCTGTGGCTCAGGTTCGATTCCCCGATGCGGCGCCATATGTGAGTTGAGTTTGCTGGTATCTCACCCTTGCTCCTACGGTTTTCCTCTCTCTGCAAAAACCAACACGTTAAATTCCAATTTGATCTGACGATTAGCCGGGTCCTGACTTTGATCAGCCCCCATGGTTGTTTCAGTTCTCGTTAGAATTCAGGGTGCCTATAAGCTCAAATATGTTATAATTAGATTCGATTCTACATCAAGTAAATAGATGAATAGTAAAATATTTCTTGATTTAAGCAGTGTCTATGAGTTTATATAGAGGTTTCTACATGTATATCCAATATGTTAATAATACATTATACATATGTATATGATATCACATTTATAATATACAAAAACGTGCTCGCAGAGATAACTATATGTTTCTACACATCCATATTATCTGGGAGCCTTCTATAAGAGGGTCATTTTACCAAATATTTTGTATAACCGCAATATATTTGGACGAGGGAAGAATGGCGCGAGGATAAAAAGGAAGTAAGGGGGAGGGAAGGAGAACGGAAGGGAATGCCTGCCCATTCGTTCACCAGCGAACGAACGTTCCTAAATGGTGCGGTACTGGCAATATTGATTGGCACCAATCATTTGTTCATCCATATTGCATTTTGAGGAAAACTTCTGCGTAATTAGCGAAGGTTCGGCGAAGCAGCGGGTTAATTTCCCTGCTCTAAAGCTAAATCTCTAAAGAATGCTGGAACGGAAATAAGGTTTGAAACAACTTTTCTTAAGGTCGGAAGAATGTCGAGTAACTCCTTGTTCGTATGAAGGAAACTGATGAGGAAGCCATCGTTTCCCTCTAAAATCAAGTGACTTCATTGGAATTGAAAGCTAGATTTACAACAAAAACAACAGTCCAAATTGCTTCATATTATACAGAAGTTATGTTTATGATTTTTATATTAGCCCGACTGATTTTGGAGAAAACATACATTTTCTTAGATATTGTCACACGTGGTGGAAGCCTAAAAGTTCAGTTATTTACAGTTATCTAGACGACCATATTCAAGTGCATAAATAAAATTATTTCAAGCACTTCTAAAGCGATACTTACTGCCACGTCATCCATTGTCATTAATGTGCCAACCAGAGATCCATTGGTTCCTGACACAAAGTGGCCTTTTGAAATCATGGTTGGACATTAGCATAACAATTGTAATGTTTATCAACACAGTATCGCTATTAAAACTACGAACTTCCTGTTACATATGTAAGAACTACGATGGTGCCTGATTCTATTTTTGAATTTATTTCGAAAGTAAAGTGTTGTTTTCAGATTCTTACGAGTTATATTCCCAGCTCATAATGTGCAAACAATGCTGTGAACGAACCCAACACTGCGGTTACGTCGCATCAGATTGTTTACCAAATTGAAATCTTGGTGGCGGCCAAATTGCTATAGAAAACTTGTTACAAAAACACTAATTAAAATCGCTTGATGTCAGAGAAGTTACGTTCACTTGATGATTTAGAGTTTGATAACCCGTTAATTTTGGCGTACAATTTGCGAGGAAAATGCATGTTTTGCAATACTTTGATCCTTTAACTTAATCCTCATACATTCCTATAAAATCAAATGCAAACGTTATGTGTAGGCTCCCTGTGATCAGACATGCATAACTAATTAGGAGGCGTTTTTTCAAAATCACAGGCCTTGCGAACAGGCGTTCCCTTCTCCTCCCCTCCCCCTACTTCCTTTTTGTCCTCGCGCCATTCTTCCCTCGTCCAAATATATTGCGGTTTCCCAAATAAAACACCTGCATTGCAAGGAGAAAGAAATTACCCTTTGTTGGCCTCCTGTGACATCACATTATTTGCATATTGGAACAAAATTATATTATGTATAAACTTCTATAACTCGTAGATGCAATACTAAAATCAAGAAATATTTTATAAGACAGTCATCTATTTATTTGATATAGAATCAATTTTAATGACAAAAAGCGTTAGGCTTATAATTTATATGAAGGCACTTTAAAGCACGTGCCATGGGCTAATTTCCCAGATGCAGTCATATGTGAGTTGAGTTTGTTGGTGGTTCTCTCCCTTATCGATTTGAGGGTTTGTTTTTGGGTTCACATTTCAGTCTGTTTTCCTCCCTCCACAAAATAACAACATTTCTAAATTATAATTTCATCTCGCAATATATTAGCCATTTCGGAGTTGAGGAAGGGACTGGGACCTAGTGTCAAAACGTAATCTGATTGAGAAATTAACCCCATTACAAGAAAGTTCACACTAAAATGAGTAGGTTTACTGAGTGTGAAAATGTTTCGAAAATCGCCAAAAATAAGAGAATGTACGGTTTAGGTACCCTAACCTAACCCAATGTACGGTTTAGGTACCCTAACCTAACCCAATGTACGGTTTAGGTACCCTAACCTAACCCAATGTACGGTTTAGGTACCCTAACCTAACCCAATGTACGGTTTAGGTACCCTAACCCAATGTACGGTTTAGGTACCCTAACCCAATGTACGGTTTAGGTACCCTAACCTAACCCAATGTACGGTTTAGGTACCCTAACCTAACCCAATGTACGGTTTAGGTACCCTAACCTAACCCAATGTACGGTTTAGGTACCCTAACCTAACCCAATGTACGGTTTAGGTACCCTAACCCAATGTACGGTTTAGGTACCCTAACCTAACCCAATGTACGGTTTAGGTACCCTAACCTAACCCAATGTATGGTTTAGGTACCCTAACCTAACCCAATGTACGGTTTAGGTACCCTAACCTAACCCAATGTACGGTTTAGGTACCCTAACCCAATGTACGGTTTAGGTACCCTAACCTAACCCAATGTACGGTTTTTGTACATTCTCTCTTATTTTTGCGATTTTTGAAAGCTCGCCACATTTCTATTATCAAACCAATGTTACTCGGTAAACTTACTATTTTCAGTGTGATCGTTCTTGTGATGGGGTTAATTTCTTAATTAGATTAAGTTTTGACACGGTCCCAGTCCCTTCCTCGACTAGGGCCATCCTAATTAACATTTTATTAATAGCATGGTGTACGTTGCCCTCTAAGTTAAGTGTGCTTGCAGGCAGATTCTAGCTACGATGTACATGTACCTGCTGGGCATATTTCACAAGGAGGTGTTTAAAACAACGGTAACACCCAACGCATCGTTTGTTTAATTCAGTGAAGAGGAAAACTATGACTGGAAAGAGCACCTCAAAATCGGTTGCTTTCCACAGTCATTACAGGCATGCAAAGTTTATCAAAGTTACAGTCGAATGCAGAGATTGAGCCAGAAGGGACAATTTTAGCCCTTAGCGAGTGATCTGGCATTTAATTTCCTTTGCAAGCAGGACAGTTTGACTCTTATCTTATTTTTTCAAGGGACAGATGTCGGTTTTTAAAGCAGGAATGGCGTAATGGCACAGCCTGGTTCGTTCCCTGTCAGAATGGATATGGGAGGACGAAGAGTTGCCCTCCAATGGAAACTGCCATACATTTGATTCAAATTTTACATGCTCTTAACTCGGTGGGAAAACCACCGATTCCTTTGAACTTTATACCATGGCTAATTTCGAGGTGCACTTCCAGTCATGCCGGTACATGTATTAGTTTTTCCCTTTGAATTTTCAAATAAGATTGTGTTGGGTGTTACACTCATTAGTTTTGTGTTTTATGTGGCAAAAGGAATTTCAAAATGCTACCTTTCAGAACTTATCTACTACATATTAAATACATGCACAATGTAGTACAGAAATTATATGACTGTAGGCAGTGACCGGCAGCCTCTGCGGGTAGACAAACGGTAAACTATCTACAGTACTCGAAACGTTTTTTATGCTACAATTTGTACTGACGAAATGCTCAACATTTGGTGTTTCATTCTGTAGACAATGGACAACAGAAACCTGGAAAGAATCTTACAGGATCAGCCAGATCGTAAGGCCGACATCATGAAGAACATGAAGGAAGCGTTGGCTTCACTTGTTGATAGGTACGTCAGGGTACTGGCTGTGCCTTGCATCACGTGGTGCATCACGTGGTGCATCACGTGGTGCATCACGCGGCGGCCATATTGGTTAGAGACAATAGGCTTAGCCTCACACCGAAGCAGTTTCAGAACGAGGTCGCCTGGCGAAAATAAAGCTTTTCATTCTCCTGGGACTCAACACAACTACGGCTCGTATACTACAAACCAGCAAAAATCAAGTCAGTCCTTTGAAAAGGACGTATCTAAAATGTCCACCAAACAACAAACGGTTTTCAATAATTGACCATACCCTTGCTGAAGCAAATACTGTCCTAGATGACTGAAAGATCTGCCAAGTTCAGGGGAAATATGCGCTGTCGTTCACAAACACCGTCATTCTCCATACACGAAACACGCTACACAAGCAAATCACGTACTTGGCTCCAAGTCCAACGCTCAATTTCCATAACTGTAACGTGAAAATTTAAAGCTAACTCTTCCTTTGACTTTTCGAGGATTTGTTCTAACTTTAAGGCCTTTTTCAACTTAGTGAAAACATTGTTGAAGTTCGTTGTCTTGAATAACTTACAGTTCGCCAAGTTGCGTTATCACTACTCGCGAAAACGGAAGTGCAGTTATTTTCCGGTCGGAAATGTTTGTTTTTTATCAGGGTGAAAAACTGAATTATTGTTTTTCGATACTGTAGCTCATATGCAGTAAATTATTCCACTCACTCGTGGTAATGAGCTCATTCACGTAGCTGCGCGCCTCGTTGGCTATTTGAGCTCAATACACATATAACTCAAGTTCGTGGAATAATTGTTAAATATACATTGTAGCTTGAATATTTCTTTTCCATTTTCTTTTACAGATCTGTTATTACGCACAATATAGTTCACAGAGTGCTGTTGGAATACATTTTGTCGGCGGATGAAAAATCAAGAAATGTGAGTATGACATCTCGTTGAAACTTGGGATATACATTTTAATGGTGTTTGGCGGAATAACACAATGACGTCATCACATGTAGAAAGGTAATCAAAGTCACGCTTTTCTTACACGGACTCCTTCACATATTCAAACTGAACTGTTTGTATTCCTTTTTTCAGTAAAAAACTGTTCAAATTAAGGCAAACTGGCAGCGGCCAAAGTTTTCTTAACAGAGAGATTAAAGTGCCACTACGATCAAATTTTGACATATCAATGGTTTTGCTTATTCATAAAGTAGAGTTGATATATTATTACCAGTTCAAATTGTTTTTCGATACAACGACAGTTATATTTATGTTTGCGAGGTTGGCTACTTTTTTATGCACACTATTTCGCGCCACGAGGTGACGTGTTAAGTGTATGACATCACTTCCGCTGAATACTGAGAACGGCTTCCAGTAATGGCGGACAGGATTGTGGTTCAACATGCTCATTTGGGAATATTTTTTACGATATACTGATTGACCCATTGACACTGAAAAAGTGGCAAATCGAAAGCATCTAAATAAATCTATGAGAGAAATGGAAAAATAATTCCCACGTTCTCAACAAACGCGGGAATTTCGTAGGTGAAAGAAAAAAACACGATGCTTAAGCTCACTAATATACGTGATTGATTTGACGAAATAAGCTATCTTTGCGGGGGGTGTGGAGGGGGGGGGGGGGGGGGGTGGGGAGGAGGGAGGAGGGACACTTTCTTGTTTTTATATTATCTAGTACCAAGTTTGCAATACTGAATCAATTATTACTGGCGTGCAGCTTGCAACGTGCTTACACAAACGGTGTGACAGTTGCTTCTCGCATATTGTAGCCTAGAAGTTCTAGGTTTATAGTATTCGTATTATCAATATTTATATTTATTATAATTATATCACATTAATTAAGCACTAGGTTGGACCATGCCTGGTCCCTGTCGACGCAGCTGTAAAACGGCTTTTGCCGGCCCAACTGTGAGGAGAGGCGTTTGGAATATTCATGGGGTAATAAGCAAAGAGCTTGGAAACAAACTTCGGCTTGCAGAAGTGATTAATATTGTCAAACAACATGATATTTTTGGACTGAATGAAACACATGCCGGAAAGGAATTGGATATATCAGTTGATTCGTTTAAATATTATATAGTAAAAGCCGCGAAAAAAGCGGAAACAGACACTACGGCGGCATTGCTGTATACGTAAATAACAAAATTTGCAAGGGCGTTTCTTACATACCGAATACTAACGATAATGTACTTTGGCTCAAGCTTGATAAGCGATTTTTTAATCAACCAAAATATATTTACCTTGGAAGAGTATATCTTAGCCCCGAAAACTCGGTTATAGCAAGCAACCAAGATTGTATTTCCGACTTAGAAAACGAAATCATTAATTCTGCGCATAAAGGAGACATTTTATTACAAGGCGATTTGAACGCGCGCACCGGTGACTTACAAGAGTTTGTCTTATTGGAAGATGACGAATTCCTTGACCTCCCAGAAGACTATGAGATTGATTCTGCCGATTGGAGATATTCACAAGATACTATATGTGACCGAAGGGGTCGGCTAGTAATCGACCTGTGTACTGAAAATCATCTTAGAATTCTCAATGGAAGAACAATTGGCGACACCAGCGGCAAAAATACCTGTTTTCAACATAATGGTAGCTCTCTCGTAGATTACGCAATTGTGCAACATAGCATTTTAACAATTGTAAGGTATTTTAAAGTGGGCAACCTTTTAACGCATTTATCGGATCATTGTTGCATTTCATATGGCTTAAATATGCGCACTCCCTCAGTTACAAATCACGGTACCCATCACCCCAACGTTAAGAAGTTCGGGAAAATAGTCTGGAATGAAAAAGCAGCAACCAGAATACCTGAGCTTCTAAACTCAGAACAATACCGAACTAAATTTTCCCAATTGTTCTGTGGGCACACTGAAAACTGTGACGTCAACCAACTGACACGACTTTACCCAGACTATTCTTGACGTAAGCAAGGAAGCCGGTCTACGCTTCCAGACACCGAGAAAAGGAGAATCTGACGGAAATAAAGACTGGTTTGATTTCAGTGGAATGTAAGACTGAAAAAGAAAATCTTAACTCATTAGGCCGGCAGACATGAGAACACATTAATAAGAAAATAGACGAGATAGATTTAAAAAACCCGAAAACTACATGGAAACAGATCCACAATTTTTTTAAATATAAAAGCAAAACATAAAAGCTCTACCTACCCAGTAGAACCGCAAGTTTTCTTTGAACATTTCAAAAAACTGAACGAGCCGAAAGCAGAGACGGAAACACGACAATGGGATGAACACTGGATCGCGTAGTCACTGACGAAGAACTTGAATATGCAATCGGAAAATAAAAAAATCTCCGGGAAACGACAACATTCTAAACGAGGTCCTTAAAAGCGGCAAAAATCAACTCAGGCCATGGCTAAAATCGCTGTTTAACTCAATCCTAGAATCAGGCAATTACCCGCGTGATTGGTGTAAGGGCCTCATCGTACCAATCTACAAAAAAGGGGATAATGCGTTAGCTGATAATTATAGAGGAATAACCCTGCTCTCATCCCTAGGAAA
Organism: Actinernus sp. WN-2022; assembly: GCA_030867875.1. NCBI lineage: Eukaryota > Metazoa > Cnidaria > Anthozoa > Actiniaria > Actinernidae > Actinernus > Actinernus sp. WN-2022. The sequence continues at coordinate 51,481,488 of JAOWCC010001679.1, read as the reverse complement.
ACTCTTTACCTCCATACTTAATAATAGGCTTTATACTTGTTTAGTAGAAAAAGGAATCCTCAAGAAAGTCTAAGGCGGCTTTCGAAAGAAGCACAGTACCGCAGATAGTATCTTTGTTCTGAAAACAATCATAATAAATATGTCAAATAAGAATTTTTTTTATTCAGCTGTTTCGTAGATTTTTAAAAAAGCATTCGATAGCGTGCCGAGGGACAAACTGTTAAACAAACTCTATATCTCTGGTGTCAGAGGAAATTTTTTCTCAATTATAGAATCAATGTATTTAAATGACACTACTGCCGTGAAAATCGGGCACACAGTATCTGAAGATTTTGGTTGCCATATCGGTGTGAAACAGGGGTGTATGCTCAGCCCCACACTGTTTAATTTATTTTTAAGTGACCTGCCGGCCTTTATGATCAAACCAAAGTACCAGAACAAATTAACATACAAAACAGACCAGTTAGTTGCCTGCTATATGCCGATGATCTAGTGATACTTGCAAATTCTGCTCAAGGCATGCAGCAATACCTAGATAAATTAGGCGATTACTGCAGCCTCAATAATCTAACAGTTAATATGGATAAAACTAAAATTTTGATTTTTAATAACACAGGGAAAAGCATGAATAATTATGCTTTTAAATTTAATAATATAACTCTGGAAAAAGTGACCTCATATAAGTACCTGGGCCTAACCTTTAGTGCATTCGGAAACTTCACTTTAGCTAAACAGGAGTTGAACAAAATTGCGTTAAAAGCCTTATTCAAACTCCGCAAAGAAATGGGAGACCACTTTAGAACAGATATAAAGCTAACGCTCAAACTTTTCAACTCCTTAATTCAGCCAATTCTACTATAAGGGAGCGAAGTATGGGGGGTTGAGTCCAACAACAAATTAGACAGAGACCCTATCGAACTAGTACATATTAAATTCTGTAAATGGATTTTAGGAGTGTCCAAATACGCAACAAACAATGCATGCCGAGCCGAATTAGGAAAATTTCCTCTTAAAACAGAAGCAATATCCAGGAGTTTAAAGTTCTGGCTGAAACTGCAAGTCTGCGATACCGACAAACTTGCAGTGGACGCTTTTCTGGACTCAAGCCTCTTAAATAATCCTGCAAGTTGGTACAAAAAAATAAGTAAGATAGTCCTCAAGCTCGGATTTGGAAATATCTTAGTCCCCTCAAACACTATCGCCGATAACACATCAATAATTTGCAAGAAACTTAAGCAAAGGCTATGCGACATAGAGTTCCAAAATTGGCACAGTGATATTTACAATGATACAAGAAGAAATGCCAATCAGAGAAATAAGCTAAGGACCTACAGAAATTTTAAAGTAAATTACGAGTTCGAAGACTCTACGCATAATAAACTTGAAGCATAGAACGGCTCTAACAAAGCTTAGGATAAGCAATCATGATTTAGAAATTGAAAAAGGAAGACATGCTAGGCCATTTACAAAGGTCGATGAAAGACTTTGCAAATTCTGCTTGCCTAGAAAGGAGATTGAGGATGAAGCTCATTTTCTCGTAAAATGCAATAAATATAACCATTTACGAAATGCGTTCCATGCTTCAATGCAAAATGAATTTCAGATAAACATAGAAAAGTGCTCCGAGGAAAGTCGGCTAAAAATAATGTTAAGCCCCAACAATAGGACAGCAGCTACAGTTGCAAAATTCATATACGAATGCTTTATGTATAGAGACAATGGCCTCAAAGAACTCTGATCGATTCTGCCTCGACTCTCATAATTCTGAAAGACCCCAAGCACTTGTAGCCCAGTGAAGTGCACATTTATTTGGATAAATGTCTATGTACAGATGTATACGACCCCAAATAAAAACTATCTATCATTCTATCTATCTGTTATCCTTATTATCCAGAGATATGGAAAGACAAGAATGCATCTCTAGCTTGTTTAACGGCAATACAAAGAACTCTAACCAACAAAACAAATTAAGAACCTTCCGTATCTATTACAAATTAAGAACATAAAACACCGAATTTCACTAACTAAGTTAAGAATAAGCAGTCATAATTTAATGATTGAAAAGGGGAGACATGTGCGCCCTTACATCCCCCCCCCCCCCCCGAAGAGAAGCGGTGCCCTTTTTGTACCATTGAAAAGGAAAAGAAAAACATTTCTCACCCATATTATGACCTAAAAAGGCAGTTGACTAAAGATCTGAGAGAACAGAACAGCCTCCAATTTCAACACCTCTAACTGCTGACAAGTAATTTAGGCTACTAATAAATCCACCTAGAAAATTAATGAAAACTATTTCGAAATATATTTATGATTGCTTCCAAAAGAGAAAAAAAGGCATTGCCTTAGATAGCTAACTTTCCGTTTTTTTATTCAGTCTACTTTTATTATTGGACTCCCCCCCCCCCCCCCCCCCCCCCCCACTCATGTAAAAGGCATTTTACAAAGTGCCAATAAACAATCGCTGTCTGTCTGTCTATTATCAATGTACTAATGATGGTGAATATTATACTGGTCACAGGAGATGATAGAGTCCATACGTGAATGCGTTGTTCTTATTCTTCATACTCACGACGGGTCACGAGTAGCTATGCAGTGTCTGTGGAATACATCAACAAAGGTGACTTAAATTACATCAACTACAACGTCAGATCGAGTAGACTGGTGTTGGTGTTAACTCAAATTATTACAGCAGCTATCAGAGTTTTCGCCTTCTACTCAGAACAGGACCTAAAACAACCATAGGGCTGATCAAAGTCAGGACCCGGCTAATCAGCAGATCGAATTGGAATTTAGCGTGGAATTTAGCTACTCTGGATATTTATGCCGGCTACTTTACCCAGACAAAGTAATGCCATGCAAATAATCTATTGAAGATACAGGCAGCCATTACCGGGTCTGCCAAGCCAGATCTGCTTAAGTGGAATTTACTGTAGGTTGGTTTTTAAGGAGGGAGGCAAACCGGAGAACCCGGAAAAAATCCTCGAAGCAAGGATAAGATACCAGTTAAATAACGAACTCAGCTCATAATATGACGCCGTGGTGGGAATCGGGCCACAGGGGTGAGAGGCGAGCGCTCAAACGCGAAAACCTATTGACAACCCTGAGCTCTTACTGTGTTTTTCAGGATCGAAAGATCATCCTCAAGACGTTTAAGACGTATATCTCCAAGATTTGTAAGGTACTTGTTACAACTACTGATACCGCGGGTCCACTTAGACAACGAGACACATTACAACTACAGTGTGACTACTGTAACCAGGGCCACTTAGACAACGAGACCTAAACACATTACAACTACAGTGTGACTACTGAAATCAGGGCCACTTAGACAACGAGACCTAAACACATTACAACTACAGTGTGACTACTGTAACCAGGACCACTTAGACAACGAGACCTAAACACATTACAACTACAGTGTGACTACTGTAACCAGGACCACTTAGACAACGAGACACATTACAACTACAGTGTGACTACTGTAACCAGGGCCATTTAGACAACGAGACCTAAACACATTACAACTACAGTGTGACTACTGTAACCAGGACCACTTAGACAACGAGACCTAAACACATTACAACTACAGTGTGACTACTGTAACCAGGACCACTTAGACAACGAGACACATTACAACTACAGTGTGACTACTGTAACCAGGGCCATTTAGACAACGAGACCTAAACACATTACAACTACAGTGTGACTACTGTAACCAGGACCACTTAGACAACGAGACCTAAACACATTACAACTACAGTGTGACTACTGTAACCAGGACCACTTAGACAACGAGACACATTACAACTACAGTGTGACTACTGTAACTAGGGCCATTTAGACAACGAGACCTAAACACATTACAACTACAGTGTGACTACTGTAACCAGGACCACTTAGACAACGAGACACATTACAACTACAGTGTGACTACTGTAACCAGGGCCATTTAGACAACGAGACCTAAACACATTACAACTACAGTGTGACTACTGTAACCAGGACCACTTAGACAACGAGACACATTACAACTACAGTGTGACTACTGTAATCAGGACCACTTAGACAACGAGACCTAAACACATTACAACTACAGTGTGACTACTGTAACCAGGACCACTTAGACAACGAGAACTAAACACATTACAACATTACTACAGTGTGACTACTGTAACCAGGGCCACTTAGACAACGAGAACTAACACATTACAACTACAGTGTGACTACTGTAACCAGGACCACTTAGACAACGAGAACTAAACACATTACAACATTACTACAGTGTGACTACTGTAACCAGGGCCACTTAGACAACGAGAACTAACACATTACAACTACAGTGTGACTACTGTAACCAGGGCCACTTAGACAACGAGAACTAAACACATTACAACATTACTACAGTGTGACTACTGTAACCAGGGCCACTTAGACAACGAGACCTAAACACATTACAACCACAGTGTGACTACTGTAACCAGGACCACTTAGACAACGAGAACTAAACACATTACAACATTACTACAGTGTGACTACTGTAACCAGGGCCACTTAGACAACGAGAACTAACACATTACAACTACAGTGTGACTACTGTAACCAGGACCACTTAGACAACGAGAACTAAACACATTACAACATTACTACAGTGTGACTACTGTAACCAGGGCCACTTAGACAACGAGAACTGAACACATTACAACTACAGTGTGACTACTGTAACCAGGACCACTTAGACAACGAGACACATTACAACTACAGTGTGACTACTGTAATCAGGGCCACTTAGACAACGAGAACTAAACACATTACAACATTACTACAGTGTGACTACTGTAACCAGGGCCACTTAGACAACGATACACATTACAACTACAGTGTGACTACTGTAACCAGGGCCACTTAGACAACGAGAACTGAACACATTACAACTACAGTGTGACTACTGTAACCAGGACCACTTAGACAACGAGACCTAAACACATTACAACTACAGTGTGACTACTGTAACCAGGACCACTTAGACAACGAGACACATTACAACTACAGTGTGACTACTGTAACCAGGGCCATTTAGACAACGAGACCTAAACACATTACAACTACAGTGTGACTACTGTAACCAGGACCACTTAGACAACGAGACCTAAACACATTACAACTACAGTGTGACTACTGTAACCAGGGCCACTTAGACAACGAGACCTAAACACATTACAACTACAGTGTGACTACTGAAATCAGGGCCACTTAGACAACGAGACCTAAACACATTACAACTACAGTGTGACTACTGTAACCAGGACCACTTAGACAACGAGACCTAAACACATTACAACTACAGTGTGACTACTGTAACCAGGACCACTTAGACAACGAGACACATTACAACTACAGTGTGACTACTGTAACCAGGGCCATTTAGACAACGAGACCTAAACACATTACAACTACAGTGTGACTACTGTAACCAGGACCACTTAGACAACGAGACCTAAACACATTACAACTACAGTGTGACTACTGTAACCAGGACCACTTAGACAACGAGACACATTACAACTACAGTGTGACTACTGTAACCAGGGCCATTTAGACAACGAGACCTAAACACATTACAACTACAGTGTGACTACTGTAACCAGGACCACTTAGACAACGAGACCTAAACACATTACAACTACAGTGTGACTACTGTAACCAGGACCACTTAGACAACGAGACACATTACAACTACAGTGTGACTACTGTAACTAGGGCCATTTAGACAACGAGACCTAAACACATTACAACTACAGTGTGACTACTGTAACCAGGACCACTTAGACAACGAGACACATTACAACTACAGTGTGACTACTGTAACCAGGGCCATTTAGACAACGAGACCTAAACACATTACAACTACAGTGTGACTACTGTAACCAGGACCACTTAGACAACGAGACACATTACAACTACAGTGTGACTACTGTAATCAGGACCACTTAGACAACGAGACCTAAACACATTACAACTACAGTGTGACTACTGTAACCAGGACCACTTAGACAACGAGAACTAAACACATTACAACATTACTACAGTGTGACTACTGTAACCAGGGCCACTTAGACAACGAGAACTAACACATTACAACTACAGTGTGACTACTGTAACCAGGACCACTTAGACAACGAGAACTAAACACATTACAACATTACTACAGTGTGACTACTGTAACCAGGGCCACTTAGACAACGAGAACTAACACATTACAACTACAGTGTGACTACTGTAACCAGGGCCACTTAGACAACGAGAACTAAACACATTACAACATTACTACAGTGTGACTACTGTAACCAGGGCCACTTAGACAACGAGACCTAAACACATTACAACCACAGTGTGACTACTGTAACCAGGACCACTTAGACAACGAGAACTAAACACATTACAACATTACTACAGTGTGACTACTGTAACCAGGGCCACTTAGACAACGAGAACTAACACATTACAACTACAGTGTGACTACTGTAACCAGGACCACTTAGACAACGAGAACTAAACACATTACAACATTACTACAGTGTGACTACTGTAACCAGGGCCACTTAGACAACGAGAACTGAACACATTACAACTACAGTGTGACTACTGTAACCAGGACCACTTAGACAACGAGACACATTACAACTACAGTGTGACTACTGTAATCAGGGCCACTTAGACAACGAGAACTAAACACATTACAACATTACTACAGTGTGACTACTGTAACCAGGGCCACTTAGACAACGATACACATTACAACTACAGTGTGACTACTGTAACCAGGGCCACTTAGACAACGAGAACTGAACACATTACAACTACAGTGTGACTACTGTAACCAGGACCACTTAGACAACGAGACACATTACAACTACAGTGTGACTACTGTAACCAGGACCACTTAGACAACGAGACACATTACAACTACAGTGTGACTACTGTAATCAGGGCCACTTAGACAACGAGAACTAAACACATTACAAAACGAAAATAAAGCATGTCAAAGTATAAATCCTAGCATATCCATGCAATTTTCTTCATTTGAAAGAATTTGACTTCAGAACTAGTCAACCAAACATCGTCTTTTACCTGATCGAAGCTCGAGCAAGTCGAAATGCTATTGTCTTGCACTCGACACTGATTGGCTCAAATAACCATAAGTCGAAATGCTATTGTCTTGTACTCGACACTGATTGGCTCAAATAACCGTATTATTTAAAATTGGAATGCTTTTTTCGTTCTGCAATGTGATTGGTTCTCGTTGTCTAAGTGGCCCTGGTTTCAGTAGTCACATGCACTGTCAAGCTTTTGTACAATAACCAATGTGGAACACGCACTCTGGTTGGTTGGTAGCCTTGTGTTGTTAGAGTACAGAGCCAGGTTGTTTGAAGCCAGATTAAGCTAATCCTGTATTAAGGGTAATCCTTGGTTTGTATGTTTAACTTGAGGAATGCAGATTTTGAGTTAAAAACGTATTGTTTAACGAGAATTGAGTAGTGCATTTCTAACTGTAATCCTACATTGCAGAAAGACACCTTTTACCAAGAAAACCATAATCCTTGGTTAGAATTAATCTAGGATAACACAAATCGAACAACTGGTCCCAAATGCACTGATGACGTTGCGTTCTGGTGAAAATAATGTCGTATCCTCCTCCTTTTTTGGCTAATTATTGTATAAAACAAATATATGTCATTTTGCCGTGGTCTATCTGCTTTTAGTATAAACCAACTGGTCGACTATTACAAATCCTGCATTCTGATTGCCTACCCTACTATAGGTCTATTTGTGATAGCCCATGGTAGAGAAAAACCGCACACATTTTCACGAAATAATAACATTTCTCAACTCCAATTTGTTTCTTTCTATTATTTTCTACTGTCTGACGTAGTTAGTTTATACTAAAACAATTAGGCCTCTCGCCCTCATGGGCTACGAGTTAAATAGCCCATTCGGGCTGCGGGTCTAATTGTCAAATAGATGTACATATGACGTCACAATGTGCTGAGAACAATAGCCACACTCGACTGCGTCCAGTGGCGTACTTCATCACGTCATGTGTCATAAGAGGACAGACGCTCGGCACAACGACATTTACTTATTAAGTTTAAAAAATGAGAGATCTCCCGCATCTGGAAAATGACGTGCAATTCACGTACAACACTGCTACTGATGTACAGTGTAAACTGCTGTAGTTTGGGGAATTTTTTCTTTGACTCATGCTCGATCTCCACTCAGCCAACTGTATGTGCTGTGTACTTTTTCTTGTATGAAGAAAACTATAAGTGGGGTGGCTAGCGGGCTGTGCAAATTACAGTTTGCTAAGTAAGGTGCCGTTACTGGAGCATAGTGTTGTAAATTTCCTTTGACAGTGACACCAGTCAACTATCTACTACTCTGAGCTGAGACTAACTATCAATGAATATTGGTGTCTCTCTTTAGGAAGAATATGGCCATCTGGTTTTACTTTCTCTATTCGATGTCGTGGATGACACTGTACTTGTCAAGAAAATTGTTTTACCGGTAAGTGTACGACCTATATAAATGAGCTTACTGCAGTCAGTGCTGTTACATGGCTATATTCTCGGGTAAGGACGTTAAATCGTATATAGGTACACCAGTGGACGAAGAGCCATGGTGGGATTCGGTTTTCCGCGCGCTGATTGGAGAATTTCCGTACTCGCCTCTAAACTGGGTAAAAGTAGAACAATGTACGATTGGAATTCATTGGGATCACACTTCAACTGTTAACGTTTCTTCAGCGATGATGAATCCAAGATGGCGTATGATCTTCAAAATATGCTGATACAGACCTTTATCACGCAGCGACCATTTTGACTACAATCAACAGCTTTACACTTCTAGCTTCGTCTCTGCGTCGAGTTTAGAAGTGCAAGAACAAGGGTTGTTATTCTCCTGGGACGCAAATTTGTTGCTGCGTGATAAAAATAGGTTATCACACGAAAAGTTGTGTAATACGGCTTGGTATTTGTACGAGTCTGTCCTATTTTTCGAACCTGAAAGGCGAGAAATAATAAAATTGACGAGTAAAAATTGCCAGCCGTATTACACAACTTTTCGTGTAATAAATTGTTTATTATACGACGGCTAACACGAAAAAAATATTTTTATTTTCGCTGATCTTACAGCTCTGTTTGAAGAAACTATCTTGAGAGAAGAAACCTTTCAGCCTTTTCGGTTGAAACCAAATGTCGGAGCCGGGGCGAGCGTACGCTGAAATGTTATTTTCGCAGCTGTCGGCAGCCTCAAAACAGCCAAATTCCAAGGTGAAATTAGCAGGTCTCAAAACTTCTCTCGTATCGATATATCGATATAGGAAGGGTTTGACATCTCATTTGGGCTGAAATTTTGATCTTGGCAATAATTCGAGAGGCGAGCAATCACAATTTGGGACTCGTATTTTTTCAACCGGCAGAAATATTGATTCCACATCAAAATCGCGATGGAAATTTTATCCATGTGCCTCACCTTCGATTTTTCTAAAAAGCTGGCTATGAAGTGTTTACACATTGAGCTAACACAATGTAAAATCTGGAATGGGTAATTTACTTTGCGCTTCAAAAGAAACCCTCGAATTTGGAGAAATTTTGAATAAAATTCGAGACAATTGCATAATTAACTCTTTGTTATTGTCCGCCTGTTTGCGGATTTCGAGCACAAATCTAACTTAGGACGTGAATATCGAACTTAAATTGAAACCTGAGAATTGGAAAACAACTTGCCTCAAGGGTATGGCATTTGCAAACTTCTACTTCACGTTTTCTTGATTTTAAAGACGGGTATAATAAAGTTGCTCGGCAAGTGATTGACAACACCGAAGGTCAATTAACAGTTCATCCCGAAACTTCACGTACTGTGATAAACAAATTGAACATCAGGAACACGTACAAAATCATTTTGGTCTTTGGAAGGTTATTCAAAACATTTTGCCTCTAACAGAAACTAATGTCAAAGATAAACTGAATAGTAGCAGTCGACATGCATCGGTATGATTGTCGGCTCAGTGTTGCGTGACTGGGACAATATTCGTATCGAGACTCGCCGGTGCCTCTACGTGCCCGAGCTATTTTTGTAAACATATGCTGTTTCTTTAATACACTCTCCTCTTGTTTTTCTTGTATCTTTTTTAACGCCTTTGATTGGATGTTTTTATTATTACTCGGGCTGCCTGTGGCAGCGCCGAGTCTTAAAATGCAAGTCGTTTTTTTTTCTGTGCAACAAGTCTTCTGCGCATGCGTTAAAGGTCAAATTCACACCAATCAGATTGCACTGTGCTGATCACGCAACAATCGCCAGGTTAATTTATTTACATAATTTAATACAGTAAAGCAAGATGGCGGAGGACCCGCGAGGAACTTTCTCTCTAATTTGGAGTCTCATCTCTCAAATGTAAGCCAGTTTAATGTTTTATTTAACTTCACTCGTGCGAAAGCCTTCCAACAGGCTCAGGATATTTCAACTGGCGCTATTGTCGGAGCCGAAGGACCGCGTTTTTTACCCAGATGGCCAGTGATTTTATTATACGACACGTACGACGACCTGAAGCCAGTATAGGGGCCAGGATCCGGAAAGCTAAAATTCGAAGAAATAGATATTGGAATCTATAAGCCATCGGCTCGCTGTGCTGCATTTAAAACATCCGAGGAGAACATCTTATTTTGGGTGAAGGCACTTCAAGACCAATATTATGAGTCTCTTAAAAACTGTCAGAGATTTAAATTTACCGTAAGTTGGATCAGAGAGTATTGAGATCAAGTTATTTCGTTCCAGCGAGGATATTGACCTAGCGGAAACGATACAAGCTGTCGAAGGATTTTACTTATAATCATCCACGTCTACTTAACAACAGGAATAGTTATGTGCCAAGGCATGGGCAAAGATAGAGTTTCCCAGATTACAGATGAAAGTAGAGAACTTGATGAACGAAGAAACAGAGGTCACGCGCGACATGCTTGATAACATGAACATGTTCAACACTTTGTTATACTAAGAAAACAAAACAAATTACAGAGCCTGCAAGTTCACAGGTCAATGAAAAACCCCAAGAGCCTGTAGTTTTGGATCAACATATCCTTGAAAGTCCAAAAGCAACATACACATGAGTCAAATTCAAACCGGAAGAGACGGAATTCTTTAGATTCTTCACGAGGATAAAAATATTTGTTAGCCCGCAATAAGAACTCTCTCGCTGCTTTAACGACCTTGATTTGTAACATGGAGGCTGACCTAACTGATATGCGTAATGAATTCTTACTCTCGTCACATCAAAACACGAATCAAGAAACCAAACTCGGTCATTTGGAAGACAAATTAGTGCAGCAAGATAATATATATAAGACCGAAATCAAGATGCTGTCATCCGTCGAATATATTATTGACCTAGAAGTTGAAAATGGCGAGTTGAAAGCGGATATAATAAAGCTGAGATCCGACTTTCAAACTTAAAAATAATAATCAAGAATACAAAAAAGAAGACAATGTTCCGAGACTACCCAACCTACTGAAGCTTAACAGTTTGTTCAAGAGCCATATTTCTTACATGACAACCCGATCCCTATTCATCAGAATACATTTTCTGTGCTAAATGACGAGAGTTTACAATCACCTGACCGACAACCCACTACTAAAGAAAGGGACCATGAAGTACGGTAGTACGGTTAATTTTCGGGTTCAAAACAATGAATATATGCCTGCTCAAATGCAGTGTGTTAAACGAATAAGTAGTGTTTAAATTAAAAGGTCAATATACGAGAAAAAGAAAACTATTAAATTACATATAAACTAGGGGAGCAGAGAATGAAAGTCACCGCGCTACCGGCCACTCCTAAAGACTGCTAAATTCAGCTAATAATTCTTCCCTTTGGTTAATATTAGAGGATTAAGAGGATTTCAAATGAAAGTGTATTTCATCTTCAATCTAATGTGGCCCGAGTGAAAGCCCAGATGGGCTCTTGTTATAATAACGATACGAATCGAAAGACGCAGTAAATTATAATAATGATACTCATTAATAGATCGGGAGAAACGTTCAAATGGTACAATAAATCCCGGTCGGTCGTTGGACTCTGTTTTCCCGGAAATTAAATGATCATCCCATTTGATGTTTCAACAGGAATCCTCGGTTATGCAGCAGTCAATTAAAACCACGTTCCTCCTCCATTCCCCGACCCCCGCGACATAGCGGGGCATTTAACATTTTCCCTTGTTAAATGGCAGTTATTTCCCAGGCCAAAAACGCTAGTTTCCTGTTAAAAACATTCAAATACCCCTGCTCCCGTGGACTCTTGGAAAGCCATGATTATTATTAACGACAACATCTTGGACCAACTCTTGAGGACAAGCACGGGGTTTCTGCAGGATTTTCTTATAGCATTTGTAAACATCACCTCTTCGAACGGTCCTGTTTGACTGCTAGTTTCAATAACACAACACTCGGCCCAACTGGTTTATTCTTACAAATGGTAAACACCTATGGGCCTCCTGTGCTTTCAAATGACGAAGAAATTTTCTTTATAAGAAATTAAAAGCACTTGATGTCCATGTGGGATTCCATATAACACCCTCCCGGTTAGCTCAGTGTTTATGAGCCAATCAGTGCGAGCCGACAGATAGAGATCCGATAGAACAAGTACACATACAATTTTGTCAATGGCTGCTAGGGGTAAAAATAATTATATCTGACGCGTTTTCTATTTGCTTGTACTCTCTGTCTTGTCTTGTTTCGTCTCTTCGTTTGTTTGCTTGTATATTCTTTTGTCCCTTTATTTAAGTAAGACTGCAACAAATAATGCATGTCGCGCAGAACTTGGCAGATTCCCTCTTAAATCCGAATAAATTTTGCGCAGCATAAAGTACACGCTAAACCTACAAGACGCGGTGAACGCTGATAAAACAAAGCTATCATATAGTGCTTTTATCCAGTCTAGGCATATGATTTGGGCCCAGAAGATAAAAGCAATAATATTTCGCAATATCTGGCTATATCAAGACAACAACACCAATAATTCCCCTGCACTTATCAATAATATAAAACAAAGAATCCAAGATATAGAACAACAACATTGGCTAAGGGAGATATAATGGGTCTATAATGACTCGTAACACGAGGCAACGCAACAAGCTGCGAACATATAGAACCTTTAAATCAGCTTAGATGAGAATAAGTAATCACTGCTTGGAAATAGAAAAACTGAGGAAGATTATTATGCAAGACCGTATAAAAGTATCGAGGAAAGATTGTGTCCTCAGATATGCAATACAGACATTGAGGACGAAGTCCATTTTCTATTCAAATGTAGAAAATATGAAGATTTAAGGAAGTACTTCGATCTGTCTGTGCAGGTGCACCTTGAAATTTGGTTCGTACCTTGGTAATCGGGATTTCTCTCTCTCCGCCGTACATTCATATATTCATTAATGTATATGGATATTCTAATAATGATCTATAGTGTCCATACACTGCGATAATTAATGTCACTATTTATACACGGTATGGCAGACTTGACTGACAGTGTGGGGTGTAGCTTCGTACACTAGGTATATTGGCCAGAATATTGCATGAGAGTGCACAAAAAGTTGGTTATGTTAGCAATGCTATTTCTATTAATGAAATGAATGATAGAGATTATTTAGCTGTGAAGAAGAGTCATAAGGCACTGTTCATTTTGTATTAGGAGCGGATTTTGTACTTTGCTTGGACAAAAATACATGTACGCCCCTCCCTCTATATGGTATATAACATGCTTTGCATGTCCCCATCTCCATGTAGATTAATATACTACAATTTCTGCCCAATATTTCAAAGTCTGTTTGAATTTTCAAAATCGGGGCCGTAGCAAGACTTGCGAACGCCATCACTACACACACACCGCGGCATAACGTCACGCGCGTGCGTTTTTGAAGGGCGGTGCGCGGGCATCTTCCCAGTACCGTACGCGTACCTAAAAACTAAGTGAGAGTTAAATACCTCGAACGTCGGCAATAAGCCATATACATCCCTCGTTCGAGGTATTTAAGTGTTGTATTTCATACTTGACGAGGTTTTCGCAAAATTGCTCGTTATAAATGCAAGGGATGTATGAGAAAAGTTCCCGGGATGTATACTGGATACATCCCGGGAACTTTTCTCATACATCCCTTGCATTTATAATGAAGGTATGTATGGCAAATAAAGCCTCATTAATAACAAAGAAAACCGTGTCAAGTATGAAATAAGCCTGTTAACAAACTCTCAATTGATTTCTGTTACCCCCTAAATCCCCGGCCCCCATCCCTAAGCAGTAGCTCTCATCCCTTAGCTTGATAATCTTCTATCTGTTGAGTTAACGCCTTTGATTGGGAGTTTATATTATTACAATAACGATACGAATCGATAAACACAGTACATTTTAGTAATATATTCACTGATATTATATAGATTGTCGCTGAGTCGTCAGCTAGCTATAGCGCTATTAAATTGGGCAGTTACTAAGTTGCTCACTTGAAAGTACATGAAGCCCATGTAGCTACTTAGATTAGTGGTTCACTGCACATCAGTTATCTGAAAAGTATAATTAGCATGTAAAACCGGAACGTTCATTTGATTTCTTTGAGAGCACTTAGGGTTTGATGGCCTCTAATGGTTTGGAAATGAAATACGTTCCACTTTAGCATGCACTAAGGAATAATAATAGTCTCCGTTCAAAAAGTTTACATTCAATATAAAAATGATGATAAAACTAACACGAAATCATTTAACTAGCATCTGAACTACTTGTTAATTAATAATCATCGATTAACGGAAGCACCTTTTAAATCGCTCAGTTTTAGCTCCTGGTAGAATAAAAAGGTGACGTTTGACCGGGGCTTAAAAAACACGGTAGATATGTTACTATAGCGTTTAACTATATATTGGAAGCATAGACAAAACATCATTTAGAAAGTGCTTTTCATGACCTTAAAAAAAGGTAAAATAAGAAAGGGTATATTTACAAAAATAGCTCGGTCACCCGGGGGCACCCCTACCGCCGAGTTTTGGCTCAGTCACACAACACTGAGCCGACCATCGTGCCTATGCATGTCGACTGCTACTGTTCAGTTTATCTTTAAATTCACTGTTTCTGTTAGAGGCAAAAGGTTTTGAATAACCTTCGAAAGGCCAACAGGATTTTGTAATGGTCAAAATCGGTCAAAGAATATGCACTGTCAGTTAGAATACGTGAAGTTTCGGGATGAACTGTTAATTGACCTTCCGTGTTGTCAATCACTTGCCGAGCAACTTTATTATACCCGTCTTTAAAATCAAGAAAAAATTAAGTCGAATTTTGCAAATGCCATACCCTTGAGGTAAGTTGTTTTCCAATTCTCAGGTTTCGATTTAAGCTCGATATTCACGTCCTAAGTTAGCTTTGTAACGGAATCTGCAAACAGTCGGACAATAACAAAGAGTTAATTATGCAATTGTCTCGAATTTTATTCAAAATTTCTCCAAATTCGAGGGTTTCGTATGAAGCGCAAAGTAAATTACCCATTCCAGATTTTACATATGTGTTAGCTCAATGTGTAAACACTTCATGGCCAGCTTTTTAGAAAAATCGAAGGTGAGGTACATGGATAAAATTTCCATCGCGATTTTGATGTGGAATCAATATTTCTGCCGGTTGAAAAAATACGAGTCCTAAATTGTGATTGCTCGCCTCTCGAATTATTGCCAAGATCAAAATTTCAGCCCGAATGAGATGGTAAACCCTTCCTAAATCAATATATCGGGTCAGATTTTTGGAAGGTTGCTTCACTTTTGCATACGAGAGACCTGCTAATTTCACCTTGGAATTTGGCTGTTTTGAGGCTGCCGACAGCCAAAATCGATTTTCTCGATTTTCTTAAAATTCGGGTGGTTTTTTGAAAAACAAACTCCAGCACGTTTATTTACTTGGTAATACCTATCTGTAGACCTATTATGAGCGAATTTTTTTTTTCGAGTTTGGCCACCAGTTGCTCGATATTTACAGGCATTCGCTCTTTTAAAAGTGTCGAATAAACCTGTGCAAACCTGTTCGTCACCCGTGTAATACGGTCTCATATTTCACTCGTTTTATCCCGTATTTGCACTCGAAAACGCCAAGTCGTATAATAAAGGTCTATATTGGGCGTATTTTGGGTCACGTGATCAGCCGGCTGCAAGGGTTCTTACGACGCCATCTTGGATTAGGCGCGCAAAGGGGTGAAACCTCCGATGTCTACATTCTCGATGCTTGGTGTCCCTATTCTTTTCGCTGAGGACGAATGAAGGAAAAAGTCTTGGCGTTTTTTTATGTTGCCTCACAGGAAATCATAGCGGATCTGAAAGAACTTGCTTCAGATACATATGGCCGGAAGGTGTTGCTGTATTTGCTGATGCCGAGAACACCAAATCACTTCCACCCAGATATCGTGGATATACTGAAGAAGGGAGATAGCAATCCCCACAGGTAATACAGTGGTTTCTATAGGCACCGGCGATTTTCTCCGTCAACTTTGGTCATGATCATTGTCGCGATCGTCGTCTTGATTGTTGTCGTTGTCGTGAATGTTTTCGTCGTCTTTACATTATCGTAGTCGTAATTGTGATCATCACTACAACTCAAGTTTCAAGTTTTATTTCGTTGATCACTGCAACGTTTCTACAGACGACTAAAGTAAATGATTACGCTGATAAATATTTGAAAAAGTCACAACTATCCTTGTCATTGTAATAATAATAATAATGTCTTTATTTCTCAACCGGTAAAATACGTACCGAGTCTTACAGTCATAATAATACAAGAAATATTAGTAATACAATATATCATAATAAGTATAGTAAATGTAACAATTGTCGATAATTAAAGGGCCAAGTTATATCTAACGATTAATCTATTTACAAACCAGTTCTTGAAGCGAGAAGTGTTTATTTTAGGCCAAAGGGAGGATTGTTTTCTGAGGTTCCTGGTAGGAGGTTTAATTTTAGATAGTAGTGTATTTTCTCTTAAAACATCTGTCTAGAAAACACTGGATGATAGATAAGTCAGGCTCAGAAGAGCCGTATACAGGTAGACCATAAGTTATCTTAGATACTATTATAGATTTAGAAAAGTGGTCACTTTCCGACTGGTTCAATCCTTCTTTTCTTAGGGATATAAGCCAGGATAAAAATACATTTGTTCGCCTCTGTGAGTTTCTTTTTTACATGAATTTACAGTCCAGCTGGAAGGTAACACCTAGGATTTTAAGTTCAGTACATTGCGGAATATTTCCAACTCTGAGATATTGTTTAACATGTCCTTTCTTGTGAAATATGAGTTCTTTACATCCAGATGGGTTACACGACATGACATTATCATTGGACCAGTCTCTAAAATATTGGCGCAGTCACCTGTAATATCAGTCTTTCCAAACTGGTACAAATATAGTCGAGTCGTCTGCGTATTTGACTAAAGCGGAGTCTACGCCAGGTTTACAGCAGAGGTCATTAAGAAATATCATAAATAGGGCCACTGACGCTCCCTTGTACAGTCTCTTTATTAACATCAATCCAATCGCAATTCAGGCCATTTGAGACAACTCTTTGTTTCCTGTTACTAAGGAAGCTCAGATACCAATTTATTATATACGGATTCAGTGGTAGGAGTTTTAGTTTGGCAGAAAGTAAATTATGCTTGACGGAATCAAAGGCTTTACTAAAGTCCATATCAAAAAGTCTGACTGCATCGCAGTTAGGGTGGTCTAGGTCCCCAAGGAGTTCGTGTTGTAGACATAGGGCATCCGTGCAGTTCCCGCCAATTCTGTATGCAAACTGTGATACAGATAGGTGGGTGTTGTTCCAGTGTGTCTCTCATCATTCTTACCATTCTAGCAAAAAGGAGCCACATCAGAGAAGGACAGAGCTCTTAGATGCAATCTCTCCCAGCTTATTGGAGCTCGTGAAGGATCACGGGGAAGAGCTGATGATGGACAAGGGAGCATGTCAGCTGGTTATGGCTATTCTACAGAACTGCTCAGGTACTGGTAACAAGCCAGGCCTGTACGTTATTCTCAATTCGTTTGAATGCAAATCTGTTTAGTTTACCCCGGTCCAAGATTGTTATTGTTACTGTCATGCAAGTAAACGTCATTCTCATGTATCTGATTGTCTTTTCATTTTGTAAGTTAGTCAGTTTGTTTGTTTGTTTGTTCGTTTGTTCGAAGTCCCTTCTATTCCATTAGTCCCTATATAAGAATGGCTAAACATGGTTCAACATGCCGGGCTTTAGAGCTATGTATAAGCAGCCATCTTGCTTTACCATGCTTATATAGAAATTAGCGGAATAGAAGGGACTTGCTAGCAATCTAGGTTTGGCTTCGTATTCTTTTCTTTCTAGATTCCCCTCCGAAATTGTGTTGTCTCATAAAATTTAAGATAAGATTAGTCTATCTCTCATTTTATTTTGGTACTTCCTTTTGGTCTGCATTCTAGTTAGTGTTTGTCATTATCCTGTGTGTACCGCGAGTTTAGTCGCTGTGCGTACGGCTTTCTCAATTTAGTACTTACAACATTTTGATTTCTCATTCCGCAGGTGATGTCGAGTCTGCGATGAACGCTATTGCCAACGCTGCCAGTAGGGACGTCGATCCCTCAACGGACGAGGAGGTAATCCAGGCGTTTTGTACATGTACATGTCCATTTTTCGCTTTCATCGTGTGCTGTCATGGTAAATGCGAAAAATATGATTAGCATGGTTAAACGATTCCATTCACTGCACACACTCGGGGTCACAGTGAATCATTTTGCCGTCGGCCGTTCGGCAATTACCGAAATATTTTCCAAATGCCCGGAGACATCTTGGTCAATGGGGCGGCCTTCACCTTCTCGTAACCTGGAATAGTACTGGCTATCCAAACAATGCCTAACCCTGAAACAATACAAACCCTAACCCTAAAACAATGGAATTCTTTGTCAGTGCAATCCAAATGGAGTCCAATAAAATGCAAGATGTTGAGAGGTGAAGGCCTCCTGGGGTCAATTAGCCGAATTGTGCGAAACGAATTTCTGTGCATGCAGTAACTTAATATTTTATTTGCTTACAAGTTGTTTTTGTTCAAGAAATCACGAAATCATGCACACAAACATGCAAAGAAAAATGGGTGTGACCTCAGTCTCCCAGAATACATCAAAACGCAGGAAAACGCATCAAAATATGAAAAACATTTGGCTGGCTGATTTTTTGCCTCCGGGTCAACTCACTGCATGCGCAGAGCCTCCGGTCTGGCACTCCGCTCCAGTCTCTAAATGTTCTAAACACGTATCGTGGGACAAGTGTCTCAAACAATATATTTTCTAGCAGAAACACTGGGTCAATGAGAAAAACACTAAAATGATTTGATGTTTCATTTGTTCTTTCATGTTAATGTTATTTTGTTGTAATTTTTGTAATTTATTGTATTGTAATTTTGTTTTTGTGCCAAAAATCTAAAATTTCGAACTTGAGAAAGCACCGTTTTGTTTGACTGTGTAACTATTTGCTAATTCTGTAAGGAATTAAAACGTGCAAAATTAAAGAATTCAACGCATCCAACAAACGAGTTCTGATGTTGTAAATGTGATATTCAAGAAATAGAAAACAGTTTTTGTGATTAAATAGTGTTTATGAACGAGTTGTGGGAATACGACCCTCTTCGTAAGCGTTCAGTCCACAACTAGTTAAGTGTTGACATTGCGTTATCAGTGTGAGTTTTTTTTTTTGGGTGGGGGGGGGGGAGAGTTGGAGGGGAGGCGTGTGCATTACTGAATCATTTTATGTGATAAAGAGAAATTTAAAAAGGAAATTACCATTTATATTATTAGTTATAAGTTAACGAAAGCCTGTAATTTCCAATACCCATGATTCCCTCATTCCAGTTAATTTGTTTCCTTTGTGTTAACATTGCAAATACGAATTTCTCATTTTCGTTTTTTTCACAAAGGACCATCTTGTTAAGAGTGCAAGTGGACATTTTGCTCTGAAGAGACTCGTTCTTCAAGACAAGGAAAGACTTGAGGCAGACAATAAGGGTAAGAACTACTACTGCTAAACCTAGCCTCCACCACAGGCAACTCCATAGTATCCATCGGTCACCCTAAATCTCCCTGTGGAGAAATGGACGCGTGGAAACTGGACCCGAATTTGGGCTAAGATGTAACCGAAAAAGAGTTGCCTGGGGAGGAGGCTATACCAACTCGTTTCCAGGGGTCTTCACGTGGCTAATCCAAGATGCCGCCTAAGAACCCCTGGGAATGAGGTTGACGTTATTCCCACTAACAGATCTAACAGTTCAGTATACAGCATTAGCTATACGCGCATTAGTATACAGCATTAGCTATACGCGCATTAGTATACAGCATTAGCTATACGCGCATTAGTATACAGCATTGTGCCATGCTGACGAGGCCCCAAGAGGTGAAACAGCTGTTCATGACTGCTAATTGCTCAGGAGAAGGAGAACGCAACCTAATCTGGTGACTGGTTCCCTGTGCCTGTGTGTGACTTGTTTGCATACGGTAGCCACAAAAAAGTTTTGTTCGTCTTCGTGGACGTATTACAAAATGCCTCGATATCATGAACGGCCGGGGAACTGGTAACTACACGATGCTCGGAGCAAATTAAAACCGCCATGTGAACGTCGAGTAAGTGTCTTAGTTTCCCAATCCAATGCAATAATATTTTAAAAGTTTGCAAGCACGATATATCAAAACCTGAGGAAAGTGTGTGCTATCTCTGTAGCATTCGACAAAGTCTGATGTCCAAACTATATCAAGCCAAACATGGTCTGTTTTGTCGGCACGGTCGTTGAACAGAGAACTGAATCGAATCAACTCGGCCATAATTTGTGCTGTCCAGTAACAACCGAGTGAATCCTGTTGGCTTGCTGGCTGTATTGGATTCTGCTTTTTGCTGTACATACAGATACCAAAACTACAAACGGTAAGATGACCTGGCTAAAGAGAAATCTAGGTCTGAGTTTTCTAGATACCCGTAATCGCCGTATCTTGTGTGAGTCAGTTGCGACACTGTGTACATCTTGGTTATACAAATTAACACTACATTCAGGCAGAGAGTTAATCTATAATGACACTTTGATATGCCAAGGAACTGGAAATTCAACACATTACAAGGTGAGGGAAATTTAAAGTACTGAGTTCATTGCTGTGTTCCCTAATCGATTAATCTACACCACATTTCTAACGGACCTGAAACAAGGCTGATCAAAGCCAGGACCCGGCTACCAACATTGACCATAAATTATTCTGCAACTAACAATGGAAGCCAACCTTGTTCTCACTTGAAAAATAAT
The DNA here is from genome assembly GCA_030867875.1 of Actinernus sp. WN-2022. NCBI lineage: Eukaryota > Metazoa > Cnidaria > Anthozoa > Actiniaria > Actinernidae > Actinernus > Actinernus sp. WN-2022. The sequence continues at coordinate 51,460,122 of JAOWCC010001679.1, read as the reverse complement.
GTGAATAAATTGAAGGAACTGCATGGGGTGTACTTTTTACACGTGCATATATAATTTATGTTTTACACTGGAGTGTACTTAGTATTGTGAATGCTAAGAACTGGAATGCAGTTTATATACATCTGAATAGCCGTATCTAGCTACATGTATAGGGTTGATTTGTGTTCTACACTAACTCCAATTATTGCTGTACACTGTATACCACACATCAAAATGTGCTACGAATGCTCAAACACACATGTACAAATGTATACATATAGCCACATAAGCATTGCATCCAATGATTTAATGATTTAATAAGGATAATCACAGTTTTATACCCAGATGTATTCCCTTGTATATTAACTTATAAGTCAAGACATCAAAATTTTCACATTAGTTAAAAACAAGCATTTTTGATCAGGATTACTTACACCGTCCACATCATTGCAGCAATTCTTCAGCCTTTTGTGTTACCACAGTCGTTTCTCTTACAAAAAATATGTCGAACGCACTTTGATAATCTACAATTACTTCTAGTATTAACAGATATAGCGTTAAAGGAAACTCCGGCTGTTGAAATAAATTAGCAATATAGTCTAAATTGGAAATTTGTTTTTTTTAAATGGAAATATATATTTTAGTTTATTAAAATTGAATAGGAGTATGAGCCTGCCGCCATGTTGGATGTGAGGATGTTTCAAGGCTGCCTCTATTGTTACATTGACAAAAGAGCTATTGTTATATAACAAGGACCGCCGTGAAATGTCATAAGATCCTAGATGTCTTCGTGCGGGAAATTCAAATGAAATTATGTACAGGAATACTATTGGTTCATAAGTGACATCTAGTGTAATAATTTACAGTTAGACAAACACAGTTAATAGTAAGATTCAGGCACTCGTAAGGTACATTTGGGAGCAAACATTGATTTTCAGTGGAGGTTGCCTTTAATATCTTGGATTTATCCCTATTTTGATGGTGCCACATTTAGAGAAGTTCGGAGAGTATATAATTGCTCGAATGTTTTCTCGAATGTATTTAAACATCTAACTTATCAAAACAAATGTAACATTAAGAAGCACTTTTAAATTGGCCAGCATGGTCTTCAGGCTCCAGTTGCTCAAAATGTGGATTCGGTAGACAGAGCGGTTAGGGTTAGGGTTAGGGTTAGGTTAGGGGTAGACAGAGCGGTTTTTGATCGAGTGTCGTAAAACCAAAACAGAGGTAATGGGCCTTTTGCAGGCATGCAATCACGTGATTGTACTGGAGGGCACAACAACTTAATTCATATATTTAAAGGCACTTGTACGATATCGGTAGTGTTATTAAAAAACCTGTTTGTAGATGCTATTTTCCACATCCAATCGACTGTCGATCTTTCTAAAACAGCGTTTTTTTAGAGACCTTGCCATCCAGCATCCGTGGCAACGCCTTTCCCATTGGTATCACGAGCTCGATTCATTCATTAACGAAGTGTCATATCAGCACGTGACTGTATTACATCAGCACGTGACTGTATTATATCAGCACGTGACTGTTGCCTGCAAAAGGCCTATTACAGAGCCAATCACGGAAGCAAGTAAAAACGCAATGAGCCAATCACAAACTGAAGTTTTAATTTTAAATTTACAGGTATTTTCTTTCTCGGAGAAGATAATATATTCAATTTTCCCCAGAGCCTCATATTGAAACGCGCAAGTGGGCTATTCACAGTACATTATTGATATAATTATATTGAAACCTTTGAGTATGTTAAGTGAAGAATACATTGAAAGTGGGCTATTCACAGTACATTATTGATATAATTAATCAGTTTTTAGGATTTTCTTGATGAGGTGGTCAACAGTTAACTTTACCATCTTCAGGCCAGATATTAGGGACCTTTAATAAGAATTCGTGATTGGTTTTACTTGAACCAATCAGGAGGCAAATAAGCACAACCATGGAGAACTCTAGCTAAATCGATAATGGTCGCTTGACGGACCAAGACAATGTTTTGTTTTAGTTTAGAACTCGATTGGCTGAACTTACTCAGGTCGACATTCAGTCGAAAACCGCTCTAACAAGTTATCCAAGTTATCCGGAGACAGATTATTAATTCGTACCGTCTGGTTTTTAAATGCCATTCATGTTAAAGTATCTATAGCTGCGGATAGAAGGTTGGTGGTTATTCTGTTTAAGTTTCTGATTAGAATAAAAACTTTGTTCTCTTGCCTCTAAAGACACAGTCTTCTTCTCGAAGATTCTGCTGGACAATCTCGATCCTGGGTCGCTGTTTGAGTGGTGCAAGGTCAACAGGGGAGCGTTTGTAGTTACAAGGTGTGGATACTAGAATGTTTGTCATACTTTATTTAATAAATAATGTCATTTTTCAGTACGTATGTCCTGTTATAGATTACAGATGACGTCACTTGAAATGAATGAAAGAAAGATGATCTTTTAACGCAAGCCTCACTAAACAGGCACTCCATAACATTACCACCGTTTCCATTGCTATGAATGGCGCGAGACCAACATCGCGACGTGTAGTTTTCATTGTGCTACCGTCAACTGTCAACCATTCATTGCCAGGTTTGACTTTCCTGTCATTGATTAGTTTGCAAGTTAGATTAGCCATCGTGCAGCAATGAAAACGGTGGTATTACATTTTGTCTTGGATCGTACAATGCAATATGAACAATGCAACATGCACAAGATGACATGCAACATGCACAAGATGACATGCAACATGCACAAGATGACATGCAACATGCACAAGATGACATGCAACATGCACAAGATGACATGCAACATGCACAAGACAGCCCATTTCACACTAGTGAGAGAAGCCTTCCGTATTTATCATTAGCGGTACTTGTTCTACTTACAGGTGTGAGATAAGAACAAGCCTCGCCAATGATCAGTGCGTTACTGCGTCTACGTATGTTGCTTGCGCTTATGCTTGTGTCGCTAGTAAGAACATGGCTCAAAGTGTACATATGGTCAAATATTTGTATCGTTAATATCGATTCTACATCAAGTGAATAGTTGAACAGTAGAATATTTCTCGAGTGTTGCATCCATGAGTTATCGAGGTTTATATTTATAATATATTCAGGTCCGTGACGTAAAACCATCCGGTACTCATTTATTATACAACAAACCTTGCTGGTAGAGTTAATGACCTTTTATAACCATCTAGCTTCTATCAGTGATTTACCAAATATTTTGACAAAATCATAAAACGGTTTCATTCACAAGCAAAAAGAAATTACAGTAATTTCCCGAATCACGTCAAATTTACGTCATACATTAGCATATTGGAAATAGAAACCTCTAACTCAAATTAAGAAATATTCAACTATTTACTTGAAGTAGAATCCATATTTATGATACACATTTTTGACCATATATACACTTTAAGGAATTTACCCTTTCAACACAACAAATTGTATTGCTATTTTACGACTAATATCGGTCTGATTTATTATGAGAGCCTTGCCTGTCAACTTGCATCAAGTCTGTCTGTTTACTTGCCGCTTTCTTACATACATTGCAGCCTCTTAGAAAGCCCAGTTCCAGGAATTGCTAACAAAGCCAAGGAAGAACTGAAACCGCGTCTCAACAAACTAATGAAGTATAGCAGTAAAGGGGTGGAGGTCGTCTTGAAGATCTTGAGCAGATAACCTTTATAACATGGCGTATAAAGTGTGAACATTGACAGCTGAAGGAAAGAACTGTCGACGACCGCGATTTTATCCTCCGTGTTTACCAGGGGCGGATATAAGGGAGTAAAAGGGGAGTTCGATCGAACCCCCTTTTCTGTTCCTCCCTTTTATAAAGAAACACATAGAAGTTGCCATGATCGAACCCCCGTTTGCATCTCGCCCTCAGAGAATCCTCGATCCATCAAATTTTACCATCACAAACTGCTGTAGTTCGCTGTAAACAATTCCTTAAAAGTGTTGATGGTGATTGCAGACGCTAAGTATAGGCTTTTGCACATTCTAGTTTTCTTTCCTCACTAAAATACTAATGCTTATCCAGAATGCTCACACAACTCGGCACAAAATTCTCGGAATAATGCTAGTTGATACTTATTTGTTTATTATTATTACGTTTTGTGAAAACAAATGTTTTTATAGATATAATATATTGAACTTGGTGATGCAGCAGCAACGTTTAAAGTGTTATACCCCATTCACACCAATTCATGTTTAAAATCTGTTTAATCAAACAAGTTTAAAATACATGTTCACACCGTACGCTCGCTGGTGCTAAACTAGTTTCAAACTGACCTTAACTAGAACTGTTCTTGGTAGTTTTAACCCTGTGTAACTAAACACATTCAAGATAGGGACTAGATAAAACTCAGTTGAATTAAACAGGTTTAGTTAGTGCGAATGGGGTATAGTAGTTAAGTCAAAAAGTCTTGTACTCTTGTTACATTAGTTGATGTCACCAGGGCTCAATATTTAATACTTTTTGTGTTTCAAATTTATTTTATTTGAAAAGATTTAAGTACCAGGCAAAAACATTTCCAAAATGTTAGCCTTATTAAATGCAAAAAAAATCGAGCATTGAGTGCAAATACCTACTGTAGTACCATCAGTGGCTTTCTCAAAAAGGCGTGACCCTTCGTTTTCATTATTACGAGAATAAAAATGAAGAGCATGACTTATACGAAGACAAAACACTGCAACGCAGCTGCGATAAATTGTACTCGTGTACAGCCCTGGCGAAACAGAGTCGAAAGTCAACGTAAGTTTTAAACTTGCGTTCCGTTTGGCCACCCACTTGTAGCCTGCGTCGCATCCGAACTGAACCCCGGTTAAGTCCGTCTGCGAAACAGCGACAAAAAGCTTGTTCTAGATCCCCAACGGAGTACCAGGATATATGTAGTCGATTCTGATTGGCTTTTACTAATGCTCATTCGTACACGTCTTCTGACTGGCCATTCAACTGTCACCAGTCTCGGGGATTGTTATGACGGGCATTTCATGTCAGAGGCCGCTCGGTTGAAACTGGCCACTGAGTGGCCATTCAACTGTCACAGTGCGACTTACGGCTAATTTACATTTCAAAATATGGCGGCTTTTATACACGTTGAGAAGAGCAATGATATTTGTACAATATCAGTTTGAAATCGAGATTCGTTTGCTAGAACAAGAACAGTTGACCGGAGATGAGTTCGGATGTGGAACATACTAGATCTTTCCAAGCTGCATGGGAGATTTGTTTGTGTGTTCTTCGAACGAGCATTTTGTTGTGACAGATTTTAATTTACTGTGTTCGGCAAGTTCCTTCATCTGGCATTAAACCACGGGCAGGCTATTACGTTACATTACTTCAAAACCTGACCCGAAATTGAAATAAACCTAACCTTCTCCGATAGTAAAACACAGGGAAACGACGACAGAGCTCATCTTGGGTGAGAAATTTCAAGTAAACAGCTGACTCGCGTACAAACGAACAGTTTCAACCGAGCGGCCTCTGACATGAAATGCCCGTCATAACAATCTCCGAGGCTGGTGACAGTTGAATGGCCAGTCAGAAGACGAGTAAGAATGAGCATTAGTAAAAGCCAATCAGAATCGATTACATATATCCTGGTACTTCGTTGGGGGTCTAGAACAAGCTTTCTGTCGCTGTTTCGCAGACGGACTTAACCGGGGTTCAGTTCGGATGCGACGCAGGCTACCCACTTGCGCCAACTTGCGTTCGCTTTGATCGAGCTCAAATTTGTCTAATGAGCGAAAGTCAACTACCAACACTAGTTGTTCGCAAGTCTGCCTTTGTTATAAATGCTTAAGACTCGGTGGAACAATCTTGTGTCTCTCATATTGGGCGAGAAATTTCAAGTAAACGGCATGGTGTCTCTCATATCGGCATTAGCGATCATAGCCTTGTATATGCATTTCGCAAACTTTCAATTGGATTATTCACTAAGGGTCACTGTACAGTGACTTATAGGAAATTTAAAGATTTTAATTCTACTAGCTTTCGCAACGATATTTGTTTACAGAATTGGGACAGTATAAATATGTACGACAATCCGAACGGTATGTGGCATGCTTGGAAAAACATATTCTCTAGTGTAGTTGACAAGCACACCCCTATACGTACAAAACGTGTTCGGGCTTTTAAATCGCCTTGGATCACGCCGCAATTAAAACAACGTATGCACGAAAGGGATATTTTGAAACTTATGGTCCTAGCGATTGGTCTGCTTTTAAGAAATGTCGCAACTCTGTTAACAATGAAATTAAGCAAACTAAGGAAATACATTACAAAAATGCTTTTCATGAAAATGAAGGAAACTCACGCAAGACTTGGGGCATTATTAATGAGCTTACTGCGAGAAAATCAAAGAGCTCTCAAATAAAAGAAATCAAACGAAACGGCACTGCCATTAGTAACGCACAAGAGCTGGCCTTTAATGACCATTTTGCTAGCGTAGGGCCCAAACTCGCGAATGATATACCATGCGATGGAAATAGCCGTTCACACTTAGACTATCTTAGTAGTTTGGGACCTAATCATGTGAGCTTTGAACTGGAACCAACGAATTGCTCCAAAGTCCTCTCTTTATTATCTAAACTAAGTAAATCTAAAGCGACTGGCTTAGATAAAATATCCGCTAGACTTCTTAGTGAATGTGCTGACCTGATCGCTAACTCTCTCTGCCTGATTTTTAATCGTCCCATTGTCACAGGTATTTTCCCTGAAGAATGGAAGTGATCAAAAGTAATACCCTTATTCAAACAGGGTGAGCGCGCTGATTTGAATAACTATCGCCCCATTTCAATTATTCCTGTTGTGGCGAAAGTTTTCGAAAGGTTAATTTACGATCAGGTATTTGCTTTTCTAACGGAAAATAACTTACTCTCGAGCCATCAATCAGGGTTCCGATGCCTTCATTCTACAGTTACTGCATTACTTGAAGCCACTGAAAATTGGGCATACGATATTGATCACGGCAATGTGAACGCCGTTGTTTTCTTAGATCTCAAGAAAGCATTCGATACGGTGGATCACGATATTCTGTTATCGAAATTAAACGAATACGGCATCAGGGGCGCCTCGAATAATTGGTTTAAGTCTTACTTGAATAGCCGCAATCAAAAATGTTTTGTAAATGGTTGTTTCTCACAAAACCGTTCATTATCCTGCGGTATTCCACAGAGAACAATTTTGGGGCCGCTTATTGTTCCTGCTTTACATTAATGACTTACCAAATTGCCTCTATCATTCCCAGCCTCGAATGTATGCTGACAACACTCACTTAACTTTCGCAAGTAATAATATTGATGCCATAGATCGTAATCTGAATCAGGACCTTATTAACGTTAATGAATGGCTTATCGCGAATAAGCTCACTCTCAATAAATCGAAGACAGAATTCATGTTAATTGGATCAAGACAAAAATTAAGTACCTTTAATAACCCTCCGTCACTAACAATTGATGGGGCTCCCATAAAACAGGTATCAAATACAAAAACCCTCGGTGTTCATATCGATGAGAATCTGTCCTGGAACATACACATTGATAAGTTGTGTAAGAAAATTGCCTCTGGCATCGGTGCCCTCAAGCGCATTGCACCATTTGTCCCCCGCAAAACACTGCAGTCTATTTTCAATTCACTGGTGCAACCACATTTTGATTACTGTAGTGTTGTGTGGGGAAGTTGCAATAGAACCCTTGCTAACAAACTCCAAAAATTACAAAACCGTGCGGCTCGGGTTTTAACCTTTTCCAGCTATGATGCTAATGCTGATTATCTCTTTGAAATACTTGGCTGGAAAAAAACTTGAAACTCAACGCCAAATTCATAAAGCTGTTATGGTCTATAAATCGCTTAATGGACTCGCCCCTGACTATCTTCTTTCGAAATTTGTTGACCGCAGCAGCGTTACGAATTATTCTCTAAGAGACACTGAGAGCAAACTTGCTATTCCTCTGCCCCGCACCAACTTTCTCAAAAATAGCTTTGGCTATAGTGGTGCGGTCCTATGGAATAGCCTTCCGATTGAGTTGCGGCAAGCCAGAACTCTAAGTAGATTTCGCTCTGGTTGCAGCAGTTTCTTTTCTTATCTTAGCTTAACTTAATTTTAAATTAGCACACGGCACTCATGGAAAGCAGGTTTTTATTTGAGCTAATTTTAAATGTAATTTTATATTGTAAACTTTTTACAAAACCCTGATGAGCGTACCGTGTATAAATAAAGATTACTTACTTACTTGTACAAAAGTAACTCCAGGTCGGAAAAGTAAAATAAATCGTAAGAAAAGGAGAAACATATACGTAAAAATGAAGATTTTGTTCGAAACTTGCGTCAACTTGCTGTGGCCACCCTTCATAAGTTGAAGAGTTATGACAACATTTGACCAGAGCTTAAAAGAGGCCACTCGATAAACCACGCCCTTAGTTACTGTTGTTGTTGTCTCACAAGCCTTAGACTTTAACCTGGTAAAATTCTAAACAAACAAGGCGAAAAAGGCTGCGTTCGGCGATAGTATTGGTAACATTCTGATCGATTTCCTATCGCTGAATTTCTGAAATCTTTGCCAAGATATCAAGTTTGTATTTTTATCTCCTTTGGAAGAGATTGTAGAACAAGATGGCGGCCGTAATTTCCCGGGGAACATTGCTGCGTTCTGATTGGTCTAAACAGTTTTAATTGCAGAGGCCTTAGCATGATGACGTCATGATTTGGTGATCACCTCACTTTGACTCCTGAGAATACCAAGACAATGGTCTAAATTAGAGTAACAAGACAATTCTGGTAGTGTAGATATCATGCATAAGGCAGTAGGCGCGCATAAAAATGTCACTGGCATTTATGAGGAGATGGAGGAATCCCACTAATCGACTTGCAGATAAAAAAAGAAACACAATTTCAAACTGTGAAGCGTTTTGCCTCCTGTTTATAAATTTCACTTGAGTGGATGTGATTCCGTAGCCTTCAAAGTTTACCCACTCCTTGTTACATGAGAAGTTGTGGTCAAATGGTGAAGCGTTTTGCCACATGTTTATGAATTTCACTTGAGTGGATGTATACAATCGGTAACTTTCAAATTTAACCCACTCTTTCTTACATGAGGAGTCACTGTAATATTTAGAAGTATTTTGCCTCCTGTTTTATTTATATTTCGCTAAAGAGTAGATGTGTCATATATTTCGGGGTGTACGTTCTTACCCACTTTTCCTCGCATTTCGATATTTTGCCTCATGCATGCTGATTTGTACCCCGCTTAAGAGTGCTTGATTATATATTCAGTAGCTCTTTCTTTAGTTACTTCAGAAGTCATTGTAAGATTGTAAAGTATTTTGCCTCATGTTCCTCAGTTGATTTCGCTTTTAAAAGAGTGGATTTGATATATTTTATAAGTTTGCCTACTGTATCCGTTAGTTTGTCCATGCGTTTCTAAAGTGTTCTGCGGGATGTCTTATTTTGTATGTCTCTATTTCCCTTTACATTAAACGTCATTGCCGTTATTTTGTAGGTTTCTACTTCCCTGTACTTATTTACATTAAACGTTATTGCCGTTATTTTGTAGTTTTCTATTTCCCTGTACTTCTTTACATTAAACGTTATTGCCGTTATTTTGTAGGTTTCTATTTCCCTGTACTTCTTTACATTAAACGTTATTGCCGTTTTAAACATGTTGCGGCATGCTACTTACATCTCACTTTAGTGGCTGCTGTATATTTGGTGCTGAGTTTTCACTGAAGTTTTGTCCACAGTTTTGTTTACATTTGCGGTTACAATTGTTGTCGGATTATTAAGCGTTTACATAATTTGCCTCATTAGTACCCACTAATTTCCCAGCAGCAGTTTGTTCTCAAGTTTCCCGCTCTTTCTGTGCCATTTCTACGCAGACGACACTCAAATTTACCTCTCATTTGACTCTCAAGCACCGGAATCTTTAGTTGCAGCCAAGATCGAAGCTTGTATCAATGACATTACCACCTGGATGTCTTTGAATAATTTAAAACTGAACACTGATAAAACTGAACTACTAATAATAGGATCTCAGTTTCGACCTAAAATCCAACTTCCGCCACTTAATATTGGCAATGATCTTATTATTTCTTCTAAGTCTCCTCGCAATATCGGCGTAGTATTTGATGATTCTTTGAATTTGGAATCCCAAGTGGCTTCTATTTGCAAGGCTTCATTCTTTCACATTCGTAACATTGCACGTATTAGGAACTACTTATCTGCTGAGAATACCGCGACGCTAGTACATGCATTTATTACTTGTAAGCTTGATCATTGTAATTCTCTCCTTTATAGCCTTCCGCAAACTCTTGTTCAGAAACTTCAATTAGTTCACAACTGTGCTGCCCGATTAATCATGCGTAAGAGAAAATTCGATTATGGAACTCATATACTCATAGAACTTCATTGGCTTCCTGTAACTCAACGCATTATGTTTAAAATCTTGCTACTTACTTTTAAGGCACTCAACGCGCTTGCACCGATTTACCTTAGCAACTTGTTAGAAAAATATGTGCCCACCAGACACCTACGTTCCAAAAGCAAATTTTTTCTAAAAATCCCCAGTGGTAAAACAACAAAAACATATGGCGATAGAGCTTTCTCTGTGGCAGCGCCCAGGCTGTGGAACACTTTACCAGATAACATTAAACTCTCACCATCATTGAACACTTTTAAATCTCGTCTTACAATGTAAGACATTTTTGTTTCAACAGGCCTATGATATCTAGTTTTCGAACATGTTTAGTCTAAATCATGTTTAACTTAGTTGCTTGGTTTTTATAATATTTAGTTTCTTCTCATATTTAACTATTTTTTAGTTTGTAATTCTTTGTGAAGCGCCTTTGAATGTAAGAAAAGTGCGCTATATAAGTTTAGATTATTATTATTATTATTATTATTATTATTATTATTATTATTATCATTATTATCAGAGTTATATCGTGTCATGGGCTCACTCATGTTTCAAGGAATCCCTGGCTTTTGGAACAAGTTGCCGTTAAATTGTTGGCAATATGGTCTAGGTTGAAAATATGTTGACAAAAATGGAAAATATATTTTAGTTTTTGAAAAAATTGGACGCATGTATGAGCCATTTTGGGCACGGGCGCCGCCATCTTGGATCTGATGATGTTTCACGGCGGTCCCTATTGTCAAAAACAAGCTTTTGTCGTGTAACAATATGGACCGCCAAAAAAAAACGTCATCAGATCCAAGATGGCGGCGCCCGTGCCGAAATTGGCTCATACTCGTGTCAATTTTTTTCAAAAACTTTAATACATTTCCCAATGTTTTCAACATATTTTCGACTTAGACCATATTGCCAACAATTTAACGGTAACTTGTTTTATAACAGCAAGGGTTTCCTTTAAAAATCTAACTGTGGTTTCACTCCTATTCGATTTGTCTCGTATTTTAGAAGTATTAATTTCATACACCTGCTATATATTACTTTCTTGTTGTTCTGTCAACTTTCTCTAGATTTTCAGGTGCTACAGTTCTTCGGGTCTGGGGCCCTTTTCGTTGTATACTAATTTCTATGGCGGGTGCCTGGAGGAGTTTCTCACGACTCTCGGATTACCGGCCGCCAGGGCCGCCATCCCCGGATATAACTCTCTTTTCGTATAGGTTTTTCTTCCCATTTTGGTTTCATATGTTTACATATCCGGAGATGGCGGTCCTATACACCTAGCCCATGGTCCTATTATGACTGCATATGTAGATAGTAATAGGCTATAATACTTTTAACTTGGGGCATTAGCCACGCATCACTATTTCGTATTATTTACTTTTAGGTATTCCCACACTCGGTTACAGCTTTCAGCCATTACACTGTAGTTTTATTCATTCGAGTAACATGGCTGTAGGACGATGAAATCGTGCTTTTGATTTGTCATTTTGTTGTGGTGATGGTTATGACACATACATGTGTGCGTGTATCACATATGTACGCCGACAAGTCTATCCATTTATTTATACTATCTTTTTTTCTCCTCCTTTCTCGTACATCGCAGGCTGACACGATTGCGCAGGTGGATATCGACGCTCAAATTAATGACCTATCGTCGTATGCGCTGTGCCATGCCGCTGCCTTAAACAATTACATGGCCCTGTCTAGGGAAGAATCACTGTGTCATGCCTGCCAGCAGCAACATACTAAGGCTTCTTTTCTAAATGTCGCAACGCAGACTCTGCGTGCGTATCTGCACAAGACAAAGGAGCATTTCCAAACCTACTTCCTGGCCCTTTTCTCATACAAGGACTACACTAAGATCCTCTATAGCATGGCTAAAGTGGATAAGGCCTTTTGTCCCTATTCCCCTCCCCTCCTTCAGCCAGGCACTGCCCCCAACTGCTTTAGGAGACAGCGGCAAGCTTCCAACCAGGGTTCCCGCGGGCGCTACGCTCCGTATCGTAGACCCCCAGCGCACGGACGAGGGGGTTGCAGCAGCAGTGATTCTAATTAGCATTCTGAAGTTACTTGTAACCGGTATAACATTGTATATGTGTTTTTTTTCTTTATTAAATATTTTCATGGTGCAATGTTGTTTCTTCTCCTTTTCTCGACACTGGTATTTTGTCAGCAATACTATTCCATTTGGTTGGAAATCCTCCGCCTATATTTATCATTCTATTGGGTTTCTCGCTTTTCATTACATTCGATCTGTTTCAATCCCTTGCTCTCTATATATTACGACCGTCACACCGGAGAGCTCTTGCTACCTAGCGCACCCGCCTACGTGCGCCTACGTGCGTCTCGCTAGTTTCCTTGTCTGCCATACCTTTATTGCGCTAGGGTATTTTCTTGGTCTAAAATATATATACCCCTCCTTGTCCCACGTGCATACCTCGGATTTTTAGTAGACTCCACCAAACAAGCGTTCTTGCTCCTGGAAACTAAGAGGCAGACGTTCCTTGAACTCATCCGCTGTATTCTCCAATCTACGGTCACGGATGTTACCACTGCAACAGCTCTCTGGAAAATGCACCTCCTTTTTCTTGGCGGTTCCAGGAGCACGCTTGTTTACCAATGAGTGAAACCCAGCAGACCCTTCATCTCGCGCATTGTCACTGCAGTATTCCCAGTTACCACCCGTCGCTTGGGCGCAACTGCAGGACAAATTCGGAGGCCAATCGGGGCATACAATTGACTTAATGGTGTTACCTTCCAACGTGCAGTTTTCGCTTATAGGAACACCCCTTATCCAGCTGTCGGTGCTACAGGAGTCTATGTTTTTGCTCAGTTACCCTCCCAACATGGTGACCTTTTCTCCAACCCCTACGGTTTTCCTCCTGTTGTTCTGATCCCCCAGTTGCCCCCCAGTTCTTACAAACATGGGCATTCCATGCACCTTGGTTATCTCCGACATCCGGCCGCGTAGATTCTGGTGGCTTGTTGTGCAGTCCTATTGCATTATGTTTTGGTTATCGGGTGACATGATGTATTATTTAATAGCCTGCAGGGCTACAATGTTCAGAATGTATGTCCCAGCCTTTCGTATGTGTTGCTTATTGAACATACATTTATTAGTGTTTATTTACTTAGTTTCCTCATTCATGCAGGTCCTCCCGCTGTGCCGCGTCTGTTTATACCAGCGGTTGGCTGCCCTAACTGCCATTACGCAAATGACCACACTTTTTGCTTTTGCCAACATTGTGGCTATGTTCGTAGGCGTTCTGGCATCCCTGACCCCGTGAGGTGACAGTAGAACTCCCTTCCATTGACCAACGTATTCAGGACTGAGTTACAAGCTCAGCACCAGTCTACACAAACAGTCCTTGAAGGCTGAGCTATGTATTTTTTTTATACGTTGCCAGGCAAAAGAACCCTATTCGATGCTACCCCCAAGGATGTACATGTATGTCGATTTCTGGTGTATAAAGATGCAAAGGGCAAAACACAACCGCATCGCAATGACTGTCCTCATGTGTTCAACTTTCTCCGACGTGGAGCGCCAGGGAGACTGGAATAGTACTCTTGTGCTTGGTAACCCGAGCTCCGATGCCCTCGTGAAACAGCATCTGAAAAGCAGTTACGGCTGATCAGCTGCAAGCTCGGATAACACCGAAACAGGCCCTGCCATTGTTCCCTGATAAGCTTCTGCTGATTGCTCGCTACTTAGAGAACAGGCTACAGCTTCCATCGATAACAGCGACTGATCTTTTTATCGCCGCTCGTGACCAAGCTTTTCTTCAAGGCTTATTTATTCAGGTGATAGAGCAGGGGACCTCGGTCGCATTAAGACACCAGAAATAGCTCGTTTTCCTGATGGTAATGGTTTTTATTTCACCACATTTAGGGAAAGACCTTACGGGACGGCGCGTCAAACTTGTTAAGGATGCGCCGCCACCCTAATACCTCGCTGTGTCCCGTTAGAGCCATTGAGACCTCTGTTGCAATCGCTCGCGAGATTGGTATAGACTTGAGCCAGGGATATTTATTTCGTATCACCAACCCCCAGGGGCATAGCCTGCAATGCAGGTGTTTTATTTGGGAAACCGCAATATATTTGTAGGGAGGAATGGCGAGGAGAAGGGAAGGGAACGCCTGCCTGCAACACCTGTGATTTTGAAAAACGCCTCCTAATTAGTTATGCATGTCTGATCTGTCAAAAATTACCAGTACAATTTTCCTTGCTGATTGTAGACCTCAGAAAATGTACATTTCCTCCAAAATTAACGGGGTTATAATATCAACCTCTAAATCATCAACGTAACTTCTCTGATATCAAGCGATTTTAATTAGTGTTTTTGTAACCAGTTTTTCTATAGCAATTTTGCCGCCACCAAGATTTCAATTTGGTTTTTATGCGCTTGAATGTGGTCGTTAACTTTTATGCTTCCGCCGCGTATACCCAGAAAAATTATGTCCGGGGAAAACGTATGTTTTCTGCAAAATCAGTCGGGCTAATATGAAAATCATAAACATAACTTCTGTATAATGTCAAGCAATTTGGAGTTGTTTGTGTTGTAAGTCTAGCCTTCGATTCCAATGAAGTCACTTCGATTATTTTATATTTATGATGAATGGAAGGACTGTAATGCGCATTTGAGTATTTTTATAGGAAATGCGCAATATAAGTAATACATATTATTATTATTTTAGGGGGAACAACGGCTTCGTCATCAGTTTCCTTCACATGAACGAGTTGAAAATCAAACTTTTCCCCAAAACCCGGGTGCTGACTTACTCGCCATTCTTCCAACCGAAAGAATAGTTGTTGCAAACCTTATTTCTGTTCCAGCCTTCTTTAGAGATTTAGCTTTAGAGCAGGAAAATTGGCCCGCTGTATGGAGAATTATTCGAAGTCTGCTTCGCCGAACTATAACCTTTCGCTGATTACGCTTAAGTTTTCCTCGATATGCGATATGGATGAACGAATGATTGGTGCCAATCAAAATTGTCAGTACCACACCAATCAGAAGCCTTCGTTCGTGGACAAACGAAGTTTTTCAAAATCCATAGGCCTTGCGGGCAGGCGTTTCCTTCTTTCCCCTCCCCCTTCTCTCGCTTTTTCGTCTTCTCTCCATTCGTACTCGTCTGAAATTCATTCGCGAGTGGAAAACGTCTACGAAAGCGGGGAAAACCACTAGAAACGCCTGCATTGCAGGCTACCAGGGGCATGTTATCGACCTCCCGTTTTCCAGCCGAGTGCCGCAGCAGAATTACGACTGAAGATATATCTGCGCGAGGTGCATATTGGCAGTGGTGAGACCCTACACAGCTTTAGCGCGGGGTGTGCCCTCGCTCTTACCGTTTCGGGATCACAATTGGCGGACGTTGTCCCATGTGGGCTGGTCGAGCCCAAGTACCGCTTTCTACTACCTTAAGTTAGTCAATGTCATTAAAGCGGGAGCACCTGCTGATCGTCTTACAGCACATCCGCCAGGGACCAACGACTCGCAACGCCTCTACACTGCCTATATCACTCTCAGCATTCCCCGTGCTGGGTTCAGTGGCCCTTGAGCGAGGTACTCCTCTCTAATGACAGTCTACAATTATCCTCGTGGCTCCCTCAGTCTGGGTGTTGGGTTATGCTTTTAGTTTGGGGTCTCTTTTAGGTTTGGTACGCCGGACTCTTTCGCGTATTGCCAGGCATATCTGGTTCGGTATCACCCTTTCGGTGTAGCCGCCAGACTTCCATACCTCAAAGGAGTACAGGTAAGACCGGTGTAAATAGTTATGAATCGCAAGCGTCACGACTATAGCGATGTTTCGTGTTGATAAACATTGCAATTGTTATACTAATTTACAACCATGATTTGTAAAGCCCGCTTTGTGTTAGGAACCAATGGATCTCTGGTTGGCACATTAATGACAATAGATGACGACACACGAAACATCGCTATTCTTACAGTAAATTTGGAGATCAATTCGAAGGGTCATGCAGTCATAAATATACTTAGCTGCAAAATGAGCTACTTCCATGGGCGCATTAATGATCAAATTAAACAATTGTTCATCGGACATACATCTTGTGTTGCATTTATTTGTGGTTTCAAGGGTGTGACGGAAATATTTTCTTACCATATCGTATGTTTCGCAATTAACAATAAAATGGAACTTGTCTTCTATCTATACTTTTGTATATTCTTTCTTCGCGTTTCGTATAAGGCCTAGTGTATCTTTCAGTTTGTAGGCAGTGATTGCTTATTGTAAGTTTGGTTAGAGCAGTCCTATGTTTGATATTAGTGATAGCCTCAAGGTATGTTTCTAGCTCGTAACTTGTTCTAGTTCTAAATGATCTATATGTTCTAAGTTTGTTGCCATGGAGATGAATTTTTCTTTGGTCATTCAAGACATCCATATCGCTTACCCAGAGATGCTTAACCAACGTTGGTATTCGATATCCTGCAATCTCAGTTTAATTAATATTCTTGATAGTTAGATATTTAGACTTTCTGATTTCCTCCCCCTGCTAATTTATGACCAGTCTCTAAGTTGCTTCTTTATTTCATTTTTACGCGTAAATAACGAATAAATACAAAAATATTTCACGAATAATTTTACGAAACAAAATTGTGACCAAAGACTTTTCAAAGTTTTCTCAAATCACATGTTCCATCGCCTACTGGAAACCTCTTCATTCTAAACCACATTTACAATGTACTTAGAATTCCAGTCTCTTTCAAACACGGCCTGAATCTGTCCACGCACGCTAGTGGGTCCACTGTAATGTTCACTAATGATGTACCCTATACCACCAGTATAAAGGAAATAATCAGCAGCCCAGTTTGATGTCCCTATATACGCTGTGTTGTCGGTGACCATAAACTTGTCGTGGTTGACTCTGGCATATGGAATACGTGATTGTGCGTCGGTGTAGATTGGGACCTTGAAGAACCGCTGATTTGAAAGGAAAGAGGCGGGATGAGGGTTTGATTCGTTAAATATTGGTCTGAGCATGTTCCAAAACAGAGCAGACTTCGTACGAATGGGCAAATTACGGCCATGACTTACAGCACGGTGACCGTACGGCATGACATGGCTTCTTCATTGTTGTTGTCTTTCCGATCCAAACAAATTAAAGAGTTACGGTAAGGCTACGGACATGCCGTATTCAGTTTGTCCCACTCATACGAAACCGCTCTAGCAATGGGTGTAGGTCCTTGTCGATGGTGCCAGCATTTTTTGGGCATAATTCTGCCTTTCCAGCATTGCCCCCCCTCTTTTTGGGAGCATAAAACTGACCAAACCATAAACCATGAACATTCACTTTCCCTACTTTTATTATTTCACCGGAAAATCCGGAAATTTGAGGAGTGTTGGATTCGACAGATCGGCGCTCGCAGGGAAAGACCGCCGGACGTTTAGTAACCTTGTACCCAGGTCCCTCGGCCGTGGCTTACTTGCCAATCAAGATAGGGCCATCCCTTCATGTAGGACGACACGAATTGCTACCAAATTGTATTCTATTGTATTGTATTGTGTTGCGTTCTATTGTTGTATTGAATTGTATTGTGTTGTATTCTATTGTATTTTTGGTAAAAATTCGTGTCGTCCTACATAAAGGGATTACCCAAGATGGCGTCTTAGCAGACGGGAGAACCTATGCCTTTCATCATGGAAACGATCGGGCTTTTATGAACACTTTTTACAAGGAACTGGTTTGTGTGTAATGCATCGAGATAAAAATAGATCCCAGGAGATTTTAAGGGTACAAAAAGAACATTTCCAGGACCCTGAATTCTGAGATTTCACGAAAAAAATTACTCCTATTGTATGCCATCAGGAGTCCATAACTAGGAGCGCCATCCCGCATACTAGGCCAAGTCACAGCGTTTTCACAAATTAGGTTATTTTTAGAACGGTTTCCCACTATTGTTGAGTTGCAATTATTCCTAAGGGAATCAAATCACAAAAGCGTAGCAGCCATGTTGTTTGGTATAACAAACGTAGCTAATGAGGCCTCTTGTTCCCCCACGGTGCAACCCACAAATTGCGGGAGAAATAATCTAAAAATAGCCCAACTTGTAAAAACGCTGTGACACCTGTATAGGAGATATGGACGCTCCTGGTTATGGGCTCCTGATGCCATGTTATATACATTCGCCTAATGTCTTTTAAGTAACTCATTGTATGCCATGTTATATACATTCGCCTAATGTCTTTTAAGTGCTCTGCTCAACAAAATGTTTATTCAAACCTTGGTCCCAAGGAAAAGAGAAGATCTAGCTAACTAAAAAGTTGTCGAACTGCAAGAGAAAGACATTTATTCAGTTCCTTTTGTTGGAAGCAATCGCTTTGGTAAAGCCAAAATTAAGAAAAGGGTTCATTCGTCTGTTGGAAACTGAATAGCTTTCGGCGGAATTAAAAACGACCTGCACACCTGAGGTTTGGAATTCGTCGTTTTTCCTATGGATTGGAGTGAACTGTCATCTGAATCTCCTGGTTTTGGCTTGTTGCCGTTGCCATTTGTGCCAGTACGGGATATCCTTGAGACAAGTGAACTAAGTAAGTTTGTTTGTTGTTCTCTAAAATTGTAAGTTCAATTACTTTCACATCCAAAAGTGGCAATAAAATTATCTCGTTGTAAAATGAACTCACTGAATGTGGAGCTTATTCATTATTCTGTAATTGGCATTAATATCAGTACACTAGAGAACGTTTTAATGAGGTTTATTCGTTTAATTCCACTATGTACACCTCTGGCTCTTCGGCGGTTTTCCACTCGACTGATATAATTATAAGTTTAGTTTCTACCAAATAAACCATTGGCACTGTGGTTTCTTTTAATTAGCTCATAAAACGCGTCTGGATTTTTTTAATAATCAAAAATGATGTCCCTTTACCTCTAAATATCGAGATTGAACAGTTCGTCGTCTGTTTTTGTCCATCCTTTCTGAATGTTTCAGGATCCAAAACTCAGTGTAAAAGCTCGTAAATCTTGTTCGTCGTTCGTACAGATTTGCAAGCCGTCTCAACCCCTTCTTTTCTGGTACGGTGGCTCGGAAAATAAATGAAGCTCAAAATTTGCCAAGACAGTCGCTGGACAAAATTCCCTGTTCACTTGAATTAGAGTTTTTCTCTTATTGTCCTGTAAAATAGTTTTCGTGGGAATAGAAAAGAAAAATTTGGTGCAATCGTGAACAAAATCCGACGTGAGTGTGCAACCCATGGGCAAATGGTCCACGGCTCTTAGCCAATCAGAGCGCTAGGTTTATCGTGGTTATGTTATAACTCGTATTGTATGCCATGTTGTATACATTCACCTAATATGTCTATAATGTAACTCGTATTGTATGCCATGTTGTATACATTCACCTAATATGTCTATAATGTAACTCGTATTGTATGCCATGTTATATACATTCACCTAATATGTCTATAGTGTAACTCGTATTGTATGCCATGTTATATACATTCACCTAATATGTCTATAATGTAACTCGTATTGTATGCCATGTTGTATACATTCACCTAATATGTCTATAATGTAACTCGTATTGTATGCCATGTTGTATACATTCACCTAATATGTCTATAGTGTAACTCGTATTGTATGCCATGTTCTATACATTCACCTAATATGTCTATAATGTAACTCGTATTGTATGCCATGTTCTATACATTCACCTAATATGTCTATAATGTAACTCGTATTGTATGCCATGTTCTATACATTCACCTAATATGTCTATAATGTAACTCGTATTGTATGCCATGTTATATACATTCACCTAATATGTCTATAATGTAACTCGTATTGTATGCCATGTTATATACATTCACCTAATATGTCTATAATGTAACTCGTATTGTATGCCATGTTCTATACATTCACCTAATATGTCTATAATGTAACTCGTATTGTATGCCATGTTATATACATTCACCTAATATGTCTATAATGTAACTCGTATTGTATGCCATGTTATATACATTCACCTAATATGTCTATAATGTAACTCGTATTGTATGCCATGTTGTATACATTCACCTAATATGTCTATAGTGTAACTCGTATTGTATGCCATGTTATATACATTCACCTAATATGTCTATAATGTAACTCGTATTGTATGCCATGTTATATACATTCACCTAATATGTCTATAATGTAACTCGTATTGTATGCCATGTTGTATACATTCACCTAATATGTCTATAATGTAACTCGTATTGTATGCCATGTTATATACATTCACCTAATATGTCTATATATAGTGTAACTCGTATTGTATGCCATGTTATATACATTCACCTAATATGTCTATAATGTAACTCGTATTGTATGCCATGTTGTATACATTCACCTAATATGTCTATAATGTAACTCGTATTGTATGCCATGTTGTATACATTCAGCTAATATGTCTATAATGTATCTCGTATTGTATGCCATGTTGTATACATTCACCTAATATGTCTTAAAATTAAAGGAGTTTTCCAGGGTCCTGGAAGAAAGTTTTAAAATTTCAGGAGTTTCCAGGAGTCGGTGCGAACCCTGCATGTTTAATATTATGTATGTTTTGGGTATAACCTATATACAAAAGTGAACGATCCAAAATAATGCGATATCTACAATGTATCTATAAGCGGATCAGAGTAAGATAATCTGTTCTTATAAATTGACCATGATTTTGGTCAATATTACAGACCCATAAAACCGATCGTGTCAACTCACAGTTTCCACGCTAGCGTAGTTCGACCCATTGATAGCCGCCAGTGACTTCAGAAAGTTCTTTAGGTCAGGTCTGGTGTGTTTCCATAATCCTGCTAGAAGGCGTACGTGAACATGGCGATCGAACGCAGCCTTGCGTAGTGCATCATCAATAACAGGCCAGTAACTAAAAGGAATAATGGACGAATCGTGATTACCATCACACCGCCGCAAAACATCACACGCATGCGCTTTTGATGAGACAAGCGCGCGCGTCCGCCCAATTTCCCGCCAAAATTAAACTAAACAGAGGCAATCACCCGTTTCTAATTTTATAAGTAAGTACTCCTCGTATATACGTGGTGAGGGCAGACGCACGACAGAATGGAATCAAAACGAGTTGAGAAATTGGTTGCGCGCGCTCGTGACGCCACCAGGTGTGTCCTCTAATAACACACAGCTCTTGACCAATCTGGGCGTGCGTTTCGGACTGATTATTTTGTATCTCTAATGTTACCACATGAATGTAATAATCCCTTCTCATAAAGCAAATTCCGCCGTTATCAAATGAAAAATAATTATACTACTCATTAATTATGCATGAACTGCCAACCAGATTTTGAACCCCCTGTGGAATCCAGTGACTCTTATATGGAACATTATACATATAGTATCAACAATGGGGAAGCCATTGGAATGGGTATTATGCACCGTGGAACACACCGCGGCAAAATGTCACGCGCATGCGCCTTTGATGAGCCGGTCGCGCGCGCGTCTCCCCAGTTTCCCGCCGAAACTAAAAGAAAACAAAGGCAATCACCCCTGTTTCTAATTTTCAGCACGTTCGCGTATTTACTCAAAATGTTTCGCGAAATACAAGAAAACTTCTTAAAACCTAAGCCTTACACTTTAACAGGTTTAAGTTTTCTTAATTTGTAATTCACTGTGAGTTTACTAAGTTATAAGATTATTTACTAGAAAAGTAAATCAGCCCTCAGAAACTTGTGTTTGAAACTAGAGCCTTCGTTCTTTCGGCCAGCGGAGCATAACGTTTTGCCGCAGTCGCGACTCTAGCTTTATCGTAAAAAAACAGCCTAAATGGGAAAAGTCCCAAATTTCACATTTGAAAGAGAACGCGAACGTTAGAAAGTTAAACACTCCGGTATTCGTTCGGCGTTAACGGAACTCTATACTTTTCAAAATTTTCGAAAATCTGGATGTGAAAAGCGATAACAGGCGAATAAAGGAAACGATAAATACCTAATTTCGCGAGAAAACAATTTAGAGAACGGTCAAAATGTGGGGCAGACTTCACCGTTTGCAACCTGAAATGTTATTGGTTACCCAAACAATAGCCTACCCGTAAACAATACAAACCCTAAAACAACGGGATTCTTTATCAGTGAAGTCCAATAGGATACGACCTACAGAACAGTGAAGTCTAACCGCAAAATGTAGGCGACTGCGTGCATGTTCACGTGCAGTAAATTGTATTTTGTAATTATGACAATTGTTTTATACCATCGTCCTCGACGTTGCCGTCATGGTGGAGTAAAATCCCTGGCCTAGTAACTTCGCGGCAACTTTTAATATAATCCAATTTCGTAGAAAACCAAGCAGGTGATTGGCTGATGACAGTGCGTTATTGGTGATCACAGCACGCTGTGCACTCAGTTGGAATATTAAAAGTTAGAGACACTATGTTCGTGTTTTATCGACAATTATAATATAGATACGATAGTACGCGCGCTCTGATTGGCTAAGAAGCCATGTTTTATCAGAGTATATAACATGGTTAGCCGTGTTATATAGTTTTCAACTGGCGGTTTCCTTTCATCGCGCGCGTAAATCTATATTATAAAACAGATAAAGAAGCCTTAAATCCATGTTTTATACTATCATAAAACACTCTGGTCATTTGAGAACACTCTAGAAATGTTGAAAGCACGCGCCTTCGGCTTGTGCTTTAACATTTCTCTCATGTTCTCAAACGCCCATCGTGTTTTATGTACTGTTTAAAACATGGCTGAGGCTTCTTTATTTGTTAAATACAGGCACTTGCTGACTACACGATGAACTCAAAATTTCTTCTGATGAACTTCCTTCAGATGATTTAAGACGATCCAGTTATCGATCGCCGACTTAATAATTGCCGTTAAATTACTGATAAGGTCCTTGCCGTTGTCTTTCTCCTTGCCTTCCATTGCTTCGGCAACCAAAAACTGAGGAAGAGACACTCAACTCGTCTCAGGGTAGCAGTGGCGCCCGGCCCAGCAAATCTCCAGCTAATCATCCAGCAAAATGGCGGGAAAATGTTTACTTAGCCGCGAGACCCTGGGAGACTAATGGGTGCGACCGCAGGTAACACGTTCTGAAGGCGCATAGCCCGATAAAACAACAACGGCAATCCGATGAAACAGCGTCGCAACGACCCGGACTTCATCGGATAAGACGACATCACGATCCAATAAAACAATGACACGATCGGATAAAACGACGTCACGACGAAACGAAACGTCCACACGACCCAATAAAACGTCAACACGACCCAATAAAACGTATAAACATGTAATGACATTTTTGACCCTGTTAACCCTTCATAGTTATGGGACGAAAAAACAAAGGACAAGCTAAACGAACTCCTAGGGTCACCCTTCATAACATTCTGTGATGAATTTCTATTTATTGATATATCTTGACGTGCATCACAGGGTGACCACTCGCATACCTCCATTTCCTTGAACTCATGGTAGGTCACCGGCCGATGATCGCCTCGCTTTGACGCCCTGGGTCTCAGAGGATATATCCCGGATGTAGCAAACGGTATCCATACACAGTGTTACTGTTAGTACCATTTTATCAAATTATCATGTCAAACTCTGCTTTATTCATAGCAGGAAGTATTTATAAGGGTCACAAACGTCAATAGGAAGACAATGTCCTTTTATGAGTTTTTCAGCGCTGACCCGAGTTTAGCAGTGGACCTCTGACACAATCGATACAAATTATCCTTACCGAAGAAGACCGACTGTATCTCGTTGATCTATGGAGGCATACGCATGTTGACCTATGGAGACTAACTAACACTTACAAATCGTCCTTCGAGACAGCAAACGAATCCTTCGGAGTACGGTAGCAAACAAATCGCCCAACGTGGAACAAATGAAAAATCGTCCCTATCAAGTATCAGGTTTACCCGATATAATTCCTCTTGCTTTTAAGCTTTTACATTTTTCTAGGACATTCTTGTAATGAGTGTATACATAAAATTGTTATTGTTTTGTAGCATTGGCATGTTAAAAGGTGCATCACTCGGACACAAATATTATTAACTTTGAGCTGATGTTATTGTTGATGTGGACGGGTGTATATGGTACATTTAGAGAGTCCATAGACAGGGGGTCAGTATTTTCTCCACTCCCATTGAATTCTGCTATACAGCAAATTAATGTTATAGTTTATGATTGTTCACACATTTCAATAAAATATCTATACTAATTTACTTGTTGTCTATATATTTCCGTTATCAATGTTGTGTTATTTTCTGTCCAAAATGCACATTGTCTAATAACCCAACCCATCAGTCCCTGATTAAGCAAAGTACCTTGTATGATTTGCAAGTTTCTGTAGTTTTAATCAACTAGGAGTAATTATGGATCATGGCAAGTGCGTTGGAAAAATTTGAATATGATCAGTGGAACAATAGTTGATAATTTCGATAAAAAAATTGAACAAAGGTTACAAAATAAACAAAGAGGAACCAATATAGAGAGAGATTTTTAGTTTGCTCAACTCACACTCGAACTAATATCACTAGACAGTAGCTCTATGCATCCCCACGCAGCACTTCACTTTATATTAGAAACTAGTATGTAAATTTATTTGGGTTACTGCCAATGTACACATTAGTATATGGCTCCAAATAAAATCATATGTCTGAAACTCCATTTCCGGCGTTCCTGACACCGGAAAAGCAGTTGCCAAGGCGAGCTCTGAGTTCATTTCAACTCACCCTCAGAAGATTTCTCCAGACATGATTGTGCTATAATTCGTCATCAGTCTTCCTCGGGCCAGGATGACCTAACGGCCAGGATGACGAATAGGTCACTTCAGTAGTGCTTAAATGATGAATGCGATCATAACCTCGGAGCCGTTTCTTATTCGAAATAGCCTATTCTAATAAACATATACAACGATATGGCCACTTTGTTTATAACACTTAGTAGCCCATTCGAATATCCTGCAGTCAATGAGTTCAAGCTTCAGTTAAGAAAAATATCATCATACAAAGTACCGGACATTACACGCCAAAGAACCGAATGTTACGTTCGGCCTCCACCCTCAAATGAAAACCCGAGACTGCTCAGTCTAATTGTTAAATATTAGTTTACCTAATAGGCATTGAATGCTAGTATACCTAATAGGTAGTGAATGCTGCCGCTCAGTTAAGGAAATGTATTAGAAGAAAACCTACAGTAGCTCTTTGGCAGGGTAACTATATTACTGGGTATTATTTTCAGTTTGTCCCGATATATCAATATTTATTTCCCGGTAAATTCCCCGAGTCTACCAATTCTCAACATTTTCCTGAGATTCCCAGCAAAAAAAAACTGCTGTTCTCCATAAACAAGGCATGCATGCATATATTTGAGTCCGATGAAGCGCAAACACCGGAAATCAAATGTAATTGAGATATGCTAATTTGTTTGTTTTAAAACTTGCTTTTCAAATAATATTGTAACTAGTTGATTTGACTTTATTGAAAGTAATAGAAGAACATTATTTGTTGCTAATTGTGTTCATAAGAGGAGATCTTGCTCTTTGGAAAATAGTCATTATCTCCGCCCATGCAAACTAACACTGAGTCCGACTAAACGACTCCAGTGACGCAAATCGTCAATTTAGCAACAAAACATATTGTGGGTTAGTAAACTTCGCATCAAAAGATGAGACTAATAAGGAGCACTAAAGGAATTGTCGTAAAAATACAAATGAAGACAATCACAATTTATTTACACTCGCTGTAGTAAACGCTCAGATTGCATTTTAGTCTGCGCGCATCGATTTTTGTCCTTGCGCATAACCACAATGCAATGCGCTGGTAATACGCCAAAAAATCAGCTCCACTTTTTTTTGCTGCATTGCTCGATTGCGTCAACCTCGATCGCTGCGGTAGCAATTATCCTAGCGCCCGTGAGAGAGAATCAGAGAGAGAAACGCGACTTATGAGAACGGAAAACTCGTTAAAAGACACAACAACAGCGTCACTCACGTCCTTGGATCTTTGTAGAGAGTCGTGGGGAAGTAATCCATGACTTCTATATAGATAAACTTCTTAGCTGTGTTAATCACATACAGTATAGCATCAAGGTCAGCGGTTCTGCCAGAAGGGCACAGTTCTGGTGGCGATGAGGACAGGAAAATACTCGAATCATGTGTAGTGTTGATTATAATAGTAGCAGGCGTGTCTGTGAGAAAAAAGACACGGAAAAAGTTATTGAACGGTCAATGTTCGACTATTGGTGGCTGTTAGTTTAAAATTTCATTAATAATTCATAAATAAATAAATAAACAGAGATGACTGATTGACAACTGAAGGTGTTGGTACTTTTATAGTGTGGGTCCTTGTGTAAATACTATAATCATCAACTCTCACACATTCGTAGTACAATGCATATATATAGAGAATGAAGAAGTTCAGCCTGCGTAGCTGACGGCGCCATCTTGGCTGCGTAATGCGATCTGGGTGCGAGCCAATATTTTGTCATAGCGCGCGGCTCGCATCGGCCAAGATGGCGGCCATTCAAATAAAGTACTCCCGGTCCCGATACCGCCAGCTACGCAGGCTAGAAGAAGTTCCGTTTTTAATGTTGTTTTATTTGCCTTTATACCAATAAAATGCATACACCGTAAATACCTACCTATATGCCGTACCCACACTCAGACACCTTTAAAAATAGTTAGAAGGCTCATACATGCTCGTACTTGAAGCAAAACTTCTTCAGAAGAGATTGTTGTCAAAACTACTATTGCAACTTCGAATATGGTTACGACTTTCGTAGTCATTTCTTGTGCATATTTTAACTTGCTATATGTTTAAATCACTCCAGAATTCTTCTCCTTTTTATTCCCCCCTTAACTAACAACATTTTCAAGGAACCTCATTGGGTTTACTAAAAGAGATAGAGGTTTTCTGGCGGAACTAATGTGCGCATGTGTCAGAGTCTGTGGTCTGCCATCTTGGAGTGTATTGTAGTGGCTACGCGTCTACGCGTCAAAAAGACGAGAGGAAATGAGTGCGATCCTGAGCCCTCCCCCCCCCCCCCCCCCCCAACACACCCCTGTGATCCAAACTAACCACCCACCCTGATATCCTCTCACCGACCCTATTTAATCTATATATAAACGACCTCCCCGAGAAATTTAAGGCAGTAAACGACCCCGTATATCTTGATGATAGACCCATCGATTGCTTACTATACGCCGATGACATGATTATAATGTCCCAATCAGCAGAAGGTCTACAAAAATGTTTACACAAATTACAAGATTACTGTACAGATAACAGTATGCAAGTCAACACAGATAAAACGAAGTCTGTCGTTTTTAACAAGTCTGGGAAAAAGTTGAGCAGATTTATATTTGAAATTAATGGACAAAATATCGAAACCTCTACCACTTATAGATATCTGGGTCTAACTTTTAGTGCCTGTGGTTCGTTTACTGTAGCCAAACAAGAACTGAAAAAAACTGCTATGAAAGCTTTATACAAGATAAGAAAAGAAATGGGGGCAAGTTTTAGATTTAACGTTGAAATCTCCCTAAAACTATTTGACTCACTAATAAAACCCATTCTTCTTTACGGAAGCGACGTCTGGGGAATTGATAAAATTCTACCAGACAGTCGTAACCCGATAGAACTAGTGCAAAGTAAGTTTTGTAAACAGCTGTTAGGAGTTAGTAGGAGCGCCTCAAACTTAGCATGTAGATGCGAGCTCGGGAAGTTTAGCTTAAAATCCGATTGCCAAACTAATAGCATAAAATTTTGGGTAAGGCTTCTCGCATTTGACAATAACTCGCTGCTCTCAAAAGCTTATAATGATAATGATACTTGGACACAAAAAATATGTAATATTTTATATAAGTACGGTTTTGGTGAAATTTGGTTGCTCGGCAACTCAAATCCTGAACTCGAGGTATTTCCAAAGGTATTTCTCAACAGAGCCAGAGATATTGAAAGACAAGAATGCCTCTCTAGCTTGTTTAACGACAATAGAAATAACTCTAATCAGCAAAACAAACTAAGAACCTTCCGTACCTTCAAAACAGAGGTCGCGCTAGAGGATTATCTCTTACAAATAAAGAACATAAAACACCGAATCTCACTAACTAAGTTAAGAATAAGCAATCATAATTTAATGATCGAAAAGGGGAGACATGTTCGCCCTTATATCGCCCCCGAAGAGAGGCGGTGCCCTTTTTGTACCATTGAAAAAGAAGATGAAAAACATTTTCTCATCAATTGTGGATTTTACACTGAGAGAACATAACTCTGAGAGAACATAACAACCTCCAGTTTCAACACCTAACTGCTGACAAACAATTTACGCTACTTATAAATCCACCAAGAAAATTAATGAAAACTATTTCGAAATATATTTATGATTGCTTCCAAAAGAGAAAAAAGGCAATGCCTTAGATAGCTAGCTTTCCGTTTTTAATCCAGTCTATTATTATTATTATTGGACTCCCACTCATGTAAAAGTCTTTTTACAAAGTGCCAATAAACAACCGCTGTCTGTCTGTCTGTCTGTCTGTCTGTCTGCTGTCTGTCTGTCTGTAAACTTAGCATGTAGATGCGAGCTCGGGAAGTTTAGCTTAAAATCCGATTGCCAAACTAATAGCATAAAATTCTGGGTAAGGCTTCTCGCTCTTGACAATAACTCGCTGCTCTCAATAGCTTATAAGGAAATGAAAAGTACAAATGATAATGATACTTGGACACAAAAAAATTGTAATATTTTATATAAGTACGGTTTTGGTGAAATTTGGTTGCTCGGCAACTCAAATCCTGAACTCAACGTATTTCAAAAGGTATTTCTCAACAGATCCAGAGATATTGAAAGACAAGAATGCCTCTCTAGCTTGTTTAACGACAATAGAAATAACTCTAATCAGCAAAACAAACTAAGAACCTTCCGTACCTTCAAAACAGAGGTCGCGCTAGAGGATTATCTCTTACAAATAAAGAACATAAAACACCGAATCTCACTAAGTTAAGAATAAGCAATCATAATTTAATGATCGAAAAGGGGAGACATGTTCGCCCTTATATCCCCCCGAAGAGAGGTGGTGCCCTTTTTGTACCATTGAAAAAGATGAAAATTTTGTTCTCACCAATTGTGGATTTTACAATGACCTAAAAAGACAATTGACTAAAGATCTGAGAGAACATAACAACTTCCAATTTCAACACCTAACTGCTGACAAACAATTTAGGCTACTTATAAATCCACCAAGAAAATTAATGAAAACTATTTATCCAGTCTATTATTATTATTGGACTCCCACTTTTGTAAAAGTATATTTACAAAGTGCCAATAAACAAATGCTGTCTGTCTGTCTGTCTGTAATCATGTGTCTTTATAGAAAGAGCTTGCTATAGTAGTGGCTACGCGTGGCTACGAGTTTACGCGTCAAAAAGACGAGAGGGAATGAGTGCGACCCTGACCAACCCCCCACCCCTGTGATCTCACCACCCACCCCTGTGATTCTAGGTATCTTTATAGAACGAAGCTTGCTATAGTAGTGGCTACGCATCTACATGTACGCGTCAAAATGACGAGAGGGAATGAGTTCGAACCTGACCCACCCCCCATCCCTGTGACTAAAGTGTCTTAAAAGAACGAAGCTTACTACAGTAGTGGCTACGCGTCATACACATCGAAATGGAGAGAGACTGGGACTGTAGCCACTAAGCATTTTTACCATGCTACACCAGTCGCTATGCCATGTTATAGAGTGGCTACACGTCTAGGCTACGCAAAGGATAGATAGAGTTACGGGGTATTCTGCAGTTTAACCACATTGCGAGCACATTGGATTATTACTGGACAACGCTTACGCATCGAGTAATCCTACAGTGTCAGTATCAATGGGATTCGACTGTAAGCCATTTCTCTCGAGGTATTTACCTTTATTAATACCAGTCTGGTATTGGTGAGGCCAGGGTGAGGGTATTTCCAGGGTGAGGGTATTTCTCATTTATTTGCTCACGTATATCAAGAAATATTGGCATTTTTTATAAACTTAGACACTACATTTTGTATATCTCTCTACAGCAAACGAAACAACTCTATTATAACCTCATTTATCCATACATCTCATACGCGATCACTGCCTGGGGCAGTGCCTATAAATCCCACTTGAAAAAAATCCAAACCAAACAAAATCATCTTGTTAGAATCCTGTTTTTTTGCCACTCTATATGGAAAAAATACTGAAAGTGCTTTACCACTACTAAACTTGCTACATATTTTGACAGTTGACAATGTATACAAACTTCAGGCCCTAAAATGTATTCATCAATGGCATAAAAAACAATTACCAGGAATTTTTTATAACTATTTTCATTATGCCAAATATATACATTCATATAATACCCGATTTGCATCAAAAGATAATTTTTATAAGGCTCGCTATAGAACAAACACTGGCAAACAAACTATTTCCGCCATGGCAACTGACTTATGGCAACAACTTCCCTATGAATTAAAACAGCTCAACAAACTCAGTTTCGCAAAAAAAGTTAAACAACTGTTCCTTAAGCAAAATTAATTGCTTCAATCAACTTAATTGAATTTCTTTGTCAAATTTCCTCCATTAATTTTTTCTCTACTAATTTTTTTTGAATCTTCAACTTTTCTCCTTCGTATTTACTAATTAGTGTGTTAGATATAGCATGATTAGCATGCTGTGTGTGTATATATACATGATGTACATTGTATATACATCGATTATTATTTTTCTATTGTTATTCAAATTGAGATTAATGTGTGTGTGTGCTACATTTCAAATATAACATAACATAACAGTCTAGTGTCTAACTCGATAACCTCACGGTTTATTTAAACTCTAGGCATTTCCTTCTGTGTTACTATATTTAGTATATTTGTGACCACACACGGGAAAACGTACACTAACGGTTATCCGTTTAGTGCTCTTAACCGTTTGTTATCCGTTTAAACGGGTAAAAAAGTCGTTTAAACGTTTTCGAAAATCGTTTAAACGTTTTCAAAAACCGTTTAAACGTTTTCGAAAATCGTTTAAATGGTTTTGAAAACCGTTTAAACGTTTTCCAAATTCGTTTAAACGGTTTAGAATTTCGTTTAAACGATTTGAAAAATCGTTTGCTTTTTCAGCCTGCCCGTTTAAACGTTTTCGCAAATCGTTTGCTTCAAAACTGAAACCGTTTAAACGATTTGTCAGATTGTTCAATAGTCCGTGTTTGGCCGTTTAATTGCCTTGGCAAACCGTTTAATCGAACAACCAAACTATCTTACATGCCGCGCTTCGTAATTCACCATGAGAACTTATGTTCCTTTTGTTTTGACAGATCGATATTGCGTATTTCTTACCGCGGGCGAGTCCTCTGCCATGGACACACACGAGCCAGTAAACAAATGTTCGCCCTCACATTGAGTTACTGTACAGTATTGTGCAAAAGTCATGCAAACGTATTTCGACGAATTTCGATGTTTGTTCCTATGAATGTCGCGACGAAATTTTCTCGAAATTTCAGGCAACTTTTCGTTCGAAATTTCCACTAAAAATCGATCAGATACGCGAAAATTCGAATGCCAAGGCGAAATATCGCCAACCTGCGAGCGACATTTCGACGATATTTCATTTATTGTCAAGCCCCGTAAAAGTCGTTGCATAAAGTTTTCAAGTAAAGTTATCAAAATATCGTGAGCCGTAAAATAAACAAAACGGCTGCTCGCTTATAATTAGTTCCCAAACCGGCGGTGCGTGGCCCGCTTTAAAGCTTGACTCACTCGCTGAGCGCAAAGCATAACACCAAATAAACTTTTGCTTCAGTGTAGTTTCACATTTAAGGCAGATCCTTGTCTTGTTACTAGTATTAAAAGGTTTCGGCAGAAATCATTGTAAATGTTTGCGTATTAAAATCTCATCTCAACTCTTCTGAATTTCCACGTGCAATCAGTCAGGCGTGAACGTGTCAGTCTGATATTTTACTGAACATCAACAGAGTTTTGAAGCAACGTTTGTCATATTGAAAGACGTGCAAAAACTTCTATACTCTTACCAGAAAACTTCTACTGGGAAAGTGCAATTCCTTTTGAATTAAAAGAGCTTTAATGCATCGGATCAGATCAGTCAGTTCGCGTAAATGGAAATTAATTACGCCCCCGCGGTATTTGCGTCAGAAATGAGACACGCGTCTGGCTGACAGTTCACGATTGACGGAGACTTTTATTATATAAGAATCTTGACTTTTTGACGCCTCTGGCACGCAGGGTATTTACCAAAACCATCTTACTGTACGCTTGTAAAACTGTTTGTCATGAATTCGAATTTGTCACGCGTTAATCCTGGTGAAAGAAAGAAAGAAAAATACAAACTGTGCAATTGACACGTACGCTATTTCGGATCACGATATTTCGATAACCTGGTCCGAATTTTCGTTTGACAATAAACGAAATATCGTCGAAATGTCGTTCGCATGTTGGCGATATTTCGCCTTGGCATTAAAATTTTCGCGTATCTGATCGATTCTTCGTCGAAATTTCGAACGAAAAGTTGCCCCGGCGACATTCGTAGGAACAAAGAGCGAAATTCGTCGAAATACGTTTGCATGACTTTTGCACAATACTGTATGCATTAAAGGTCTTTTAATTCAAAAGGAATTGCACTTTCCCAGTAGAAGTTTTGATGTTCTGTAAAAAATCACTCTGACACGTTCACGCCTGACTGATTGCACGTGGATTACAACGCTCTGAATTAGAATAATCAGTGTTCTTGCAGAAAAAACAAGGGATCCGCCGCGCCGAATCATTTGCGCGAGTATAATTTATGTAGCACAATATTTCTGATTAATATGTTATTACCAGTAAGTCGGAACACTGGAACTCACTTCCAAAACAAACCACTTGGATCAGGAAAGTTTGCATTCAAAATCATTCGGTGCCGCAAGATTGCAAAGAAGACATCGTGAGAAGGAGAGATTTATAGGCCTGCAAATGGCAATTTAGTCAAGTTTTCAGGTGAGTTTAACGGCTTGCTATTACTTTCCCCGTTGCATCAGTCGAAGAGCAGGGAATCTGACAGCGGTAGAGAGAGTACCTACTATTATGTTAGTGCATTCGCTTTGTATAGTTTACTTTCATAAAATCTAAATCTAAAATCTTTGTTCCTAAATCATGACCGTGAGAGTAGTTCATATTCTGATTGGATGTAAGTGTACAATGATTTTATTGAAGTTGTCTGAAACCTGTTAGGGCATTTGAAGTATTGTTTTCCTTGCAGTTATTCGCAAAGTTGAAAGTGACAAACTGCAAGGAGTTAGCGCTTTTCGTTTCAGTTTTAACTCCAAGATCACGCCTTTGAGGGAAATTTCTTGCCCCTGTATAGAAATCCATCCAGTGACGCGCTCTTATCCGCAAACATTTACGGGGCCAACAGGACACTCGCGAGTTGCTTTCCGCAAGCAGTTTAATCGTTTAGGCTATCACTGAAAACCGTTTAATCACTTTCCAAGATTGTTTAAACGTTTTTAGAAACCGTTTGCTCTTCAACCCAGTCCATTTAAACGTTTTGGTAAACCGTTTGCTTTCCAAAGCTGCCCGTTTAAACGATCTGAAAAATCGTTTAAACGTTTTGAAAAAGCGTTTAAACGATCTGAAAAAGCGTTTAAACGATCTGAAAAAACGTTTAAACGATCTGAAAAAGCGTTTAAACGATCTGGAAAAGCGTTTAAACGATCTGAAAAAGCGTTTAAACGACCCCAAAAAGCGTTTACTAACCGTTTAAATTTGCCCGTTTAACGGAAAAGCGTTAGTGTACGTTTTCCCGTGTGTGGTCACATTTTTGTAATAATAATAATAATAATAAAAACAATTCTAACTAAATATAGAAAATGTAACTGGGAAAAAATCATTGTGAAATGTATTGTATTGTATTGTATTTCCTCTCTAGCTTTTTACGTATACCTTTATTAATACCAGTCTCGTACTGTATGTGTCAGTATCAATGGGATTCGACTGTAAGCTATTTCTCTCTAGGTATTTACCTTTATTAATACCAGTCTGGTATTGGTGAGGCCAGGGTGAGGGTATTTCTCTCTAGGTATTTACCTTTATTAATACCAGTCTGGTATTGGTGAGGCCAGGGTGAGGGTATTTCTCTCTAGGTATTTACCTTTATTAGTACCAGTCTGGTATTGGTAAGGCCAGGGTGAGGGTATTTCTCTCTAGGTATTTACCTTAAGTTATTAATACCAGTCTGGTATTGGTGAGGCCAGGGTGAGGGTATTTCTCTCTAGGTATTTACCTTTATTAATACCAGTCTGGTATTGGTGAGGCCAGGGTGAGGGTATTTCTCTCTAGGTATTTACCTTTATTAATACCAGTCTGGTATTGGTGAGGCCAGGGTGAGGGTATTTCTCTCTAGGTATTTACCTTTATTAATACCAGTCTGGTATTGGTGAGGCCAGGGTGAGGGTATTTCTCTCTAGGTATTTACCTTTATTAATACCAGTCTGGTAATGGTGAGGCCAGGGTGAGGGTATTTCTCTCTAGGTATTTACCTTTATTAATACCAGTATGGTATTGGTGAGGCCAGGGTGAGGGTATTTTTCTCTAGGTATTTACCTTTATTAATACCAGTCTGGTATTGGTGAGGCCAGGGAGAGGGTATTTCCGAGGTAGGCGTGCCTAAGAACCAATAGGCTTCAAATATCTTGGAGATATCTTCAGCCAGGCATGAACAGTTGTATGTCATCAAACCCATCTCTTTTACCTGAAACAGAAAACAGATTAAATAACGACAGTTTAATATTACAGCTTACATTTAAAGGACATACAGATGTAAGTATAATACATACAGTCATGTATATTCAGGCAAGCCTAAAAGCGGAGCACCCAATTATCGGAACCGAGGTGATGACCGGAGAAAAACGATAAATTATATGAAGAAAACAAAGATAAAAAGTACACAAACTGGTAGAATCAAGGGAAATCAGCGCAAAAGGCTAAGAAGAAGAAAAGATAACGGAAAATGAAAAAAAAACTATCACAACATGTAGCTACTGGCCAAGGTTTTGATCCCGGCCACCTGGTTTTCAACAGTGCATGCCCAGGTGTAACACTTTTTCAGGCACATTGCTTTCCGCGTGCACGCCGCTGTGTTAGGTTAGGGTTAGGTTAGGGTGCGAGGAAAACCGGAAGTCAGCCAATATGTCTATGGTGCTTGCATAGGAGCTCCACTAATATGGTTAATCAGCTCAGTTAATCAGTCCCCAGAGAAGTCAGCCAGACTAACTCATATAACAATAGCCAGTGTTTCTGTTGAGGGACTATCATCATTCTGTTATAGTTCACCACAAAATTTTGGTGCACGCTCATTGGCTAAAAGCAATCACCTGACGTGATAGTTGTCGTCCGCGGATGCAAACTATTATACATTCAAATAGAGTGTGTCGGTCAAGGAACTATTGGCTGATAGTTGCCCGCGGAAAAATACAAGCTCGAGAATGCAGTTCGAGTGCTTATATGCTAGTTTTAAGAACATGAAATTTCCAAGGGAAACTATCTGCCGATAGTTCCAAGACAAACACACTCTATTTGTCGTTATTGTTCATCACAAAATTGTCTTTCGCTTTCAGCAGGCACTATCACCTTCAGGACAGTTTTCATGTGCGGACGACAACTATCATGTCACGTTATCGCTTTTGGCCAATGAGCGCACACCAAAATTTTGCGTTGAACTATATCAGGCGATAGTGCCCGCTGGGAGCGAAAGACAATTTTGTGATGAACAATAGTGTGTTTGTCTTGGAACTATCAGCTGATAGTTTCCCTTGGAAATTTGATGACAGTTCTTAAAACTAATTGCATAATAAGCCCTTGAACTGTGTTCTCAAGCTTATATTTGTTTTTAAGAACATCAAATTTCAACTGCAACTATCAGCCGATAGTTCTCCGATGGACACACTCTATTTGTATATTATAACCCATCAAATATTTTCTCTCGCGCGATTGGTTGAATGCGTCACATGACCCGATATTTTCTCTCCGTGAGCGGGAAATATCAGTGAATACACCCCTTGTGAACTCGTGTAGAAGCGTGCGTCAAAGAAAATATTTAAAGGATGATAACAACAATAACCTACATTGGGGCACTATTAAACATTAATTTTTTGGTGTTCACTTGTCAGTCGAGAACAATAAAATATAAGTGTTTCTGTCTCTGGACTATCAGCTGATAGCTTCCCATGGAGATTTGATGTTCTTAAAACTGCATGTAGCATATTTGTTATATAAGAACATCAAATTTTCACGAGCAACTATCAGTCAATAGTTCCTCGACAGACACACTTGGAAATTTGATGTTCTTAGAACCCAGCAATTAAGACAAGATATTGTTTAGGCCACCAACAATATTCAGATGAACTGGAACCGGAAATTATACTTATCGTTTAATATGTTAATTAGTTCAATTTTGGGGTCATGTGGGAGTATATTATTATTTACCAGTTTTTCCACATGACAAATAAACATGGGATATTCTGATCAAGTTTTAGAAGTTGTATTTTGCAATTCATTATCTGAATGGAGAACCCCAAACAAAGTAACTTTTTCATGTTAACTTAAGCATTAACTTAAGAAACCTCGTGAATCGGATATTTCTCTCTGGTTTATGTCACCAAAGTACAACCTCATGTTGTCAACAGATCAAATAAAATATTTGTGTCATTTACAGCATGCGTAATCAGGCTTTTACATCTGTAATAATGAGTGAAAGTCCAATGGAAAATATACAGACAAATGTATGGAAAACTGAAAACATACATACACTTTATTTATACATGTATACAAGTAAACATCAGTAATAGCATAAAACAATTACAAAATACAGAGATTGTAAAAAATAAAAAAATATGCCTACTGTTTTACATAAATGTCGTGTTTTGAAGTATGATAGTTAAAAATAGGGAAGTTAGGTTACAATATTGATAATCTTTTCATAAAAATACCTATTTTATTGGAGGCTCTGACATCCTCAGGCAGTGCATTCCATATAATCTTTGCCCCATCGAAACGAAAGCATTTTTTACCAAAGTTTGTGCGTGGACGAGGAAAAGAGATTTTAGTTCACGAGCCTCTGAGATTACCTTCGGTTCTTCTTTCAAACATTTTAGTTTGACCTACGATGAACATGTGACTAATGTAGTTTCCTTGTGTACTGGTAGCCTGTGTCAGATTAACAGAATTAAGCATATTTTAGACAGGCATACCCTTATCACTATAATCAATGCTTTGGTTTTCAGTAAATTATTTTACTGTTCTTCTGTGTGGGCAAGTACCTCTAAAAAAAAACTACATGTAGCTAAGCTGCAACGAGTTCAAAACTTCGCTGCCCGCATCATAACTGGTACTAAAAAGTATGAACACATTTCTCCAGTATTGCGCGAGTTAAATTGGCTACCGGTTCGTCTTACTGTTAAGTACAGGGATACCATTATGGCGTTTAAGTGCATCAAGGATTTAGCTCATTATACATGTGTAACAAATTTAAGAAAAGATCTGAAGTGCATTCCTTGGTTACCAGAAATAGTGATAAGTTGAACATTCTGCTGTTTAGATCAGCTTCCGGTCAGCGAACCTTCCTTTACAGAGCTGTCACATTATGGAACGTTATGTCAGACAATATGAAGGACTGTAATGAAATTACAAATTTTAAGCACAAACTTAAGTGTTTGCTTTGGGAGGAGATTCAATCAAATTGAATTCAAATTATTAGTAATATGTTTAAATGGTCTTATATACCGGTATATATAATTATTATTGATTCTTAGTACAGGGATGATTGTGATTAGATACTGAAAAGCCCAGTGGGGAGTATGTAATATTTTTTATTATTATTATTATTATTATTACTCGGGTGCAAGGCTGTACAGTGCTTTATAGACCATGACTACTTTTTGAATAGCTCTTTGAGATTCTAGTCTTTTCCACCCTAGGTTACTCAGTAGCTTGTCAACATGGGTATGAAATGGTAGACCAGTTAGTATCTGGGCTGCTCTGTTTTGTAGTTTTTGTAACTTGTCAGAGAGCCCTTGGTTTACGTTTCCCCATATGCAGCTACAATAGTCAAAGTGGGGCTGAATTAATGCCCTATAAACACTTAAGAGAGTCACAAGAGGAACAAATGGCTTCATGCATTTAAGCGCACCAAGACCAGAATATATTTTCTTTATAAGTTTTTCAATATGAGTATTCCATGATAAACATTCGTCAAGGTGTACTCTGAGGTACTTCACTGACGAAACTCTCTTTACAACTTCACCACCAATTGGAAACAACATATCTTTGGGGAATTCCTGGAGTCTCTGGCCAATGAGTAGTACATGTATCTCTGTTTTTGATGCATTTAGTGAAAGTTTATTGGCTGCAAGCCATTTACTCACTTCAGTCAGGTTATTCGTGACAGATTCGTTAATTTCCTCTGGGTCATTTCCAGTGGTGGTGAGGGTTGTATCATCAGCATACATGTACATACGCGTGTAGCTGCATCTGGCAAACAATTTGGTAAGTCATTTATGTATATGAGAAATAACAGAGGCCCTAGTATAGAGCATGGGGTACACCACATATTACAGGTTTGAGGGTAGAAGTTTTACTGATGACACAGCAGCTTTGTTGTCTATTGTTTAGATAAGACACAAACCATTGCAACGAAATGCCTTCTATACCATATAATGCCTGCTTTTGAATTAGAATTTCATGGTCAATGGTATCGAAGGCCTTTTTTAGGTCTAGAAATGTAATAGCATTAACAAAGCCGTTGTCAATGTTTCTGTACCAGTCATTGCATGGTGGCCTCAAGAAGCACTGTAACTGTGGATTGGAGTTCTCTAAACCCAGACTGAGAATTTGTAAGGATATTATTAGATATTTATAAAGTTGCTCAAATACTAGGCGTTCAAATACTTTAGATATTACAGGGATAACAGAAATTGGTCTATATTGGTCTATATAGTGTCAATAGTATAAAACGTGATGGCATGCTTCCCAGCACAGCTACATGTACAATGTACATCCCTCAAATTTTGATCAGTTAATCTTTAAACTGTTATCTTAAGTTTGCAGACAGTTAATATTTCAGACATTAGATTTTACGAAAATTATTTGGCGTAGAATTCTCATACAAACACTGTATTTTGTGCCATGTTTTGCACCCCTTTCAAAATGTCGGAATTAACCGCAAACTGGTCTATTGAATCCCCTTTTAACCCCTGGACCCAACCCAGTGTTATAACTCTTTTACTTTTTTGGGTTTTCTAAAGAGAAATATGGAGGTTCAGTTTGATTGGCATATTGCCCAGCTTTTAAGTAAAAAATATACTGTAGCTCCAACATCTCAAGACATACACTGTACAGTAGTGTACATCACATCACGTGATATTTACCTGAGTGAGGGATCTCCAATCTAGATTTGCACTGCCAAGATAGAAGTGTTTGCCATCAACAAGCCACATTTTGGTATGGAGAATGCCACTGTCTATTAGCCTTGATAAGTTCAAGCTGCGTACCTCAGCCACACCCATCTCTGCAAGTATCTGGGTGTCTTTGTTCTTATCTGGGGTTGTGGCTGATTGCACAATTCTTATCTTTACTCCTGCAGAGAAAGAAAATACACAGCATGTAGCTAGCTGAAATCATTTACATGTATGTTCAAATTAAGGAACTACTCAAGCAGAATACAGTAAGAAAATATAATTAAAAATATATAATTAAAAATGTTTTCAATAATTTTAAGTAAAAATTCTGGTTTGCTCAAGCAGTAGTTATGCACATGTTCATACATCAGTACCACACAGATGTATTGTTCAGACCCTACTGAGCTTGTGCTACCTTTATTACATACAGTTGTACATGTAATAAAGAGTACAGTGTATGGCTGGTTTTCACTTAGTGACAGAAGCAGAAGCATAACAAATTGTATGTTCAGTGAAAATCAAGAAACAGATATACAGTAGCACAAGCCTATAAGCTCAACAGAAGGAGAAATAATGGAAGGTTCCCTTCTTATGTTTCAATCAAGCTTCCATATTTACTATAATGTTCCAGCGAAAACAAGTTACACATTCTGCAGAAGCAGAATAATTAATGAGCCAATCAGAATGATCATTATCAGGCTCTTTAACAGTGATGTAAATATACAATGTAACATGCTAGAGAGGAATTTGCTGCTGAAATAGGTTTGTGCTTATAAATGCTTCTTTTATCAAGTCCCACCACTTGCCACCTCCCCTCTTCCCAGCTAGCAGGCTTATTTTCTTCCCTTTCTTTTGTAATCGCTTTGCAAACTGGTGGGAGAAAAGAAAGAATGTGATGTAAAGTGGTAAGCTGTAGTGCTAAATGTGCACGCCCTATGAGGGAAAGAGAAAAAATCTCTGACCCAAGTGGGACTCGAACCCAACGACCTCCAGGTTACATGTCTGCCGCTCTACCAACTAAGCTATCAAGTCAGATGAGAGCAATCGTGGGTATTGGTGCGTTTTATGGTGTCACGGCGATTATATATGTATATGTACATGTAGTTATGATATAATATCATGTTTGCCACGTAGCACTAGTAAGTGTAAAGAATGTGATGTAAAGTGGTAAGCTGTAGTGCTAAGTGTGCACGCGAAAAGAAAGCTCTGCCCCGAGTCACAACATTGTTTGATCAAACCACCGTCCATGACCATGGATGAATAAATTATAATTTTTAAAAATATACAGTATGCATGCTTGTGTAAAATATTTGCTGCTTTAAATTTGAGCCAACTATGAAACTGTGCATCCAACTGTGGGATCACTTTCTTCTCATTGGTCAACCTGTCTAAGTGTGGCAAGTGTTTTCATGTCGCTTAGTAACACCATGCATGTGCAACAAACAATGTTGTGACAGGGGGCAGAGGTTCCTTTTCTCCCTCTATTTCACAAAGCGATTACAAAAGAGAGGAAAAGGAATCTCTGCTAGCAGGGAACCTCCCCCTACACTCAGGATTAACATTGATAGGGGCATTTATATTATAACACACCAAACATTGTATACGATATGCAATCATCCCCACCCCATACGATATTGCTCGTTTTCACATGATGTCATCGCCGCCATCATGGTTGACATTAACATTGGTTGCTCATTTAGGTTCTCTTGTTATCTCAATGTCTGGGGATTGATTGCAAACCAGCACTTAATTATACACTACAGTGAGGCAATAATAAATTGCAGCACATATTTTGCCTTGATTCTGAGGCATCAAGTACCTCTCTTTCCAGCTTTAATGAGCTCCTGGTAAATCGTTTCACCCCATTTAGTAGATGGATCATCTGTGTCAGTATCAACCCCTCTTAGAGTCCAATACGACGATGCTATGTCAATGGAATGCTTTGCTGACATCATTAATTGCATCCAACCACTGTAAACACTGGGGTGAACGACCTCACCCGCTGGGTAAGTTAAACTCTCAGGAATGCTCTCGACTACAGCAATCGTGCAGGAATCACTGCAAGGCCTTGACAGTGGGCCATCCCCAGACTGGCCCTGAAAACCAGGGCTACCTTTGATGTAAAACTGTAAAATAACGACTGCAACGATCAAAATTGCCAGGAAAACAACAAAGGCCAGGATATAGGTACGTTTTCTCGAGTTTTTCTTCGGGTCTTTCTCACTGAAACTGACTTCTGTAGTCGTCTTCATAGTTGTGTACGTCCCTAAAGACTTTTCATTCCTTCCTCTTCCGAAATATCCGTTTTGTGGCATAGCTAAATATCGAATGTCAAACGTTTCCGGAAGAAAGAAGTCACATGTGTCAGGCGTGACTTGCAACTTACAACATATTTACTGGGGAGGGGTAAGTACTTGCCTTGCCTAAAGCCGATTAAGATCATCGGAGTTTTTGTATGATAAGCTCAAAACTAAAATATGACAACTAAGAGAGTAGATTATTGTATCGACTTAACCAGAAAAAAACTTTTATAACTAAATTGCTAAATTCAAAACAATGAGAAAGTTTATATGACCCAACCCCGGTAAGTCATATTTTGTTTTTCTCCCGTGATCCTCTGAAGGCTAATGAATCCAAAATGGCGGTCGCACGAAAGTTCATCGACAAGAAAGTCCTTCATAACTTTATTCGAAATACAGACGCCCATAACAAGGTTTGATGTCATATTTCGTTGCGCCTGAAAACACTTTATCGCAGAAAAGCTTAAGGTTTAGTCAAAGTTGTAAGATTTCTTTTAAAACCTCCACTGATGGAAGTTCCGCATGGGTATAGTAATCCGAGCGAGTACTAGCTGTTATTTACAACTAACAACATAAAACGTAACGTTATATTAACTAAATAACAAGTTAATTAATCAGCTTGATGTTTAACTGGCGATCTGTTTATTATACTGAAATGTAGATTCAAGAAGAAAATGAAATGTGGAGACAGCATCGAGGCCAGCGAAATCACAAGAGTGACCGAGACTCACCTCGAAGAAAACGAAGGTAAATTAAATTTACGAAGTGGCTATTACAGCAGATTTCGTATGAGTGGGCAAGTTACGGCAATGACTTACGTCACGGTTACTGTACGACAGGCCGTGACAATGAAATGGTTTCCCCATATTTGTTTTCGTCTTTCCAAGCACAGGGAGCCCACTCAAAGGATTTGTACATGTTTACCTAAAAACACACCTTTCCACTAGATTGTTGGCAGTTGACTCAAAAGTAGCATGAAGAACAGTTCTCACATGAACTTCCTGATGTCAAAGAAATCCTGTCTCACAGAGATTGCGGAAAATTAATGAACAATTTTCAAAGCCTAACATGTAAAAACCTTCAACCTTCGTTGCTGCATGTGACCTCACAGGAGCGGCAATCACAAATAACAACTCACCTGTGTCCAGGTCCAAGTAATTTGGTTATTGTGCTTGTGTGTAAATTATGACTCACCCGGGTCAGGACAATTACGGCACATGCAAAGTTTGTTGCAGGGGTCTGTATAAGACCACAATGTCATTTACACATATATCACCCTGAATATGGTGCTTCACATTGGTCACCTCTGTGGCACAGTGGTTATTAGGCCTAATGGTTGCTGGTTCAAGTACAAAATGTACAGTAGTACCAGCAAGGACAACACTTGAAGGTAAAATAAATATGGTAATTAGTATGGTACTGGTACGGTCAGTATAATCTGCAGACTGCAGATTGCAGACTGCAGACTGGGTATAAAATGCAGACTGGGTATAAAATGCAGACTGCAGACTGCAGACTTGGTATAAAATGCAGACTGGGAAAAAATATAAAAAAACTTACCTGAAGACTCTGTATGCAATTTCAGCGAGTTCTGTTGAAATTTTACCCCTCGACCTCGATCTCCACCTAAGCCGGTCTGGAACTGACCACGCTCGAATTTTCATCCAAAATCAATGCCGACCGCAACGAAACCTCAAATAATAGCACAACAGTATCTATTCCAAGAACCTCATGCCATTTAATTGAAATATCCCCCATTTCTGGAGCCTACGTCGAGCAATTTACGCTTGACGACGCTAGTTCCCAAAGTTCACGGTCTCAGAACTTTTACATATATAACCCTATTTTGAAACCACTGCTCAAGCGAATCGGCTCTGTAAAGCGGTTTAGAGCGCGCGCTTTTGATTCCAATGATCGGAGTTCGATTCCCATACCAGCCACAATTCTTTTTAACTTCTTTTTCTCCTTTCTCAGTTTTATTTAATCTTTTCCTGTCTTTTAAGCTATTAGAGCCGCCTTCTACACTAAAAAACATTGTTGTGTATTGGCTCTCCTCCAACACGGACATGATGAGAAAGAAATTATATCACAGGTGACCCAATTGCTCTGTTAGTGGCAATATTTACTGGCATTTGAATGGGATTTTTGTAGAACTAATATTGAATAAAAAGCGACAATACTTACAGCATGTGTTTATTTGTCCATGCCGCTGCGTGTGGTTGTAATTTCAGCGAGTTTTGACCCCAGCAGTTCTGTACACTGGTGTTATACCAGGGTCGTAACGAGGTATATTTTTTCTCTAGTGGTCCCTTATTTTTACGTCGTATCTTTTAGGGGTTAAAATTACGGGATTTGGTATCACTTTGGGTGTTAAGGATGGAACGCCAATATTTTTA
Organism: Actinernus sp. WN-2022; assembly: GCA_030867875.1. Lineage (NCBI taxonomy): Eukaryota > Metazoa > Cnidaria > Anthozoa > Actiniaria > Actinernidae > Actinernus > Actinernus sp. WN-2022. The sequence goes on along the minus strand of JAOWCC010001679.1, from coordinate 51,415,612 downwards.
GCCATCAATGTATCGTTTAGGGCTGCATGCGCCGGAGAAATAAAAAACATCGACTATCGCTTGCATGGACGCCACTCGAGCGAGGGCTGGAATTTGTCTGTATGTTTTAGAAAGGTATCTTTTTAATATAGGGGTCAAACAAAGCTTAGGCCATGTCCAGATTGGTCTCTTTTAGGGGTTCAATTACAATTTTCCGACGAGCATCCCCGCCCATTTGATATGGGAGGTACCCCACCCGGGAGTTAGAGAGCGATTCACTTTGGGATCACAGACCCGAGATCGGGATCACAGGGCAAGGGATCGGGATCAACGTATATCAGTTATGAGATCGGGATCAATATATCAGAATATGAACGGCCACATTTATTTTTGGCTGGATCACGGATCACAAATTACTGGAGATCAAAGTTCTGGGTAAAAATAAGGGACCACTAGAGAAAAAATATACCTCGCTACGACCCTGGTATAACACCAGTGTACAGAACTGCTGGGGTCAAAACTCGCTGAAATTACAACCACACGCAGCAGCATGGACAAATAAACACATGCTGTAAGTATTGTCGCTTTTTATTCAATATTAGTTCTACAAAAATCCCATTCAAATGCTAGTAAATATTGCCACTAACAGAGCAATTGGGTCACCTGTGATATAATTTCTTTCTCATCATGTCCGTGTTGGAGGAGAGCCAATTAATACACAACAATGTTTTTTAGTGTAGAAGGCGGCTCTAATAGCTTAAAAGACAGGAAAAGATTAAATAAAACTGAGAAAGGAGAAAAAGAAGTTAAGAAAAAATTGTGGCTGGTATGGGAATCGAACTCCGATCATTGGAATCAAAAACGCGTGCTCTAAACCGCTTTACCATAGAGCCGATTGGCTTGAGCAGTGGTTTCAAAATAAGGTATATAATTTATGTAAAAGTTCTGATACCGTGAATTTTGGGAACTAGCGTCATCAAGCGTAAATTGCTCGATTTAGGCTCCAGAAATGGGGGATATTTCCATCGGCATTGATTTTGGATGAAAATTTGAGCGTGGGCAGTTCCAGACCGGCTTAGGTAGAGATCGAGGTTGAGGGGTAAAATTTCAACAGAACTCGCTGAAATTGCATACAGAGTCTTCAGGTAATTTTTTCCCAGTCTGCATTTTATACCCAGTCTGCAGTCTGCAGTCTGCATTTTATACCCAGTCTGCAGTCTGCAGTCTGCAATCTGCAGTCTGCAGATTATACTGACCGGGTACTGGTACAATGTAGCACAATTAAAGAAGACAGGGAGAGAGATAGGAAAAGGAAGTTTGATCGGACATGTCCGATGTCCAGCAGTTATTTCCAGCATTGTGTATGCATGTATCATTTCTTATATATATACATGCATAACTTCAACATCTGAATAGTCTTCTTTACAGTTCCAATATGGTGCTGGATGGTAGTAACCAGGTTACACGAGAACGAGGCTGGCATTGACTCAAGTAAGAGAGCGGGGTTGGTAACGTTACCTGATGTCCCTATACGTCAGCGTTACCAAACCTTCTGAAGCAAGAAAGAGCTTAAGATTGTTCACAAATGACATACCTTTCTCTAAGCCCCAGCGACCCGTTAGAGTTTTGCATTTATCTTCATTTTTAGTCAAATGCTCTGAGCAAATTTTAATAAACAGTGGATTTTGTCTCAAGGAATTCGTCTTTGCCAATATTGCTGGTGTCGATGAGGTCTGCCCTTCCAGTCAAATAGGTCAGTGCTGACACGTTGCCACGGGTGACTGGGTACCTCATGCGACTTTAGCAGCTCCTTCTGGTTTGCATTCAAGCTGCACAGCTCGATACTGCTTCTTCAATTTGTGCATTCATGCCTGGCCAGAATACGCATTCTCTGGCCAGACGTTTGGTCTTCTCCATCCCTTGATGCGAGACATGCAGCTTCTTCAGAGTGTCCGCGTGCAGTTTCGGTGGAATAAGGATGCTGTTCCCTTTGTAGACCATCCCGTCCTGCTCAACAAGCTAGTTCTTGTCAAAACTTGTAATATTCCCGTATCTCGATGGGGACTTTGTGTTTTGTTTCCGGCTATCCCTCATGGATATAGGCGATTAACATTTGCATGAATATAGATCGCTCGTATATATGTTTAGTTATTATTCTTATCTATTTAATATTTACTTAATATTTTGGTATGTGTCACGACTTAAATCGCGTAGTTTATTATTACTATTATTAGTAGTATTATTACTACCATTAGTAGTAGTAGTAGTAGTATTATTATTATCATTACTATTATGTTACTTAGTTTATTATTATTATTCTAATTTATATATTATTTAAACTCCCAGTATTAGTGAAAACTATCCCAGGGAGTATAACCATCTAAGTATCTAAGTATGAATGCATCTGCGGCCAACTCTCTCCTCATTTCCTCGAGCTTTCGATCTGTCACGTAAGCTGTTTTTGACATTAAATGGACATACATGTATTTCTCCGACTCAATCTCAACCTCAAATTGCTCTTGCATGACTTCCGGTGGAAATGCATGCGATAGTGCATCTGTGATGTACATTTCTGTACCCTTTTTGTACACTAGAGATATGTCGTACTCCTGGAGTTGCAGCAACATCTTTTGTAGACGTGACGGCACTTGCGACAATGGCTTTTGGAGTATTGCCTCCAAAGGTTTGTGATCTGACTCCACAAAGATTGATTTCCCGTAGATACATTGTATATTGGTGGAAGCGCTTGCAACCAAACACTATGGCCAGCAACTCCTCTATTTGTGCGTAGCATTGCTGGGTGTCGTTGAGAGCTTTAGAGGCATATGCTACTGGACCCTGGTCCTGAAGTAGTGCAGCTCCAAGGCCCTTCTGTGACGCATCGACTTGTAATGTCACATTCTTAGTGACGTCACAGTAACGCAACGTTCCGGGTTGCGTGGTCATGTTGATCTTCCCAGCGAAACTCGACATATTTCTTCATGAGTTCACGAAGTGGCATTGTTATGTCAGACAGATTAGGTGCAAACTTCGCGATAAAATTCAGAGTCATGTTCACCTCTTTGACCCTCTCGAGCACACGCTCCAAGTTCTTGTCATGTTCCTCAACGGTTTTACCCCAGACAAGAATATAATCAATATCGGTTTCACAACCGGAGATATTGACAAACAAGTTGTGAACTTGAAACACTTCTTGTGCGAAACCTACCCCAAATGGGATGACTGTGAATCGATAATGACCAAATAATGTTAAATGTGGTCAGATAGGAGCTGTCATCACTTAATGGCATCTGCCAAAATCCAGATGTTGCATCCAATTTACTAAAATAGCGTGCGCCAGTCAGTCGGCTCGTGAATTCCTGTTGTGTCGGGAGTTGATAATACTCACACATTATTGCCTTGTTTAGATTTCGCGGGTCGATACAGATCCTCAGCTTTCCATTGCATTTATCGTTTACAACCATTGAGCTAACCCACTCAGTTGGCTCGTTAACTTTGTATATCACTCCCTTTTCCTCCATGCTGTTGAGCTCGGATTTCACCCGATCCCTCAGCGCTGCTGGTATTTTCCTAGGTGGGTTGATCACTGGCGTGACGTTGGGGTGAACTTGATATCATAAGGCTCTGAAATCCGCCCCAATCCTTGAAAACACGGAGAATATTTGTCGAATATCTCCGACGTTAGGTTTTCGAGCCCACAAGGTTCCTCTCGTTGTTGGCTGCTCAGCCCATCAACATTGTGAAAACTAATGAGCTTCATGCTCTTGCAGCTCTTGCATCCTAGAAGGGTTTTTCCATCCTTCACAATGTGGAATACGATAACTTCCTTGGAATTCCCATGTTGACATTGAAGATAACATTTCCCGATTGTTGGAATATTGTGTCCTCCAAACGCGGTAAGCTAATCATTGCTCGTTTTCAGCTTATGTTGCCTCTGTCGTTTAGGAACAACCCGGTTGAAATCCTGTAGAGTCAGAGTGTTCACCTCTGCCCCAGTATCTAGCTTCATTCTGATTAACACCCCATTGACTTTAATGTTTGTGTGCTCTTCGCATTCATGCACATCAACATTGTCGATCGACAGATCATCGAGTCCATAATCTGATAATTCCTCATCACTCTCAATTTCTATGTCCCTGACTGACTTGTATATTGGTTTCTGTGCTGAGCAGCAAAAGTTACCAAAGTGCCCGAGCTTCCCACAGCTATTGCATGTTTTCCCATAGGCAAAGCACTGTTTCGGTGGGTGTGATCTACCACAATTACCACATTTTCCTTGCACACGATCCTTTGACTTGTTTTGATTGGGTGCGGCTTTGTTTTGGGTGCTCAGCGTTTGCTGCTTGTAGTGTGTCTGTTTCTTGTTGATCTCATCGAAATTTGCATTTGCACTGCTTGCTCTCTTGAGTGTTCTACAGCTCTGCAAGTATGTATTGCCTTTTGTAGAGTGAGGTCCGCATCGTGTAGTAAACGCTCTCTTAATGTTTGGCTCTTGATTCCACACACGATTCGGTCCCGAATCAGCCCATCTTCGAGATCCTTAAACTCACAAGACGCGGCTAATGTGCGTAGATTGGTGGCATACTTGTCGATACTTTCTCCCTCAAGTTGGTTTCTTACGAAGAACTTGTTAGTTGTTTCGTTCATACGTAATGTTCTTTCTCGGGTCACAATACTTCTTGAATGCTTCTCTCAGTTGTGCTGTGGTCCGAGTCCATGTCGTTGCTCAGTCCACTTCGCGCGTTTCTGGAGGGAGAGATAGTGGTTTGTGTATCTCTCGACTCCTTTCTCCTATGCACAAGAGAAAATAGGCGCAAGCCTCCTCATGTGATTTCCCCTTTAGCTCTGTTTTCTCAAAGAGGAGCCAATGTTCCTCAAATCTCCTGAAGTTCTCTTTGAGGTTTCCTTCAAAACTCAGACTACTGGGTGCTGCCCATTGTAGATTTGTCGCCATGTTCAGACTTCTGACACCATGTCAAATACTAGGAACGCTAGTATGAGTTGAGTATAGGATATAGGTTTAATGTGCTATTGAGCGCTGCTCATACATGTACAATGTACGTACTCCCTTCTACAAGTAATTGTGATCTCCTATATAGTGTGATCTATAATTAGACTCAATCATGGGAGATGATTGATATATATTACAGCTGGCGTTTGATGAGATTATGGCATCGAGCTTCTTAGCTGTGGCTTCTTTGGAAATGAAAAGAAATGGTGAACTATTTCCATCGTAATAAAATGTAGCTATTCGAATAATCGAAAGCGAAATGGTGCTTTCCTTTCTTCTTTGAAGAAGAAAGGGAAGCACTAGCTCTGCTGCTTTTAGTTGTTCGTATAAATGTAACTCTCATTCTCACTGCTGTTTGACTCCGATCTTGCTTGGGTCAACGCCAGCCTCGTTTCTGTGTTAATTTGCACGGTTACTATTCCAGCACCATATTGGAACTGTAAAGAGGACTATTAGATTGACTCATGTTTGTTACTTCAGCATCGATGGGCACATGAGAAGTGAGTCTGCACATGTACACAGAGGAAGTACATTCTGGATGAAGCAATTATCTGATTATGAAGAAGTCATCCCAGACAGGTACATGTACATGTATGTGCTCCATACACACTACATTACATTGTATGTTGTATAATAAACAGAGGATATTACACGGTGGTGCGAAGATATGAAGTTTATCCTTGAGAGTCGTAAACATTTCATGAGTGAGTGCAGCAAATGAGTGAAATATTTTAGACTCGAGAGGATAAAGTTCATATCATTCTTCAAACCACCATAAACTGCTCTAAGAACTTGTATCTATTCATGTGATCATTCTAAGCTGTTCTGGGGAGTTTCATCGGGTTTTCTTGTCTCTTCGTTGCAGTCGATACATTTTTTTAGAGAGTTTTAGATCATACATGTATTTGGCTTTTTATGCTCGGAATATTCATTGTCATGCAGCTCATTTAAGCTGTTTACATCTTCCTCTGTGATTTTCACAAACCTACCACCATCCTTGTACATTTAGTTCAAAAGGCGGCAAACGTGACGTCATCGATATTTTCACTAGTGAGGATATGGCAAATACGCCACTCAATACCCGGATGTAGTTTCGTATGAGTTCTATGAGTGGTTTATTTCTCAGTAAACATTATCGTCAATACATGTATAATAATTTGTGTTATCATTCGACTCTCTCCCATCCCGAATTCTGATTGGTTGATTCATCTGCAAGTAACTGACTGCAAATAACGGTCTGAGCATGCGCTACTCCGTTTGGTATAAAACAAGCCAGATCGATTTGTATTACTGTTGGTTTGAAACTCTGTGGGTGAAGTTTAACTTTACCTTATACAGACTGGGTGAATGCAATTTGAGCTCTTTGAAAAATTATATTTTGTCAAATGATAAAACTCAACCACATGTATTGCAAAATACCATGATTTGTTCATGTCTTGCTGTCAGTTATCAGTTGCCTCTGCCTTCGGCACCAGCAAATAACTGACAGCTCACCATGATATTTTGCTCAGCCTCATCCAATAATTGCTTATTGTAAGTTTTATTATTATACATGTAGCTGTGGTTTTTCCAGATATATAGTAATACATGCCCTCATTGGTCGATTTAGGGTAACAGGAAAGGTAACCAACTAACTGTTACCTGCTAAAGTTTTTTCAAAACAAGCCAGCGACTGCTGGAGCTCTGGCGGTTGCTTCGAGGTACATTGCTGGTTGTTCTTTATCAACAGACGATAAACTTTTGCTGGACTTTTAGCCTTTTGTCCCAGATGCCTACTTTCCTTCCCTTGCCAAGGTCATCATTAGTCATACTACATGTTACCTGGTGATTGTTTACGGGTCATGCCACGGTATTTTGGTGATTGTGTTTACGGGTCATGCCACGGTATTTTGGTGATTGTGTTTACGGGTCATGCCACGGTATTTTGGTGATTGTGTTTACGGGTCATGCCACGGTATTTTGGTGATTGTGTTTACGGGTCATGCCACGGTATTTTGGTGATTGTGTTTACGGGTCATGCCACGGTATTTTGGTGATTGTGTTTACGGGTCATGCCACGGTATTTTGGTGATTGTGTTTACGGGTCATGCCACGGTATTTTGGTGATTGTGTTTACGGGTCATGCCACGGTATTTTGGTGATTGTTTACGGGTCATGCCACGGTATTTTGGTGATTGTTTACGGGTCATGCCACGGTATTTTGGTGATTGTGTTTACGGGTCATGCCACGGTATTTTGGTGATTGTGTTTACGGGTCATGCCACGGTATTTTGGTGATTGTGTTTACGGGTCATGCCACGGTATTTTGGTGATTGTGTTTACGGGTCATGCCACGGTATTTTGGTGATTGTGTTTACGGGTCATGCCACGGTATTTTGGTGATTGTGTTTACGGGTCATGCCACGGTATTTTGGTGATTGTGTTTACGGGTCATGCCACGGTATTTTGGTGATTGTGTTTACGGGTCATGCCACGGTATTTTGGTGATTGTGTTTACGGGTCATGCCACGGTATTTTGGTGATTGTGTTTACGGGTCATGCCACGGTATTTAGGGCATGAAGAGCAGTTTTTGAAATGTTTTCCAACAGACCTAAAGTGTTCATAGAATTGTAGCTAAGTGATGATAGTTTATTTTAAAATATGACTTTTTTTTGTAGCAGGTCGACATTGATGCATAAATTATAATCAATTACAATAAAAGCCAAAATGGCCATTGCGGAGGGGGACAAATCAATCACTTATTTATAAATTAAACAAAAAACTGAAATCTTTCAAAACTTATCAGGACATAAACTATTCCTTGTTCCTTTTAAAAAGCAGTTGTTACATGCTCACTCTTTGTCTACCATGAGACTTGAAAACTTGAAACTTGTCCATTTGCTAAATGTCCCCTCCGCAACATTTTCACACCTTAAAGTTTATGTTATTAGTGGTCAAATAGTCATATTAGGTACAAAGTATGATAACTTCTGATTTATACCTGGAGGTATATTGTGCTGTATTGTAAAGTTCCTGGGCTCTCCATTTAAAGGCTTAAATAAGTTCTATTTTATGTTGTGGAGGGGACATTTCTGTTGTGGAGGGGACATGTTCTAAGAGGTGAATCTAAATTATATTCAAAATGTGTAAGTAAAATAGTACAATTAAAACAAGATATTATAGTGTTTCTGTATTCATGTCTAATTATAGTAAGTAACCCAAGACACATTTAAAATTTAACAATAAACTGGGCCTTTCATTTAAATTCTAGTAAAAGCACAGGTAGTCCTACATTGTAACTACAATGTACATGTACAGTTTAATTTGTATGAGTCTGTTTGTGCTAAATATAAATTACAGCAATTCAACTGAAATCAATTGAAAAATATTTTTATATGTATGAAACTTTTCACCATCATTTTGGAGATTTTTAAATCCATTTTTGCTATTTGCTGTCACTTTTCTCTTTTTCCCATTTGCTGTTGCTTTTCTCCTCTCTGCTAAAACATCTGCTGACACAATGACGTGCTCTGATTTAATATGGCTTCTCTGTAGGGTTATTTTGATGTTCCTTGCTTTGTTGGTGAATTACTGTGTCCTCTAATACAGAAAGGAGTAGAATTAAATTAAATAATATAATAATGTATGAGTGTGGACAAAATGTCCCCTCCACAACGTCCCCTCCACAACAGGTCACAGTCTAAATGAAACCAGTTTTGATAAGAATATAGCAAATGCAGCTGCACTTTTTTACCATTAATCTAAAATAGATAAAGTACTCTTGGCACAAAAAATATATACATTTAAAATTAATTGCAGAATCAGAGAAAATTTCACTTAAACCTGGTAAATCAAGAATAGCAAATTCTCTGAGTTCCATCCGCAACAGTAATTTATCTTATTACAGTCTGCTATCAGTACTATGCAGAGAGAATAACAACATTATAGTACATAGATATAATGGATATCCACAATATAAAGGCAAAATTGATCAGCTCTAATTATTTTATATCAAGCTATGGCATGAAAACTGCTTCTGAATGGCCCCTCCGCAACATACATAATACCGTGGAATGACCCTTACTCAATGTAATGCTGTGTATAGGTGGAGTCACAGTGGTTACAAAGAACTGTATCCCGAAGAGTTCATGGAAAAAAGTCACTCAGACGACAGCTCATCAGAGGATGAAAGAAAAAGGAAAAAGAGTAGCAAGAACAAAAGGTACTATACTACATACCTGTTATAAAATGAGAGCGAAGTCGTACAGTAAGTTATGATCCGAGTTTTCCTCCTGCTTTCTGGCTCAGACACGAAGCGTGTGAACCACAAACAAGCTAGGGGGAGAGAGCTTCCAACTTACACGAAGCGTGTGAACCACAAACAAGCTAGGGGGAGAGAGCTTCCAACTTACACGAAGCGTGTGAACCACAAACAAGCTAGGGGGAGAGAGCTTCCAACTTACACGAAGCGTGTGAACCACAAACAAGCTAGGGGGAGAGAGCTTCCAACTTACGGTACCGATCAATCAAACAAGTAAAATGTACAAAATCAGCTATGATTTGATTTTTCGGTCCGTACAGGAAGTTATGGACCGCAAACTCACTATCATAGTCCACAAAGTTACCTGGCGATGTAATGATATGTTCGCACTATGAATATTATCAAGTTTCGAAGTGGTGAGGAATTTAGAGGGAATCCCGACTGTTGTACCCTTTGGCGGCAGATGTTATTTTTTCCCGCCCACACACCGAGAGGCAAAGCTGCGGTTGTCGAGCGATAAAGTTGCGAGCGGCGAGCCAGAACCAGGGTACGACTGTTGAAACAAATCAAACAAACCAACAAATGTTATTAATACAAATTATATACAGTCTGCAATATAGAGAACTGCGTACAGTTAAAAGTTAGTCAAAAATATACAGGCAAAAAAACAGACATCAGACACGACGTAATATCAAATATCTCTTTTTTTTTAGAAATCTGAAGTTCTTGCACGCTTTGTTTTGATTTAAAAAAATTTATTTGCATTATATGTTCACTACGAAACTTTAAAAGGCTATGTATATTAACAATGAGTAGTTCCTGTAAAAAAAAACTAGTGTTTTTCTCCATCGGCGGGGAACATAAATCCTGGTACAATAAGTTAAAAGTCGATTAAGGTAAGCGAGTAGCACCTAATGTTTCGAGCGTTACCTCAGAGCGAAGAACTGATGCGTTCGCCCAAATGAGGACGTTTTGCTCGTTAATCTGACGAAGGGCTATAATGCTCGAAACGTCAGCTGCTACTCGCTTCCAACGGTGGTTAGGTACTGTTTAAAACACGAACAGCAGTGTTTTATCAAGTTTAAACATTCGAGGGCGAAGTGATTAAAGTCCTGTGCATTTTGTTTCACGACCGCGCAATTTGAGGTATTGGTGGAATGACGTAAAATCAGGCAAAAGGCCATTGTTGACTAGCACTTGCTGTAGTCACGCACAATGCAATATACCAATGCTTCTTTTTTTAGCCAACTTCGTCAGGTCGTAGACAATCGAGGATTCGAGTAAAACAGAAATTTGTCTCGCGGAATTACTTTAAATATTTTATGGATTCATAGAAATAAAACAAATGGAGTTAGGAGCACGTTAAACTAAAAACACATATTAATATTACGTGGCATGTTGCCCAATAGGAAGAAAGCACCAAGTAAAGAAATGAAGAGAAGAAAAGACAAAGATCACAAAGACACAAAGCCTTCGGATTCTGGTGATACATCTGTCAAAAATAGAGAAAAGAAAGACAAGTCAAGAAGACGAAAAAACGATAAAGAACTTAAGAAAAAGAGCAAGTCTAGTTCTTCTTCCAGAAAAGAACATTCCTCAAACTCGTCGACAACAAATGCCAACAAGAAACACAGAACTTTAAAGAAAAGAGCAAAAAGGTCTGAACAACAAGAAAGGAAACGTAGAAAGGAAGATGACAAGTAACTGAACTTCTGAAGAAGCGTGTTTGCTATTATGCAACATTCAAATGATTCCTCGCCCTTCAGGACTAGAGAGTGAAGGAAGATGCTTATAATTACCTCTGAAAAAAAAATCAATATTTGATTATTTTACTATATTATTGCGTTCGACGAAGAAGAAAGCATACTAATCTCGGTGGAGTCCCTGTGGTCATGTGTGGGCTACCTGTGCTTTCACAGGCGGAAGAAATCGAGATTTTGTGGGTCAGGGATTCACCTTTCGGAATAAATTATCTCGGCCGGGAAACTGGTAACTACACAATGCTCGCTCGACGTTCGGACTTCAATGCATGGTTTCTTCGTCTTATTTTCCCATTCAAATGCAATCATGTTTAAAAAGTACGCAAGTACGATTTATCAATGCCCGAGGAAAGTGTGTACTACTTGTGGAGCATTGGCAAAGTCTGAAGGAACTGGAGTGTAGTTTATACACATGAGTATATAGTTTAAGTTCTACACTGGAGTGTAGTCACCAACATTAGTCAGTATTGTGGAGCCAGCCTTGGTCATCTGAATGCCATACACCACATGGTTAAACTATCAATGTGCATTATATATGTGGAAGTTGTTAAAGCTTTCCTCAAGATCCACATTATTTCCAGTCACTATTTGATTACCTATTTAACTGAACAGGTCCATCCCCTTGAATAACGTATAAGTCAAGACATTCAAAACTGAATTTTGATCAGGTGTTTATTGTTTACACACACAGTCCACACCACTGTAGCAATAAAGGGTATACATGTATTTTAATTTGTGTCACCACAGGAAGCTCAGTCCTTTCTCGTGCAAATATATATGTCGAACGCACTTTGATAATCTACGATTACTTCTAGTTTTAAGTTGTTTTTAACATGCTGACGGATCTGAGGATGATATGAACTTGAGATATCTTTGGGTTTTAATTAGAGTGGTTTTACTAAACGTTAAAACTAACCCTAGGCATAATTCACACACACACACACAAAATTGTGATAAAGCAAAATGAACAAACAGTACACTTTTATATTACATTCAGTCCCACAGAATCGTTCAAATTATTTTATGTAATACCATGATCCCTCGCTTTCCTTTGTTTGTTCAGGGACATTTTAGTAATGGTCCGCGCAAGAGGTATGCATATGTTATGCATGGAACGTAAAAAGGTGCTAATTGTGGTATTGTTTCAATCTTCCACCTCATTGGCTTAGACATTGAAATCTTTCTAAACTTGAATAAGAATATTTATTATTTGTAAAGTTAACAGATTTGAATTGCATCTAGTGAAAACACTCATAACTTGTAATATGACGAACATTTTTAAATTGAACGTTTTCTTGGTATTGTTTTGGACTCTTCTGATTGGACGAAATGTTTTCACACAAAAGAAATGTACTTTTAAAATGCATTTTTAGTGGAGTTGATTTCAGAAATTTATCATTTAAGGGTTGATGAGTTGTCAGTGTGAAAAACAGAAAATACTATAAAGTGGGGAAAGTAAATTGCATCTTAACAATAGAATGGTGCCTACCTCAGGCACAATTCAGCACATAATTACATCGTGTTTTTTTGCTATTCTTCTCAAAAACAACACACTTGTCCTCAGAGGAAGCCAGGCTCATTCAATCTATTGCGCTCAATCAAGCATAATAACAGCACGTTTTCGAAAGCCACTCAACTGCGAAGTGTTTACATGAAAGAAGCGACACAGGGCGATAATTTGACTTAAGCTGCCGATTATCTTTTTTGAATAATGGTAAAACATCAGCTAATTTCCAAAGTTGTGGAAACTGACCAAGAGCGAGAGAAATTTTAATAAGGCGCGTAAGTGGATTACAAATCCCGGATAAACATAGTTTAATCATTACTCGGGCTGCCTGTGGCAGCACCGAGTCTTAAAATGCAAGCCGTTATTTATTATTTATTTTATTTTATTCCGTGTAGCAAAATTTCTGCGCATGCGTTAAAGGTCAAGTTGACACCAATCAGATTGCACTGTGCTGGTCACGCAACAATCGCCAGGTTAATTTATTTACATAATTTAATACAGTAAATCAAGATGGCGGAGGACCCGCGAGGAACTTTCTCTCTAATTTGGAGTCCCATCTCTCAAATGTAATTAGTTTAATGTTTTATTTAACTTCACTCGTGCGAAAGCCTTCCAACAGGCTCAGGATATTTCAACTGGCGCTATTGTCGGAGCCGAAGGACCGCGTTTTTTACCCAGATGGCCAGTGATTTTATATACGACACGTACGACGACCTGAAGCCAGTGAAGTGACCAGGATCCGGAAACCTAAAATTCGAAGAAATACATATTGGAATCTATAAGCCATCGGCTCGCTGTGCTGCATTTAAAACATCCGAGGAGAACATCTTATTTTGGGTGAAGGCACTTCAAGACCAATATTATGAGTCTCTTAAAAACTGTCAGAGATTTAAATTTACCGTAAGTTGATCGACCACTTAAATGAGGCAGAGACACAGTCAGAGAGTATTGAGATCAAGTTATTTCGTTCCAGCGAGGATATTGACCTAGCGGTAACGGTACAAGCTGTCGAAGGATTTTACTTATAATCATCCACGTCTACTTAACAACAGGAATAGTTATGTGCCAAGGCATGGGCAAAGATTGAGTTTCCCAGATTACAGATGAAAGTAGAGAACTTAATGAATGAAGAAACAGAGGTCACGCGCGACATGCTTGAGAACATGAACATGTTCAACACTTTATGTTATACTAAGAAAACAAAACAAGTTACAGAGCCTGCAAGTTCACAAGTCAATGAAAAACCCCAAGAGCCTGTAGTTTTGGATCAACATATCCTTGAAACTCCAAAAGCAACATACACATGAGTCAAATTCAAACCGGAAGAGACGGAATTCTTTAGATTCTTCACGAGGATAAAAATATTTGTTAGCCCGCAATAAGAACTCTCTCGCTGCTTTAACGACCTTGATTTGTAACATGGAGGCTGACCTAACTGATATGCGTAATGAATTCTTACTCTCGTCACATCAAAACGAAACTCAGTCATTTGGAAGACAAATTAGTGCAGCAAGATAATATATACAAGACCGCAATCAAGATGCTGTCATCACGTATTATTGACCTAGAAGTTGAAAATGGCGAGTTGAAAGCGGATATAAGTAAGCTGAGATCCGACTTTCAAACTTAAAAAAAATAATCAAGAATACAAAAAAGAAGACAATGAAAGACCAAGTGTGCACCCATGAATAGTTGCAGGTGAACAATGTTTTGATTAGTCTGATATTGTGGTCATTAAAATATTTGTTTGCAGAAGTAAACAGTTTCGAGTTGACTGCCGTAAATGGTTGGATAGCAAGTAGATTTGGTTACATACATGTATAGAACTTACGAACAATAGAGCCTGATTTCTACGAAATCTATTAGAATAAAAACAGTATGTAGACTTATGATTACAGAGTTACAAAGTGAATATACAAGAAAAGAAAAAGACTTACTTATTATATTTTATTCCAATAATTTTAATTAAGTCTTTTTCTTTAAATATATACCTATAAATCAGGAGCCCATGGGCTCCTGTATAAATATATTAACACATAGTACACATACAGTGAATATACAAGTCATATAAAAATATTAAATAGATAAATGATGAAGGCTTAAAGTAAGTAACAATAAGTGCAAAATATATGCCCTCTGTTTTTTTCGGGCTACCTGTTTTACCTTGTGCAAGCAAAACAACTATGAAACTGTTGATTGCTGAAGAGATCGAGTGCCACTACATGGCAATTAAAATCAGCAAATTGCCAGTTGAGCAAACCTTATGAGTTTGCTTAACCGTTATGACTTTCTTTATCAACGGCGCATAAATAAAAGCTAATATATAATAATCGATTTATGTAGCGCTATTCCCTAAAGTCCTATAGCGCTTTACAATACAACAAGTATTAAAAACTAACTTACTAAAAATGTTACGCAATAATGCAATCGTTTTACAAGTAATTCCCTATTTTGTACCAAAAAGAAAATTGAATAATAATAATAATAATAATAATGGCTTAAATACTTGGCAACATATAATATACGAAAAGCTTTGAATTAAAAGGACTTGTTTTAACACTAGAATTAAAAGAACTAAGACAATCAATCCCGGGGAATCAATAGACCTCATTTCCAGTGGTAATGAGTTCCATAAAATAGGAGCAGATACCGAAAAAGCCCAGAGTCCATGATTTCAACTGATACTTCGGGACCTTGAGTAAATGTTGACTTGCCAAGCGTAGCTTCTGGACTTGTCGAAGTAAAATGCTCTCGTTGTTTATTTGTTCCATGAAAGAAGTACACATGCGCTTTGGGTAAGGAATTTCATTATTTCTAGCGGATTAAAAACACAATCGAACGAGTGGAACTTTTCACAACCACGCTTGGTAGTTTGAAATGTACTCGACATCACAGACAGATAGACTTTAAAACAGAGCGATAATTAAAATAAAAGAACGAAAAGCACATTAACAGACTATAGAATCCTCGTAAGTCTTGCAACGATACCGAAAGACGATCCAGTAAATTTTGAATGAGTAAGTCTATTGAGTCTTGACAACACAGTGAAAAGTCTTGAATAAAATCCCGTTCGTTAAGTCTGGCACACGATCTTGGCCCGTAGATAATTCCGATTTGTATCCTTTGTCGTGAAACTGTTGGCAGAGTCCGCTGCAAGTGGGTGGACAATCTTTAGGGAATTCTGTGTGCCCACGCACGACTGCATAAACTAAATTATGCAAAGGTCTGCGGGTCGATCTGATACCCTTGAAGAAACATACTTGTCATCTAGAATCCAAAACAACACTTCTATTGAACTTGCAATGAAACGAAGTCTTGGGTCTTGACAACACAGTGAAAAGTCTAAAAAGGAAGCCTTCGTTATTAAAGTCTGGAGTCTGGACTTAATAAGCCTGGCACACAATCTTGGCCTGTAGCTCGTAGATAGGATCAACAGGATCAAAGAATGGTAACGAGAGTCACTGGTATTACATCTCACTGTGTATACACACTGGAACAAGATATGACAGACCATAGCGGCATGTAACGCAACGTCGAATCAAATATTATATTAGCGCTGCCCAAAATAAACCAATTGTTATCTGTGGATTGATCACGTTTAGTCTAATTGCTTGATCCTGCTATCTGCCGTGTGCCTACAACATCTAACCTCAGATTGTATTTCGATACCTAAGTGTTTCAAGTTTATCAATTACTTATGCGGTCGTAGACTGGAAGGCGCCGTAGTTTCGCCTGAGTCAACAATACTTCATCCATATTAATAACTCGGTTAGAGAGTTGAGTACTTCATGACGTGACGGTAGCCTTAAACCCTCTAAAGCTCTCTACCGAACATTTCTCTTTCAACTAATACGCATGCCTCCTGCTTTATCGCTCGATCACAGCGTCTCCGACCCACATTATTAGCGGCAAAGGTCAGAACTGATCAAAAGTTTTACAGGACTGAACATTAATAATAACAAGAAGCTGCACGCAGCTTAACCGCCGGCGTATCTTTTGTAACGCGGATGATCTCGTACACCTGCGTGTTTGCCAACTACAACGCACAATCGATGCGAAAGTACGCACACACAGTTGATCTCATCTAAAACTCCACACGAGTCAGAACACGAGTGAACACAAGTAGAATACGAGCGACTTAAAGTAAGCTAGGATACCCTAGGATAACACAGGTAGCCAAAAAATACTAGGATCCAAATATTAAGACGATCTGTTCTAAAACTCCACATGAGTCAGGACATGAGTGAACACGAGTGCACAGCGATTCATGATTTAATTAACAAAAATTGTAATAAACTAATATAATTATAATTGTTTTATCGTCTTAGTTGTCTCGGTTGTGTTATCAGTGCGGTACCCTATTTTTGTATTTCGGCCTACCAGTGTTATTCTAGCTTGACTTAGTTCTGTCGGGTTACCTGTGTTTTAAGTAAGGTACCCTCTCTTTGTATTTTCGGACTACTTGTGTTCACATCGTTATTAGCATGGACACAGCCAGATCACTGTTAGTACACACGCACTATCTGTTAAATTGGATTGGACAATCAGATGCGAAAGTATGCACGCACAGTCGCATCACGTAGCAGCGCCAGAGTAACAAGGAGCTGGACGCACCTTTAAAGAGGAACCAAAGCCTAAAATCAATTCAATATATATGCAAAGATGTATTCGAAATAAATCAATTGTGCTATTTAATTTTTCTATATTACGCCTCTATGAAGAGAAAAGCTGAAACCTTCCTCGCAGCCTCCGCTCAGACGGCTCAAGTCTGTTTTGTTTTTGCTGGACTAATGGCTCCTAATTGCGAACCATTGTGTTTTCTTCGATATGGGGAAATTTGCTTTGAATTGAATCACACGCAATCTGAATTGATCAGCGGAGAATCGAACTTGAAAACTAGTTTTCTCTGCAAAGACGCGCAACACAGAAAAATATAAATGTGAACACAAGTAGAACACGAGTGAACACGAGGGCACGCAAGTAGAACACGAATAAACACGAGTGAATAAGAGGGCATGCAAGTAGAACACGAATAAACACGAGCAACTTCACGTAAGCTAGGGTACCTAGGATACTGACCGGTAGCCCAAAAATACTAGTATCCAAATTAATACTAAAATGTAATGTACTGGATGCAAGGACCAATTCGGACGAAGTGCAGGAACCGGATGGGATCTAATCAGCAAATATATACGAATATCAAGACAAGATGAAAGGCTGATTGTACGGTACTGGGAATATATATAATTACCAGCGATATTTCGGTTGGCACGACCAACCTTCCTCAGGGTACACAAGTATTTGACAAGAAACCGTTAGTTACAAATTTTAAATTTTGAAAACATGAATGTGAGACTAGGAGATAAAATTACAAGTGATGAGTGGGCGTGATAGAAAACTAAGATAAATACAATTCCATAGTAGAGACTGAGTAGTATAAAATTACATTTCTTCCTTTCTATTCATGCCTTTAGGTTCTAATGTCTGTCCTTTATCAATAAGAAATGCCTCGCGAGCCTTGCGTACGCCATTTCTATTAGAGTGGAGTTCTAAGGGAATTAATTGCATGTCATTAGGGCAGTGGTTGTTAGTAAGACAATGATCCGAGACAGCAGTAGCTTTAGATTTGTTAGTAGGTTTGTCAACAGGGCGGCGGTGTTCATTAAAGCGATCTTTAAGGCGACGCTTAGTTTCTCCTGTGTATTGAGCATTACAGCGTTTACAATGAACCATGTATATGAGATTTTTAGAATTACAGTCAATGTGATGTTTGATGAGCCTGATGTCGCCAGTCGAATGAAATGTATAATTATATATATTTCCCAGTAACCGTACAATCAGCCTTTCATCTTGCTTTGATATAGGATCTGAAATATAACTCCACACGAGTCAGACCAGGAATGAACATGAGTACACTAGCGCTTCATGATTTAATTAATACAAAAATCATAATAATAATAAAATAATAAAAATTGTGTTATCGGCTTAGTTGTTTCGGGTTATCTGTTGTATCAGTGTGTGCCGTCTTTGTATTTTCGGGTTACCTGTGTTGTCCTATTGTTATCAATGCGGTACGGTGACCGGTACGGTGACCGGTACGGTCACAATTTTCAATAGAACATCTAAACTAAACTAACCTAAATATACGATATAGTTAGATGACAAGTCTCAAACTACATGTTGGACCGAAGTAGTTTTACTGGCAAGTTTAGCTCGACGGAACTGTGTGCAGTTTTCGCACACTAGACAGTACACGGCACAAACTTCTCCATGTCCGCTCGCTTAACGCCGAGTAATATTTATCGTATGTTTTGCAATTTGTCTTCCAACTTAATTCGCTCACAATTTCCACTAGAACACCTAAACTAATCTAAATATACGATATAGTCAGATGACAAGACTCAAACTACATCTCAGACTCGGATAAGGGAAAACTTAGCTGGTGTCCTGTTTGTTCGACGCAGTTCCGTTCAATACAATGTAAATTAATTATTACGAGTAGATCAACATCTTTAAATAGGTCCCCTTTAGTTTATTTCTTCAGCAAGAAAACGAGCACGGCATTCGGGTATACACTAAAAACATCTTACCGGCAGAATTGTTCTTGTACATGGTTATCAAGCTCAATGAAGGTTTCTTCAGTTTTCCCCATATTAACGGACATGTAACAGTATCTTAATCCAGTAGAGAGACTCTAGCTAGGTTATTCTGTCGTAAAACATGCCTTAGCTGTGTAGTTGACCTGATCCAGACTGTCAACAGTTTTACCATTGACAGATTGCCTAATTTTACGGCCGGGAATAGATTTCTGACAATGACTCTTCCATCGATATCTCTTTGTCTCGTCTTGTCTGAGAGCTTTGGCCTTTGTTATCTGAGCGCGCCTGACGAAATCTAACCTGAGATTATAATTCGATACCTTTTATATCTAAATGAGACTGTGTCTCGCTTACGTCTAATTGTGCATTAGACCTGTTCAGACAGCGCAGATCGAATGTATTACGTTTTCGTGTATTTTTAGGTCTATAACATTTCTTTTACAAGAATCGTAACATTAAAAAGTAGTTATCTTTCTTTATTTCACACTCGTTACTTTACATTTGGGTAGTTTACAGACATATACACTTAATAATTATGATAATAGATATGGGGGGAAGAAAAAAGAAGAAATTATATAATAGGAAAGGGTGCAGGGAAGTTGAAGGAACTAAAAGGAACTAAAAGTTAAAAAGAACTGATAGCGCCTCGAATTCTCACGCGTTGCTCATTTCTCATTCCCACAGTGGTATTTATACGGTGATGATATTATGTGATGCAAACAGTGTTAAATAAATCTAACGTTTAATGCACATGCCTCCTGCTTTATCGCTCGATCACAGCGTCTCCGACCCACATTGTTAGCGGCAAAGGTCAGAACTGATCAAAAAATTTACAGGACTTAACATTAATAAAACAAGAAGCTGCACCCAGCTTGAACTCCGGCGTATCTTTTGTAACGCGGATGATCTCATAAACCTGCGTGTTTGGCACATTACAACGCACAATCAGATATGACAGTACGCACACAGTCGATCTCATACAAAACTCCACACGAGTCAGAACACGAGCAACTTCAAGAAAGCCAGGCTACCCTAGGATAACACAGGTAGCCCAAAAATACTAGGATCCAAATACTATGATCATCTGATCTAAAACTCCACATGAGTCAGGACACGAGTGAACACGAGTGCACAGCGGTTCATAATTTAATTAACAAAAAATATTGTAATAAAAATATCAGGAGTATAATACACAGGAGTGTTCCTGTGTCCTTGTGTTGGCCCCTAACACAGTAGATGGTGTGTCAATTTGTAGCCGTGAAGTTCTGGTATGCAATTACGTTGTATTTTGTTCTCTTGCGCTTTAGTATTTTTTAGCAGTTTGAACCGTGTTAATTACAATTGTTCAGTGCATCCTGATTGCTTAAAAGTGACGGCCTTTGTTCCTTCTCGCCGGAAACGCTATGCTAAAAATAACTCTTCCATTTACAGTGTTGTGTGACAATATAGTGTGGGAAGAGGAACACTCCTCTGTAATAATAATAATTGTTTTATCGTCTTAGTTGTTTCGGGTTACCTGTGTATCAGTGCGGTACCAGCCCAAAACAAATTGCATCCAAATGCTATGAGGATCTTATCTAGAACACTACACCAGTGAACACGAGTACACTAGCTAGCGTTTCATCATTTAATTAACCAACATTTACAATTAAAAACAAATTCTGTTATCGTCTTAGTTGTTTCGGGTTACCTGTGTAAATGCCGCGTGAAGCTGCAAAAGCAGCCCATTGCGTTACTACCTGTGACCCCGTGCCGGCACCCATGAATCGTTGCAGGTGAGCAATGTTTTGATTAATCTGATATTGTGGTCATTAAAAATATTTGTTTGCAGAAGTACACAGTTTCGAGTTGACTGCCGTAATTGGTTGGATAGCAAGTAGATTTGGTTACATACATGTATAAAACTTACGAACAATAGAGCCTGATTTCTACGAAATCTATTAGAACAAAAACAGTATGTAGACTTATGATTACAGAGTTACAAAGTGAAACTTATTATATTTTATTCCAATAATTTTAATTAAGTCTTTTTCTTTAAAGGCATGGGCTCCTGTATAAATATATTAACACATAGTACACATACAGTGAATATACCAAGTCATATACAAATATTAAATAGATAAATGATGAAGGCTTAATTTAAGTAACATTCAAAAACTCATGAATAATTAATGAGCATTTTGTCCAATCAGATGAAGCAAATCAGTCACGTGCATGCACCTTTATACCTGATAAAATCTCATCATTCTAAAAGGCCCGCGGAGGGATTTGAATTCTGTCCCAGAGGGAAACGGGGTTAATGATTGAGACAATGGAATTTCTATTGATGTTTCAGCTTTCTCATTGAATTGCTAATTAGGATGAACGTTTTATATAAAGAATACTAATGAACATGAAATTTTATATAAAGTTTCATCCTAATTAAGAATTCACTGATAAAGACCCAAAGATAGCAAAAAGTACACGGAACATAAGGTACCTAGATAATAAACGTTGCACTAAATTTACTAATATCAGCAGACTACCGAGATACACAGATAATATTTTTTAAATGAAGTTATCCAACTTGTTTACCGAGCCACTGTTTAGTTCCAATTATTAAACCAAACTCAAAGCCGTAAAATAATAAAAATGTGCATGAAACTTACATATTTTGTGCCGGAGTCAAAAATTTTGAGTCTGCCGTCATGTCAGTCACATCGCTTTCCAAATCTTGAACTTTATCGAGGTAAACCACGACACCAAATCCTTCAAGTGCAGGTCGTTCTTGCATTGCGAAACGCCGCTTCAAACAACATAGTATGGTAATTTCTTCATATCATTCCCATGAGATGTTCGTAATTGCAGGCGGTGATTACTCGAATATTTTGCATGGGGTTGTGAATACAAAGGTTCAATGGTTCATTAAGTAACCATTCCCTTGAGATGTGCGTCTTTCTTTCATTGCATTCTTAAAGCTTTTTTGAAGCCATTTAAAACACTCACAGCACGTGTTTTATCAAGTCTAAAAATTCTCGGGCTTCGCCCTCGAATTTTTAAACTTGATAAAACACTGCTGTTCGTGTTTTAAACAGTACATAAGTGCAAAATATATGCCCTCTGTTTTTTTCGGCCTAGCTGTGTTATCCTTGTGCAAACAAAACAACTATGAAACTGTTGATTGCTGAAGAGATCGAGTGCCACTACATGGCAATTAAAATCAGCAAATTGCCAGTTGAGCAAACCTTATGAGTTTGCTTAACCGTTATGAGTTTCTTTATCAACGGGCGCATAAATAGAAGCTAATATATAATGATAATAATCGATTTATGTAGCGCTATTCCCTAAAGTCCTATAGCGCTTTACAATACAACAAGTATTAAAAACTAACTTACTAAAAATGTTACGCAATAATACAGATACTGTAACGTATCGTTTTACAAGTAATTCCCTATTTTATACCAAAAAGAAAATTGAATAATAATAACAATAATAATAATGGCTTAAATACTTCGCAACATATAATATACGAAAAGCTTTGAATTAAAAGGACTTTTTTAACACTAGAATTAAAAGAACTAAGATAATAATAATAATAATAATAATAATAATGATAACTATTTATATAGCGCTGAATCCATTAATTGTCCTAAGCGCTTTACAAGATTAAGTTAAAAAAAGACATTATGGCTATACAATTACAACTATATAAAAATTACATAATACGCTGAATAAAATTCTAAAAATGCTAAATATATATATATATATATTATATGATAAAATAATATATATATATATACATACATACAGACTATAGATTATATGCAGCTTTGAATAGGTATGTCTTGAGGGTCTTTTTAAAAAGTAAAATCGATGACGACTTCCTAAGTTCCAATGGTAAGTCGTTCCACAGTCTCGGTGCAGCTACAGAAAATGATCTATCACCATATGATTTAAGTTTGCTTGTCGGGATACTCAAAAGTTATTTATTGCTGGAACGCAGCGATCGTGAATATTTGCGATAACTCAATAGTTCGGTAACATAGGAGGGCGCCATCCCGTTAAGAGCTTTGTACACTAATAACAATAGCTTAAAAATAATACGAAACTCTACGGGTAGCCAATGTAGCTGGATCATTACAGGAGAAATATGGTCGTATTTCTTAGTAAGCGTTACGATACGAGCTGCCGCATTCTGGACAGACTGTAATTTACTTATTGAGTACTTAGGGATACCATATAAAAGAGAATTACAATGGTCAAGTTTAGAACCAATAAAAGCATGAATTAGAATTTCAGCAGTGCTTTGATTTAGATATTTGCGAATCTTCGCAATATTTCTTAGATGATAGTACGATGCCTTACAAATCTTCTTTACGTGTTCCTCCATGCTGAGAGAATGATCCATAATTACTCCTAGATTGCGCGTAGAGGTCCGAGGTGCAATGCGCTCATTACCAACTAGTATGTGCTCAAGATCCCGGGGAATCAATACACCTCATTTCCAGTGGTAATGAGTTCCATAAAATAAGAGCAGATACCGAAAAACCCGGAGTCCATGATTTCAACTGATAGTAAATGTTGACTTGTAGAGCGTAGCTTCTGGACTTGTCGAACTAGTAGCTTGTCGAAGTAAAATGCTCTCGTTGTTTATTTGTTTCATGAAAGAAGTAGACATGCGCTTTGGGTAACGAATTTCATTATTTCTAGCGGATTAAAAACACAATCGAACCCATGAATTTCCCCCGGATGCTTCGAATATGATTTGACCTCGGCAGGAAGCCAGTGTATTCCTGTACGAGTGGGACTTTTCACAACCACGCTTGGTAGTTTGAAATGTACTCGACATCATAGACACATAGACTTTAAAACAGAGCGATAATTAAAATAAAAGAACGAAAAGCACATTAACAGACTATATAATCCTCGTAAGTCTTGCAACGATACCGAAACACGATCCCGTAAATTTTGAATGAGTAAGTCTATCGAGTCTTGACCGACAACACAGTGAAAAGTCTTGAATAAAATCCCGTTCGTTAAGTCTAGAGTTTTAACTTAATTGAAGTCTGGCACACAATCTTGGCCCGTAGATAATTCCGATTTGTATCATTTGTCGTGAAACTGTTGGCAGAGTCCGCTGCAAGTCGGTGGACAATCTTTAGAGAATTTTGTGTGCCGCCAGGCCGACGCACGACTGCATAAACTAAATTATGCAAAGGTCTGCGGGTCGATCTGATATCCCTTGAAGAAACATACTTGTCATCTAGAATCCAGAACAACACTTCTATTGAACTTGCAACGAAACGAAGTCTAGAGTCTTGACAACACAGTGAAAAGTCTACAAAGGAAGCCTTCGTTATTAAAGTCTGGAGTCTGGACTTAATAAGCCTGGCACACAATCTTGGCCCGTAGCTCGTAGATAGGATCAAAGTATGGTAACGAGAGTCACTGGTATTACATCTCACTGTGTATACACACTGGAACAAGATATGACAGACCATAGCGGCATGTAACGCAACGTCGAATCAAATATTATAATATTAGCGCTGCCCAAAATAAACCAATTGTTATCTGTGGATTGATCACGTTTAGTCTAATTGCTTGATCCTGCTATCTGCCGTGTGCCTAGAACATCTAACCTCAGATTGTATTTCGATACCTAAGTGTTTCAAGTTTATCAATTACTTATGCGGTCGTAGACTGGAAGGCGCCGTAGTTTCGCCTCGCTGAGTCAACAATACTTCATCCATATTAATAACTCGGTTAGAGAGAAGATAGAGGCAAATTGAGTACTTCATGACGTGACGGTAGCCTTAAACCCTCTAAAGTTCTCTACCGAACATTTATCTTTCAACTAATACGCATGCCTCCTGCTTTATCGCTCAATCACAGCGACCCACATTGTTAGCGGCAAAGGTCAGAACTGATCAAAAATTTTACAGTACTGAACATTAATAATAATAATAACAAGAAGCTGCACGCAGATTGAACTCCAGCGTATCTTTTGTAACGCGGATTATCTCATACACCTGCGTGTTTGGTACATTAAACGCATAATCAGATATGAAAGTACACACACAGTCGATCTCATATATAACTCCACATGAGTCAGAACACGAGCGACTTCAAGAAAGCCAGGCTACCCTAGGATAACACAGGTAGCCCAAAAATACTAGGATCCAAATACTATGATCATCTGATCTAAAACTCCACATGAGTCAGGACACGAGTGCACTGTGCACAGCGGTTCATAATTTAATTAACAAAAAAATATTAAAATAAAAAAATTACAGGAGTGTTCCTGTGTCCTTGTGTTGGCCCCTAACACAGGAGATGGTGTGTCTATTTATAGCCGTGAAGTTCTGGTATGAAGTTCTCGGTTCATAATTTAATTAACAAAAAAATATTATAATAAAAAAATTACAGGAGTGTTCCTGTGTCCTTGTGTTGGCCCCTAACACAGTAGATGGCGTGTCTATTTATAGCCGTGAAGTTCTCTTGCGCTTTAGTATTTTTTAGCAGTTTGAACCTTGTTAATTACAATTTTTCAGTGCATCCTGATTGGTTAAAAGTGACGGCCTTTGTTCCTTCTCGCCGGAAACGCTATGCTAAAAATAACACTACCGTCTACGGTGTTGTGTGACAATATAATGTGGGAAGAGGAACACTCCTCTGTAATAATAATAATTGTTTTATCGTCTTAGTTGTTTCGGGTTACCTGTGTATCAGTGCGGTACCAGACCAAAACAAATTGCATCCAAATACTATGAGGATCTGATCTAGAACACCACACGAGTGAACACGAGTACACTAGCTAGCGTTTCATCATTTAATTAACCAACATTTACAATTAAAAACAAATTCTGTCATCGTCTTAGTTGTTTCCGGTTACCTGTGTAAATGCCGTGTGAAGCTGCAAAAGCTCCTGTATAAATATATTAACACATAGTACACATACAGTGAATATACAAGTCATATAAAAATATTAAATAGATGAATGATGAAGGCTTAAAGTAAGTAACAATAAGTGCAAAATATATGCCCTCTGTTTTTTTCGGGCTACCTATGTTATCCTTGTGCAAACAAAACAACTATAAAACTGTTGATTGCTGAAGAGATCGAGTGCCACTACATGGCAATTAAAATCAGCAAATTGCCAGTTGAGAAAACCTTATGAGTTCGCTTAACCGTTATGAGTTTCTTTATCAACGGCCGCATAAATAAAAGCTAATATATAATAATAATAATCGATTCCCTAAAGTGCCACACCGCTTTACAATACAACAAGTATTAAAAACTAACTTATTAAAAATGTTACGCAATAATACAGATACTGTAACATATCGTTTTACAAGTAATTCCCTATTTTATACTAAAAAAATTGAATAATAATAACAATAATAATAATGGCTTAAATACTTGGCAACATATAATATACCAAAAGCTTTGAATTAAAAAGACTTGGTTTAACACTAGAATTAAAAGTACTAAGACAATCAACACCGGGGAATCAATAGACCTCATTTCCAGTGGTAACGAGTTCCATAAAATAGGAGCAGATACCGAAAAAGCCCGGAGTCCATGATTTCAATTATACTTCGGGACTTTGAGTAAATGTTGACTTGCGGAGCGTAGCTTCTGGACTTGTCGAACTAGTAGCTTGTCGAAGTAAAATGCTCTCGTGGTTTATTTGTTTCATGAAAGAAGTACACATCCGCTTTGATTAACGAATTTCATTATTTCTAGCGGATTAAAAACACAATCGAACCCATGAATTTTCCCCGGATGCTTCGAATATGATTTGACCTCGGCAGGAAGCCAGTGTATTCCTTATACGATCAGTGGGACTTTTCACAACCACGCTTGGTAGTTTGAAATGTACTCGACATCACAGACACAGACTTTAAAACAGAGCGATAATTAATATAAAAGAACGAAAAGCACATTAACAGACTATAGAATCCTTGTAAGTCTTGCAACGATACCGAAACACGATACCGTAAATTTTGAATGAGTAAGTCTATTGAGTCTTGACAACACAGTGAAAAGTCTTGAATAAAATCCTGTTCGTTAAGTCTAGAGTTTTGACTTAATTGAAGTCTCGCACACAATCTTGGCCCGTAGATAATTCCGATTTGTGTCCTTTGTCATGAAACTGTTGCAGAGTCCGCTGCAAGTGGGTGGACAATCTTTAGAGAATTCTGTGTGCCGCCGGGCCGACGCACGACTGCATTAACTAAATTATGCAATGGTTTGCGGGTCGATTACCCTGGTTCCAGAGGTGCTCAGGTACAGATATACTGTAATGCGCCGCGATCGAAGGAGTTTTGATTCCCGAAGGAGTTTTGTTTGGCAAGAAGACCGTTGAGCACCTCTGGCCGCTCGAATTGCCAGCCTCAATCTCATGCCCATAGCCTCGCTTTTATGTTTACAAACCGGTTTCGGCTCACGGGTTAATTTGCATATGTCACTTCCACGTACGTATGATTCAAAACATAAACAGGCCATTGTCGACTCTCGACTTGCGAAGATAAAGGAAAATTCTCCTCGATTTACTTCGTTGACTTTGATGTTTGGATCTCCCAATAAGCATGCATTGATTCCTCGTTGTTCTAGCTCTGTTATGTAGGAGTCAATCAGGGCATTTAGAGGGCAAACCACCAGTACAATTACTCGTTTTGGGTAATCGAACGTGAAGGAATTGAAATAAATGCCAGCCGGGTATGAGTTGGAAAATCAGCGATTTTCCTTAGCCAGTGGGCCGTATTGAGAAGAGATCACGCCGCTTCAAGAACATGAACAAATATCTTTGAATTTCTACTATCTTTGAATTTCTACTGAATTTGAGGCTAACTCAAATTGTACAGCACTGTGAAACACACAATCGAAATGTTAACGTGTATAATCTGTCAAGACTCGTGAACCAGTTTGTAACATGATCTCAAGATGGAGCCAATCAAAATGTTCGTTAGATCCGAATGCCTCAGTTTCCATGGCCACGACTCAATCAACCAATCGGGGACGAGGTCCAGATTCTGTACTGGAAGAAACGAAAATCTCTACTCGGGAGGCCAGAGGCTCGTCGCTTCGCGACTCGTGCTGAAATCAAGCCTGCGGGTACGGGTACGGGTCGATCTGATAACCCTTGAAGAAACATACTTGTCATCTAGAATCCAGAACAACACTTCTATTGAACTTGCAATGAAACGAAGTCTAGAGTATTGACAACACAGTGAAAAGTCTTAAAAAGGAAGCCTTCGTTATTAAAGTCTGGAGTCTGGACTTAATAAGCCTGGCACACAATCTTGGCCTGTAGCTCGTAGATAGGATCAACAGGATCAAAGAATGGTAACGAGAGTCACTGGTATTACATCTCACTGTGTATACACACTGGAACAAGATATGACAGACCATAGCGGCATGTAACGCAACGTCGAATCAAATATTATATTAGCGCTGCCCAAAATAAACCAATTGTTATCTGTGGATTGATCACGTTTAGTCTAATTGCTTGATCCTGCTATCTGCCGTGTGCCTACAACATCTAACCTCAGATTGTATTTCGATACCTAAGTGTTTCAAGTTTATCAATTACTTATGCGGTCGTAGACTGGAAGGCGCCGTAGTTTCGCCTGAGTCAACAATACTTCATCCATATTAATAACTCGGTTAGAGAGAAGATAGAGGCAAATTGAGTACTTCATGACGTGACGGTAGCCTTAAACCGTCTAAAGCTCTCTAGCGAACATTTATCTTTCAACTAATGCGCATGCCTCTTCCTTTATCGCTCGATCATAGCGTCTCCGACCCACATTGTTATCGGCAAAGGTCAGAACTGATCAAAAATTTTACAGGACAGAACAAAAATAAAATAAAAAAGACACAGACTGCATTTTAAGACTCCGGCTGCTGCCATAGCAGCGCCGGAGTAACAAAAGAAAGACACAGACTGCATTTTAAGACTCCGCTGTGCCGGAGTAATAAAAAAAAGACACGGACTGTATTTTAAGACTCCGGCCGCTGCCATAGCAGCGCCGGAGTAATAAAAAAGACACAGACTGCATTTTAAGACTCCGGCCACTGCCATAGCAGCGCCGGAGTAATAACCGAAAGGAAGAATTATTAGCTGAATTTAGCCGGTAGCGCGGTGACATTCATTCTCTGCTCCCCTAGTATATATGTAATATATATGTAAATTAAAGAAGTTGACCTCTACTTATTCATGTAACGCACGCTTACAATTTAGTCTGCTGTTCTGCAGGTTCAGAGTACTAATAGATGAGTGTCTCAAATGTATGTTTATATTTGTCCCATATTATAAGTTGTATCCTGTCTACCTATGATGGAGCTATCACTATATTTCTCTACTGTTCTTTCTACCCTGCGGCTCTTTATCGCAGCTCGCGTCCATATAGAGGTTTTGCACCACCACGTGATGGCAGCCATGTTGGTGGCCAGAACAATAGAATGTTATTCCTTTGAGATTTAATTTTTCACATGATTGAACAAATCTCATTGTTCTGGCCACCAACATGGCTGCCATCACGTGGTAGTGCAAAACCTCTATTGGTATTGTTGGATTAAAGATTATTAACTGAAATGCCTGTTGGTTATCTCTATTTGAAATCTTTTACCCTCCTTCCCAAAACTGCAGTCTGCTCATTATATAATTTACATAACTATAAAGGGAACTGTTGGAAGCCTTTCTCGAATTTCTCGAACCAAAACCTCGGCCGTGAGAGGATTATTGCTTACCTTGAGAGTTGAATATTGCTTCGTAAATAGACTTGGTAAAAAAGTACACTAACTATCACAAAAAATCGACAAAGAAATGCAGATATAAACACGCAATGATTTCAACCTCACCGTACCTTCATGACCTAGCAAGACACTGTTCAGTTTCACTTTCCCTCTCAGCTTTGCCCTTGAGTTGAAGTTAAGTTTAATTTGGCTTTGTTAAAGACTTCTTATTCAGTTGTATGGTATTGTGTGCAGTATATTTGAGTATACCAATCCACAGAGGTTCAAATAACAAAGCCGTGGCGGAAGAGAATTACGCTTAAACGAGAAATATTAGCTTACATCATGCAGCCCTTTCAGGTCGTCTCGTATATAAATTCACTGGCTATCTGGGTAAAAAACGCGATCCTTCGGCTCCGACAAGAGCGCCAGTTGAAATATCCTGAGCCTGTTGGAAGGCTTTCGCACGAGTGAAGTTAAATAAAACATTAAACTGCTTACATTTGAGAGATGGGACTCCAAATTAGAGAGAAATTTTCTCGCGGGCCCAACATCTTGATTTACTGTATTAAATTATGTAAATAAGTTAACCTGGAGAGTGTTACGTGACCAGCACAGTGCAATCTGATTGGTGGTGAACTTGAAATTTAATACATGGGCAAAAAAATTGCTGCACAGAACAACGGCCTGCAGATTTAGACTCGGTGCTGCCACAGGCAGCCCGAGTAAAAAGACACGGAGTGCATTTTAAGAGTAAAAAAAGTACACAGACTGCATTTTAAGACTCCGGCCGCTGCCATAGCAGCGCCGGAGTAACAAGTTTGGTGTTTAGTGAAAGCGCGCAAAATGCTTAGGATTTTTAGAAACCGGAAGTGAAGAAATTAACGCATGGGCAAAAGTGCCTGTTTTGTGGTCGTGAAATAGTCGCAGAACTGTTGTTGCAATAAAGTCTACAACTAGAAGTTTCTAATAGAAAGGGAAGTGCTGCAAAGTGAAGTTATTGATTTTTTTGGCACTTTGAACGACTGAAAAAAAATTGACGGACAGAGCAGAGTAGAGAGGTTATTGGTATGTAGTCTTTAGTACTAAAATAAAGAATACAATAAAATACAGGTTTTGCACAGGTCATGTGACTCCAGTGCAATGACTCTATGGCACCCTCTTGCAAGAAACATGACTGCAATCATCAAGGGCAGTGGCATGATATGCAACGTTTATTTCAATTTTCGATAGTTTACACAAAGTTGATTCCAA
This sequence comes from Actinernus sp. WN-2022, assembly GCA_030867875.1. Classification (NCBI taxonomy): domain Eukaryota; kingdom Metazoa; phylum Cnidaria; class Anthozoa; order Actiniaria; family Actinernidae; genus Actinernus; species Actinernus sp. WN-2022. Next base: position 51,384,542 of record JAOWCC010001679.1, on the reverse strand, counting down.
TTTTCAAATTGTGTCACGTTTCTTTCTATTCCGACCTTCCCCTTGACACAGGAAATAAATAATCCTTTGAACTTTTTTCCAAAGCATCAGGAAAATTCTGTGATTCATCAGTTTCTATGTCAGTACATATTGATTGGTTGAATGATTCCCTATGCAAATTGCAACCAAGTTGGTTGGCTCATTTGTTTTGCAGCAACATTCAGTCATTGGTTGGCGCAATGGCCTTGTTGGCACAATGGCCTCCATTATTTAGCTGGCACAACGGCCTGTCATTTGTCTCAGTTAATAGCTTGTCATTTGGTTGGCACAATAGCCTGTCATTCAGTTGGCACAACGGCCTTTCATTCAGTTGGCACAACGGCCTTTCATTCAGTTGGCACAACGACCTCCCATCATTTGGCTGGCCGACAACGGCATTTGCCTCAGTTGTAAAACAACAGTCATGTTTGATCGTTTTGTTTTGTTGCTCGGTATGAACAAAGTAAGTCAGCTGATCTTGTTTGTCATGTTGGTCCATTCGTCTTTGAGCATATTTACCTGCTTTCACTAGCAACAACACAGGAAATTCATTCGCGCATTGATCACATAGATCACACGGTGTGTTGTGCTTAGCTAAGAAAATCGGCCAAAATTTTCCTGTTATATGTGGTGTTTTAAGATATTCATTAAAGGAAATCTTACATGCAAACCGCCACCGAAACGTGCCCGTGCTAATCCTACCTCCGATCCTATATCCGGGACCTAAGTACTCACAATGACATTCCAAATAAGGCTAGCAACACTGCATCCCTCCCTTCTTAGAAATAGAATTAGATACAAACTAAATGTAGTAAAACTGCTGAATATCTATCAAAACGATGGTCAAATATCTAGTGTTCTGAATCTCCAACTTTAAGCGTTTACTCAACGTGTGAAACATAACTCTGTTATATCACGTTTACTACTCTACAGTTCACAGATACAGTTCAAAGTCTTTGAACCTTCCTGGACGTGACCTCACTCTCTCTGGGTATCGTCTCTCTGGGATGTCTGTCACTGGACTCTGTTCATCAGGACTTTGTTCGTCAGGACTTTGTTCATCTTCACCTTCCTCCAGCTCTGAACCTTCCTCTTTGCTCACTGCGCTTTTGAAAAATGAAGAGTTTCTTGTGATCTCAGTGTTGTCTTCTTTCTTTGCCGTCACCATTGTTCCTTTTTTGTTCACAACAATGCATGGCTCTGTGTGATAGGGTGTGTCGCTCTTCCTCTAAGAATCGTCGCGTTTAACGAGTACCGTATCACCTTCTTGGATTATTGATGGCTTCACATAAGCTTTGTTAACCGCATAAGCCTTCATCTTAGCCTTTGCCTTACGGTCTCGATCTTCCATTTCTGGTTCTTGCTGAGGTATCTTTACTTCTGGGAGCTTAGTCTTGAGTGCTCGACCAAATAACGCAGTTGCAGGAGGAACTCCGGTGGTAGTGTGTGGAGTAGCTCGATAGTTCCTAAGAAATCTATGCATCTCCTGTTTCCAATTCTTATGTTCAACCTTTGCTGTCTTGACCACTTTCTTTACTGTTCGCACAAATCTTTCAACCTCGCCATTGGCTCTAGGCCATCTTGGAGTTATCTTCCGATGCTTGACACCAAGATCTTGCGCAAACGACTGAAAGTTGTGGCTATCTGGTATCCCAAATTCAGAGAAAACTTTGTCTAGCCTTGGTAGTACGGTATTTGCCGATGTTGATTTAACAGTGTCCACTATTGGATATCTGGAGTAATCATCCGTAATTATTAGGAGATATTCACTGTTCGGAAGCTCGGCGAAGTCCATGCTGACTTCCTTCCATGGGGATGTTGGCAGGGGAGACATCTTGAGTGGTTCTCGTTTGCTTTCAGGAGTAGTGATCAGACACGCACCACACGATTTTACTTCTTTGTGTACCATGCTGTACCATACCTGGGATCCAGACTTTTTCTCGCAACAGTGCTTTGGTCTTAACGAGGCCTTGGTGTCCTTCGTGAGCTAATTGAACTGTCTTTCTCTGAAGACTCTTCGGGATTATGATGCGGTTCCGTCTCAGGAGTAGTGTTCCTTGTGCATCAACCGTTACTTCATCTCGAACGCGTTCAAAGGACTTGAATGTGTCTTTGTTGACAGCCGAGTCATCCAAAGCTGCATACCACTTGCCTGTCTGCACCGCCTTGATGACTGCTTGAAGAGTTCTATCTTCTCTTGTCGCCTGTTTGATCTCGTCAACCGTCATTGCCTTTGGAGTCGCATTGATCGTTATGAAGTTGACATACTCCTCCGCAATGCGCTCTTCACGACTGGTACTCCTCGTCTGTTTAACTGGATGACGGGTTTCCGTAGATTGCTACTAGGGGCTTGTGGTCTGTGTAGATATTAACGGGATGTCCATATATGTAGATGTGGAGGTGCTCGCACACCCATACAACCGCCAGCACCTCTCTCTCGGTTTGTGAGTACCACTGCTCTACTGGACTTAACGCTCTACTTGCGTAAGCTACAACGTGTCGTTCATCCGCGTTGTCGTTATCTCGTTGCGCGAGGATTGCTGCCAGTCCGACTGGGCTCGCATCTACTGAGATCTCCGTCCTCTTGGTTGTATCGAAGTAAGCCATCACAGGCGCTGTCACTAGATTCTTTCGTAGCGTTGCCACAGCTGCTTCATGCGGAGTCGACCATTCCCATACCACGTCTTTCTTCGTAAAGTTTCGGAGTGGCTCTGTTATGGTCGCGTAGTTTGGAATGAAACGAGATGAGTAATTGGTCATCCCAAGTAGGCTTCGTACCTCGCTTGGATTCTTAGGCGTTTCCATCTCTAGTATGGCCTGGACTTTCTTTGGGTCTGGTGAAATGCCTTTCTCCGAGAACACGTACCCAAAGAACTCGAGACTTCCTTTGTTGAACTCACACTTCTTCTTGTTTAGGGCGAGTCCCTTCTCGCGTAACCGCTTGAATAGGGCTTGCAGCCTCGCGTCATGGCCTTCTTGGGTAGTTCCATATACCAGTATATCATCGCTTACGTTCAGTACTCCTTGGATACCGCTTATGGCTTCGCGAATGGCATTTTGGAAGATTTCTGCTGCGCACGAAATTCCAAAGTTTAGTCGGCGGAATCGTCGAAGACCAAATTTGGTACTGAACGTTGTGATATAACGTGACTCTGGTGCAAGTTCAAGCTGGTTGTAGCCTTGGTTTAAGTGGATCAGTCTTGCTGAACACCTTCGCACCATTGAGGTAGTTGACCATTTCGTTCAACGTAGGGGTTATGTGCCTCTCGCGCTTTATGGCCTTGTTAGCTTGTCGCATGTCGACGCATACTCGGATATTCTCTGGATTCTTCGGTTTCGGGACAACAACTACACCGAGTTCTTCGTCTTTCTTGAGTTGCTCTTTTAGCTTGCTTCTAATGTGGAAAGGAACTCTTCGTTGTGGCTGGGCTACCGGCTGGACAGTGTTGTCAATGTGGAGTTTTACTTGAAAATCTTTCAATTTTCCCAGCCCCTTGAATAAATCTGTATATTCTTCCACGAGTTGTTCTGCTCTCGTTCCCTGGAGCTTGGTGTTTGTCACACGCTGTACGTTTTGTAGCAACTCCAATTCTTGTGACGTCTTCCAGCTTAGTAGTGATCCTCCAGAACCCTCAACTACGTAAAATACGTCTTCCACAATTTTTGACGTTGACTAAAGAGTGGTGTGGAATTTACCTAGCACTTGGAGTGGATTACTGGACTTGTACGGGTAGATTTTTACTTTAGTCTTCTCAAGTTCTGGGATCTTTGATAACTTCCGGTAGTCTTTCTCGTCCAGCATGTTGATACTAGCACCTGAATCAGCCATGATCGTGATTGGAGTGCCATGAACGACGACTTCGAATAACGGTTGTGGTTCTGGCATGTCTGCGCTGATGGAAAACAAATACGCTTCTTCGTCTGAGCTGGAACTTTCGTTGACCATTTTGTTTATGTTCGGCTTGTGTTGTTTTTCTTGTGTGTATCTTTAGATCTGCACACGGTTTCAAAGTGGTTTAATTTGCCACAGCTTCTACAGGACTTCTGAGACGCTGGACATGTGGTTTTCCCGCCCGGATGTGGGTATTCTTTTCCACAGTTTCTGCAAACACCATTCTCTGTGTTGCGTGACTTCCGGCTTGTCCCAGTTACGGGCGACTTCCTGTCACGTGACCGTCCGCCATCTTGCTTTTGGGCTGCATGGTTTCTGTCAGGATTTCTTCCAAGTTTATTTACTGGATGCTTTTCCTCGATGCTAGCCACCTGGGATTTGGATATTTCCATGGCTTTTCCGGCTTCCAACAGCTGACCTAAGGTGAGACTTGGTTTTTCGAGTGCTTTCAAGCGAAGCTTGTGGGATGTGCAGTTTTGAACGATCTGTGTTTTAATCTCTCGATCTGTGTCTACGAATTCGCACGTTGTCGCGAGCCGTCTCAATCTTGTATGAAACGCTGAAATGCTTTCTTGCTTGGCCTGTCGAAACATGTAGATCTCATATTCTCTGTTTTTCTTCGGCGTGAAGTAGTTGGTGAGTGCTTGACTTGCTTTTTCTAGCGGATTTTTTTCTTCTCCTGCTTCGGTGTTGGGCAGTGTGTCGAAGATTTCACTCACACTTTCACCGGCGTAATGTAGTAAAAGAGCTCTTTGCCTTTTGGTATCTTCTATTCCCATCGCTAGTATGAGATTCTGAAAACGGGCTAGCCATTTCTTCCACCGGACTCCTACGGCGCCTTGTTCTGAATGCACTTCGAATTCTGGAAACTGCGGTAGAGTTGCCATGCTTCTTGTATTCCTACTTTAGATCCTTTACAAACTTCCTCGCTGACTTAATTCAGTACTTCTTTTACCGAAAAATATGTTAAGGCTTACTTGTGGAGATCCGTATCCTCGTCGCCAATGTGGTGTTTTAAGATATTTATTAAAGGAAATCTTACATGCAAACCGCCACCGAAACGTGCCCGTGCTAATCCTACCTCCGATCCTATATCCGGGACCTAAGTACTCACAATGACATTCCAAATAAAGTTAGCAACACTACATTATACAAACTCCAAAGTTTCCAGATGCCTTGGAAAAACGTTTCAATAACTTTTCCCACTAGAATCATGATGTTTGGTGAGGGGAAAATACTTACCGGATTCGCCGTCGAAGCTCGAAGGTCACTAACGCAATTGAACAACACCGTCGAGGAAACGCCACGAGTGACATTACCGCTGAGCATGACGTCAAGCACCAGATCGAGGCAAATGTTGAAGACATCGCAAAATCCTAGAAAGCATCCGCCTAATTCAAGTCCACCACAGGGAGCCCAAATTAGGGATGCTGCTACGGCTATCGCCTTCGCAGCAATAATTGGTCGAACAGGATGTGCATTTTCTCCTATTTCCTCCGACAATGGCCAGTTTTGGGACTTGGCTGAATACTACAGTCTGCAATGAGCTATTGTAGCTTGAATGCTCGGCTCCAGGAACCCATTTCGCGGCAAACCGAAGAGCCAATAGAAATCAAGCTAAAATTAGACCGAAATTAGACAACTTTCACTTGAAGTTGAATCTCGTGGCGCTCACAACAGTTTGTTTTCCGACATCAAAAATACTTTTTTAAGGATGAAAACTGACCTGTATTTTAATTAGTTGCACCGAGGTTCGATCACAACTTTACCAGGAACCCGAAAGCATGATCTGGAGACAAAAGTAGGCATGTTTGTGGAAGATTTGAGTTGAAAACCTGCCGGTCGAAAATCACCTCACTTCTTGAGTGGCGTACTTTTCTTCGTGTTTTTAGAAGCCATGTTCTCGCTGGAAGCAGCCATTTCAGTATCTATATCTTTGACAACTATAGATACTATTTACTAGATGTTCTTTCAATCTATCAACGGCGGGAAGAGCTCGGCTACATCTGAGAGTCCAATACAAGCTTGCTTTCCCATTAATCGGCTTTTACTCATCACTGTGTTGGCGGCGCCGTACGCTTCCCGTTACTTTTTTGCTCGGTGCAAATTATTAGTTATTCCCTTTCTCTAGGTTCAAGTTCAGTTTGGCGCCTTTCGAGTCCTGAACGATTTCTTCAAAATTATCGGATTGAGTTTCTTGTCAAGTATTATTTTCTTTCACACGATAAACCAAGCTTTTCATTTTCCAGAGACAAAAGCACCAGCACCTGCTACGCCTTGCTCCGACTTTTGAACACTTTACTTCCTTCATTCATAAAAACCTTTCGGGTAAACCACGAATAAAACTTACAAACATGTGTAAGTATTAAACCTATTGGGTGGCTGGTGGACACGCATAAAACTAGCCTAAGAAAACAGCCGACTCATATCGCCCGATTCGGCTGTTTTCTAGATCTCAGGCTAGCATAAACCGGAAGTCAAAGTCACATCTGCTCCTGCGAGCATAGCCACGGTGTTGCGTAGCAACGGAATATGTCAATGGACCTTTAAGGGTGCGTTTACCAATTTCGTCGCTAAGCAGCGACGTTGCTTAGAGTTTGTATATATATCGTATGGTATTAGTATAGCTAGACTTGCTTACTTATTATTGTATATATGTAAATAGTTTGAACTAGAGTTCTCTTAGCCTTTATCCATATTGTTATGTACTAACAATATTACTATTTATAATATAGATACGATAGTACGCGCGCTCTGATTGGCTAAGAAGCCATGTTTTATCAGAGTATATAACATGGTTAGCCGTGTTATATAGTTTTCAACTGGCGGTTTCCTTTCATCGCGCGCGTAAATCTATATTATAAAACAGATAAAGAAGCCTTAAATCCATGTTTTATACTATCATAAAACACTCTGGTCATTTGAGAACACTCTAGAAATGTTGAAAGCACGCGCCTTCGGCTTGTGCTTTAACATTTCTATCATGTTCTCAAATGCCCATCGTGTTTTATGATAGTATAAAACATGGCTAAGGCTTCTTTATTTGTTAAATATATGTAAATAGTTGAAACTAGAGTTATCTTAGCTTCCATTCGTGTTATAATGTCATGCCCTAGCTTTATTGTCCTACTACAAATTTTATATTTTGTTACTATTAATTTGTCGAGCGCTTATATCGTGAGCCCCTGGCTCGGGAGATTGGGCAATCACTTCCTGCGTTACCGACGGTAAATAAATTATTATTATTATTATTATTGCTATGAAGGGTCGGCGCGCGCTCATGCAATGGCGGGAAAAACTTACTTCCGGTTTAGTGAAAAAGCAACGCGCGAGCTTTGCAATTCACTGGCGAGCAAGCTCCACTTCTTCAGTTTTGTTTACATTTCGTAAACGTTACAATGAAGTTGTTTTTGCTACTTGAACCCGGTTTTTTTTTACTTTCCATGCTTCAAGTTTACTTTATATAATGCCGAAAAAGAGCGAGAAAACCGAGAAAACCATTCTAGCTGCAGAGGGTCGCTGGACGAGGGAAAATTCCAATGTCAGTGGAATTCGGGTGTCAAGTCCAAACTAATTTTTTTTCGGATTTCGACAAAGAAAGTTTGGAAAGTGCTCGGAAAGAGCTTATTGATAACGAGGGGAGTCAGAATGTACTTACAAGTGAGCAGCTACACGTGAGAGGAGTCTTCGAAGAGCCACTTTCACAAGAAAGTAGCGAAGAAAAATAGTGCCAACGAAAGAGAAATCAACTCCATTTTTACTGCGGCTCGTCACGATACTAGGGACTTGACTGGAAGTATTAAATCGGTTAATAATGACCAAAACGTTTTCATATATTCTGATACCAGAGTGTTCTGATACCCTGGACACTATTTCTAACTATAAAGTAGTAAAGACCGATACATCGTAAAACGTAGATTGTCGTTCACGGTTGCTTGCTTGAACAATTCGTCAACTATTTCTAAGGCCGGAAATGTATGTGAAAAATGAGGAAGTTAAACATAAATACGGAAACGGACGATGGCAAGTTCCTATTAACTTGCGACCATTCCTTTAGGGCGAGCAAAGCCTAAGGCCTACTTGCCGAATTTTGTAATTATTTCTTTATTGATCAATGGAGAATATTATAAGGATTACGAACATGTGCGAATGATATTACACATTATAGCAAGATATTCCTCTGGAATTGACATATTTAGCAGTATTTTTGATTGCTATAGGATAGAAAACTGAGTTAGATTTTGATGTAAGCTTACCGTATGTTGAATCGGGTTGTTTCTCCTCGATGCGACGTAAAGTATAAAAGTGAGTGACTTTATTTTAGTGTCAATGTATTTAGCTTTGCAGCTAATTGGGGACACGTCACTAGTCCTACAATTTGTATACGTCCTTATTCGAGAAGACGTGAAGGTCTAACCGTTTACTGTATTATGTAAAGGCAACACCTTCTACTCAGTTATTTTAAGACCCTGAGTGTTGGTCCGGCCGGGGTTTGAACCTGCAACCTCCCGCTCGACAGACCGGCGCTTATTACAACCGGAAGGCGGTTAGACATGTGACTGATTATGGTGCAAATCGACTTCTTTGCGTGAATAAACCACGGGAATTAGATGTCTGATAATGCAGCTCTGTTTCAATTTCACTGATTTCATTTTCTTGTCCAATGCCTTTAGCTTTGCCCTCGCACATTCCATCGGTACACGAGAATCCATGTATGTAAAGATAATTGCTTTGTAACCACCCAAACGCGCCCGCGCCCCGTGGACCGCCCCGTGGGCCCTGGTAACAATATTATACTTCCGGTTTCACAAAAAATGAAACTGTGTTCGTGAAACAAAGAAAAGTCAATCCTTTTTCACATAAAAACCGTCCTGAAGTCGCATTGCACAGAGCCAAGCATGGGTTTAGCGAAAAAAATTAAAACACGGAAGTTATGACCATCTTACTGTTAAAATTCACGGGAAAAAATTCTAAAACGATCAATTTTCGGTATATCGTAAAACGCATGCTACACCTTTTGTGCCTAACCCAGACCAATGATATATGCAAATATGAAAGCACTATCCCAAAGCAATCATGAGTTGATTGAATTTTTCTGCCTTGATAACGTCATACGATGACGTCATCAAAATAAAAAGGTCCGTCTCCCAGGAGTTCCTGAGTGATTTATTAATTATTTTACTCAAATTGTTGGCGTTTTATGGCGTTTTAAATTCTACTTAGCAACGGCCCAAAACAATTGGTAAATACCTAGGAGTTCTAATAGACTGCAACTTGAACTGGAAAGATCATGTTCATCAAGTATCCAAAAAACTTTCAAGAGGCATTGGAATATTATCAAAACGTAGACATTTCGTTAATATTCATATCCTTACCCAACTTTATTATTCATTGGTTAGCTCAGTTGGTAGAGCACGGTCTAGAGTGCGGGAAGGTCCGGGGTTCGTTTATAAGCCGTTGGCCTTGTCTCCTTCTACTTCTAATCAGTGTTTGAAGGGGACGTGAAAGAACCTGTTGTACTACTCGGAAAACAACAGGGGATTGTCACCCGGTACAGCAGCCTGGCCATTGCACTAACCACACACTCGACATTGTAAACTGCGTGGCAGTTATTAGCGCCGTAAAGCAGTCCGAAATAATTCACTGACGGGATATGTCAGTAATATGTAAAGCGCCATGAAACTGTGTGATATGGCGCTATATAAATATGGCCATTATTAATATATCCCTTTTTGACTTATGGGCTACTAATCTGGGGAAATACCTACATCTCAAATACCAAACCATTGGTCAATCTAAAAAAGAAAGCTATCCGAATAATAACATTTTCTAAGTTTCGTGCACACACAAGCCCCCTCTTTGCCGATCTCAAGCTTCTGAAGTTTCCTGATATTGTTACTTTGCACACTGCACTTTTTATGCACCAATATACTGAGGGTAAGCTCCCTCCCTACCAATTTTGACAATTTCTTCACATTGGTCAGTAGAAACCATCAATACAGGACTCGCTTAGCCTCTAAATCATCTTACTGCCTCCCAATAGTTCGTACAAATTATGGAAAATTTAATATTAGATATTATGGCCCCGCAATTTGGAATAGCATTGATTGACCACTAAAGACTCTAAGTAAGTACTCCTTTAAACGCAAACTCAAGGTAGCTTAATTAACCTGTATTCTTGCACCTGAGCCTGTATTCATGCTGTCTTTCTGCTGGTACTCTGTTTTTTTTTCCTGTTCTCTCCCCCCCTATTTTTTTATATCTATTTATATTATACTTCTTGAATGTCTATCTTGTGACGTAGTTGTAGCTGTAGTTAAGAATATGTGGTTCTTTCCTATTTCATTACATATACCTGACCACAATATTTACATTTTACTTTTAATGGTCACCTGTCTAGACTAGACCCCTATGGTTATTACAGGTGTCTTGTACTCATTTTTGTGTTGCTTTGGTCTTTCATTTATTTTACTCATGTAACCAAGAAGAAGTACAATAAAACGTTGTTGTTGTTGGACCCAAACACGGCGCCACATGTGAGTTGAGTTTGTTGTTATCCCAGGTTGTTTTCTCGCCTTGGTTCGAGGGTTTTTCTGCGAGTTGTCCACCAACTCAAATTCCAATTCGACCGTGTCCGTGATTAGTAGAGCCTTTCTAATTACTTATTTTTCTTTTGTTACTTACTATTACCAAACAGACATTTTTTTATTTGGCGTCTTACACAATGTACATCAACGTTGTTCCAAATAACTTTATTAAAAGAAGGAAGAATAAGGAAGAGCGAGTCGGATTATCATACTCTTATATAGCTTTTCTTACTTCAAAGCAGTCATAAACAAGTTTTGCTATTCGTTGTTCGATTTTTGCACTTCTAGTTGATGGATCTATTGATAATAGAAATAAGTCATTTGGTGACATTTTGTTTGCTGATATTCTAGTTTCTTTTTCCAAGTAATCAAATAGTAGTTTTCTCTTTTCCTCGTAGGCGTTGCAAATCAAAAGGAAATGTTCTTTGTCTTCGGTTCCATTTTCGCATATAGGGCATATTCTGTCTTCTGGTCTTTTGTTACGGTTTCGAGTATCGCCCTATTGCTAGTTTATGGTTGCTGAGTCGTAATTTAGTTAAATCTATTATTCTGTTATTGGTGACCTGGCTGAGGTAATTTCACATTTGTAATTGGCTATGGTCTTAAATGTGCGGAATGTTCTCATTTTGTTATTTTGGCGAGCGTCTTTCCTAGTGTCATTGTAAATGTCACTTGACCACCTTTCTAGTTCGTTGTCTCTAAGTCTTTGTTTTATGGTGCCTAGTATAAGACCGATTGTATTATCTGTGGTCAAATTATGTGCTTTTAGCCAAAGATCTCCTAGCCCAATATGATTTAAAGTGGTTCCGATTTTCTGACCCCAAAACTCTTTGTTTTCTTCTAATTTTATGTCATGATAAGTTGTTTGGGACAACTTATTATTTTCGGTTATAGTTAAATTTAGCCAATACTTAAAATTCCTGCATTTGGCTTAAATCACTATGGGTATCTGCCCGTTTCTGCCTAGCCTGCTATGCAGACGTATTTTTTCACTCTCATAAATTTGAAGAAAAAAGTAACGTCTGCTTACCCGAGCGCTTAATTACTTTCCAATATGCCCAATCAAAGCCGTTGTTATAATTTTAGTGAATTGGCGCGCCAGTGAACACTCTCCTATGATTGGTCAATGGCAAATGTATTGTCTGAATCCTTTTAAATGTAACATTGCGTCACTTTCCAGGATATGGAAGGTAAAATTTGATTGGTCCATAACACAATGAGGTGTGCATATTGGAAACGTTACTTTTTTCTTCGAATTTATGAGAGTGAAAAAATACGTCTACATAGCAGGCTAGTTTCTGCCCTACAGGCATTATTATTGCAATATTTGGTCACGCCCAATAGCCATTTATATAATTTATTTTGGAATGCTTCAATTGGGTCTTTGTCTGGTTGACCTTTGCAGTCAATCCCCCATATTTCGCTTCCATAAAGGAGTATACGGGATATCAATGTGTCAAATAGCTTAACTGTTAATTTAATATTTTCCCTGGAGTGGTTTCCCATCTCTTTTATTAATTTGTATAGCGCTTTCAATGCAACCTTTTTAAGCTCCTGTTTGGCTTTAGAGAATTTTCCGTAGGCGCTGAGTAGAAGTCCTAAATATTTATAGGCTTTGACATTGGTTAATTTATTACCTCTATATTTAAAAGAATAGTTATTCATCGTTTTACCATTATTATTGAAGATCATAATTTTAGTTTTGTCCAAGTTTACTTTTAAATCTTTATTTTTGCAAAAAGCTTCAAGCTTCTGGATCAGTGTTTGTAGACCGACCGCTGATTTAGAGAAAATTACTAGGTCGTCCACATATAATAGACAGCTCAATGGCTTTCCGTTCAACAAAATATCATTATTATTTGCTTCATTAAATTCATCAGGTAGATCATTTAGATAGAGATTAAATAGAGTAGGTGACAACATACACCCCTGTTTGACTCCGGCATGGCACGAAAAGATGGCCACACCCTCTCCTCCCCCCCCCCCCCCCCCCCTGGCATAATAGCGACATAAGCATAAAGCCTGGTTCACATTAGTGAAATAAGCGTAAGCGCAAGCAGCAGACGCAGTAACGCGGTACTTGTTCTTATCTCACAACTGTGCGTAGAATAAATACTGCCAATGATACATACGGCACTGCGTCTGCGTATGTTGCTTGTGCTTATGAAATCATGCTTTAAATAGTCCACGCCGCCGCGGATTAAAGCAAATGACAAAGAACAACATTTGATCCCAGTGATGGTTGTTATGCGCTTAACTGACTAAATATAAGATGTTAGTGTTTTTAAAATAGGCCAGGAGCCCATTACCAGGAGCGTCCATCTCCCATACTGGGTCCGCTGTGAGACAGCACATTCCCAGATCAGGTTATTTTTAGAACACCCGAGGTAAATAAATCCCCATACCCCCGAGCGGTAGGCTGATAAAATGCTTAGTTTTTCACAATGGCGAGGTGTTCTCATTGTACGTTGTAACAATATCTCTTTATAAATCGTTAGGAAGCATTGTTTGCCTAGTACATTGTTGCATGAAATTACTGTTCACAAGGCTTCTCATTGTTTTTCGTGGCTAAAAATAGCCTGATCTTGGAACACGCTGTCTCACGAATGCATAACAGATAGACGCTCCTAATAGGCCTTATATTAGTTGCTCGAATCCCGGTTAAGCTAATTAATAATAATATTTCTAAAGGCGGGCCCGTTTCAATGCTATTAAATGAGTCACAACAAAAGATTTACTCCCGATATTAGCAATGGTTTGGCGTATGAAAAGCTCGCCGTCTGAAAGCAATGCATTCACCCGACAGATGGCTTCGTTAGTTAATAAGAACGCGAACGGCGGCGGCTTGTACTTTTACCCACAATTCTTCGCGCGCGGAAAACTAAATTGTGGTGATGTTTTATACCTTACAAACAAGCCAGTACAAGTGCTGTTGCCAATACACTGTCATTGGGGAGATCAGAACAGATGGTTCCAACGTGTTATTTTGATCAGGGGCGGATTTAGGGGGCCCGAATAAACCACTTTTTGATTTATTCTGTTTTACCACTCGAAGTTGGACGGAGAACGTCAACACGCTAAAGGCGCCCTCTATGGAGGTTTCCGAGGGCCTACGATCGTCCTTATCCGGCCGAGAAGACGTGAAGATCTAACTATTTGCAGTTCGATCACAAAGGTAGCGGCACCTTCTACTCAGTTATTGTGTTGGTCTGGCCAGAGTTTTGAAACCGCACGACTGAACCGGAGCTTAACCACTGAACTAACCGGGAGGCGGATTGCTTTTAGTATTACTTTAATATTTAGAATTGTTTTACAGGTATGGACAAAAACCATTGGTTATCGGCTTTTTAACATATCGCAGTTGTAAAACAACTAGTTATTTCCTTGATTTGATAAAATGAATCCTTCTTTATTACCTACAACACATAAGCGGCTTTAACAACGAATATATAGAATACGTACTACTCCAGATTTTGAAGCTCAATACACGCACGATACGAAAACACAAGACCAATACACTAGATCGTAGTTAGCATTTCTCCGTTCTTTACATGTAGATTTTTGCTAGCTTTAGGACAGATAAAGAAGGAGTGAAAACAGATGCAAAATCAGATGATAGCCAGAGAACAGCAAGTTTTCCCAAGACACAACAAAGTGTTATCTGAACAAAGAACACCGGATCGAGGGTTATAAAAATTGTTCGTACTGTTTATAAGTTACTAAACAACAGTAATTCTCCAGAGTGCCTAAAGAAATTACTCGAACTCAGACAAAGTGTATATACACACTGAGAGAAAAAGATATATTGAATCTGCCGAAGGCCAATACTACTACGTACGGGCTTAAGTCTTGGCGTTACCAAGCAGCAAAGTTATGGAATGCTCTCCCAAACACAGCGCGTCATTGACATTGATTTTAATAGTTTTGAGTGCAACGTACAAGCTATGAGTGCACCGTACAACTGAACGGTCACGCATTCGACCGGTCGAGGAAAATTGTTAAACATTTTGTAGGAAATCGTAGGAAAGTGCCTGAATCTGAGCCAAGATGGGCATAACACTAGAAGACCTACGTACTGTATGGAAAAACGAGTTTATTCTCGATGTTCGTCGTTATTAAATCCAATAATTAATATGGCGGCGCTTGGTAAGAGGCTCGAAGAGATAGAAATATCGCAAAGCTTTCTGTCTAGCAAATACGACTTGACTCTGGTAGCGATCCAAGGTATGAAGAAGCAAACTCAAGCTACTGAAAACCGAATCGAAAGGGTCGAGTCAGAGGTAGAAAATGCGAGCAGTGTAAATTATGACTTCGAAGTTCGCTTGATGAACAATATTCACGTCGAGATTCACTCGAAATAACTGGTATAGCAATCCGCAAATCGTCCCAAATGACGATCCAGCGAAACTCGTGATCGAAATGGCAAGCCTTGTTGATGTACAACCACAGGCAGCCCAAGCTCAAAGTTTGAATTTATTTGACAGTTGAACTACGAAGGTTCAAACATCCAGAATATCTGGTATTTTATCGCACTAAATGGCAAATGAATAACACAATAAACTTGCTTTGATGAAGATTAAGTTGTTGTGTCTTGAATTTGGGGGTTTGGGGGACGATTTAACGAGTTTCTAGGAAACCTGGATTCACTCTACCTAAAGAGAGAAAAGGCCGGCAAGCCGATGGCGATGGCGTGTCACATACCTGTCATCTCCACGGCAAAGATGACCCTTAAATCCACTCAATCGACGTGATACTTTCGGATCCCGTAGACAGATCACCTTGCTACGTATCCTCTAAGTTTCATGACCAAACATTCAACGAATACCGAGAAATGATTTTTGTCACCTCGCATTTCGCCGTCCCAAATACCTCTTCACACTTTGATGAGACACCGGAAGTCCAACTGAAAGGAAGCCTCGTTTTGGAGTTGAAAATCACAGCCGCACCAATTGGATGTTATTCATTTGCCATTTAGTGCGATAAAATACCAGATATTCTGGATGTTTGAACCTTCGTAGTTCAACTGTCAAATAAATTCAAACTTTGAGCTTGGGCTGCCTGTGGTACAACTCGATGAAAGGGACATATCCGTAGCTTATAGACTGCCGCCAACTAAAAAGGTCCAAAACCGGCTCATTGTCAAATTTACGAGACGCGCGAAGCGAGGTGAGATATATAAGAAGCGGAGCAAGCTGCGAACGAAACGTACTAAGGATCTCCCTACAGTTCACGCACAGCCTGAGTCATCTGCCATCAGCCACAAAGCTGCTATACATATCAACGAAAGTCTAACCTCGTACAGGAAAAAGCTATTCGGTAGAATACTAGAATTTAAGCGAAAGAATAACTATACATACCTGTGGAGTGTGAACTGTAAAATCATGTTAAGAGAAAGTGACACCTCGTCTCCTCTTTGCTTCGTAACATCACAGGCAGCCCAAGTTCTGTATCTGTACTGTGTGACTAGGGTTAGGTAAGTTCATGTACGGCAATGGCATCTAAACTTTGCACAAAAGTCCGGTTAAAACAATCTCTGATACCAAAAAACTACAATAGGACAACTTCAGGGTCTTGTGTGACTAATCGGCATACACATCAAGCCTCAAAACGTGTTAATAATAAAAGTAAAAGCGTTTCTTGTATGCCTTCTCATACACTGTCGTGCAAATACTGCACGCAAAACTTCCGTTTAAAAAGTTCCTGCTCTCCAAAGAACCACAGCAGCTCAAACAGGATAACATTCTGAGAAATCGTCAGAAGTTTGAAGCTGTAGAATTTTTTTCCAGTGCATGAAAGCTGATAGATCCAACTGGTAAAAGCCGCTACTGCACGACTGTTCTACACTTCACGCTTCAATTCTTATGCGTGATCGTATTGGCTTATTGTAAAAACAAAGGTTGATGACGTCAGGAACATGAAAGTCTATGAAGTCCATCAGACCTGGAGGGGGAGGAAGTGAGCGGACGACCTCGTACCGTCTGAAAATCAGGCTACATGTCACGGCGTAAGTTTTGCAGTACCCTCCCCCTGAGAGGATCGTGTTGCATCACGGGGGTCTTGCTGACGTCACGCTTTTGGTCACGAGGTCTGAGGCTGTACCGTCCTCGCATCGGTCCACGGCAAGAATCTTGATTTGTCGTTTTTAAGCTGGGAATTTCTCCATTTTTAAGAAAGGTTTTGTCAAAAGACTTCTAAATAATGATTTCCCGCCCAGAGATTGATAACCACCGGGAATTTGGGATCAATTGGAGCATCTTTTCGGGGGGAAATCGAGGCATAGAGGTAAGCGTATTGAAATAACGGTTTCTCGCCTTTCTAATATATATATAGCCTGATTTTCAGACGGTACGAGGTCGTCCGCTCACTTCCTCCCCCCTCCCCGTCTGATGGACTTCATAGACTTTCATGTTCCTGACGTCATAAGTTCAACCAATCAGAGCGAACTTTACACTTTTGGCAAAGTCTGGAATTTAAGGAATGTGCCGCATATTTTTCTAAATGGCGTTGGGGAAGAACTTGAGAGTGTGTCGACCGAAGTTGTAAAGTTTTCAGGATTTCGAAGCTATATCCAGAGCAGAAGAAAGCATTGGAATCGTTCATTCGTTGAAACGATGTGTTTGTGAATCTACGTTACGGGTTTGGTAAATCACTAAACTTCCTCTGCTTATATAAATCTCATGCATTCCAGTTAGATCCGAAACATTCTCCTAGGTTTTTGGCTTTTAGAAGACCAAATCTTTCATGGAATATTATGATTTTTCTGCAGGAGTGAACACACATACTGAGTATGTTATGGAAAAAGTTTCATGGCACTTGGGTGAATATTTTTGTTTTCAGAATTATAAACACACTTCCGTAAGTTCATGTACGGCAATGCCGGGCAATGGCATCTAAACTTTGCACAAAAAGTCCGGTTAAAACAATCTCTGCTACCAAAAACTACAATAGGACAACTTCGGGGTCTCGTCATACGTATCAAGCCTCAAATCGTTTTAAAAATACAATTAAAAGCGTAAAAGTTCTAAGATCGCAGTAATAAAATCGAATCTGATATTTCTTGTATGCATTCTCAAGCACAGTCGTGCAAATACTGCACGCAAACTTCCGTTTAAAAAGTTCCAGCTCTCCAAAGAACCACAGCAGCTGAAACAGGATAACATTCTGACAAATCGACAGAAGTTTGAAGCTGTAGAATGTTTTTTTCAGTGCACGAAAGCTGATAGATCCAACTAGTAAAAGCCGCTACTGCACGACTGTTCTACACTTCACGCTTCAATTCTTATGCGTGTTCGTATTGGCTCATTGTAAAAACAAAGGTTGATGACGTCAGGAACATGAAAGTCTATGAAGTCCATCAGACGGGGAGGGGGAGGAAGTGAGCGGACGACCTCGTACCGTCTGAAAATCAGGCTAATATATATATAGTACAGAGTAAACAAGAAAAAGAGCGAGCTAGAAAACGTACTAAAACAGGTCCCAGAGCGCTAAGATTGAAATATGATACTTAAAGTGCCTATGAAGCTTATTTTTTTATTTTAGATATCAATTCTACATCAATTTTTTATGTGGCTGAATGTAATTTAGGCTAAGTTAAAACCGAGTCATGCTGGTTCAGCGGTATCTGCAATTAGTGCAGATACCGATCCTCGGGGGGCCCCCGCTTGGGCTTAGGGCCTATAGGCTGAGTTGCTGTTCAGGCTGTAGCGTTGTGCCAGCTCTTGAATTGCTTCAATCGTACAATTGCTCCCACCCTCCCGCCTCTGGATTGGGTAGGATGCTGTCAGGTGAACCATAGGTGAGTATATTCCACTGAGTGGATCAGTGTGACGGGTACCGGGCGCGGTGGTGAGCTGTGGCCCGGTTGCCATGGTTACCTCAATGGAAGGGCGTGGTCAGGCGTGACCAGCTACTGCCCCGGTACCCAACCCCAAACTTATCATTGACAGTACTGAAACATTAGTGCATGCTTTTGTCACGTGCAGATTAGATAATTGCAATGCTTTGCTGTACGGCTTGCCGAAATATCTCACTCAGAGACTACAATCTGTCCAGAATTGCGCTGCTCGCCTAGTTACTCGAAATTCTAAGTTCGCTCGCACTACGCCATTACTCAGACAGCTCCACTGGCTTCCCATAGAACAACGTGTTATTTTTAAAATTTTACTTTTAACCTATAAGGCACTGAACAATTTGGCTCCTATTTATATAAGTGACTTACTTCATCACTATAATCCTAGTCGTAGTTTAAGATCGTCCAATCAGTGCCTACTTACAATTCCTAAGTCTAATCTCAAGAGCTATGGGGATAGAGCCTTCTCGGTGGCCGCCCCAAGGTTATGGAATGCTCTTCCAACTGAGATTAGGCTTAGCAGTTCTGTTAATATTTTTAAATCACGTTTGAAGACTTATCTTTTTAAAGCAACGTATTCGTAATATAGTTTTTAGTTTTTTAAATATTAGTAATCCATTTTTTAACTTTTTTTTTTAACAAGTTTTAGTATTTTATAGTCATCGTATCGATTTATATTATGATTGTAAAGCGCCATAGGACAGGTAGTGTATATGGCGCTATATAAATGTATATATTATTATTATTATTATTGACGATGAGTTTTAACTAGTACAGGATATCTGATACGGGAAAACAGTATTAGTCACACAGTACAGATACAGAACTTGGGCTGCCTGTGGTAACATGCGAGCAGTTTGAGGATTATATGGATTATGCAGCACAAAGTTAATGTTGATTATTTTGCACAAATGTAACTTGCAACTAACATGGCTGACAATCCGGAAACTGTAAGTAGTATACTTTCCAATATATCATTTGATAGAGAGTCCAACAATTCACCTAGCAGCTGGTCTGATAGGCTAAATAATGATTTTGATCTGTATGACCTATTTCATAACCCCGACAAATCTAGTGAATGCGACCCTGACTTAATGCTATCAGCCCCTCGCTCTGATTACTTTTCAATCCCCGAATTAAATAAAGTAATTAGGGAGTCTGGCTCCCAAACTTTCACTATTTTTCACTGCAATATTAGAAGCTTGTCTAAAAATCTAAATTTGCTTGAGGAAATACTTTGCACTCTAGATTCTAAACCTGATATAATAGGGGTCACTGAAACTAAGCTTAATGAATTTTAGGTAGCTAATGTTAATATTGAATCTTAGATTATCCAACTAATGCTGGTGGGGCTGCTTTGTATATAGCTAACAGTCTAAAAGCTATCCCCCGACCACAGGCAGCCCAAGCTCTAAACATCTAGCTAATACTTACAGCGTTTGTATGGGAATTTCAACGATCGACAACGAGCTAGAAATAAGAAAGAATTAATGAATAAAATGCCTTACCTTGCTTCCATAGTGTACTACTTGCTGTCTGTGTGGTAACATGGTTGATATGAAGCGATTTTAGCGAGTTTTCATTTTCTCTGCTCATATCAACCCTGTTACCACACAGACAGCAAGTAATACACTATGGAAGCAAGGTAAGGCATTTTATTCATTAATTCTTTCTTATTTCTAACTCGTTGTCGATCGTTGAAATTCAAATACAAACGCTGTAAGTATTAGCTAGATGTTTAGAGCTTGGGCTGCCTGTGGTTGAATCCTGCTGATCTCAAATTGACAATGGTAAAAATAAAAAAGCAATAATCGTTGGTTGTATATATAGGCACCCTACCTGTGATCTTATTCAATTTACTACACAACTGAATAATATAATTAAACTACCAAACCCTAAGTATCAGCTTTACATTTTTGGAGATATGAATATTGATTTTTTTGAAGATTAATATGCACCCTCCAACAGAAGAATACATAGATATGCTTTACACAAATGGTCTTCTTCCTATTATAACTAAACCTACTAGAATAACTGATCATACTTCAACCGTTATTGACCATATATACACTAACTCACCCATTTCCCAGGTTATATCTGGAATAGTTACTGTCGATCTATCTGTATTGTTAAATCAAAATAGATAAAGTAACTAGTAAACGTCTTTATAGGGATTATTCAAAATTTAATAGTGACCAATATTTAAATGATATAAATCTTATAAATTGGGAAGAAATCCTATCACCTACCAAAAATCTGAATGAAAAAGCCATGATGCAATTAATGCAGTAAACAACATTGTTAATAAGCATGCCCCTATAAAACAGGCTACCCGAAGTAAACAAAAACAACTAAATAGACCATGGATTACAGCTGGTATTCTTAAATCTATTAAAAGAAAACAAAAAATGTATCATACACATTTTCATAGCAAAGAACCGGAAAAAATAGAGAAATATAAGAAATATGCAAATATGCTAGCACATTTGAAAAATAAATGTAAAACAAGTTACTATAGCTCTCAGTTTTTAAAGTATAAGGATAATCTTAAATCTACTTGGAGACTTATAGGTAATCTTATTAAACGGAAAACTAAAGGACAGTCCCTCCCTACTAGAATTACTTGTCGTAATAAGACTTATACCAATGCGGCTGAAATCGCCGAGCAATTCAATGACTTCTTTGTAAATGTAGGGCCAAATCTGGCAAGTAAGATAACAACTGATCCAACAACAAAGGAACCTACTCAGTATATAAGCCAGTCTCCATCTCCTAGCTTCTTTATGTCTCCAGTGACTGAATCTCAAGTTTTTACTCTTTTTGCTAGCCTGAATGAGGACAAGGCTTATATTAACATACCTAATAAATTTATTAAGCTTGCAAGTGTCCCTCTATCAATCCCCTTTACCAAAATATATAATGAGTCTATTTCCACAGGAATAGTTCCTGATATTATTAAGATTTCAAGAATAATCCCAGTATTTAAAAATGGAAGTGCTATTGAATTAGGAAACTATAGGCCTATAGCTATTATATCTGTCTTCAGTAAAGTTCTTGAGAAACTGGTCCATAATCAGCTTATGTATTTCCTAGAAAAGCAAGGTATACTGTATAATTATCAATTTGGATTTAGGAAAGGCTACTCAACTGAGTATGCAATTTTAGAAACAGTAGAGAACCTAAAAACAGCTATAGATGACGGTAAAATAACTTGCGGAATTCTCTTGGATTTTTCCAAAGCATTCGATACAATAAATCATGAGATACTGCTTGCAAAGATGTACAAATATGGAATCCGAGGATTACCCCATGCCTGGTTTACCAGTTATCTAAAGGATCGGAAACAATATGTAAAAATAGATGATACAGAATCTAGTTTTAGGCCTATAGTATATGGTATTCCTCAATGATCTAGGTTAGGTCCACTGCTATTCCTGCTATATATAAATGACCTCCCAAACTCGTCTAAGAAACTGCTATTTAGAATATTTGCAGATGATACTAATATTTTTTATTCTTCAAAAAAATTGAATGAATTAGAAAGGGTTATAAATGATGAACTTGTTAATGTTCTAAAATACTGTGCTGCTAACAAACTTTCAATCAACTTTAAGAAGACAAATTATATGCTAATTACATCCCCTGGAAAAAAGCCTAATATATCCATAACAACATGTAATATTGAAGAAAAAACGCAGATAAAATATTTAGGTGTTTTTATTGACAACCATTTACAACGGAATGCACAAATAAAACATGTTAGTAATAAACTTGCAAAGAATGTAGGTATTTTAAATAAACTTGGATACTATGTACCTATTAGCACACTTAAACAACTTTACTATACCCTGATATATCCATATATTAATTACGGCCTGAAGAGCTGGGGCACTGCTTGTCAATCTCGGTTACAAGTAATTAAAACAAAACAAAATAAATGTATCCGCACTATATTTTTTTGCTAAAAAAAGAGAGAGTGCTGCTCCATATTATAAGCTCCTTGATATACTTAATATTGAGAATGCCTTTAACCTTAAAATCTCTACTCTTATTCATAAAATTAAATATGTTAAAACAGATATTCCCCTAGCCTTTGCTGAATTAATCCCATCTGTTTCAGAAATCCATAACTATAATACTAGATATGCTTTAAATAAGAATCTATATAGAATACAGACCAGCTTCTAGGACAAACTATGGCTTATCAAGATTCAAGACCCTTGCATCAAGAATATGGGAAAAAATCCCTCTGAAAATTAAAAACTTATCACATAGTGGCTTTAAAAAAGAATACAAACTGTTCCTACTTGACAGCAAGCTATAATATTAATATTATTTTCATAAAGTTGGCATATATTACTACTACATTCTTGAGAAACCTATTCGAATTAGTATTAGCATTAGAATAATTAACATAAGTATCAACATTAGTATTAGGATTATTATATTCAAGAAATTATGAAACTTGAGAAATATTAGCATTAAGATTATTATATTCATGAAATTATTTTATATGTAAAATAATTATAGCAATATTTCCTTTCGTATTACCAACACCCTTTTCCTCTGCTCTTTTTCTTATTTCTTTTGTATAATTCCTCTGGAATCTTTTTCCTCAATTTCTCCTCTGCACTTTTTCCTATTTATATAATTCTTCTTTTTTTTTCTCTCGACTATTATACCTATGGTAGTGATCAATTCGAAAGCCTAGTGGCTACTTTGACCACTACGCACATCTAACCTAGCTCATTAAATTTAATAGCTTATATTATCATTCCTTTTTCCTACATATTTGTAAAATTTTATTTAAAGGGCTGTGTCACGGTAAGACTTTACATTACTTATATAGATTACATAGATTACATATTAGGATTTTACATCTATAAATAGATATTATTAGCTGGATTATTATAATTATTTTGTTTTGTTTTTCTGTTGTGGCAATACCTGTAAATTATCTCCTTACAGCTAAGTGTACCTGATTGTATTGTATTGTATTGTATTGTATTGTATCGTATCGTATCGTATCGTATCGTATTGTATCGTATCGTATTGTATTTTATTGTATTGTATTGTATTGTATTGTATCGTTCTTTGATGTCTTCATTCAAGCTCGTTACCCAAATAGACCTTTCCCGCATTCCTCTCCAATGCCCACGAACAATGGCCCCTAGTCGAGATTAGAGTAGACATTTTCATACATTTACTGCATTTTTGTCTGCCCCAATCTCCACTTGGTGCCATTGGTCGATCGAACGCGAGAAAGGTCTATTCGACTCCAATTTTTTTTTCTTTCTCCGATGCTAATAAAAAGGGAACTTACAAAAAGATATTTCGAGGAGAGAATCGTTTTCTCAAAATAGATTATCTCGTAAACTGATGGGCGAATACCCTGTATGGGAGATATCGAGCCTTCTGGTTATGGTGTTGCAAGTGAAGTTTCAAGAGGCATGGGTGAACGCAAGAAGTGACCATCAAACAACGTCATTGCATTGCAGGTTAACGAAACTGAAAATTGCGGCGCGGTTGCCGGTTGGACAGCACGTTCCACATTCCATTAGTCATAGATGCAGGTGTCCTGTTGAGACATGCCTTGGTTCTGAAATCTGATGAATCACTGATATTAAACAGAGATCGCACGGATAAGAATGCTTAGCATGGTAATTTTCAAGATAGAACATGTGCACTCCTTTGATGTTGTTTTTGTCTCATGAAGTTAAGTAGAATTTACACTGAAAACATATGAGATTTAGCACGATTTCAGATTCGGAGAGCGAAATTAAACTTTCCTGGTAATTTTCGTACGTAAATAACATAAGTAAGTTCAAATAGTGCTGGATCTTTCTGTTTTCTTGGTAATTTTCGTTTAAGGAAATATACATATATTACTAGTATACCTAACAGGTAGTGAATGCTGCTTCGCTCAGTTAAGGAAGTGTATTAGAAGAGAACCTACAGTAGCACTTTGGCAGGAAAAATAGATTACTGGGTGATAAAAATGCCAAGGTGTTAGATGAATATATTTTGTAGTTTTGAGGCTATCGTACGACTGAATCCTGTTTGAGCTGTGGTGTGTATCTCAAATGTTGTCGCGATTTATTTTCATTTTGTCCCGACATATCAACGATCTCCCGGTAAATTCCCTGAGCCTACCAATTCCCGACATTTTCTTAAGATCCCCGGCACAACAAACTGCTGTCAGTCCCCAGTGAAGTTTAAATACCGGAAATCAACTGTAATTGAGAATGTAATTGTAAATGCTAATTGTATTTTGAACCGGCTGCTTGACTTTATCGAAGCCAATAGAAGAAAATTATTTGCTGCTCACCATCTTGATAACAGGAGAGATCTTGCTCTTTGGAAACTGATAGTTCACACAGAGTTAGAAAGAGTTCGTCTACACTTCAACAAATTCATGATTACACAAGGATCGCATACACAGAAATGCAGTAAACTGAACGGTTGAACGTAGTTAGCTCAAACAATGCAGATTCCACCTCGTGTAATGTCACGTGACGATCAGATCCGTGCAAAGCAGTGTGGTAAAAAAAGACAATAGAAGTGATTCATTGTGGTAAAAAAAAAAGAAATCGAGATTTGGACCCGCTTACAGATTAGAACTGCTGCCTTGCTCGCACCCCTGCGGCAGCAATTAAAGTCAAGTCGAAGTATGCATTGTATTTCAACACTCAAAACATCGCATAGTCCGATGTTGATATTTTGCTAAGTTATAAATAGCGCGCGTAGTCTACAGTGGTGATTCTACTCTGAATCACCACTCCGTCTCAGCCGTGCGATTCAGCCTGGCTATGCGATTCTATAGTGTATCGTTAAACATAACAAATTTATGATTTATAACAAAGACTGACAAGCCGGAGTCAGATGTTATTGTTATTTGAACAAAGAGCATGCGATCGATGGTCATAGTACCCAGGCCCCTCTTAACTCTCTTTCGAGCCTCTGGAACCCAGGGTATGGTCATAGGTACGTTTCTTAGTGATGTCTTAAACCTTTAATATTCAACCCAAAAATGTATCTCGTGTCCAATTTTAATAAAAGAATGAAGAAAATTACAATAAAAGAATGAAGAAAATTTCGTGGAGAATATGGTCTACTTGTTTATGAAGTCTTGTTTAGCAATTCAGTTTGGAATGCCAGGTGAAAAATGTGCCATGCATGTGTACAAGTGGGAAGCGTGCCTTCACCGGCAACTGATAGGTTGTTATTAATAATTAAATGAACATGTTATAAGAAACAAAAACCAGGACGAAACAAAAACATATGTTTATTAAGTGCTTCTTCTGGTGGCTGGTGTGTAAATGTATTCAATATTTCTATATGCCTTATAATTACACTAAGATCGCGAAGAGAGTAACAATTGACCTTGGGAAACTAAGGTGGCGCAGTGGTGAAATCGCTCGTCTTTCACCGCGGTGGTCTGCCTCATAACACGAAACAAACTTGCGGCGCGTAACATAGGCTGTAATCTTTTGAACCGCATGTTCTACATTCCACTAGTCATACATGCAGGTGTCCTGTTGAGTGTGGCCCTAAAATCTGATGAATCACAGCTGATATTAAACAGAGATCGCACGAGTAAGCATGCATTGCATGGATAATTTTCAAACTAGAACCTTTGGAATCCTTTGATATTGTTTTCATGTCTCAAGAAGTTGAGATGAACTCACACTGAAAATAACTCAATGAGATTAAACGATTTCAGATTTGAGACCAGAAAACGCTGGACAAGCAGATGCGAAAAGATTTAAACATACCCGGCCTTAACTCGAGATCAAAACTCGATTTGCATCGTTTGTTATAGATGTATTTAGTCATAGATCTGAACGGCTTAATGTCAAAATTTCTATTGTCTTCAATCTTATGAAAGATCAGAAATGTTAATTAAGTTACTTTTGTGACATTAAGTCATTTTCGAGCAGTGTTTTTCCTATAAAACCTTGGAGTCATATTAAGCTCAGTATATACATATTGTATTTATTAAACTTAACACGTAAACTGAAAGCTTTATTGCGCAAAGGAATGTACTGATTAAAGACTGCATGTCGTTTTGTCTATGATAAGGCATTTCGATAACTACAACTATTTAAGTAAACGCCTATAATGTGTGTGCATGTTGATGACATTATATTTTTGGTCCAAATATGAAAGCGTTTCTTTTCTGGCCAATAAATACAACGATTAAACTCTTGAACAGCCCGTTTATAATGTGGATAGGATTCTTAAAACTAAAGGTAGCACATTTAGTTTTTCAAGGTAGATTAGCAGTTGATATTCCACAAGGTGTCAGTGATAACAATTCCATATCGATAAACATTAAACAAGGACAGACAGCTAAAATGACTGAGAACACGATGAAATATTACCTTCAAGCAGTGTTTTACCCTCTAAATCCCTCATCGCCAAGAAATGAGTAAGAAAATAAACGTTCGACTCTCTTGATTTGGTTCTAACTCTATATTATGCCTTCTAACAAGCAAAATATTTAACAAGTTCTTCCAGTTCTTTTTAAGGCTTTGATACAACATTATACTGTTTTGCTGTTTCGTAGTGAACTTAACTTAACTACATTGTAGTTCTTCTCGGCAGTTTCATGTCTCAATTGCAGTTAGTTAACTAAGTTTCGTGTAATAGGTGGAGGACCCAAAGGCCACGATACAACTCATAGATCACTGCTGCTTTTATTTTTTAACAAACAATGTTTAATCAACATTATTAAATTAAAATCTAAAAATGAAATTCAAAGCTAAACCTACACATTCCTGAAACTCATGTTTGAAAGAAAGGCATCAGAGCAACTCACTCGTCTTGAAAGCAAAGAATCCGACAACAGTTTGAAAACTGGTACTGAAGGCTATATGTGAGAATGCTTACCAACAAGCGATCCACCAGCTCTCATTTTTTGGTATATACATCGTTTGGGCAACTTAAAAGGCAAATGTTCTAGAAATGTGAAGGTTTTCAACTGAACCTGGACTCTTTCGCAGGCATATTGTATCGCTAACTTAGATATTATATATACTGTGATCTTGAGAATAGTTTTTTTCTTGTCATTTCGATCCATATTAAACTGTACTAGTTCCTCTTGTAAATAAATATATACATGTAATTACCTGACCATTACCGAAGCCATTGATACCTATACATTCGAACTGTAATGAATTGAAGTAAAGTAAGGTTATGAAAGAGCACTAAAATAAACGATATGAATGATTATAAAAGTAATACTCTAACGTGTACTCCCGGGGGGGGGGGGGGGGGGGTACTCCTGTTTGTGACGTATTATGTATGTGCCGCCCGGGTGGGTCAGGGTTTTGAGCTCAGTTTGGGCAGGTAGGGTCAGGGTTTTGACCTGATTTGGGCAGATCAGGGTAAGGATTTGAGAATAATTTGGGTGCAGTCAGGGTCGGGGTTCAGTATTTTTTAGGCAGTTCATTTTTTTAAGCTACTATGTCAAAAAAAAGACATTCTGTTGCCGCATTTTGATCGCCTGCCTACATGCAAGCACTGAGGTTCCCATACATCGTGACGCCGCTAATTCGTACTTCAGTACAAGTTTATCTATGTACTTCATCTGCTGATTTGTTTACCCAATGCCACGTCCCGACTTGAAATGTTCCGTATTTTGAATGCAATCCCGGTACGCGGTATACCGGCCGGGATATATATCCGACCGTGTTTTGAAAACAATTTAAAGAAGGGGCAATCAGGTTTTTTTTTTCCAAAAGGGGGCAATCAGGGTTTTGGAGCTCGGATTGGGTCAAACAGGGTCAGGGTTTGAGCCTCTTGGCCTCACATACATACCCATTTTTCATGTAAGTACCCCCCCCCCCCCCCCCCCCGGGCGTGTACTACTAAAATTCTATCATTTCGGGAAATATACAGTTGGTTACTAGAAGGAATATTTCACAGTGCATTGAAAGAAATGCTGTGTAGTTGCAAACATACATACACACTTTATTTAAACACGGTAAAATCATCAGTAAGTACAAGTTAAAACAAATTAAAATGCATTGAAAACTGGTTTACATGATTGCCGTGTGGAATCCGTTGCCGCATAGGAACGTTTGATTTCCCTTTTGAATTTCCCAAGTGACTCAAGTTTTCGAATGTTTTGGGGAAGGTTGTTCCACAAAACAGCCTCATTATAACTGAGGCTTCGTTTTAAATAATCGGTACGGGGCTTGGGTATATTTAATTTGTTGTTACTGTTTCGTAGGTCAAAATTTATGCTGCGAGGAGTAAACATTTTTTGCAAGTACACTGGAGCGAGGCCATGTATTAGTTTAAACATTAAGATAACTTTATGCTTTTTTCGGCGTAAGGATAGACTATCCCAGTGTAGCTTATCGAGAAGTAAAGTTGCGCTAGTGTCGTAATCCGATTGAAGGATAACCCTAGCAGCTCGATTTTGAAGCTTTTGCAGCTTTTCACTTAATTGTAGTTTTAATCCATCCCAAACAGAGCGGCAGTAGACAAAATGGGGCTGGATTAGTGCCTGATAAATTCTGAGAGCAACGGTCGTAGGAATAAAATATCTTATGCGCTTAAGGGCTCCTATAGCAGAAGAGATTTTCTTTGATTTTTCTTCGACATGCTTTGACCATGAGAGTCGATCATCAATTATCGCACCAAGTGATTTTGCATGACTTACGTTTTTAACAGCATTTCCTTCGATTTCGATATTAATTTTATCATCCCCGTGCGCTAGTAATCTTTGACGAGAGCCTTCAACCATAAACTCCGTCTTAGCAATGTTAAGACTTAATTTGTTGGCTAGAAGCCAGCGATTGAGATTATTTTGCTCTGAATTTATTACAGTTTCTAAGTCGCTCAGATTGTTGGCTGCATAGCTAATATTTGTGTCGTCATCAAACAGTTTCGGAGAACCTACACTGAGACAGTTTGGAAGGTCGTTAATGTAGATGAGGAAGAGTAGAGGACCGACGATACTGCCTGAGGGACACCACAGGTAATTTCTGAAGCGTTTGAAAGATGACCATTAACAGTGCATTTTTGACTTCGATTACTAAGGTATGACTCAAACCATTTCAGGCTGTTCTGGTCAACACCATAGTTTGAGAGCTTTTTTAGTACAATTCTGTGATTGATCTATCAAACGCTTTCTTAAGATCTATGAAAATAACTCCATTTAGGAGGCCATTATCGATATTAACAGACCAATTGTTTGTGGCTTCAATCAGGGCAGTGAGAGTGCTATGGAGGGAATGGAAACCAGACTGGCAATTTGATAACAACTTATTGTCATTAAGGTATTGGTAAAACTGATTGTAAATAATCCTCTCAAAAATCTTAGCAACAACCGGAATAACCGATATTGGCCGGTAGTTCCCAAGATCAGATTTTGTGCCTTTTTTGAAAATTGGTGTTACCCTAGCCAGCTTCCATTCCGTTGGAAAAATAGCACTGCCTATGGATTCATTAAAAATACTAGCGAGTGAGGGCGCAACGATGTCAGCCGCCATTGTCAAGAGTTTACAAGGAATCTTGTCTAAGCCAGTAGCTTTTCTGGCATTAATTTCGCTTAATAACTTGCGAACACATCCTACTGTAGGGGGTTGCAGAGTAAATATTTTATCAGTTGGCGTAAGGTATGATTCCGGCTCTACATCGATATGTGGTATTTCTGACGCTAGTTTTTCACCTATGCCAGTAAAACGAGAGTTCAACACCTCGGTCATGTTGACAGGCGAGTTAATGGCCTGGCCTCCAACTTTAATTTCTAATATATTTTGAGACTTACTGGAATTACGCGAACTCAGCTCATTAATCAGATTCCAAGTTTTACGTGAATCTGTTTTGTTATTTTCAAGATTATTCGTAAAGTATTGTTGTTTGGCTATTTTAATTGCGTTATTTGTGTTATTTCGAGCTTCTTTGTACTGTAGCCACACCAATATGGATCCACCTTTTGTTGCCAATCTTTTTCTTTTTAAGAGGCGCGTGCTTATCTATACATTCCATAAGGTATTGTTTCCAAATATACCACATTTCGTTAGGGTCGTTTTGTAGGCTGACATTGTCCCACGGCTTTTGTTCAAGATCGTGTAAGAAATCATCTTTTTTGAAATGTTTAAATTGCCGAGTTTCAATGATACGGGCACCTGTGCATTCATAATGAGCCTTTCGAGTCATGTCAACAAGTGAATGATCGCTTATACCTAGATGTATGACGCCAGAGGATACGATTTTAGCAGGGCAATGTGTGATACATAGGTCAATCAAAGTACGAGAATTTGGAGTAATTCGCGTTGGCTCCGCAATCAGTTGATTAATTCCGTAAATGTCAAAGATGTTAATTAATTTTAAAGCGTTGGTACTCGCTGTATTACTTGGCATTAGGTCACAATTAATGTCACCTAATAAATAAAGTTCCAAGTTTTCTGCATCGATTTTCCCGATCATGTCTTAAAAATCGTCAAAGAGACTCGGAGAGGACCCGGGGGGTCTATACCAACTACTAACCAGAAACGATTTAGATCGTGGTTTGGTTTAGCCTGCTTTGCAGACGTATTTTTTCACTCTCATAAATTCGAAGAAAAAAGTAACGTCTGCTTACCCGTGCGCTTAATTAGTTTCCAATATGCACACCTCATTGTGTTATGGACCAATCAGATTTTACCTTCCATATCCTGGAAAGTGACGTATGTTACATTTAAAATTCAGACAATACATTCGCCAGTGACCAATCATAGGAAAGTGTTCACTGGCGCGCCAATTCGCTAAAATTCTAACAATGGCTTTGATTGGGCAGATAAATAAAACAAACCTGCTGACGTCATGTTGCATATTGGAAACTAATTAAGCGCTCGGGTAAGCAGACGTTACTTTTTTCTTCGAATTTATGAGAGTGAAAAAATACGTCTGCATAGCAGGCTAGGTTTGGTTATTTCGACAGTTAAACATTCAAGTTGATCACAACCTAGATCGTCTCGAATTTTATAATTTAGGTTACTTCGTAAATACATGCATACTCCACCACCATTTCTGCCATTCAATTTGCGATCACGTCTGACTATCTCAAAACCAGGAATATACACTTCATTATCGTGAATAGTGGAGTCGATTTTTGATTCGTTAATTGCGAGTATATCTATTTTGGAGGTACTCATAAATAGTCGGAGCTCATCAATATGCGCCAACAGGCTATTAATATTAAGAGAAGCCATAACCAAACCACGACCTACGTTTATCAAAGGCTTACCGCAGTTAGTAGACTCACTAGTATTTTCTCGCAGCACAGCTGGCGCATCGGATTCCCAGGCGGCAATATCCTAGTGATTAAGATAATTTATAAAGTTGCGTGCAAGTACGGACGATCCTAGATGATTTAGATGGAGACCACTACGGTTGCAAGAATCGATTTGCAAGAATCAAGTAGAAAAGATTGGATTCAAGTAATTGCTACATAGCTCAAAGCACTTGAAGTGTTTGTGTCAACAAAGCTTGAGTGTATAAATTAATTAACGTTATCTTTCTTGTAGCCTGCGTAGCAAGCGTTTTTTTTTTTTTTTTTTGCGCTCGCCCTATTCTCGCGCGGCCAAAAAAGCGGAAAAAAAACCCACAGAAACGCTTGGTACGCAGGCTATCTTTATTGTGGCTTGACTGAGTCAATCATTTTGTTTAGTTAGTACTTATACTTACTTTAGCCTAAACATTACTTAAAAGGGCAGTTTTAAATTTAAAGCTCCCAGATTTCGTTTTGTAATTCGTTTACCTTAGGCACGATTCAAACGTCGAAGTTTTCATGCGCCGAACGGCAATTGAAACAAAAGATTATCAGGCAGCTTCTTTTCGGCGCATGAAAAGTTCGACGTCTGAAGCGGTCATAGAATTGTATCGGAAGAGAAGAGTTCATTATGTGCAGGTGAATTTTACAACTCAACTCTGGGTCTTGGTATGAAATTAAAGTACTGGATAATATTATTCTTAAATCGAAATCTGGAGCCTATTATAAAACATCAGATCGCTTATTTAACTTCTTCCATAGGTTAGCGAATGTCATGGAGCCACATTATATAATCCTGTCTTCTCTAGTGTAAATGCAGTCTTAGTCGACGTCAGCCGGTATTTACAATCCCACATTCGTTGACATAACGTTCTGGAATGAAATGCTTTTTAAAAAAACAAGGAGAAAAAGGACCTTTTTTCAGCTTGGAAACGTAACAGAATGACGCAGAATTGAAGTCACTGAGTGACATTTTAAGACTTTTTTAAACATTCCCTAATTGCTCAATAATCTGTTTATTTATATAGAAATGTCACTGATATGGAAGTAGAGAAGATTGTGGCTCTAAGATATTCACCGTACTTCCGTCGTACTGTACTGTGGAGGTTCAATTCAAAACGGCCCTCGAGGTATCGATGGCAATGCAATGCTTTCAAACAGCGATGGCAATGCTGTCTTCTTATGGAATGGAAAGTTAAGTGCCATACGTAATAATTATGCCAACCCGATCTTTTGTTAAATCTCCTATTCATTGCTGCATATATATGTTTATTGTATTTACGCGTTGTCTCGTGTTTGTTTTTGTGGATATGATTCATACAACGGATATTCTAATATTGCCTTCATAGATGACATGGAGGTATTCTAACATCAGGCGACGTCCGTCGACCTTTACAATATGTTCTCAAACTCATTAATAATTCATTAGCTTTTTAGTCAATCAGAGGGCTGCATTTGGTCGCATGCATCAATCTGGATACCCAATGAAACACCAAATATCCAAATCACTAGTGATGTTCATCTGTGTTCCCATTGGGTATCATTCATGCATAAGTATGCTTTACATGGAGAAGTAAAGAAGATGGGAATTAAAAACGGTGTCCAGAGTGTGACTCGAACTATCATCCTCATGGCTGCTCTCGACTACTAGTCTGCTGTCTTGCCCACTACGCTATCAGGCCGTTTGTTATATTGTTATATTATTATATTACTTATCTTAAAATACTTTAGATTTTGCTTACCTAATTATGTAAACAGTGTGGAAATAAAAATTGAAATGACCGTGACAAAATAACAATCACAACCCTTGTAGTCTATAATTGCATGCAATAAAATTCCAGGCAAACAATACTTTCTAATGATTTATGAATGCAGGTATTATTTTCGTATTCAGTATTTTCGGCCGAAGCGGCCTCGTGCTTTCATCTTTCTCGGTGTTTGGATACCCTGGTAAAACACTAGCTCTCGTTTTATATAAATATTATTACATATTATTTGCAACAGACCGTTCTTGGATGCTTAAGAAATGAATATTTTGTTAAGGAATGGACGATTTTTTTTATCTTGGAAACGTAACAGAATGCCGGATAGAATTGAAGTCATTGAGAGACATTTTAAGGCACTGTTAAAATTCCCTGATTCCTCAATAATATCCTTTTTGTAGAATTGTAAACTGATATGAGATTTTAGAAAAGTCTTCGGATTCGTAATTATTGTTCAAAGTTCTCCTGGGAATAAAGAATAATATGAATCTGCGCACCTTCCCCTAGCGTAAACATAGTGTAAGGCTAAAGGCAATAAAACAATGTACATCTATTATGTTAGTTATATACACAAAAACAAAAAAGACCCCGCCTTGATACGATAACAAATTATGCAGCAATGAATAGGAGATTTAACAAAGCATTAACCATATATACCAGCTGGCGTGATCATTAGAGAAATGGCACTCGACTTTACATTCCATAAGAAGCACTGAGCATTGCCGATATTGCCATCACTATTACAAGGCATTGCATTGTCATTGATAGTAGAGCAATAGGCTGTGTACCAAGACAAATTGCTCGACAACCATAAACATAAAATATGTTTACCATTAACTTTGCTGACAAGGAATCGTGTGGTGTTGGGATGTTAAATATAAGAACGACGCAAGTTCAGTTTATAATGTTTTGGTTTGCAATTGTGTGCAAAATCTCGACACTTACGTCCCACAGAGAAGTGAATTCAAAACATACCATCGCTTTTCCGGTTGTTTTCATAAACAACACGATACAATTTCATTATTAGCTTGTGCTTAAAGAGCACGAGGAGCCGCAAGCCCTAAAATTTTGGACCTTAATTGGATTAAATTTTCAGAGTAGATTTCGCCGACGATGGATAATATGTACTTGAAAAGAAACCGCTCCTTTAGTTTAATCCGTAAGTGTTAACAATGTTGTTTTGAAAGAAATAATTAGACGGCTCATACTGAACCACAATAGTTGTTGAAATATTGAAACTAGCTGCCACTGAACGCGGAACTTCACTCAGACGTCAAGAAACAAAAAAACGTCGGAGATTGTTTGCTGTAAAGCAGATAAATATAATCGGTTGTGAATAAATAAATTCACTTACTGGAAGTAAAGTTGGATTTGAAGCGGCATAGTTTATTTAACGGGAGGTGACAACTCTAAGAAGGGCTCTTTGAACAGTACCATGTTTTTAGGATTGCTCTCCCGGAAATCCCGACTTTTGAAGGGCTTATCCCGAAATTTACTAAAAGCTAATTAAAATCTTCCTAAAATTTTGAGGAGCGCCTTATAAATTCCCTAAAAATAAACCAAGGCTCCCGGTTCCGGAATTTTTTTTGCACTTTTCCCGAAACAGCTCTTCTTAGAGTTTTCACCCCCCGTTATTTATATAATCATTAACCACTGTTATGGATCAAATTCCTAGTTTTGACCTCAGGAGCGACAGTGTTAGTCCAAGTGTACAGCTCGCTACTCGATTGGTACGTCGTTAACGAACAGTTATTCGGCCCAAGATATCAAAAATTTGGGGAAATCACGTTCTTTAATTTAATAATTTGTTCCCATATGAGCTGCAACAGATTGATCTTTGTGATTTGCGTACAGCGAATGGACAATGGCAGAGTTCCGGTCCAGCTGTTTTGGTTCAAAAAGCCGAACTACAACTCTCGCAGAGTTTTAGTGATTTCCACCCTTGGACTTTGCGGAGGACTGCTTAGAAGAAAGGAATTGGGAGAGGACAGCTATCGATCTGGCAATGGATGCGTTGAAAAGAATTGTCCCCGCGAACATGGCGCTCATTTCGCCGAGACCCCCAGTGATGCGAAGGTTGTCCAGGATTTCGCTGAGACCAAGGAAAATATCAGCCAACTCAAGACCCGACTTAGCAGCTTGATCCCACCATCGGTATCATCGATTCCTAATGGCGGCCTAGACAAATCTCCAAAGGCCATGTCGCCTAAGCATAAGAAGCTAAAATTTGGCAAAATAAGCGCGGGAGGAGAATTGCTTCAAATTTTAGAAGACGTATGCGACAAGAATAAATCTAATGTGGCTTCCGTTCTCAGGTAGTGCATACCTGTGGCTTTTTCATTACAACATAATCGCTAAAATATGTATTATTCAGTATTTTTTACCATAGAATATCGCCAATTATGTGCCCTCCTGGGTAGAATATACCCGAGGGTCACAGTCAAGTCACTTGGGTAGTGTATACCTGTGGCTTTTTCATTGCAACATAATCGTTAAAATCTTTTTTTTTTTACCAAAGAATATCGCCAATTATGTGCCCTCCTGGGTAGAATATACCTGAGGGTCACAGTCAAGTCACTTGGGTAGTGTATACGTGTGGCTTTTTCATTGCAACATAATCGTTAAAATCTTTAATATTATGTTTTACCATAGAATATCGCCAATTATGTGCCCTCCTGGGTAGAATATACCTGAGGGTTACAGTCAAGTCACTTGGGTAGTGTATACCTGTGGCTTTTTCATTGCAACATAATCGTTAAAATCTTTAATATTATGTTTTTCCATAGAATATCGCCAATTATGTGCCCTCCTGGGTTAGAATATACCTGAGGGTTACAGTCAAGTCACTTGGGTAGTGTATACCTGTGGCTTTTTCATTGCAACATAATCGTTAAAATCTTTTTTTTTTTACCAAAGAATATCGCCAATTATGTGCCCTCCTGGGTAGAATATACCTGAGGGTCACAGTCAAGTCACTTGGGTAGTGTATACGTGTGGCTTTTTCATTGCAACATAATCGTTAAAACGTTTATTATTATTTTTCCCATAGAGTATCGTGGTCACTTGTATGTTTCTGTAGAGATCTTTTTGTAGCAAAGATTTGAAAGCAAACGGGACGTTTTACCTCGAATCAGTGTGGGCATGCTTCCCGAGAGACTACACAGTCCGACTGCTTATAAAAAAAATCCGGTGGCTTGCTCAAAATTAGTCTACTAGCTTAAATTGCATCATCCTAAAATTATTTCCCGATTTCCTGTCTTTGGTATCTTAGCTTTACCCGGAAAGGTGGGTCACTCAGTAACTGGCCGATTGAATTGAAAACCGGAAAAGTGATTGGGCTTTTCTTTACGAACCAATTGTTTACCAGATTCGACTAATTCTGTACACCACCGGCAAATCACAACCGCTAGCGTGTTGTCCTAATTTGTTCTATCAGTTTAATGGAACGCGTTCAAGAAACTAGAAAATCGCAGATATTATATCCACGGGAGAAAGAAGCCTTAGCTGCAACCCCATAAATTGAAAAGGCAAATCAGTTCCTGCGTTATCTGAGTTATCTGGATTCGGTTATAAAATTCGATTTCCCGTTCATGTTTAAAGTCTCTGGAAGGCTAAAGCCGGTCAGAAATTTAATAGCGGAACTTTAAAAACTGCCAGATTCTGCAAACTCTGCGTAGGACACGCGTGTTTATTTCATCGTTGCATTCGTAGATTTTTCATATTAAAAACATAGTTATCAGGGCCGTGTCACTCAGCTGACTTTTAATTAAAATCACTTCACAGATAACACATTCAATAGCGGGGATCAAAACGTTCGAATCCGTGTTACTTTGATTGACGCCTCCCGCTGATTCACGGCGCTCTCCTGGTATCCCTACGGTGGCCCAAAAGGGTCAAACACAAATGAATTTCACAAAACACAAATCAATATCCCAAAACACAAATCAATATCGCAAAACACAAATCGGTATCCCAAAACACAAATCAAAACTCCAAAACACAAATCAAAATTCCAAAACACGAACCAATTTCCCAAAACACAAATCGAAATTCCCAAAACACAAATCGATTTCCCAAAACACAAATCGAAATTCCCAAAACACAAATCGATTTCCCAAAACACAAATCAAAATTCCCAAAACACAAATCAATTTCCCAAAACACAAATCGAAATTCGAAGGCCTGGGAACTAACCCAAAATACCGGAACGCCTGCTGTAAATTTACCAGAATTGAAACTCTTGTAAAATATTTTGCCAAAACTGTGGTGATCAAGGAGAAGCTTTCCAATATTGTCCTAACTGCGGCTCTAAGCTCGGCACTAGTATACCTTCGTATAGAGAGCTCTTTTATCAGACTTCAACGTCACTGAGAAAGAAGCAATCGAATGGAACTTCTACACCCGGGGCTATACTGGTATGTGCCGCGGGATAGGCTATGGTTTTTGAGCTGCCGAGATCTGGGATAGGGTATCCTTTTTACGGTTTTGGTCTGGGAAAGGGTATGGATTTTGATATACTTGTCGTTGACGCCATGCTTACCGCTCTATCGACCACACTATGTACAGCTTAAAATATCATATTAAAACAAAACAACGGCTTTCGTAGTGTAATTGAGTATGAATCTATGGTTTGGGTCTGGGATAGGGTATGGTAAACGGCATTTTTAGGTCTGGGATAGGGTCAGGGTTTTGAGGTCTCCGCGGCACACACCTACCCAAAAATATTCTGAGCGGATTTAGCTACGAAGCCATTGGTACCATGGCATTTCGATGTCGATGTCAACATTGAAAAGGCGATTATCTCACTATAACCTTAAACGAAACAAGCGGGAAATGAACTTGTTCGACGTAGAGGTAATGATAAGGAATAAGTTAGATGGCCCAGGTTGTGTTTCTGGATATCGAGGGATGTGGCCTGGCACACCCGGCTACGCATTAAGTACGGCATTCATGCTCCTAGAAGAGAGGTCGAGTGTCTCCTCAGGCGATTAGACCCAGATGGAGTAACGGATAGGAAACGACGAAAGTTAAAGAGAAGAAATTATACGTCGCCAATCCCTAACCCATGCATGGTACTTGGAAAGAAAGTTCAAAATGGTCTCGCAGCTAAATCCGCTGTAGAAGACCCCTTCGATTGCTTCTTTCTCAGTGACGTTGAAGTCTGGTAAAAGAGCTCTATACGAAGGTATACTAGTGCCGAGCTTAGAGCTGCAGTTAGGATAATATTGGAAATCTTCTTCTCCTTGATCACCACAGTTTTGGCAAAACATTTCAGTTGCAAGAGTTTCTGATTCTGGTAAATTTACAGCAGGCGTTCCTGTACGATCTGTTCCCAGACTTTCTCGATTGATATTCGATTTTTGTTTTGCGAATTTTGATTTGTGTTTTGGGAAATTGATTTGTGTTTTGGGAATTTCGATTTGTGTTTTGGGAAATTGGTTCGTGTTTTGGAATTTTGATTTGTGTTTTGGAGTTTTGATTTGTGTTTTGGGATACCGATTTGTGTTTTGCGATATTGATTTGTGTTTTGGGAATTTTGATTTGTGTTTTGGGAAATCGATTTGTGTTTTGGGAATTTCGATTTGTGTTTTGGGAAATTGGTTCGTGTTTTGGAATTTTGATTTGTGTTTTGGAGTTTTGATTTGTGTTTTGGGATACCGATTTGTGTTTTGCGATATTGATTTGTGTTTTGGGATATTGATTTGTGTTTTGTGAAATTCATTTGTGTTTGACCCTTTTGGGCCACCGTATATCCCGTACAGCGCTGCGCAACGGGAAACTTGGACGTTATCCGTCCAAGTTCTATTGTTTCCTGCTAATCCCTGAACCAACATTTCAGGGCTTGCGGCTCCTCGTGCGATCCGAACTCGATCCAAGAATGAGAGAAATGGCTCCAGAAGTAAAATAGCACGTGACAGAAAGTTATTTGGTCTATCAGTATCATATGTAATCCTCGTGACCAAACCAAGATATCGTTGATTGTTTCAAACCAGAACTTGGAAATTCGAAAAGGCCTGTGTTGATGTGTACAAGTACCTCACATGGTGCGATTCTGACACCTTTTGCTGACTAGGCAGCCTACTGTGTTTGAAAATTCATCCGGCTGCGTCTCGTTATCGTTACTACGTCGTGTACTACGAATATCCCCCCAAAAAAACTACAATTCTTTGTAGGAAAGTAATAAAAGTTAAATTCAAAGATAACGTAATATAAGATCTGTCATGGTTAAACAATATTCCAGTAGAATACGTTCTGCACCCATATTTCCTATATTTTCTATCAAATATTTTTTTTAAATGATTTAGGGGCCATTAACTCGGTCCCCCGCAATGTTAACCCCATATTTGGCACTCCATCGTTTGTGACAATTCATATTAACTATAGCATATATTTAGGAAAGATAAGCCTTTAATTGTATAAATAAACTTTGATTGCAGCGTTGTTTTCGTCTAACCCAAAATCGGACACGCTGTGAATGAATTATATTTACACGGTGCAACAGATGACAAAGTTTAAGCCAATACAGACTGTTGAAATAACGTTCCTGCCTGTATTCCTCTATTTTCCAGTACACGCCGAGATTCAGTAGTTGTAAGTATTAAAAATCGGGTGTTAAGATTTTGCCGGAAGCCAGGGTTGCGCAGTGGTTAAGCGCTTCGCCTCTCACCCACCGGTTTTCCTTCCTCCGCAAAAACCAATACGTTAAATGCCAATTTGATATGTGCATTAGCCAGGTCCTTATATTACTTTGATCAGCCCGTATGGTTGTTTCAGATCCCGTTAGTTAACTAGTCTTAGTTTAGTTATTGATAAGACAATGTCTTCATTTCTCGATGGTCTACAACTTTGAAAAATTTAGTGTTTCCAAACTCAGACCTAATAGACCACGATCGATATATGAAATTTCAAGCTTGGTTGCAAGGATTTCGGAACATATCATTTATACTTTGTCTACTAGGAATTGAAAGTCAAACAAAACCCTGATATGAGGAGTTCTTTTGTTTGAATTTTATTTAACATTTTACTTCAGAAATGAACATTATATTATAGCATAATTACTGAAAGAATACAATAGTTTGAGCAAACATCAGAACATTATATTATATAATATATATACGGATCCACTACACCTTTTATCCCTTCCCCGCTTCCAAACCAAAGTTCTGCTGCTTGAAATTTATTCATTGATTTGGCAATATACCTGCATTTATCACACCGATCGAGACAATGCGTTTTATATTAACCCGCTCTTGCACGATGAAATTCTATGCTAAATGCTTGTGCAACGGTGCTGCAGCAATATAGTCTTGAATATTTCAATTGTTGCTGTTGTTACCTGAATACAAGGTAACTCTACTTTTCGTGAACGCAAGAAGTGGCCACAAAATACGTTGCAATTCCTGGGAAACCTGCCTCGTAACACCACTGCGTTACAGGTTAACGAAACAAACTTGCGGCGCGTAACATCGGCTGTAATCTTTTGAACCGCATGTTCCACATTCCACTAGTCATACATGCAGGTGTCCTGTTGAGACATATGGTCCTAAAATCTGATGAATCACTGATATTAAACAGAGATCGCACGAGTAAGCATGCTTAGCATGGATAATTTTCAAACTAGAACCTTTGGAATCCTTTGATATTGTTTTCATGTCTCACTCACACTGAAAATAAATGAGATTAAACGATTTCAGATTCGGAGACCATAAAACGCTGGACAAGCAGATGCGAAAAGATTTAAACATACCCGGCCTTGACTCGAGATCAAAACTCGATTTACATCGTTTATAGATGTATGGTTATTCTTTTCCCCCTCTATTTAGTCATAGATCTGGCGGCTTAATGTCAAAATTTCTATTGTCTTCAATCTTATGAAAGATTAAGCTCAGTATATACATATAGTATTTATTAAACTTAACACGTAAACTGAAAGCTTTATTGCGCAAAGGAATGTACTGATTAAAGACTGCCTGTCGTTTTGTCTATGATAAGGCATTTCGATGACTACAACTATTAAAGTAAACGCCTATAATGTGTGTGCATGTTGATGACATTTTTGGTCCAAATATGACAGGATTTCTTTTCTGGCCAATAAATACAACGATTAAACTCTTGTACAGCCTGTTTATAATGTGGATAGGATTTGAAAACTGGTACCGAAGGCTATATGCGAGAATCCTTACCAACAAAGCGAAGTATTAACGATCCACCAGCTCTCATTTTTTGGTATGTACATCGTTTGGGCAACTTAAAAAGGCAATGTTCTAGAAATGTGAATGTTTTCAACTGAACCTGGACTCTTTCGTAAGGTAGCA
This sequence comes from Actinernus sp. WN-2022, assembly GCA_030867875.1. Classification (NCBI taxonomy): domain Eukaryota; kingdom Metazoa; phylum Cnidaria; class Anthozoa; order Actiniaria; family Actinernidae; genus Actinernus; species Actinernus sp. WN-2022. The sequence continues at coordinate 51,342,851 of JAOWCC010001679.1, read as the reverse complement.
GGCATTGTATCGCTAACTTAGATATTATATATATCTAGCATGTTTTCACAAAAGGGGGTGTTAGGTTCAAAGGCTCCTTTTGTGAAAACATGCTAGATCTTGTGTACCTTACAATCTTCAAAGTGGTGTCATTTCTCGAGCTTTTGATGGATTTCGATGTACTACACGTCAAAACAACGGTCTCTTCCAGTACTTTAAGACTAGCGTGCCAGTTTTGCCGTATTTGGAGTAGAAAACCCGAAAATGTGGTTTTTGTAAGCTAACCTGAATCTCTCAAAGTTACTTGTGTACCCTAAAATCTTCAAAGTGGCGCCATTTCTCGAGCTTTTGATGGATTTCGATGTACTACACGTCAAAACAACGGTCTCTTCCAGTACTTTAAGACTAGCGTGCCAGTTTTGCCGTATTTGGAGTAGAAAACCCGAAAATGTGTTTTTTGTAAGCTAACCTGAATCTCTCAAAGTTACTTGTGTACCCTAAAATCTTCAAAGTGGCGCCATTTCTCGAGCTTTTGATGGATTTCGATACACTATACGGCAATACAACGTTCTCTTAATGTAGATTGCGTTTAGTGGATGGAAGTTTCCTGTATTTTGAGTAACAATACCAGAAAATGGCCTTTTTCTAACCTAAGCATAACCTCTAGGTCTCAAATAAAGAAATTATGGGATGGATCTAAGTCAAGTCAATTATGGGATAGAAAGGCCAGAAAAGTCTTCAACTGTCATTTGCCCTTTCAAGAAAACGGCAAAAACACGAGTTACTGGCTTTTAAAGCTTAAAGGCACACAAGATCTAGCATGTTTTCACAAAAGGGGGTGTTAGGTTCAAAGGCTCCTTTTGTGAAAACATGCTAGATCTTGTGTACCTTACAATCTTCAAAGTGGTGTCATTTCTCGAGCTTTTGATGGATTTCGATGTACTACACGTCAAAACAACGGTCTCTTCCAGTACTTTAAGACTAGCGTGCCAGTTTTGCCGTATTTGGAGTAGAAAACCCGAAAATGTGGTTTTTGTAAGCTAACCTGAATCTCTCAAAGTTACTTGTGTACCCTAAAATCTTCAAAGTGGCGCCATTTCTCGAGCTTTTGATGGATTTCGATGTACTACACGTCAAAACAACGGTCTCTTCCAGTACTTTAAGACTAGCGTGCCAGTTTTGCCGTATTTGGAGTAGAAAACCCGAAAATGTGGTTTTTGTAAGCTAACCTGAATCTCTCAAAGTTACTTGTGTACCCTAAAATCTTCAAAGTGGCGCCATTTCTCGAGCTTTTGATGGATTTCGATGTACTACACGTCAAAACAACGGTCTCTTCCAGTACTTTAAGACTAGCGTGCCAGTTTTGCCGTATTTGGAGTAGAAAACCCGAAAATATGGTTTTTGTAAGCTAACCTGAATCTCTCAAAGTTACTTGTGTACCCTAAAATCTTCAAAGTGGCGCCATTTCTCGAGCTTTTGATGGATTTCGATGTACTACACGTCAAAACAACGGTCTCTTCCAGTACTTTAAGACTAGCGTGCCAGTTTTGCGGTATTTGGAGTAGAAAACCCGAAAATGTGGTTTTTGTAAGCTAACCTGAATCTCTCAAAGTTACTTGTGTACCCTAAAATCTTCAAAGTGGCGCCATTTCTCGAGCTTTTGATGGATTTCGATACACTATACGGCAATACAACGTTCTCTTAATGTAGATTGCGTTTAGTGGATGGAAGTTTCCTGTATTTTGAGTAACAATACCAGAAAATGGCCTTTTTCTAACCTAAGCATAACCTCTAGGTCTCAAATAAAGAAATTATGGGATGGATCTAAGTCAAGTCAATTATGGGATAGAAAGGCCAGAAAAGTCTTCAACTGTCATTTGCCCTTTCAAGAAAACGGCAAAAACACGAGTTACTGGCTTTTAAAGCTTAAAGGCACACAAGATCTAGCATGTTTTCACAAAAGGGGGTGTTAGGTTCAAAGGCTCCTTTTGTGAAAACATGCTAGATCTTGTGTACCTTACAATCTTCAAAGTGGTGTCATTTCTCGAGCTTTTGATGGATTTCGATGTACTACACGTCAAAACAACGGTCTCTTCCAGTACTTTAAGACTAGCGTGCCAGTTTTGCCGTATTTGGAGTAGAAAACCCGAAAATGTGGTTTTTGTAAGCTAACCTGAATCTCTCAAAGTTACTTGTGTACCCTAAAATCTTCAAAGTGGCGCCATTTCTCGAGCTTTTGATGGATTTCGATGTACTACACGTCAAAACAACGGTCTCTTCCAGTACTTTAAGACTAGCGTGCCAGTTTTGCCGTATTTGGAGTAGAAAACCCGAAAATGTGGTTTTTGTAAGCTAACCTGAATCTCTCAAAGTTACTTGTGTACCCTAAAATCTTCAAAGTGGCGCCATTTCTCGAGCTTTTGATGGATTTCGATGTACTACACGTCAAAACAACGGTCTCTTCCAGTACTTTAAGACTAGCGTGCCAGTTTTGCCGTATTTGGAGTAGAAAACCCGAAAATATGGTTTTTGTAAGCTAACCTGAATCTCTCAAAGTTACTTGTGTACCCTAAAATCTTCAAAGTGGCGCCATTTCTCGAGCTTTTGATGGATTTCGATGTACTACACGTCAAAACAACGGTCTCTTCCAGTACTTTAAGACTAGCGTGCCAGTTTTGCGGTATTTGGAGTAGAAAACCCGAAAATGTGGTTTTTGTAAGCTAACCTGAATCTCTCAAAGTTACTTGTGTACCCTAAAATCTTCAAAGTGGCGCCATTTCTCGAGCTTTTGATGGATTTCGATACACTATACGGCAATACAACGTTCTCTTAATGTAGATTGCGTTTAGTGGATGGAAGTTTCCTGTATTTTGAGTAACAATACCAGAAAATGGCCTTTTTCTAACCTAAGCATAACCTCTAGGTCTCAAATAAAGAAATTATGGGATGGATCTAAGTCAAGTCAATTATGGGATAGAAAGGCCAGAAAAGTCTTCAACTGTCATTTGCCCTTTCAAGAAAACGGCAAAAACACGAGTTACTGGCTTTTAAAGCTTAAAGGCACACAAGAATTCTTGTGTACCTTACAATCTTCAAAGTGGTGTCATTTCTCGAGCTTTTGATGGATTTCGATGTACTACACGTCAAAACAACGGTCTCTTCCAGTACTTTAAGACTAGCGTGCCAGTTTTGCCGTATTTGGAGTAGAAAACCCGAAAATGTGGTTTTTGTAAGCTAACCTGAATCTCTCAAAGTTACTTGTGTACCCTAAAATCTTCAAAGTGGCGCCATTTCTCGAGCTTTTGATGGATTTCGATGTACTACACGTCAAAACAACGGTCTCTTCCAGTACTTTAAGACTAGCGTGCCAGTTTTGCCGTATTTGGAGTAGAAAACCCGAAAATGTGGTTTTTGTAAGCTAACCTGAATCTCTCAAAGTTACTTGTGTACCCTAAAATCTTCAAAGTGGCGCCATTTCTCGAGCTTTTGATGGATTTCGATGTACTACACGTCAAAACAACGGTCTCTTCCAGTACTTTAAGACTAGCGTGCCAGTTTTGCCGTATTTGGAGTAGAAAACCCGAAAATATGGTTTTTGTAAGCTAACCTGAATCTCTCAAAGTTACTTGTGTACCCTAAAATCTTCAAAGTGGCGCCATTTCTCGAGCTTTTGATGGATTTCGATGTACTACACGTCAAAACAACGGTCTCTTCCAGTACTTTAAGACTAGCGTGCCAGTTTTGCCGTATTTGGAGTAGAAAACCCGAAAATGTGGTTTTTGTAAGCTAACCTGAATCTCTCAAAGTTACTTGTGTACCCTAAAATCTTCAAAGTGGCGCCATTTCTCGAGCTTTTGATGGATTTCGATACACTATACGGCAATACAACGTTCTCTTAATGTAGATTGCGTTTAGTGGATGGAAGTTTCCTGTATTTTGAGTAACAATACCAGAAAATGGCCTTTTTCTAACCTAAGCATAACCTCTAGGTCTCAAATAAAGAAATTATGGGATGGATCTAAGTCAAGTCAATTATGGGATAGAAAGGCCAGAAAAGTCTTCAACTGTCATTTGCCCTTTCAAGAAAACGGCAAAAACACGAGTTACTGGCTTTTAAAGCTTAAAGGCACACAAGATCTAGCATGTTTTCACAAAAGGGGGTGTTAGGTTCAAAGGCTCCTTTTGTGAAAACATGCTAGATCTTGTGTACCTTACAATCTTCAAAGTGGTGTCATTTCTCGAGCTTTTGATGGATTTCGATGTACTACACGTCAAAACAACGGTCTCTTCCAGTACTTTAAGACTAGCGTGCCAGTTTTGCCGTATTTGGAGTAGAAAACCCGAAAATGTGGTTTTTGTAAGCTAACCTGAATCTCTCAAAGTTACTTGTGTACCCTAAAATCTTCAAAGTGGCGCCATTTCTCGAGCTTTTGATGGATTTCGATGTACTACACGTCAAAACAACGGTCTCTTCCAGTACTTTAAGACTAGCGTGCCAGTTTTGCCGTATTTGGAGTAGAAAACCCGAAAATGTGGTTTTTGTAAGCTAACCTGAATCTCTCAAAGTTACTTGTGTACCCTAAAATCTTCAAAGTGGCGCCATTTCTCGAGCTTTTGATGGATTTCGATACACTATACGGCAATACAACGTTCTCTTAATGTAGATTGCGTTTAGTGGATGGAAGTTTCCTGTATTTTGAGTAACAATACCAGAAAATGGCCTTTTTCTAACCTAAGCATAACCTCTAGGTCTCAAATAAAGAAATTATGGGATGGATCTAAGTCAAGTCAATTATGGGATAGAAAGGCCAGAAAAGTCTTCAACTGTCATTTGCCCTTTCAAGAAAACGGCAAAAACACGAGTTACTGGCTTTTAAAGCTTAAAGGCACACAAGATCTAGCATGTTTTCACAAAAGGGGGTGTTAGGTTCAAAGGCTCCTTTTGTGAAAACATGCTAGATATATATACTGTGGTCTTGAGAATAGTTTTTTCTTGTCATTTCGATCCATATTAAACTGTACTAGTTCCTCTTGTAAAGAAATATATACATGTAATTATCTGACCATTACCGAAGCCATTGATACCTATGCATTCGAACTGTAATGAATCGAAGTAAAGTAAGGTTATGAAAGAGCACTAAAATAAACGATATGAATGTCATGGAGCCACATTATATAATCCTTTTCTAAAATCTCATATCAGTTTACAATTCTACAAAAAAGATATTAATGAGGAATCAGAGAATTTTAACAATGCCTTAAAATGTCTCTCAATGACTTCAATTCTGTCCGGCATTCTGTTACGTTTCCAAGATAAAAAAAATCGTCCATTCCTTAACAAAATATTCCTTTCTTAAGCATCCAAGAACGGTCTGTTGCAAATAATATCATATTGTAAAGTCGGCGGACGTCGCCTGATGTTAGAATACCTCCATGTCATCTATGAAGGCAATATTAGAATATCCGTTGTATGAATCATATCCACAAAAACAAACACGAGACAACGCGTAAATACAATAAACATATATATGCAGCAATGAATAGGAGATTTAACAAAAGAACGGGTTGGCATGATCATTACGTATGGCACTTAACTTTACATTCCATAAGAAGACAGCATTGCCATCGCTGTTTGAAAGCATTGCATTGCCATCGATACCTCGAGGGCCGTTTTGAATTGAACCTCCACAGTAGAGTACGACGGAAGTACGGTGAATATCTTAGAGCCACAATCTTCTCTACTCCCATATCAGTGACATTTCTATATAAATAAACAGATTATTGAGCAATTAGGGAATGTTTAAAAAAGCCTTAAAATATCACTCAGTGACTTCTATTCTGCGTCATTCTGTTACGTTTCCAAGCTAAGAAAAAGGTCTTTTTTCTCTCTTTTTTTTTTTTAAGCATTTCATTCGAGAACGTTATGTTAACGAATGTGGGATTGTGAATACTGGCTGACGTCGGCTAAGACTGCATTTACACTATAGAAGAAAGTCTTCGGATTCGTAATTATCGTTCAAAGTTCTAAAGAATAATATGAATCTGCGCACTTTCCGTTTAAGGCTAAAGGCAATAAAACAATGTACATCTATTATGTTATTTATATACACAAAAACAAAAAAGACCCCGCGTAGATACGATAACAAATTATGCAGCAATGAATAGGAGATTTAACAAAGCATTAACCATATATACCAGCTGGCATGATCATTAGAGAAATGGCACTCGACTTTACATTCCATAAGAAGCACTGAGCATTGCCAATATTGCCATCACTATTACAAAGTATTGCATTGTCATTAATAGTACAGCAATAGGCAGTGTACCAAGACAAATTGTTCGACAATCATAACATAAAATATATTTACCATTAACTTTGCTGACAAGGAATCGTGTGGATGTTGGTGATGTTAAATATAAGAACGACGCTTGTACATGGATTTAGGGACATAGCAGTTAGTACTAGTCCTCAAGGTCAGTTTATAATGTTTTGGTTTACAATTGTGTGCAAAAGAGTTTGGCTGTGCGCTCTGTGCTGCAAAAATCATTGCAAAGAACAAAAGGTTTTTAAAAAGTAGCTTAATAAAATTACCTTTAAAACCCGTTCTCAAAAACGACAGGTAGAACACAATCTAGTGTTAATTACCCGTTACCTCATGCAGCCTTGGCACATTAAAGATTCATTTACAGGGCACGGTGCTCTGCAATAAATTGGACGACACCTCGACGGTGCGTTATAGAGCAGTCGAACCGGTCACAGAGAAGGTAAGCCGACCTGGAAGATTCCCGTTCAGGAGCTAATTTACTGACGCTAAAACGACACACAAACCCAAAAAGAAATAATGTCATCTTGGTCTCAAATGCACGAGGTATATTGGTACGATAACCCAGATAAAACTATCGAGTGCGCCGTGTGTTCGGCTCCTTCCTCCGGGCGACATTATGGGGTCTTCACGTGCGAAGGCTGCAAATGTTTCTTCAACAGAACAGTTCGCTATAAACTAAACTACACGTGTGAATCATCAGGGAATTGTCGCGTTGATCGGCAGAATAGAACTCAATGTCAGGCGTGCCGTTATCAGAAGTGTGTCGCCGTTGGAATGCGAAGAGATGGTAAGATTTTTCTTCACAAATAAAGTGTTTCGCCTTCTTTTTTTTCTTGACAATCCTATAGTTTGATGAACTTATTTTGAGTTATAGCCCCTATTTTAAACTGCTTTGCCTTTTTGTTCCTTTTGTTTTCCCAAGCGTGGTCCCATGTTAGTACAAATTGCAGCAGAAATATTTTTCTTTTCTCCAGGGATCTAGATCCTAGATCCGTGGCCATGACTAACTCTTTACAATTTTAAAAGTCATCGTGTTTTCAAAAATTCCATTCAAAAAAATTCTTCGTCGCTTGTATAGTGAGTCATTTCTATCCTTAACTTGTGAAATTCATACACTATCTTTCCTTTTTCTCACTTTAACTCTCTTTTTTCTTATCTGCATGTTAATCCATGGCTCTGTTAGGCATCTTAATTTAACGTTATTCACAGTTGCTCTTTAGAACTCCTAAGTCCAATGTCCATCCTTTGCCATATTGAATCGTTTTGCTGTTTCAATTAACAAATTCTTTAAATCTGATTTCGTTTCCAACCGATTTACTTTTTTATGAAACCACGTTTTCTAATTCTAGTTAGAGGTTCCGTATCATTCTGTTTCAATTAAAATTCTTTAAAATATTCTTAATTCAACACTCTCTTATCTCTTCGCTAAGTTTATAACGTTTATCCTCGACGAAAATGAACGAGTTTTGAGAAATTCTTTGTCTGCTATATAAAGTTGATCCAATATATTCGTTTTAAAATCTATATTATTTTTCTCTCATAGTATTTATTGAAGCCGTTTTCTCAAGCGATTGTGGCCACAAGTTCTTTTGCAAGCTTAACATTTTATAATTTATCTTTTCTGTTTAATCAGTATTTGCCTCTATTCGTCCTATAAAAGATGGCAATGCTTTCTCTTGCACTGGCATTCTCCATTCTCGGCCATTCATTCTCTCTTTCATTCAGTCTATTTTATAACAAGGTTAGCTTGTTCTCGCCTTTTCCTCAAGCAGTAACGTTTGCATTGCTTGTGCACTATACTTCCTTTCCTCGCCCACTTGTTACATAATGTTGAAATATAGGCACACTACATCACTTCAAAATTCCGTTTTATTTTTTCCCTTGTTCTCATAGAGTTATAGAAACACGAGTGGGAGTTTGTGAAAACGAGAAATGTTCAATGGGAACACGAACCGAAGGACGAGTGTTTCTATTTCGAGTTCTTCCAACTTCCACAAATGTTTTTATAACTCTATGGGAAAACGGAATTTTTTTTTCTATTTCCTTTCTAAAATAAACGAAGAAAACACTCATTTTATTTGATCATGAAAAACAATTTCTCCCACTGCTAGCTCAAGCACGTGCTCAATTTCTGTGTTTCTATAGAGTTAGAGAAACACGGCTTTCAGACATGCCGAGCGCTCGTATACTATCGATCGAATCTAGTTTATAAATAGTCTTTATTCTTTATCTTTATTTTACAGCTATCAGGCGCGGTAGACCAACAAAGTACTCCTACATATCCCGCTCATCAAAGTCCTTCACGCCACAGTACGATCTGATATCAGTCCTGACCCAGCTGGAGAGGACTATCCGCCCTCCAATCCCCTTCTCTCCAACTACAACAGTCCAAGGTACTCGGCCAAACTTCTACCACCGAGTGTGTTCCGTGTTCATGGCCACATTAGAATGGTCGCGCCTTGTGCCCATGTTTGCTAGCCTGGATGTGTGTGAGCAGTATTCCGTGCTAAGATCCCGCTGGTGCGAGATGTTGATTATCAGTGCCGCTCAGTACGAACTCCACATTGATGGAATCCCACTTGCTTTCGAAGTGGACACAAATCCAGCTTTTTGTAATGAGAGAAAGATGCATCTCAAGCGAAGCCTGATGAATTTTCAAGAGTGTATTTGGCGGGTTAGAGGGCTCGAAGAAGCCGAATACGCATGTCTGAAGACGATACTTCTCTTTTCGCCAGGTTAGTTATACAATGCTTTATATTTATAGTTAGACATTTTTCCTTCTTAGCTATCTTCTCCAATCATTTTCAAAACGAATCATCATCCAACGGGCTAGTAGACGCCATTAAGGCTATTTCTCTTGAAATGATTATGTAAAGTATATGGTAATGTGACCTCAAGTCGGCCTCTCCTACACTCAAGACCTAAACTGACTGAGTCGCGGACGTTAAAATAAGACTGCTATACCTTTATCGCTCTGCGAAAAAAAGGCAGATTATAAACAATATTCGTTCACACGGTTGATATTTTTCAAAGCCTAATAACCACAAATTTGCGCTTGAAATCAGTAGATGAACAGGAATGTGTATTTAATGAATTCGAGTTCGTTATGTGATAACTGATTTTCTCTAGTTATTTTATTTAAATCTTTTATTCCATCATATTTAAGCATTTTATTTTGTGGCCTCCTATTTTCAAGTTCAAAAAATAGTTTTGTAATGAACCTTGAGCTTTTTTTCTCTTTGTGGGCAAAATGTCAGAGACCTGCAGTATTTATTAGAAATACTTTTAATATTACATAAGCCAATTCTTTGTCTTCGTATTGTGTTTGCTTTTAGTAATACGCAAGTTTTGGCGTTTGGTGAAATTCAAGTCAGTCAGTACCGCTTAAAGATTTCATTACTTAACACAGTGTTATGTTAAACTTTCTCTGAACCATTAACTATTTCAACTTTATTCCGAGCGGTTTGGCCTGCCAATTCAATACAAGGTGAAAGAAACAATGTCGTTGCCATAAAGTTCAAGAACTTTAACCCAACACCAGTGCTTATGTTTGGTGACAAAATAAGTCAGTTTTATCTCATTTACACGGGTCATTTCAGAACCTGCTTGTTTATACTTGACATTACTCCACCATTTTTGAAATACCAGTAACTTTTGGGTAATTACTTAAGTTGAATTTTTTAATTATAATTTGAAAAAGGCAAGTAGATCAAGAAGGACCTTCAACAAAACATTGAAAACAAAAGGCTAATTCAGGGTGTTTAGAGGTAGTCACTAATCTTGGGTGTTTTTGAGCTAATCACTAATTAGGCTAATTTAGACTATTGTTACAGCTACATGAAGTAGTAGCCCACCGACTCAGACCTACACTAGTTTTTACACGAAATTAGGGTATATTCCCAAAAACAATTAATATATATAATTCCAAGCTTTCCATATTCAGACTTTTTACCATTTTATTTTATAGATTCCTCCGAGGGACCATTGGTACAAGAATTCGAGGCCCTTCAAGAAATGGTCCTCTGCGCCCTGGACCGTTATTGCAGGGCCCGTTTTCCTGAGGAGCCCTCTCGCTATGGAAAAGTTCTCCTCAAGTTGATGTCCCTGAAGAGTGTGGTTCCAGAAGACATTGAAATTTTGATATTTTCGAAACTTTTCCCTCATTCTTCCGTGAGCGGGGTGATAAGAAATCATCTCGTTAGTGACGTAGCTAATGTTAATATGTCGCCTGGAAAAGGCTCTTCATAACTTTATTGACCTTATTCATAAACATCAAAGCGAGGCCAGTTGTCCCAGCTTGTCATGGAAAGAGAACAATCTCCAGTCGATGGCGGAAAATAACGTTAATTTCCTTATCACACAACTGAACACAACAGTGCGGTACAACAGAAACTAACACATTTCTGACCGGCTCCAATTTTGCAATCTTTGGGACAACTGGCCTCGCTCTGATACCATTGTTACCAGACCTCTTACCGCGCGGGCATGAGATACAGAGGAGAGGAAAATACCTGCTAGGTGCTGAGACATATTTATAACATATCTTGGAACATCAGTCCTTTCTCTGTAGCGACTAAATTTGTCCCAAACAGGCAGCTACGAATAGCGAATATAAATGCCACTGTTCTAGGACAGAGAGTCTATCGACCCGTTAACTGTTGCGGCACTAGATTTCAAAAGTTATGCCCACATTGTGTGAGACATACCTTGATCGGAGTTAAACCATCGCCGTAGAAACACTTCTCTGGTGTGGTTTACATATAATAATCGGCTAAAATGTTTATTTTAAGCGAATTGTTTAATAATGAAATGATTTTGGTATCACCCTCAAGTTATGACTCACTGAACATGCAGTTCATACATATAGCATACATAGTGGACGTCCTTATTACGATGCATTGATAAATTCAGCCGGAAGGTCTTATGTGACAAAAGTCAGAATATATAAACGAGAAACAGATGCTGTCTTTTCACGAACTGACATTAAGTAAGTTACTCGGCGAAAAGGTCATTTCTTAAAACTTTCCTTTATAATATGTTATGATATGTAAAATTCCTGTTACTACTTTTACTCTCTAACACTAGTAGAGCATCTGCTCATTTACTGATTTATACTTGTGTATATTTTCTTTTTGTGTCCTTGCCTCCCACCTCGAATAGTGCGGTTTTGGCAAGTTAATTGTTAAAACATGTTAATATATTAATAATAAATATTGATTGATTGATATGATTGATGTGAATTTTCAGTTCTGAATTCAATTCATACATTGATTCAAACTTCCTCGTCGGCGAGTCAACTACATGTACAATACTTAAACACGGTAAAATCATCAGTACAAAGTAATACAAAATATTTTTAAATGACTGGTTTCCATGATCGCCGTGTGTGGGTCTGGTAAGGATAAGTATATGTATTTATCAACACTCCTTTTAAATTTGTTAAGGGAATCAATATTTCGTGTTTCGCACGGGAGGCTGTTCCACAATAGCTGAAGCTACGTTTAAGAAAATTGGTTCGAGGTTTGGGAAGGGCCAATTTATTCTGCGCATTTCTTAGTTCATAATCCGAGTTGCAGGAAACAAATAGGTTTTGCAAATATGAGGGAAAGAGGCCGTGAAGGGATTTGAACATTGACGTAGACAATTGAGTTTTTTCCTTCGAGTGAACAAGTCGTCCCATTCAAGGAATTATAGAAGAGGCCTGGAACTAGTATCGAAAGCCGATTTTGTTATAATTCTGGTGGCGCGATGTTGAAGTTTTTGTAAATTTTCGCTAAGTTGGTTGTTCAGACCATACCATACTGGACTGCAGTAGTCGAAATGCGGTTCTATTAATGCCAGACGCTATTTTTTTGACATCTCATTAATATATTTGTTCCAAGATAATTTATTGTCGATAAATACGCCCAACGATTTCGTTTCATTCACTTTTACGATCACTTTTACGATCTCTTTTCCCACGTTTTTTATGTCGATGACACGATTATCAGCTGTGGCCTTCAATCTCTGTCTGGAGCCAATAATCATAAACTCAGTCTTAGTAACGTTAAGACTGAGTTTATTTGCTCTTAGCCATTGATTTAAATTCGACAATTCTATGTTGATTTTGGATTCAAGATCAACTTCGTTAGAAGCTGAGATGCGTGCTAATATTCGTGTCGTCGGCAAACATTCTAGGGTAGGCTTTGTTTAAACAATTAGGTAAGTCTTTCAGGTATACCAGAAACCAAAGCGGGCCAATGATCGAGCACTGTCGCACTCCACAGGTTATTAAACTTTCACTGGAGGTCTGACCATTGACCTTGCACTTTTGGACCCGATTTTCTAGATAAGATTCGAACCATCTTAGGGCACTCTGGTCCACTCCATAATAACTCAATTTGCGCAAAATTATGTCGTGGTCAATCGTATCAAACGCCTTTTTTAGGTCAATAAAAATAACACCATTTAAAAGGCCATTGTCAATATTTATTGACCAATCAGTCGTAGCTATAGCCTCAAGTAGGACCGTGAGTGTACTATGGAGGGACCTGAAGCCCGATTGGCAATTGGTCAGTAAATTGTTTTCGTTAAGATATGCGTAAAATTGATTATAAATGGTTTTCTCGAAAAAAATTGCCACCACTGGCAAAACAGATATTGGTCTATAATTACCAAGGTCTATTTTGCTGCCTTTTTTATAGACTGGCGAGACTCTGGCGCGGATTTTCTCTCAAATGGTAAAATTCCTGTAAGAAAAGAGCGATTAAAAAGAGCCGAAAGGGTGGGAGCAACAACGTCAACTGCTAGTTTCAGTAGTTTACAGGCGATTTTATCTAAGCCAGTGGCTTTATTCTTATCCAATTTAGTTATTAATTTATGGACCTCTGTTTAGCTAATTTCATGGAAGGAGAATATCTTGTTTGTACGATTAAGGTATGATTGCGGCTCGACTTCTGACTGGGGTATTTCACTAGCCAAACTCCGGCCAATACTTGAGAAATGGAAGTTAAAGGCCTCTGCAATGTCATTTGAAGAGGTTATACTTTGCTCCCCGATTTTCACTACTGAAATATCTGTAGATTTTATTTGGCGGGAATTTAGCTCATTAATTTACTTCCAGGTTTTGCGCGAATCGTGTTTATTTATGTCTAAATTTTGTGTAAAATATCTCCGTTTGGCGGTTTTAATCGCATTGTTTACCGAATTATTTTCTCTTTTGTAATTCGCCCATATTGCGGCATCACGTGTTTGTTCAGCTTTCTTTTTAAGGAAGTCACGCTTATGCATTTGCCTTAACAGGTCGTAATTGTTTTTTAACAGGTCGTAATTAATCCACGGAGATCATTTGTTCCCGACCTCGCCTGTTTTTGTGGGGCATGTTTAGCCTAAACAAGTCATAAAATGGGTTTTCCATACATCCCACATTTCGTTAGGATCAGATAACAACACGACTTCTTCCCATCGTTTTCGTTTTAAGTCATTATTCAAAAACTCATGAATAATTAATGAGCATTTTGTCCAATCAGATGAAGCAAATCAGTCACGTGCATGCTCCTTTATACCTGATAAAATCTCATCATTCTAAAAGGCCCGCGGAGGGATTTGAATTCTGTCCCAGAGGGAACGGGGTTAATGATTGAGACAATGGCATTTCTATTGATGTTGCAGCTTTCTCATTGAATTGCTAATTAGGATGAACCTTTTATATAAAGAATACTAATGAACATGAAATTTTATATAAAGTTTCATCCTAATTAAGAATTCACTGATAAAGACCCAAAGAAAGCAAAAAGTACACGGAACATAAGGTACCTAGTAGATAATAAATTTTGCACTAAATTTACTAATATCAGCAGATTACCGAGATACACAGATAATATTTTTAAAATGAAGTTATCCAACTACCATTACTTGTTTACCGAGCCACTGTTTAGTTCCAATTATTAAACCAAACTCAAAGCCGCCAAATAATAAAAACGTGCATTAAACTTACATATTTTGTGCCGGAGTCAACAAATTTAGAGTCTGCCGTCATGTCAGTCACATCGCTTTCCAAGTCTTGAACTTTATCGAGGTAAACCACGACACCAAATCCTTCAAGTGCAGGTTCAGTTCTTGCATTGCGAAACGCCGCTTCAAACAACATAGTATGGTAATTTCTTCATGTCATTCCCTTGAGATTTTCGTAATTGCAGGCGGTGATTACTCGAATATTTTGCATGGCGTTGTGAATACAAAGGTTCAATGGTTCATTAAGTGAACCATTCCCTTGAGATGTGCGTCTTTCTTTCATTGCATTCTTAAAGCGTTTTTGAAGCCGTTTAAAACACTCACAGCACGTGTTTTATCAAGTCTAAAAATTCGAGGGCGAAGGCCGATAATTTTTAGACTTGATAAAACACGTGCTGTGAGTGTTTTAAACAGTACATAAAGTTTTCTGAATTAATGTTTTAAATACCCGTTTTTCGATAATTCTTTTACTATCTCGACTGGCATAACGAATGTTATGGGTCATAAAAACGAGAATGATCACTGATACCTAACTGAAGAACACCAGAGTTCGTTATTTTGTCTGGGGAGTAGTTCAGAACATAAGTCAATTAGAGATTTCGTAGTTAGTCACTCGTGTGGGTTCAGTGATCAGTTGGCTAAGGCCATATATGTCAATAATATTCAGCAGAGCTCGAGAACTATAGCCAAGTCAGCCTGGCAAAAGTTGCAGTTGATATCGCCTATTAAATATAAATCTAGGTTTTCTGCGTCAATTTTGGCAATCATGGCTTCGAACGAATAAAACAAATCAGGTGTAGATCCTGGGGGTCTAAATTACCAGGTAGAGACTACAAATGTCTTGGAGTGGGGTTTGGTTAGTTCGATAGTAATGCATTCAAGCTTGTCATAATCAAGGTCATGTCGGACTCTGAAGTTTAAATTACTGCGTATATATAAACAAACTCCACCACCATTTCTGCCATTTGAAGTTCGATCTCTGTTCTAACAACCTCAAATCCAGTCTAACTTTAATAGTTTCATCTATTGCGAGAATATCAATTTTTTGATTGGATATAAACTCTAAGCTCATCGATATGCGCTAATAAGCTATTAATATTGAGCCCGGCCATAACTAAGCCTCTGCGTGAGGGATGCTACGATTAAATGACTTGCCATTTAAAGGAGTATTAATCCTATTAGTTTCCTGCAAAACGGGATTACCATACTCACAGGCGGCAATACTCTATTCCTCCCCCCTGATATATGAGATAAAATGGCTTGCCAGCAGCGACGTTCCTGTCTTATTGAGGTGTAGTTTGCTACGGTTTAAATGTTCCTTTTTCAGTTGTGAATGATCAATAAATGGCCAGCCATTCTGTCGGTAGAATTTCTGCAGTATCATTTTATTTACAACTGGGATCATTTAGCTTAGCTTCTCATCATCGGCTCTGCACACGATGCTTGATGCTACCACTTCAACTTCAGGGTTGTCAAAATCAATATATCTACCAGGTCTACTATGATCTCTTTTGCGGTCGCTCTGGGGTTTTCAGCATGCATGGGCTCTGAGACTGGTTGTCCCTACATGTAGTATCAGTAGCTTGTCCGGTTTTCTGCGTAAGATGGGTTGAACGTGGTCTTTAAAGTCTTCGGTAGTACATCCAGGAAACGTATGAACCTTGAGGTTTGTGCTTTTCGACATTCGACGGGCTTCAAGATCCTTAAGAATTGAATCCCCAGCAATGATAATATTCTGTTTTCCATTTTCGTTCAGCGAGTTCCTATTTTTGTTGTTTTCCCCGGAAGGTTTGCTTGAACCGGCGGAATCGCTGATTTTATTTCCCTTGTTGCTTTTATTTTCTTTATTCGCTGCTTTCTTTATCTGCTGTTTTCTTGGATTCCCATCCGTGGTCGATTTCGCTGGTGCTGTTTGGTCTTTAGACTTACTTGGCACTTTCGTTTCAATGTTTCCTGTATTTTTTTTGCTAGTATCAGTAAAACTATAATTGTATTGGTAAGTGCGGCTTGGTGGGGATTGGCTTCCCTCCCAATATTATCTCAAACCCTAGACATAATAACTTGTATTATTGTCAGCTACAGTGCAATGTTCTTGCTTTTAGCTATTCATTCTACGTTCGTACAATCCGCGTATGGAACAAATTACCTGAGCACGTGATCAATCACTCCATCGCTACCTCTATTTAATGTTGCTATTGGACCTGCGATCAAGACAATGAAGACGCCTCCATATCTTAGGCGCTTATAAGCTGACTTTACTTCAGCAATCATTATTTATCTGATTATTTATTTGCGTGTTTATTTATATATTTATCACCTCCATTGTTGAACCTGCACGTTATTGTCGTTATAAGGCTGTATTTTTTCACTGTTTTATCCTTTTATGCACCTTCCAGTATTAGTGTAAACTATGAAATTGGAAGTAAATATCTAAGGCATCCAATTGCTATTTGCATAGAGCTTGCTTGTTCATGGGTGATTAGGTTTTAAGCGGGAAATTTGAAGCACTCCTTAAACGCTTCAAATTCGAGCTTTAGTTCCACAAATTCAGTTCTGGGAACATAATCCTCGGTGTCTTGGAAGTCATCTGAGGAGAGTGATCCTGTTTCAGGTTCTGCTGTCGGTAGTGTAGGTTTCTTGGCAGGACCGAATGGATTGTTGTCGCTTATCGAAGCAGTTAATTCTTCGTCCGCCATAGCCTTTTCAAGACGCTCGATGAGAACGGTCTTCAGACCAGTTTTCTCAAGCTCTCTCTTTCCTAGTTCATCCTGGAGCTCAGAAACTTTCAGGTCCTTGATATTTCGTCCATCCAGGGTTCTCAGAATAGTTGGGATATTGGCTTCGTGTTCAGAATTCGATTAAGAATTCGGGTTAAGAATTCGATTTGAGTATTCCACTGGATCCAGAGATTCCAATTCTGCTAAATTCCACAAAAACAGCACCTCAGGCGCTACAAATAGCAAGTATGTTCGATACCTTGGTATGTGAGGTTAATACTCAAGTACGGATTTCGTAAAAGCCCTAAAGTAGATGATTTGTACGGAGCAAGATAAAACACGTCTGTTCTGCTCAACTCGGTTCCAACTGGTTACTCGAAGACTTGAAAATCACTTTCAACTTTCTAAAATCACCCCGAGATTCCACTAGCAGAGGAACAAATTATCAGTATATATATATACGTAATAGCGCAATTTATTGGAATTATTTCGAATTTAACAACATTATAAATGCCCAATACTCTCTTCAGATTATGACGTGACCTCGCTTCCTCTCTTGCCATTTTAGAAGTAGGTAGTGCCGCTAGCGAGTCAGCCTCTGCATGCCTGCGCGGAGTCTAAGCCCGAGATGCAGGGGTGGTTACACAGTGTTCACATATTCTGTTAACCCTTTAAGCCCCAAGGGCTTTGAACTGATTTTTGGTTCATTCTAGACTGCAAAAAAACATGTATTGAATTTGTGTAAAATTTGAAAGTTGAAATGCTGCGAAGAATGTTTGAGTGGAACCTAAAAACCCAGTGTCACGGCCCTGAAAATAAGCACTTTTTGGCCTGTTAGCAGGACTAACCATTCAACCCCTCGAAACGGGAGTAAAATAAACTTTTCAATCAATCTAACTACATTTTAGTAGTAAGGATAGATAGTACCATTTATGGTAGAAATATAAACAAAATCTATTTTTGGGTCCGAGATCGAGTGGACCGCTCTTACAGAGACAGCCTCTTAATGATTTACGAGGATTCAGAGGCGGAATGCCATTGTCCGCACTTAATTGTGAGAATTCAGGGGCGAAGATGCATGTAAAGTACATGAGGCTAATAATGGCTCACCTGAGAGCAAGCCGTTATTGAATTACGAGGATTCGGAGGCGGGAATACCCTTGTCCGTATGTAAGATATGCATATGACGCAATGGCTCTCCCAAGAGCAAGCCGTTGTTACTAAATTGCCAGAATTTAGAGGTAAGAATATATGGCACTAGTCATGACGTTAGGTCCAAAAAATGTTGTGTGAAGCAACCGGCTTCTTGTTTGTTTTTCTTGTTTTTTGTTTGTTATATTTTCACAGTTCTGTACAGTTCTTCACTCTGAAGCAGAAGGAGACGGACTGAGTTCTCAAGTTAAAGAGCCAAGTTTACTCGGCTACCAACTAAACTAGACGCCAACCGAATATGTTTTCTGTTTTGACTTCCAAAGACATGTAAGCAGGCTTATTTGGATAATAAGCCAAAATGTAACTCAAATTACATGTTGAAGTTTACAATTATTCTCACATAATCAAAATGCAAATTAAGGACTAAAGGACTTAATTTTAAATTACAATGTTTTAATTCATGTTTTTACAAACAGCGTTTTAAGTGCCCAATTCGTATTTCGTAGCTATGTTGACATCAAGTTAAGTCCTCTACCCGTTTGGATAAGGTAGCAGTTCGCATAATGCATGATGTGGGTCATGAGCGATATATTTTCCTTTAGTTTTTACATATCCAACTTTAATCTCGGGAGATCAGTTTTAACTGATATGTTTGTTAGAATACTATAGAGTACAGCTATAACTTCAATACCAATCTCAAATAAGGACGCTAGAGTACTATTTAGCTTTTGGCTTTAGCCCTCGGAGCCTTGTACGATTGCATTCGGCCAAGGAGTACGTTTCCGTTTTTAATTCTGGTTTTTCGTATCAGGCAACGTACATAAACTTAAGATTATCTACGTTTAACAATCAAGAAACCACTGTCCAATTTAGCAGTATTGCAGTCACGACTATTGTAACTTATGAAGATTGAATGACTGAATCTGTATTAGTCGCATGTGATACAACCTATTATTTATTAAGCTTTGCTTAATGTAATAAATTGTTGGAAGAAGTGTAATTAACATCGTAGGTGCTTTGTTCAACCTGAAGATGGTTTTAGTTAGATTTCCAAGATATGAAAACAGTTCTCTTTCGATATGCTCCACATTATGGGATAATTATGCATACTTCCTAATTAACGTACTGGTCAGTGTCACGTGTTTAAAGCTTTCAAATGCAAATGAGTACCATATAAAACCCAAGGCGCAATGAATAATAATCAGTTCTTCCTTTCGTGCTTACAATAAGGTCAGTAGTCTCTTATATTATTATTCTTGGTCATTTATGTTTCAAGTCTCAATCGAAACGCTTGTTGCTGTTTCTCTAAACTATTCCTTCTGTTCTGTTTTCGTTGAGCAAATTTAGAACTTCAAACGGAAGGACAGAAGAGGACAGAAGCGTCAGCTCGATCGATCCGTTTGGTCGAACACGTGGCCGTACATCATGGCAACTTCGCCAATGAAACCGCTAAATTCTTCTCCACAGACGAACCGACTCGGTTCTTCGGAGAATGGATGTATTTCACAGACTTCGCTAACGGTTGAATCAACCGTCGAAGCTTACTAAGCGAGAATTGATTGCCAAAACTCCTGAAGACGTCCCGCTGGTTCGTCCCGCTATCAACTTGGAATGTACCACATTCCGCTACAGTCGCTGAATTCACGAGTTTCATGAAGGTCATGAATTTCTGCAGCTCTATTTCAGGGTCTGCACGCCAGTCGGATCAACAAGCAGATTTCGTCAGACTCTAGGAATCATAAACCAGACGGCCTTCTATACCCGACAGACGGACTGTTAGGTCGACGAAAGGGATTTGTTCCAAGCTCAATATCTCAGAATACAATGACGGGAATCTTAAAAACCGAATAAAGTTCAAGAGCCGACAGTGGAGCCGACTCGGCCGCTGTCATGCCGGAGGAGTTGAGCAGTTAATCACTCTCCGTGCTCGACCTCAACTGAAATCTTCGAATCGAAGGTTTAATAGAAGCTCTGGGTGACGAAACCGATATGTTCCGAGCACAGTATCTCGGAATACAATGAAACCCTTTGCTTCAAGCTATAATCGCGGCTTCTGGTTCAGAAGCCAACAGTGGAGCCGACTCGACCGCTGTCATGCCGGAGGAGTTGAGCAGTTAATCACTCTCCGTATTCGACCTCAACTGAAATCTTCGAATCGAAGGTTTAATAGAGGCTCTGGGTGACGAAACCGATATGTTCCGAGTACAGTATCTCGGAATACAATGAAACCCTTTGCTTCGAGCTATAATCGCGGCTTCTGGTTCAGAAGCCAACAGTGGAGCCAATTTGGCCACTGCAACGCACGACGGGTTATTAAAAACTCCCCCCTCCATACTCTACCTCACCGAAACCTTCAGTTTGAAGGTTTACAGGTTCGGAACGCCGAGTGACTTGAATTATAAGTCTGTCACTGAAAGTCCATTGTAAACAATGGCTATTAATATCCGACACCCGAAAACTATGATGTGATGTCTGTTGCCTATGTTAATCAAGCTCTTGAAGAGAATTACCACGTGCCGCAAAAGGGTACATCAACACCGCCTCCCGGTTAACTCGGTCGTTAAGCTCCAGTCTGTCGAGTGAGAGATCGTGGGTTCAAACCCCGGTCGGAACAAAACTCTGGTTCTTTGAACAACTGAGTAGAAGGCACAGTCAAACCGTCTCAGATGGTAAGGTAGCGACTGAATTGTTATTTAGTCAACAACAAAACATCACTAGGGAGTCCACCAGAAAGTCTTATAAGATGACTTCTATCAGATTCATTGACCACTTTTTGGGTAATATCTCGTACCAAACCTCGCATAAATGTTTAGTGAGGAAGGGCAGTCATATTTGTACTGGTACTGTAATTCATTGAATAAGTTACAAATTGGTACCAGTAATCCCTGGTTCGCGATACCATATGCATCTTGCCTAGATTATGAGTCTTATCACTAAAGTCCATCGAAAACAATGACTATTAGTATCGGACACAATTTGCTTCAAGCGATAATCGCGTGCTTCTACATACATGTAGGCCATTTTGCAATCTCCCCTTTAAAAATGACGGGATAAACAACTGATGAATCAGTAGGTTTATAATTCGATCAGGTTGATACACTGATCAAAAAAGGAACCATTGCCTATATGAAGTTTGTTTTTCGTACCCAAGAAAATTGGTCATATGTGAGAAGTTATTCATTTGAAGCCGTTGAATGGATTCATTTCAAAAATGAAAGATATTGAGTTGGCAGCTAGTTCTGTTACTCAAGGGGTACTATATGGCCTCCTAAAGGACGCCCTTTTTTAGTGTGCAAACAAACATAAAATAATATTTGACCCACACCGGAAATATTTCCGTTGATGTGGAGAGCTCAGTACAAGTTTAACTGCTTGTAGTTCATAATATTTACACCAAGGTCCTTAAACCTATTTTTTCGGGGTCCAGATTAAATGGTTTCAAGGTTCACTGCCATTTTATGCCGTTATTCCACTTGTTGCCAGCTCTCCTCCGTGCATAGCACAGCGAGCACAACTCTCTTTAATTAGACAAACCTTTCAAAGTTTGGGATTTGTCGTTAACTTTGACTGATACCAAATCTCAGTCTGGACCTTGTCACAAACCTTGGATTTATTGTACGAAATTGTTCATGTCAGCAGAGCAATTACAAAATTGTCTTTGCTTGCACGAAGCAAAAATAGGCATATAGTCCGAGAGGCAACACATGCGACTGGTTGCTAGTTTTTTCAGCCCTTCCTGCTGTAAACTATATCCATGTTTATGTTATAACAGATCCATTGAGTTAAATAAATCTCAAGCGTTATCGGAGAATTCAAACTTTCACCAACACTATCATTTAAGCCTTCAGGCTTCCTTGTACCCAAATTGGAGTACAAATAATACTCAAAGTTTATTGAATGGCTATGTTTCGACCATCATCAAATTGATGTGTGCATATAGAGTGCGATGCCAATACAACTGGCTGGGGAGCCGTTTGTTATGACCATATAGGGCTTCATATAGATATCCAAAGAAAATGCCAACCAAAGCAGAATTGCATAGGCAAGCAAAGCAGTTTGGTATTCCGGGTTTTGGAAAGCTCCACAAAGCAAGTCTCTCCCAGGCAATAGCTACGGCTCGTGCCCTAGAATGGCAGAAGAGAATGGAAAGAGCCAAACAAACTGGCAGATACCCTGCTCTCCGCGGCGACCTCGAAAATCCACACAAGCGGGCCCAACGCGCACGCGAAGCCGAACAGATGGGGGAGGAGGTAACAGCTAGCCTACGGGCAAACGGTGCTGCGGAATGGGCTCGAGCTAATCCTCTATCTCGGAGGCAATATGCGAAACGAGCCAACCAGCGGGTCCAGAAAAATTCCCGTACCAACACCAACTCAAACCGCCTATCCACATGCTATGTCTATGATTTCGAAGCCTTCCTCGATAGTACGCAGGGAAGACAACCAACAGATCATTTGACCATCTACGTTTTTTTTTAATCTACAGCCAGCGACTGGCGGCATATCCCAGAGCAAGCATTCCAAAAGAAGACAAATATGGTCATCGTGGAATCCCCAAGCAGAAAAAAAATGCAGCCATAGATTGGGGTACTGGGCACGCGCCCCAATCTAAGACCGCATATCTCTCTCTTGACCTATGTTTAAATAGGATCGAAGACAAATACAGTTTCACAGCAAGCGGAAAAAAGGTCGTTTAAAAAAAAGCAAATGTACAGTATAGCGCGCGCATTTCTTTCCTCAACCAAGGCTACAACCACCGACTCACTGCATATCCCAGGGCAAGTATTCCACCACCAACATAGACCAACTCACCTGTCTTCTGTGCACTTGATGGCCAATAGTAGTCAGAGAAGTTGGGTTCGTGCAGTGCTGGGATGCGGTGTAGTCCCACGTGTACAGTATTGTATAGCACGAGAGCACGATTCGTATTGTTGAGATCCTCAGAAGCATGGTTCTGCAGACTTTCCTGTTCTCGGACCCGGTCTGCCAACTTTTCGCGGTGCTCCTGGAAAGCTGCCCAGTCTGCCTGATACTTCTCGAGAGCCTTGTCATGCCTTTTTCGCTCTATGGCCAGCTCATCAGGACCTTTACCAGAGATTGCCCGGGCGAGATAACTTCCACCTACAAAGGCCGTTGCATTCAAAAGGGCTCCTCCGAGCATCATAGCTATGGTTGCCATAGTAGCTACTGACTCAGTGGGATTAACTTTTGGTCCTCGAGGTATTTCTTGGCGGCAATGCTACCAGCCAACACTGCCGTCCACTTCACGTAGTTCAAGATGGAAGCCGAAGGATCGCTAAGCATGGACTCCTTGACTACCTTTTTAGCAATCCAACCAATGCCAGCAGCAAATCCAGATAGTATAGCAGCGTCTGTTATCGTTTGCATCAACTTGTTCTCTACCATTATACCTAAGCTTTGCTATAACCTATGGTTGTAGGCTTCAAATGGTGCACCATCTACTCCATGTCAGGCAACACGCGTGCTGGGGATGGATCTGGGCATTTATCGGGAGCACGTGGTGTAGCTGGCGTTGTACTACTATTGCTTTTGCTATTCTGAGGCACTTCTGCGTTGCTTTGCAACTGCTTGTACTGATAGTACAGCCCTACCAACGCAGCACCTACGCCGATTGCTGTGAGTGTAGTGTTGGCAGACAAGTTCTCGTACTTGTAGTACCAGCTTCGAGCTTCAGTGGTGCCAGAGCCACAAGCCTCACTTTCATGCTCCAACTCGCGATTCAATGCCTCTCTCTAGCACGACGGTTGCTTTCTGCCAATGCTTTTCCAGCAGCGATACGCTTTGGATCTTTTACCTTTTGGCTTTTCTCAGGCACAGTCTTCGGGGGGTCTGCAGTGATCCGATCCATCTGTTCCTCCATCTTGTTGCGATATAGCAGTTGACTGTAGGTATTTAATAGGTTGATCGCTTGATGTACTATATAGAAACAACTACGTGAGTAGTTTATAAGCTCACTGGGCGTCAGTTCCCTGCCTCCTGATTGGCCGAGAGAGGGGGCGGGGCTTAAAACGACGCCATTACGCACGTGGTGCCGCCAAATGTCCCAGCACGTGGCGCCGCCTGTTTGGCGGCCAAAGCCAGGCTTGGGATTGACCGGAAGTTTAGGCTTAGAATGACGTCACAGCACGTGGTGCCGCCAAATGTCACAGCGGGAGGGCCCCCAAGTGAGGCTGGACCGGAAGTGGAGCTGCCGCCAGGGGCGAAGAGGTGTTTGGCGGCCCAAGCCAGGCCTGGGAGTGGTCGGGCCGTGTCGGGCGTTCGGGAAGGGGGGCTCGGCGGGGCGTCGGGCGAGACCCAAACCCAGGGCGGGGATTGGTCGGCGGGAGGTCCCCAGGGGGGTCCCCCCGGGAGTTCCCCTGCGGGGAATGTGTGGAGTCCAGACTCCCTACTGGATCAATGACCGAGGGTCCCCCACCCTCCCCACCCCCTATAGACATTTTGGTCCGAGCCAAGTACCGACCCCATGCGGAACCAAGAAGACCTAGATTTTGGGGACAAACCGGATACCCGGGATTTACCCTGGGGGTCGGAAGCAACCCCTATGTCCTAAGCTACCTTGTGGTCTTATGGGAAGCAACCACTATGTCCTACCTTGTGGCCTTATGTCAATCAACCACTATGTAATAAAGAGACAATAAAAGAGACTTGTGTTTTGTAATCAACAACTTTGTTTCAAACAGTTAAAAATAAAATACATGGGGGTGTGGCATTTCACCAGCACCAAAGAACTGATATTAATACATGTATATTAAAATAATTAATTCTAGGTATCCTTTCAACCAAATAAATGTTTAAAAAAGAAAATAACAAATGATAGGTGTCCTTTCAACCAAAAGAATGTTTTAAAAAAGAATTAAAAACTATATATATATATTTACAAGACCAACCGTAGGGCCTTCAGAAGGAAAGAGAATAGTTGAGCCATCGCTCATTGAAAAAGTTGTGAGACATCACTCTACTAGTTGAAATTGAAATTGAAATTGAGAAATATGGGCAAATTGCCCTATTATAATGAGAAATGTTTTGAAAATAATTAAAGATAGGTATCCTTTCAACCAAAAAATGTTTTAAAAAAGAAAATAATTAATGATAGGTATCCTTTCAACCAAATAAATGTTTAAAAAGAAAATAACAAATGATAGGTATCCTTTCAACCAAAAGAATGTTTTAAAAAAGAATTAAAAACTATATACCTATTTACAAGACCAACCGTAGGGCCTTCAGAAGGAAAGAGAATAGTTGAGCCATCGCTCATTGAAAAAGTTGTGAGACATCGCTCTACTAGTTGAAATTGAGAAATATGGGTAAATTGCCCTATTATAATGAGAAAAAGTTGTGAGACATCGCTCTACTAGTTGAAATTGAAATTGAAATTGAGAAATATAGGCAAATTGCCCTATTATAATGAGAAAAAGTGAGCCAATCGCTCTAATAATTGTTAAAAATTTGAAAAAGATCATTCCCGTGGCGTAAACTTTTAATACACGATACTATAATTATGGCTGTGCAACACATTTATTGGTAAACAAATAATGCTAAAATTACGGCCATGATGAAAAATAATTATACTCCCCGATTTCACATAAAATTGGTGGTGAAATTTAGAATGGCAATAATAACACCGTGGGGTGGTGTGCCTTTTTAGAAATTTCGAGAGTCTTTTTATAAAACATGCGGCACACAGGGTACCCCCACAACAGGGTAGAGGAGGCAATTGTTGATCTGGTAAGGCATTGCATCTCAAACACTAAAAAAGAAACAAAATTAGGGCTACTAAAAACGTACGCCACGGGATCCATCCAGTAAATCTAGGGCGTAAACTTTTCTTTCAAAGATGAGGGTATACCATCTCATAATGTCGAGCGTAATAATGATCAATGGGTAAAGCGGCACTTGCAAATGTGGTACCGTGTCTAAAGACGATAATACTACCATGGGTAATATAAAATTGATGGTGAATTCTCGAATTACAATAAAAACAACGGGGGAGATCCCCTTTCGTTAATATCTTGTACATATGACTAACGAAACATGCAGGGCACATGGTTTCCCCGCAACAAGGGAGAGGAGGTAGTTGGTCTTGGGGAAGAAAGTTGCATTTCAAGCACTATAAAAATAAAATAAAAAGGAGTCAACACTCAATATGAAAGAAAAGTTTACGCCACGGAAAGCGTCCCCACCCCTCGTCCCACACATCAGAAAAAATAGGATGGTGGGGACACCGCTTGTACAGAATTCCTATGCTACAATGGCGTATACAAATGAGTCTATTGCAATGACATAGGCGACACCAATGGAAATCATACTCGGTCAGAGGCTCAATAAGATGGGCAGCCTCAACGGGAGCCATTCCCTGAAAGTGTTTGTTGTGGGGCAACTCGTAAAAACTGCCATCCCAATAATAAGAGGACTCGAACTCCCACGCCTCGAGACAGGTTATCATGAGTAAGGTGGGGTAAAATAGCTGGTAATGCTTCTCCCGTCGTTTTTCTGCTCGCTTCTGTCCACAGACGTAGGCCCCTATCCTCGCAAGGATATCCAAGGGTAACCCCGTTGGTCTTAATACAATAGCATGGGATATAAAGTGTCTGTCTTGCAAATTTGTGGCGGCAGGTAAATAAGTCTGTTCGGAAAAGAAAAAATTAAAAACCGAATACTGTTTTAGAGACATTAGTTCGCTAGAGGCGCTCTGACGAGAGCGGAGATCCCCCCGGGGGGGACCTCGAAAAAATCTTATAAAAATTAATCAAAACTTTACTCAATGGGGAAATGTTTGCCAATAAAATGAACGGCTCTGTGAAGCAGAAACCGAACGTTAACACTGTTTTAGGGAGGTGGGAGAACATTCACAACTTACTTGTGCCAGGTTCAATTCACGGACGCCGTTGATATTCTAGAAAAACAAAAGAAAAATTAGCAGGGGTGATCCAAGATAAAAAGAAAGTCGCAGGATAGTACCTCTCTTTCTCTAAAGACCCTACGGTCAGCCATAGCGTTGTTGTTGTTTGTCTGGGGAAACAAAAAGGAAAAACCAAAGAAGAAAATATTAGTAAAGCCTCAGGGTGAATCTCCAGAGAGAAATTTGTGTAAAACTCACCTGTTGTTCTTGTCGCTGTGGTTGTTTGTTGTTTGACTGGTGAAATAAAAAGGGAAAAACCAAAGAAGAAAAGATTAGTCAAGTAAAAACCAAAGAAGAAAAGATTAGTCAAGGCTCAGGGTGAATTCCAAGAGAAAATTTTGTGTAAACTTACCGGTTGAGTGGCTGGTTCAACTGTGCCGAAGTTAGTTTTGGGGCTAGTATTTATGGCGCAAAGGATGGGGCTGTGATTGGTGCATTAAGCTCGGCCTACGATTGGTTCGCTAAGCGGAGCGAGCGCTGTGATTGGCGGGGTCATTCGATCCGAAATGGGTTCGAATTCAAGTTCAGTGGATTTTTGGTTTTTGACTCTCAAAATTCACCCCCAAAACAGTCCTGAAATGGTCTAAAATTTTTGCTGGAATTAGCCATCCAGGGTTTCTAATTTTTCCACAATTTTTTTCGTCTTCGGCGACCCGGGAAAGGGTCCCTTTTACTGCCAAAACCTCGTACACGCTGAATCAGGAATCGAGAGCGCGCGCCTTTGCATCGCGCCACTTTCATTCACGAGAATCTAAACTGGGATAAACCGGTTAGACTAGTTTTCCACCAATCAGGAGCCGTGCGTCTTTGCCTTACAAAATCTCATTCACGAGAAGCTCCTAAACTGGGATAAACCGGTTGGACTAGTTTTTGTTTACCTAGCTGGGCGCGTTTGGCGAGGGGCTCTAGCTTGGAGGATCAAAGGAGCTCAGAAAAGGTGTTTAGAAAATGCAAAGTGATTACGGTTCAACGAAGGAAGGAAGAAGGGCTCCCGGGGGTGGGGGTGAGACAATTTTTGAAGAACAAGGGGTAGGGGGAGATGTTTTTCAGAGGCTTCTTAGACCCCAGGGGATCCAGTCGAACCAAAAGCGGATCGAATTCCACCACTCACAAGCCGTGTTCCTTCTAGAGGAACCAATCACCGGCCAAGAAAAAGGCACCAATCAGAGAGCAGAGTAAAAACCATAAAAGCGAGCGATGAATTTTGATTTGGGTTAGTGTGAGCACGATGGACTCTTGGAATTACCTAGATGAAGAAGAAGGCAACCCAGTCACACTTACCCTCGAAGAAGAAAAAGAGGACTATGCCGTAACCCGTCAGGCGCCGACTCATCCCTCCCCGGGGGGAGAGCCAGTGGGAGGACCGATGGGAGATCCGATGGGAGACCCAGGGGGAGACCCAGAGGACGAGCTCACGTACGAAGAAATTAACCCCTACAACGCGGAGGATTTGTACGCCTTCCTGGAGGATGTGGATTTCCCCCCGGGGGTGGCCTCCTCCTCCTCGCAAGAACCGTTTACATTTCCCGAGATGGAGGCTCTAGAGACCGCCACCACCGAGGAGCAAATAGAAAAAGCCGTCGAGGCGCTGAACCTCCCCACCGTGCTTCCGGAAGTGACGGACCAAGACCTGAAAAGTTTATTTCATTCAAACTATTGGCAAAAATTGTCCCTCAACCTCTCGTGGGGAAAATTCAACCCGAAGCCCCCACAGACAGAGAACGAGGACCACGAGGAGGACAACGAGAACGAGGACGATTTCGAGCCGGAGAAATGTCTCCACGACTTGTTTCCCGACGGCAAACGAGTGAGTGAACAACAGGGAGGAGGAGGGAAAAAGAAAAAAACAAACGCCGCCGCCGCCGCTGCCGTGGAGGAAGAGGAGGAGGAAGAAGAGGAGGAGGTCTTTGAACTCCTACAAACCCGATCCAGAGCGTGTAAAAAGTTCAAGACGACCTGCAAGGACTACGAACTAAACATAAGGACGCGATCCCGCGCGACTCTGCCCGAGGTAAGGGTTGACTACACTATTTTGGCATGACGTCACAGCGCGCGGCGAGGTGACGCGTAGCGTTAAATCTCCTGTGGCAAGAAGCAGGGGTTCAAGCGCCAAGCGCACGGGTTCGAGTCCCCGTGAGGAAATCCAATTTTTTTTTCTTTTCTTTTTCTTTTTTCTTTTTCTTCTTGATCTTCTCTAGCCGGACTACACTTTTTTATTTATTATTTTTAATTTTTTAAATTTAATTTTTTGTAATTTAAAAAAAAAAAAAAAAATTTTTTTAAATTTTTAAATTTTAAATTTTTAAAATTTATTTATGTATTATTTATTTTATTTTATTTTATTTATTTTATGTATTATTTTTTATGGACAGGCCCTTCAAGACCTCACGACCGTGTTAGAGAGGGTCCTGGAGACCACCCTAGGGGAGGCCGAACCGCAAGACAGAGTACGCCTGACCCTAGACGCTCCCCATCTGGAGTACCCGTTGTCTTTTCCCTACCTGATGAGATCCACCCTCACTCCCGCCCTGGTCATGGCTAGAATTGGGGAGATCACCCAATCGAATGAAGAATTCCTACTGCGGGGCCGTTTCCACATCCATGTGTTTCACGTGAAAATACCCAGAGCGGGAGGAGCGCGTCCGCCCCGTTGCTGTACGACCGACTTGGAAAAATTTAGAAAAATAAAACGAAGCATCGTGAGGATAAAAAATCTAGATGAACTATGTATGGCCAGAGGATTGGTCACGGCCCTGGCCAAGGAACAGAACGATCCTGATTACGACCATTTAAGTCGAGGGAGAGTCCGACAACGGACTCTAGCCTTGAAGCTCCACCGCCAGGCAGGCGTCCCTATTCGACGCTGTGGGATCCCGGAGCTCAAACTATTCCAAACCTATTTGGCAGACCAAGGGGTGGAAGTGAATCTGGTCTCCCGAGAGCACATGAATAGTATTATCTACTCGGGCCACCTCCCTGAGGCCCGCTACCGCGTGTACCTCTACCAAACTGAGAACAACCACTATGACGTCATCACCAACATGCGGGGTCTCTTGAATGCCAAATACTTCTGCCCCCTCTGCCAGAAGACCTACAGCAACCCTAGACAACACGCTTGTGACACGACCTGTGTCTGTTGTGGGGGCAAGGACTGTTCTCCCCTCGCCCCTGGGGAGAAATTTTCTTGGAGAAAATGTGACCCGTGCCGGCGATGGTTCAAGAGTGGGGCCTGCTTCGACAACCACCGCCGTCCCCTCCCCCACCGGACGGGGCATGGGAGCCTCACCACCAGAACATGGAGCCAGTGCGAACGGTACACGCGTTGTGCCCAATGTGGGGTGATGATAGACCATCTGGCACGGGGCCTGGCCGGAGTCCACGTGTGCGGAGAATACCGTTGCCGGAGTTGCAAAGCTATTGTCCCCCCGGACTACTTGTGCACCATGCAAGTGGCGGACCAGAAACTCTCGCGCCTAGCCCCAGAAGGAGGAGGAGGAGGTGGGGGAGGGGGAGAAGAAGATGAAGAAGATGCCTACGCATCCCTCCTGGCGGAAGAAGAGGAGACAGAGAGAGCCGCCGCGGAAGACGAGGGAGACAAGTTCCGGTACCTGTTCTTTGATTTTGAAGCCATGCCCCTGGAAGCGCAGCACGTGGTCAACTTTGCGGGGGTCTCGAAAGTGTGTGATCTCTGTGTGACGTCAGATTTACCTACCTGCATTCAATGCGGTCCACGCAAAGTAGAGTTCCGAGGCCCCAAGGCTCTCCCCCAATTCTGCGACTGGCTCTTCTCGGGGAATCACGAAAATTACGTATGCCTGGCCCACAACGCCATGGGGTACGACTCGTACCCCATCCTGGAATACCTCTTCAAGAATGCCATAAAACCGAAAGTGCTCTTTCGCGGCGGCAAGGCTATGGTGGTGACCATCCCCGACTACAAGTTGGTTATCAAAGACTCGTTGCTCTTCATCCCGCTGGCCCTCAAACAATTTCCCGTTACGTTTGGGTTCCAAGCCGAAAACCTCAACAAGCTGGATTTTCCCATCTTTTTTAATACGCCAGAACATCAGCAGTACGTGGGCCCACTCCCCGCCCTGCATTATTACGAACCGGATTCGCTGAGCCCGCAAGGCAAAGAAGAACTGGTGGCCTGGCATGCGGCCGAACGGGACAAGGGTACGGTGTTCAATTTCCAGAAAGAGCTGGCCCTCTATTGCCACCGGGATGTGGCCATCTTACAACGGGCCTGTTTGGCATTCCGGACAATAATGATGAAAGCGGCGGGGATAGACCCCTTTACCAGGACCGTGACCCTCGCCGCCATGTGCAACCTAGTATTCCGCAAGAAATTCCTCAGACCGAACACCATTGCGGTCTTGCCACGGCTCGGCTACCGCCCCAAGGACGTCCAGTCGGCGTTGGCGCTCCAATGGTTGGCCCACGTGGAGCGGCGAGACGGAATTCAGATCCAGCACGCGGGCAATTTGGGAGAGAAGCACGTGGGTCCCTACAAACTGGACGGGTACCACGCCGCCACCCACACGGCGTACGAAATAAATGGCTGTTTCAGGCATGGCTGCGACCGTTGCAACCATCAAGACAGAGTGCATCCCCTACTTCACTGTACCATGAAAACGTTGGCCGACCGGACCCGAGACAAAATGTTGTACCTGAATCAGCAAGGGTACCGCGTGGTCCCGATCAGGGAGTGTGAAATTCGTGTGGCCATGGCCTTGGACCCGACCATCGTCGCCCTAGCGCCCGTCCCTCAAGCCCAGCTTCCCCTCGACCCCAAGAAAGCGTTCTTTGGAGGGCGAACCAACGGGATCAAGACTTACTGGGAAGCGAGCGAGGGAGAATGGGGGAGAGAATGGATGGAGGCGCTGGATGTGTGCTCCCTGTACCCCTGGGTGCAAAAAACACAACGGTTTCCGCTGGGCCATCCAGAAATCCTCATCGACAATCTAGACCCTACCCTCCCGTACGAGGGGTTAATTCATCTGAAGATTCTGCCGCCACGCCGCCTGTTTTTCCCAGTCCTCCCGACCCATGAGGGCGACAAACTGATGTTTACCCTCTGTCGGACCTGCGCCGAAGACAAGAACCAGGTCCCCTGCACACACGGCGACGAGGCCCGGGCTTTGACAGGCACTTGGGTGAGCCACGAACTCCATGAAGCCCTGCGCCAAGGGTACCGGGTCCTGGAAGTGTACCGGGTATGGCATTATCCCGAGTCGGAGCAATACGATCCCGCTACCGGGACCCAGGGGTTGTTCACGGGCTACGTGAACACTTTCCTCAAGATGAAACAGGAAGCGAGCGGGTGGCCGCCCGGGTGTCACACCGACGCCGAGAAAGCCTCTTTTATAGACAGTTACCGGAGGGCCACGGGGATTTTACTGGAGTGGGACAAGATTGCGTTCAACGCGGGGATGCGGGCCCTGGCGAAATGGATGCTCAACACGTTGTGGGGCAAGTTCGGTCAGAAGCAGAACCCTCGGAAGTCGGAGTACGTCACCGAGTTGGACCGCTACTTTGAGCTCATGATGAGTGACGAATTTGAAGTGCAGGACATACTGTTTGTGCACGAAGACATGGTGCAGGTCCATTACAACACCACCCCCCATTACGTGGACTCCAATCCCCATACCAACGTCGTGTTTGCCGCCTACACCACAGCCCACGCACGCCTGAAACTCTATTCGTACCTCCACCTCTTGAAGGACCGCATCGTCTACCACGATACGGACAGCATCTACTTCACACAGAAAGTAGGCCAAGTGGCGCCCCCGGTCGGTCGATTTCTAGGCGACATGACCAACGAATTGAAAGAAGGCGAACAGATTGTCCGTTTTGCCTGTACCGGGCCCAAGAGCTACGGGTACGAAACGAGTCAAGGCCGTACCGTCTGCAAAGTGAAAGGAATACGCCTCAATGTGAGAAATCGGGCGATCGTCAACCTCGAGACCATGGTAGCCATGGTGCAAGGCCAAGGGGAACCCACACGGACGGTGGTGACACCGCACGCCATCCACCGCAACACCCAAGACCGGACGTTGCACACCCGCCCAGAGACCAAGACCTTCAAGGTGACCTACGACAAGAGGGTACTCCACGGCTACCAGAGCTACCCTTACGGCTACTAAAGAAAACAAAGAGACTCTAGAAGAAACAAAGTTTTATTGTAATAAATAATTCAGTTCCTTTGAGCTGTGATACTAAAGTCTCAGTCTTTTATTTAGTGGAACTCCATCTTGTAAGGCTTGAGTCTTGGATGCTTGTGCAGAAATCTTTCCCAAATACAAATATGATAGACCAACTCCACATATAATCCATAATAGGTTCCTTTGCAGTCGCTCAGCACATACTGCTTCCTTTCGCCTTCGCTCAGGTATTCTTCCATCCAGTTCCCAAACGTAGAATAGCATAGGTGGCACTCGCCCACAATGACATCGCCGCCGCCCTCAGCTCCATAGAAAGTAATATCTAGACCCATGATGTTCACAGCTTGAAGAGTAACGCGTAATGAGTGAGAATTGTAAAAGTATTTTTTTCTTTAAGTCTTTTTCTTCAGGTGTTTGACGTT
This sequence comes from Actinernus sp. WN-2022, assembly GCA_030867875.1. NCBI lineage: Eukaryota > Metazoa > Cnidaria > Anthozoa > Actiniaria > Actinernidae > Actinernus > Actinernus sp. WN-2022. The sequence goes on along the minus strand of JAOWCC010001679.1, from coordinate 51,309,180 downwards.
CCACCGGCTGATACTTTTGCCTTTGCGCTTGCCCGAAGTGGTCGTCGTTCGGATCGTTGTTTCGGTACGGCCGTCTTTCGATTTTCGGCTCGTGATCTTGCGCACGGTTTGCGTCCCTCCTGACTTCCTCCTTTTCTTCCTCAATCGGGTCGCTTGGGCGACCCGGCGTTGCCAGAGCGCTTGTCCCAATCCCGCGGGTCTCGTTAGGGTTCGTGCCATGGCAACAATGAAGGGGGGTTTAAAAATGACGCCAATTTAAAGGCGGTTTTTCGGCGGAACCTGTGCCAAAAGAGAGTCGGCGGCTACCCCCACGGGGACCCCCACGGGGACCCCCACGGGAGAAAGCTTTGTAGGGGGGCCTGGAGAACGGTGTTTCCTCTCGGCGGGGTGGTGGGAGATCTTTGTAGGGCTGGGGCGGGAGTTCTTCCGGAGTTGCGGCGGTTCGTTTAGGCCGGGGCGTGTACTCTTTCTTCTTGGAGATGAGATCCCGGGGGTGGCGGATGAGATCTTTAGGAATTTTTTCTTCCGCTAGAAATTGCATGAAATCACGGTAGCCGGGCGATGTGCGGGTGGAAGAAGGATGCACGGCTTCTTTAATCAGATCGGCAATTTGACTGCCCGGTAGGGTTTGCCCATAGAGTTTCACTTCCCCTTGCGCATTCCAGGTAATTTTCTGTCCCCCTTTCAACTTCAACAGATTGACCAGCACCGACGCTAAAGGTTTGCTGGAGGGGGGAACTTTTCGCAAAGCGCCCCTTTGGCTCTGGGTTAACACTTTGGCCGCCACGGCCGTGAAGGGACTAGGCTCAAGGGATTCGCGACGCCGGACGTATTTCTGGAGTAAATCTTGAAACTGGTCGGCGCTTGCCGGTTTCTCTGGGTTTTCTAGGACCTGCGCCATGGCCGTTTGGTACTGGCTGAGCACTTTAACCCCTTTGGTCGTGTCCACACGAAGCTGTTGTTCCAACCACCGCATAGACTCTTCCGGTACCAAGACCATGCGCATAGGGTTCTTCCCCTCGGCCTCTTTCATCGCTTTTTTCGTTTGTGTCGCTTCACGGTCCATCGCGTCACGGAAATTCCCACTGGGGCTGCTGGAGGGTGGTGTGGGGCCCGCTTCCTTTTCCCTGTCTGGGATTTCTTCTTAGGCGGTCGCGTCTTATACTTTCTTTGGATTTTCTTCGCTGCCCGCACGGTCCTGCTGACTTTTTTTCCCGGCAGGGTTTGACGCTGCCTTTTTCGCAGGCGGGCTAGAAACAACTGCCACCGGGCCGGGTCTGTACCCTCGGGCACCGGCCAGTTGCGGATTGGTTGGACCATTCAGGACCAAATATAAGGGTGACTCAGTTCTTGGGCGTACTCTTCCGGGGAAGGGTATTTTGTCGTCGGGTAGCCTGGAGCCCTGTACCCTCCGGCTTGCTCCAGAGCTTTCTTGGTTCCGTAAGCCACGCCTCCACTGATAGCGCCAGCGGCCACGGCTTTGCCAGCAAGAACGGCGGCGGCAATGAGGGCGGCGGTCGTGAAAATGAACCCTCCTCGCTGGCCCACGGCCTTTTTAAGCTTGGCTTTCTGCACCGCTGTCGAGGAAGAGAGTAAAATCCTTTTCCTCACGGATGGTGGCAGGGCCTTGTTGGCTATTTTTCGAAGTTTCACCTTGATGGGAGCAAAAATTTTCTTCGCACGGTTACCGATGGGAAAAATTCCACGCAAGGCGTTGTGCACCACTTCGCTGACGGCGTTGATTTGAGTGTGACTCGCGGCCCGGATGAGTTTCTTTTTCTGACCGAGATCCGCTTTCGCAAATTGCTGGATGAACCCTGCGTGACGTTGAAGCAAGGGAGAGGCCATCACCACAACTGAACGGTTTCCCTGAGGGACTTAGGCTATAAAGCTAACCCAATTCGATTTGTCCAGGGACTTCTGGGATCGTAAAGCACGTTGTCTCTGGCCTAGAAAAGGAGGATGGAAGGGGGATTTGTTGGGTCTCTTCCACACGGCCCCCTGAAGCTCTTGGACTCTTTTTACCGTCTCCTTTTTCTTAATACCCCCTCGTTGTTCTCTTAGTTGCAGTTGCTTTCCTACGAGATGCTTTTGTAGTTTTGTGTAGAGCTTGGGGTAGGACAAACCAGGGACCACCACCTTGGGGGTTTGTGCTAGGAGTTTCAACAGGTCCAACGCATTGCCCACCCCCTTGCGATCCTCCTCCAGCACGTAGGCGCGATGCTGTTGTCCCTCCTCGGAGAAAATGTTGGTGCGCAACCGGATTTGGGGCGGGGTCCGGGGGTGGAGGTCGAAGAGGAGGTAGCCAAAAGGGCGCTGGGTCGCGTCTTGGTAGGCCCTCATCACCGCCGGCACTTGCCCGGGAAAGGCTTGCTCGGCCAATTTCCGGACTTGCAACGAATCGCGGGCGTTTTTAAAAGCCACCAGGTAGTGCGCGTTGATGGAAATGGTGCGCGCGTACTTGCCTGGCGGGAAAATGTTCTGGGTCAGGTACAGCACCGTAATGTTGCGGTGGTGCGAGCCTTTGGTGAACAGATCCACCACCCGCTCGTCCTTGGAGCCTTCTTTCATCAAATCGTCCAGGATCAAGAGGCCCGGCTTGCCGCGAAAGGGGGCGTACGGGTCGTCGGGAAGCCCCTCCACAAATTTCACCCCCAATTGTTTTTGCAGGGCAGTGAACCGGGGTTGCCAGGCGCTGCCATAGCAGTACACGATCGTGAGGGGCTGCTGGGTGAAAAGGGATTTCGCGTGGTGCAGAAGTCTTTCGGTGAACACCGTTTTACCCGATTGACTCTGACCCGTGATCAAGATATTGCAGGGCGTTTGGAAACGGACATCCATCGTGCGTCACCCCTTCCCAAGAATAACAAGACAGAGAGGTGGGTTTCCTGGTTTTATTTTATTTTTTCACTTTGTCTCAAACTGATAACACATTGATCGTGAAGAAAACTGTCTTGCCGCTGCTGCCACTGCGCCACACTCCGGCGCTGGTACTGGCGTTGCCAGGTCTGGAGGGCCCGGTCCCTGGTGGACTTGGTCTTCCACTGCTGGAGGTTCTGCAGGACCTCCGCCAGGGACCGACCGTGGGCTCGACGCAGGAGGTAGTACAGGCAATAACTGCCGCATACGCTGGACTTGTTCCCTTGCAACATCACATTGTTTTCCACGTGCTGGGCGTTCCCCTGCCGCACGTACTCTTGCAACCCGTAATAAGAGGCGGGAAAGCCATAACTGTCGAAGAATTCATTCAGGCCTTGGCGCGGAAAATAAAAGGCCAACCAATGGGTGCCTGGTCCGTCGGCGTTGTCGGTATTGAGAATGAACGAGGCGGGGTAGGTCACGCGGCGGGGCCGTCGGTCCATGGGAAACACGCCCCGAAACGAGGCGCGGAGCCACCAATCGTGACGGGCCAAGACCGTCAATTGTGACGTGTAGGTGGTCATCTCGGCTTACAACTTTTTCACTTCTCGGCTGTTGTTGATTTCGTACGCGGCGTCAAACTCGCAGTTCACGTACACCGATAAGGTCTGGGCGACCCCTGCTGCAAACTGAAGGCGGATGCCCACCGTCCCGTACTGTTGTATGTTCATGTGCGCGGCGTTGCCACTGCCGTCTGGGGTGAAGTCAAAACACAAGATGGCGTAGCCCTTGTCCCAATCGGTCCGGGTAATGTCAATCCCATGGTTGGCGTTCATGGCGCCTTGGGCCAGGAACAGGGTATTGTAACCGTCCAGGGTTTGACCCGTCGCCAATTCGACGCGGGAGAAGGGGGTGGGGGTGCCGTCCACCGTCACCGTCGCGCGGGTCATCCCAAACCTTTGGAAATGGAAAGGGTTCTTTTTCAGCGCTCCCAAACTGCTCCCACTCTCCACCAAGGCAATGCGCATGCGTCGGGGGATGCGACCGCCCAGGAAATCCGTTTTCTCAAAGGTGGTGTCGCCCTGGGAAATGGTGAACATCCGTTCTTCTTCGCTGTTGTAAGGGTAGAGGACGGGCTGGGACACGAGTTTCACTTCGACGCTCTTCATGAAGTCCTTGTTGCAGACACTGACACGGCGGAAGAAAGTGACCCGCTTCAGCACGATTTTAGCCCCGGTCACTTCCGCCTCCGCACTGTCCCCCATGAGGGCGAAGGCGTTGCTGGCGGGGGTGAGGCGGAATTCCAGGGGCACTCCGTTGAGGAGCAGTTTGTTGGAGAAGGCTGCGTCAATGTAAAACATCCCGGTCAGTTCCACCACTTTGCTTTCCGCCGTGTATTTCGCCCGCGTAGTCAACCCTACGTTGTCCCCGGCGATGTCGAAAGCATCCATGGCCCCTGCCACGTCTTTGTAGTACAGTCCCGCGGTCAGGTAGGATTTCTTGGCGTCTGGAGTATAGTTGAGGAGGGTGCTGAGGTAGGCTTTGTAGGGGTAGGTTTTGGTGCTCATGGTCATCCATTCCCCGTTCAAGGCCATGTCTACTTGGGACCAGAGGGAATGAAACCAATTGTTGACGGGCCCCAATTTCAAACCGGCGGTCAAATTCCCGCCGTTGGCTTTCACGAGGTTGGTCGTCACCTTGAAGTAACTTCTAGGCAGCACGGTGTAATAGGGACTGGAGGGGAGGTAAAATTCCACGGGTGACCCGGGCAAGAGGGCCGATTTGGGAGCGTGCTCCGACCAATAGCCTCGTTCTTCGACCGCTTGAGCCAATTCCTTGCCGAAAAAATCCAAATGAGTGTTGTAGCCGCCCATCATGTTGGGCAGGGGCGGCTTGCCCATGCCTGCGACCGTCGCCATCAATAATCGTCGTCAAAGATATCTCTCTCCACACGTGCACGCTTGACGGACACCGAAGGAATGAGAGAGGGAGACTGTTTTTGCTTTCTTTTATTCTTGTTGACCGTGGCAGGCTTCTTCGTCTTTTTCCTTTTCGGCGCTATCCCCGCTATCTTTTCCAGGCCTTGGATCAACGTTTTGCTGGTTTTCTTGCCGAGCACACGGGCTGTCCCTTTGCTCGTATCCTTCACGATTTGTTTCACCACCCTCTTGCCAAATTTCTTTTTCAGTTGTGCGAGTATCTTCTGTCCTCCTTTTTTAGCCACCGCCCCCGCGACGGTCCCGGCCAGCGCTTTGCCTGCCATGACGGCCAAGGGGGCTAGCGCCAAGGGTAAGAGTCCACCCTTTTGATTGGTGACCGGTTCGTAACGGCCGAGTTCATTCCAGCGGATAGGGAGGAGTCCGCCCCCGCCTTGCTGGCCGCGGCCTCCCTGGAAGACAGGAATGGAGGAGGGCATGCGTTGAGTGGTGGGGGGTGCAGGTTTTGCACGGAACACAGGTATCGAAGACCCTCCGCCAGCCACTGCCATAGAGCCCGCAGACGATCCATTCATGCTTTCCTTTTCAGAGCGCGCTTCACAAATTCCAACGTCGCCACCACGGTAGCTGTTGAGGCGAATGAGAGGCGTTGGCCGGACTCGTCGGTTATAAGGATTTCCAGCGTGTCAAACACCGTTTTGGCGAGCGGGAAGTAGCGCATGACCGGAAAGTCTCGTTCCACCACCTTGTTGTACGAGACCTGGGCCGACACGACACGCAGCAAGGGTGCTTTCACATCCCCCACGATATGCGGCTCGATCAGATCGCAGTACACGTACAAACTGCGTACGGGTTGGTGTTTAAAATCGCGGTTGAGCAGGTAGGGGGTGGGCGTCCAGAATTTTAGACCGGAATAGTAGGTGGACCAACACTCGGGCTGGTACCCCACCAGGGGTGTGTTGTCGTCCGCCGGATAGTGTTCGGGCTTTCCTTGCCCAAACCCAAACAGATTGGCCAGCCAGGGGCTCATGGCAATTTGGGTCTCCTCCTTGATGAGTTCAAGGGTCAACGTGGCGGTTCCTCTAGTCTGGTACCAAAACCATAACACACCAGAGGGATTCGGAATGGTAGCTTGGACTGCCATGAGGTTCGCGTAGTTCCCGGTCGGTACCACAAAGGATTTTGCGATCTTGCGATGGCCGGTAAACAAGTTAGCGCCTTTGCCCGTACTCGCGTTAGTGATGTAGTACACAGTCCGTTCTCTCTCCAAAACCGAGGCGAGGATCAGGACGGGTTTGATCCACTGCGCCTCCCCTATATTCTTCTTCACGAAACTGGACAACAACGGTGTGCGAGGGCCCGGTTTTTTCAACAGGTGCGCAGGATGTGCGGTGGCCTTTTTGGGATCGTCCTCCAAGCCGACCATGTAGGCCAGTTTAGGGGGGAGGACTAACATGTAGCCGCCCGTAGCGTTTTGAGCCAATTCCAGGATGGTTTTATCCATGGCATTATTGGTAGATTCCACCCGGACGCTAAATGTTTTCATGATCGAATAGTAGCCCCCTTGCAACATCGCCCAGCGCATGGCTGTGACCAGTTCTGTAACCGTTTCGAAAGACTGTGGAGTAAAGGTGATGTTCGGGAGGAGGTCGTAGGAGATTTCTACTTCTGGATCAAGTGTTTCGTGGATCATCGAGAATTGGCGGTCTTGAACTTGGGGGAACAATTCATCCCAGGCGCGTGGAAATTGCAGGTGGCAGAGGGCCATCTCCCACTGCCGGTCCAAGACCAACATCTCCGGGAGCCGGATACGAAAATGAGAGCCCGTGTTGTCGGGAAAGGTAGTTCGGCTGGCCACGCTAGGCAGCGTCATCCAGATGCGGTCGGGGTTCATGCTTTCCGGAAATGGAGGGTCACTTCCACCCTAGAGGTTTGCGGAAATGAAACCAGTTCCCCTTGCTCGTCGGTTATAAGGATTTCGAAATCCTCAAACACCGTCTTGGACAACGGTCTGTAGTACAGGGGGGCAAAGTTGCGTTCGTGGACCTCGCCGTCCCCGGGTCCTGAAAAAAGGACTCTCAACAAGGGGGCTTTCGTATCCCCCACAATACTGGGTTCCACCAAATCACAGTACATGTACAAGGTCGTCTTCTTCTGGGGACTGGGGAAGACCAGAGTCGTGACCGCCATTTCCCAGTCTCGAGACAACGTGTACATTTTATGGAGGTGGATACGGAACCGGGACGGGGTATTGACGTAGGTGGAGACGTAAGACTTCACCCCGTGGGTTAAGGTAATGTAAAATTCCTCCTCCTCCATCCTCTCTTTCTCCACAATGACCCCGCCCGTCGGAACAACCAACTCTTTTATTTCTTTTTTCACCCGTACGTTTGGGTCTGGAGCTGAGTGACCGGGACCCAGCTGTTAAATTTAGTGGGGTACCCTTCCCATTTCACCAAGACTTCTTCCTGGTTCTTCTTCTTGCCGGGGCGGCGCTGCAACACCTTTTCGATGATAAAAAGACTTTCTTTTTCCACGGCCACCGGTGTCATCTCGCTTTCGTAAAACGTTCCCCGCAACGCCTCCCCGCTCAAGTCCTCCAACCGGTAGACGGGAGGGGTGCGGTAGTCCAGCCGTTTTGTCACCGTGAACACTTCCTCCGACCAGTTGGCCAGATAGCTTTTTTCAAAATGACCTTTGGTCTTGCTAATCCGCACCGTGTCGCCGGGACGGTACAACGGTTTCTTCCTCTTTAACGGCGGCTGCTTTTCCCGGTACAAGATGGCCCGCACCTCGTGGTCGTTGAAGGGCGTGACGGTGATGGGGGCGCGTCGAATGCTGCTGTGGACGGCTCGGTTGTACCCGAGCACCAATTGGGGAAGGACTTTCAAATACTCTTTCTTCCCGGTGGCCGTGAAATATTTGTACATGCGTCCCTTGAGCGTCCGGTTGAACCGCTCGGCAATCTGGGCTTTGGTCTCGTTGTACGTCACGAAAAAGGCCACGTCATTCTTTTTTAAAAAGGCCTGGAACTTGCGGTTGGTAAATTCTGTCCCGGCATCGGTCTGCAACCGCAACGGTTTCCGTTCGCGGAACACTTGGGTAAAGGCGCGCACCAATTCCTCCCCCGTCTTGTTCTTCAGGGGGACCGCCCACGCGTACTTGGACAACACATCGATGATGGTCAAAATGTGTTTGTATCCCTTGTTGAAGGCGCTCGTGGCTTGCATGTCCACCAGATCCGCCTGCCACTGCTCGTCCAGGGCCAGCACGCGCCCTCGCAGAATTTTTTTTCGAAAAGGGCGGTGCAACGTAAAGGTCAATTGTTTTTTCAGCCACGCTAAAGTGGTGGTGAGCGTCACCCCCACTTCGCTAGCCGCTTTCACCAGACGGGCAGCACCCCCAAAGGCAGCAGGGCTGCTGGGGTCGTAATACAATGCCTCGAGCAGCGCGGAAGGATTCTTTTTCTTCGCCTTCTTGCGCCCCATAATCCTCAAAATGAGAGCCCTGGATAATCACTTTTCCTCCGCAACACGCCAAGAGACAACGGACACGTTTCAAAATACCATGGCACTTGAGGGACGGACCTCCTCCTCCACCGCAAGGCATTCTGTACTCTCCCCGAGTCTAGCGCGCGACACCTCCCTTATACTTTTTCCCCCTAGAAAAGAGACAACAGACACCCCACGTTGTTCCTCTTGAAAGTTTTATTGTTTTTTTTCTAGCTTCGGATATTCTTTCTCATTCTCTACAGTTGGCCTTGTAAATAGGTATATAGTTTTTAATTCTTTTTCTGTTTTTGGTTGAAAGGACACCTAGAATTACATAGGGGGTGCTTCCGACCCCCAGGGTAAAAAATCCCGGGGGTCCGGTTTGTCCCCAAAATCTAGGTCTTCTTGGTTCCGCGTGGGACTGATTCCGGGATGTCCCTAGGGGGGTGGTCGGGGGTCCCTATTGGGATATATTCCAGCGTAGGCTTGTTTCTCGTACTTTTGCAGATATTGCTTGTGGTTCAAACCTTCCTGCATAGCCTTGAAATCCATTTTACATAACCTATCATAGTACTTTTCTGTGGTTGGACTTCTTTCCTTCTCCAGCTTTGCAGCCAACTTATCCATATCCATGAAGTACTCGTCACTTTTCAGACCATCGTCAAAGTGGATATCCGCTGCCCATCTCAGTGCTTGTTCTTCCATTGGAAAGTATCGTCCCAGCTAATCCTTGGACGGCTTTGGCGTAACACCTACAAAAGCACGTAGGGGGTTCACACTAAATTTACAGAGGAGGGTTCACTTTCTTATACGCCCCGGGCTACTCCGCCGACCAATCCCCGGCCTGGGTTTGGGTCTCGCCCGACGCCCCGCCGAGCCCCCCTTCCCGAACGCCCGACACGGCCCGACCACTCCCAGGCCTGGCTTGGGCCGCCAAACACCTCTTCGCCCCTGGCGGCAGCTCCACTTCCGGTCCAGCCTCACTTGGGGGCCCTCCCGCTGTGACATTTGGCGGCACCACGTGCTGTGACGTCATTCTAAGCCTAAACTTCCGGTCAATCCCAAGCCTGGCTTTGGCCGCCAAACAGGCGGCGCCACGTGCTGGGACATTTGGCGGCACCACGTGCGTAATGGCGTCGTTTTAAGCCCCGCCCCCTCTCTCGGCCAATCAGGAGGCAGGGAACTGACGCCCAGTGAGCTTATAAACTACTTACGTGGTTAGCTAAGTGAAACAAAGTACTAGCTAGGGCCACTAAGCGACCTGCTTTAAGAGACAACAAGCCAGCCACAGCACTGATCTCGTTGCGGACTAGGTGGTCTTCTTGTAGGTCCTTGAGAAGTGCTTGTTTTTTTTATTTTTTATTTTATTTTTTTATTTAAACATATATATTCTTTGTGTTTGCTCCAGGAGCAGGAGCTCATCTAGGGAGCTTACACAACATTTATTTACAAATTATTACTGGAAACGAAAGGAGGAACTAAGCTACATACATACATGATCATTACAAGACTTAAATTGAAACAACACGAACATATTAATAGGCTAGAAAATGACAATACAGAAGGCGAGTTGCAAGGACAAATCAGAAAAAAACGATTTGACTCCATTAGAAAGATTTGGACTTCCTTAAAAATACATTCGTTTTGTGTTAGTGATAGGCTGGAGTCTCCAAACAGTAAAGTTCTTAACTTAAATTTGTCCGTGTAAGTTTGCCAATTACTAATAGTAAGGAGTTTGGATCGTTGGGCAGCATACATGGGACAGTAAAAGAAAAAATGCATTGATGTTTCATTGGGAAATCCACAAAAACAACATGGAGAGGAGATGCAGTTTCTTATAAATAAGTCAAAATTCAATTGCGAGTTTTCCATTCTTAGACGGGTATGCACAATTGAGGCAAATCTAGAAACAGAAACGTTATACAATGTATTATACTGCAAACATTCAAATGTAGATTTCACAGCAAATTTAAAAGAGGCTAAGGTTGATATGTTACGTATTTTTAAATCTAAGCTGTTCCAAAGCTTAATGGCAGAAGGGAAGAAAGAACGTTTATGTCTCTCAGTTCGACTAGTTGGCAGAGTATAATTGTCACCGTATCTAAGCGAAAGTCTCGTTCGTTCACTAACTTTTAAAGGGAGTAACTTATACAAACAGTCAGGTGTGAGATGGTTAACTATCTTATAGAGTAGAACTAATTTATGCATCTGTCTCCTTGTTTTTAAGTGCTTGTTGATCATCTTGTGCTCCGTTTACTAGACACCCTGTTATTTTCTGAGCTAGAACGGCCTGATACCTTCTATGTAACCGCTCTACGTCTTTCTCAGGTAGTCTAGAAACGTCTCCTAGAGAGAAATTTTCCCCTAGATATTCCTTTGTGGTACCTGTTGCTCTGATCCTGTGTGGAGTCTCCAGACATACGGTATTTTGCGAAGGGTAGTATCTTCGGGACAGCCAGTGCTGTACTACTTGGGAGAAGAGGCACCTAAGCGTGAGTTTGTGCGTGAAGAGCTACAAGTGGTGCCTAGGGATACAGAACTGCCACCGAAAGGGATCCTAGTCGTACCCAGCCGCTAGCCCATGTTTCTTATAGATGGGCTCGAAGTGGGAATGGTAAGCAAGCAACTCGTCGGTAAAGCATACAATCGCTCTTTTGTGAATACCACATCGTTCGACGGCGTCATTGAGAGTGATTCGTGCTCCTGCACGACGTAGCACCTCGTAACTTGCTCCCACGACTTTGCTGCGTAGTACGGAGCGAGTACCGATATGGTCGTTGATTGCTGTACTAAAAACCTCGTAGAATATTTTTTGAAGCAAAGTGGTAGTGTGACTTTTGTGTAGCAATCTGGCTGGTACTGAGGTGAGGTCGAGTTTAGCAAAAGTTGTTGCGGTATGAGGAGCTATTCGATCGGCATTCAAGTCGATGTCGATTTTATCGTCAGCATGTAGCGAGTGCAGAAAGTCCTCGCTGCGAGCAATATCCGGGATGTTGAGTTGCATGAAACGAGCAACCTCGCTCTTGGAGCGAATGAACTTGAGTCGTATACATGCGTGGTAAAGTAGCGCAGCCAAAATAGTCTGCTTCATGCGACTACGCTTATAGCAAACTTTCTGCACTTGGTTGTATACTTCAGCCACGACCTCCAATACGTTTGTGGGAAATGATAGGTCGTACTTTTGCCTATAAGCGGTGTTGTATGCCAGTAGTTCCTGCATGATTGTGCGTCGTTGCGATTCCTGGTCGTTGACCACTGTGCTTGTACGATCTAGATCACGTTGATACCAAGAGCTATTTGGACCTACGATACGCAACCGTGGGGCGGCACAGACTACTTCGCGCATACAGGCACTCAATTCAATCTCTAGAGGGCCCTCGGAAACACGACTACAGGTCGAACATATGAACTCCATTCCTCGCACTTTCGATGGACAGAGACATTCGGGGCACATTTCACAAGGATTGCGATCTAGTTGTGGATGTATGGGAAGGTCAAACACGAAACCACTAGGCATCTTAAGGTCGCCAAGCAGGCCATAAGGATCATCTATGGGTTGAAGTTCCATATATGTATGTCGATTAGACGTATCTAATATACCCCGCCGTTAGACTGTATTCGATAGGCTCTGTGTGGATGCCGTTGCGCTATGCGCTGCATCTAACGAAGTTATTCGAGCGTGCTCTATGGCGTACTCTATGGGCCAGGTGTGGATGCCATCTGACAGAACCCGTCTTTTGTCGTAGTAAGCTGAAAGCCCAAGTTTCTGCTGTTCGTAGGTTGCTATACCTTCTGGCAGCAAGCGGAAGCCACGGTTCGTTGCTAGGTCGATGCTACCTTGTAGTGCTGCTTTGAAACGATCCCACGAAACATCATTGTGCTGCTTCGACATACCTTTGGTGGAATATTTCCGACTGCCACCTACATCGACATAGTAGGCCTTGGAGCAGAGGGCAATGGCGCGCTGTCCTTCGAACTCTAGTTTGAAGAGCCCTGGTGTGCGACTGCTCCACTTGTCCCAAGCTAACCAATCCTTTCGGCAGGCCGCGAAATCCTCGCGCAGTTCTGGTCGTACCACTTCGTCGATGCTGTTGCCTGAGATGGCGATGTACGCGCTGTCCGTATCCATCTGTATGTATTCAAAATCCTGTCGGGAAATGTACTTGTCTAGGAAGTCGTAGTAGAACTAAAGCATACGAAGCTTGGCAAGCTGGTACACAGCGATACCTACTTGGAACGGACGTTTTATCCGGATCTGGTTTTTTCGACTCTCGAGCTCATACGCATCACCGATCTCCTCCAGGTCTGCAAACCAGACACTGCGCAGGGCTTTGTCCACAACTCGCTCGTCTTTGGTGTAGGTGACAATGGTCTGGCGCTCCAGAGCCTCGATGAGTTTTCCGTAGGCGCTGTTGCCGAATAGCTTGAACACATCCGCTAGCAAGGCTTTGCTTCTGTCCACATCTCCTGTCCTTCGTGCTTCAGTGACTTGATCCACAAACCACTCGAAAACTTTTTTCGGTTCATAGTCTATTGTGCGATAGACAGCAGTCATCACCGCTCCATGATCTAGATACCAAAGTAGAAGAGGAGCATAGAGTAGAATCCGTTTCCCAGAGAGACTTCCAACTAGCTTCTTTTCATCGCCGCGCTTTCTACCCGTCATCACAAGATAGTCTAGCATGTCTGGAGAGATTGCTTCCTTGGGGATTTTCTTGTTGTAGAAGAAGGGCGGCATCTCCTCAAATTTCTTCCACAATGCTTTGGGTATCTCGATGTAGACCTCTGCATATCCGAACCATTGCGTAGACATTGGGCGAGTCCTTCGGCTTCTGGCCCAGGCTCTGCATAGTGCACAACTGTTTCCTTGCCACAGGGCATTTCGCGGGCCATAGTAGAAAGGTATAGCGCATTGGCATCGTAGGGTTAGGGCTGTGGTAGCTGATGGCTGCGGATCTTGGACACTCCTGCTTCGTGGTATCGAGTGAACACTATGCTTGGACCTCCCACGACGGCACTCTTCAGCATGTGATAGGCCTCCTCTTTTGGGGCATACAACTCGGCTCCACGCTCTACACTACCTTGAAGAAGAAACTGTAGTGAAACTCCGGGAATGGACACAGCATCCTTCAAAATGTCTACTCCTTTTTCGTGGTAGAAGCCACGCATCTTTTCTAGAGCTGTAAGGAAAGGAGCCACATCCAAATTGTTGTAGTACTGCAGCCAGTCTCGAAAGTAGACCATACCTTTTTCCTGGAAGACGTGCTGGCAATCTTGGAACTCTGGTAGGGTCAACAGATATCCGCCTTTCAATTTCGACTGCCACTCTGGATAGTCCGGCAGGCCGGTATGGTCTAGCTTGTCCGGAGAATCAAACCAATCGTAGCGGAAGAAGCTTTTCTGCAACTCACATCCATAGGCGGCAACCCAACGCGCGTAGGAAGTGCCGGGACCAAGATAGTTCATCACGTCGAGGAATCGGAATTCTGAGGTCAAGAGAAACATAGTGGTGTTGGCCTTCTTTGCCACTTTGATCTTCTGACATGTGTCAGCAATAGTTTCGATGAAGTGGTTTCGGATCAAATTGAGATCGTACTTCCCCGAGTTAAACCCTAGCACAGGAATCTGGTTGGCCCATTCATCGATTCGGCTCTTTTGTTCCTTCGATAGCGGATCAAAAGCAAAAGCGGCGGCCCTAGGGCAGAACTGTTCGACAACAACTTCTCGGATTGCCTTTGCCCTCTTCTGGAGTTCTTCTACGAAGGCAGCTACGAGAGCCTTTGGTACACGATCGCAGATGTGGACTGGGGTACGATTGTATGTGTCAGCTATGGAGACAGATATGGGAACATGAATATTGTTGATGGTCAAATGATCTGTTGGTTGTCTTCCCTGCGTACTATCGAGGTACGCTTCGAAATCATAGACTATAGCATGTGGATAGGCGGTTTGAGTTGGTGTTGGTACGGGTTCATTGGTCCGCTTTGAAGAACAGCCCCAGGCCTCGACCACGATATAGCCTGCCTTGCGTAGACTTTCTGATCTTTCGCAGGTTTTGCGATACAGGTCTCTACCCTGGGGGGAACATTTTGGACAGCCGTGGTAGTAACACCCGTAGAATTGGAAGATGGTTTTAGAAAGGGGTTCGTAGCCATCCACAGGGGCTCCTTCTATCCAACGCTCTCCACCGTGCCCACAAGCTGCGTGATGGATATGCTGCTGGAGTGCTTCCGATTCTCGTTTCAACCATCGTAGAGCTGATTTGCTAGCGGGGCTTTCTGGCCAGAAGGCTTTTTCATAGGCGGACTGGGGAGCTTTGATTGCTTCTCCTCGTCAGACGATCTTCGTTTCGCCGCGACTACAACGATCTGCATGGCGTTGGAGGTGGCAAGCCTGCGTGAACCGTTGCTTACAGTCATTACAGATGTAGACATGTCCGAGCTTGCTAGTGTTCTTGATATAGAAGGCGTGCCCGTCGTACACCCCTATTATCATTATATGATTGTAGTGTGGCGCATGCCGTGTCAGATGCCAAGCGCCATCCTCCGTAGGTTCGAACACCCGAATGCCTATCCCAAAGTGTAACTCAATCTTCTCCAGCTGGTCGAGAGAAGTCTTGGGGACATCTGGTGGTATCGGACCGTAGAAGTTCTGAGCGAGTATTCTAGCTGCAATGGTACACTTGTCTGCACGTGCTCCTTTGTAAACAGCAAGGCAGCGCCACATACATAGATGATCCCTGTATTGATCGAGGGCGAACATCCCCTTCTTCTGTCGAAGCCAATTGGGAAGTGAGCCTGTCCCCAGCAGTGGCTGCCGATCAAGCACGACTTTGACATCCACATGGATCCAGCGAACGAATGCCCATTGGGTATTGGGGCGATCAATGTTGTCGGGATTCAACCGAGCTAGCTCCCTGTCAGCAATCCACTCCTCTGCGTCGCCTAGAATATTCACCCATGGAGAGCCGGGGACAGTCTTGGAGAAGAGCATCACACGCCCGTCGTTGACATTGCGAATGCGATAGGTGTAGCCGTAGCGTAGGTAGAAGCTGGTGGATACCTTTGCAGCCAACTTTTCCATGATCCTAGGAGTCAAATTGCCTGCCACACCTTGGAAGAAGCGCCACTGGATGGTACGACGGCCTACCTCCACTCCCTAGAGCATTCCATCTCTCTCATCTAGAATAGCAACTGCCTCCCGAACTAGACTCCGTGGCAGTGGCTCACTACGAGAATTTTTCTGGACCCGCTGGTTGGCTCGTTTCGCATATTGCCTCCGAGATAGAGGATTAGCTCGAGCCCATTCCGCAGCACCGTTTGCCCGTAGGCTAGCTGTTACCTCCTCCCCCATCTGTTCGGCTTCGCGTGCGCGTTGGGCCCGCTTGTGTGGATTTTCGAGGTCGCCGCGGAGAGCAGGGTATCTGCCAGTTTGTTTGGCTCTTTCCATTCTCTTCTGCCATTCTAGGGCACGAGCCGTAGCTATTGCCTGGGAGAGACTTGCTTTGTGGAGCTTTCCAAAACCCGGAATACCAAACTGCTTTGCTTACCTACGCAATTCTGCTTTGGTTGGCATTTTCTTTGGATATCTATACGAAGCCCTTCTCTAATTGAAGCGTAGAGTCGTTATTTCGGGTAGGAACCTAGTAGTATAGTCGGATTGAAATGATACCGCCTTCCGCAAATCCACGCAAACCGTTTGATGGTCCCCGACCCCGAGATCTTTTTTTGGACTTTGTTGAAATTTTGACCACAGTATGTGTGTTTATTGTACCAAATAACAACATCTATGGTATTCCAGAGATAAAAAGTTGGGATTTGGTACAATAAACACACATTGTGGTCAAATTTCAACAGGGTCCAAAAAGAGATGGAGGGGGAGGGGGCCATCAAACGGTTCGAGTGGATTTGTGGAAGGCGGTATCATTTTAATCCCGACTATACTTCTCAACGCAGTCTACCTGGTATGGTCAGAAACGGATCAATCAACTTCAGGTTCCTATACCGCATGAGGCTGCAAAATTTTCTGGCATAATGCTATACTGACTATTGTACTATAAATACATATCGCTCATCATGTATCTGTTGTTTCACATCCTCTCATTACCAGGCTTCTCAAGGGAGTCAGTACAACCCTAGGACACCAGTCTCTGTTGTCTTCGACATGGGATGTGTGTCATGTCAATAGTCGCCAATTATGTCAAGATATTGTTCCCTTTGGAACAACTTGATTTAAAAATCCTAACACTAAAGACAGTAATGCTTGGTGCATTAACATCTGCTCAAAGAGAGCATTATATTTATGTCCTAGATTACAGTACTAGAATATCTTCGTCGTACGACAGATCTGAGATCAAGTCCAGGTTAATTTGTTTGTATCAAAGTATCAGTTCAATCATATCCTTTGTTCGCCACATAAGCCAGTGTCTATTCTCACCATATGTAGCGAGATGGATTGAATCAGTATTACTGCCGAAGGCGTAAATTATAAATGCATCGATATTAAGGCTCATAGCTAGCCTTCGAGGAGCATCTGTCATAATGATAGATACATATGTATGTCAGGATGTCCCGACAAATGGACACACCTTTAGTAAATATTATCTCAGGTTTCCTGTAGAAGATGTCTCTGCACATGCAGGTTTATAACAATTCAGCTTGTGTTGTGAAGATGTTGCATACTGGCTTCGGTACTGTAAAATCGCATAATTATCCCATAATATGGAGCATATCGAAAGAGAAATTAAAATTAGACGAAAGGTAACCTACCTTGAAGTATAATTGTAGTTCTCTGAAGATATGTGGAGCATTATGGGATAATGTACCCTCCCTATACTAAAATGATTATCCCACCTCTCATCCACATGAGACCTTCGCCAGCTTATTAGTTGCACTCCAGAAAGAACTGATTATTATTCATTGCGCCTTGGGTTTTATATGGTTCTCATTTGCATTTGAAAGCTTTAAACACGTGACACTGACCAGTAAGTTAATTAGGAAGTATGCATAATTATCCACATATCCACATGTTCCACATATCTTCAGAGAACTACAATTATACTTCAAGGTAGGTTACCTTTCGTCTAATTTTAATTCCTATTTGCACAATAAGCCTGTAATATACATGTCCGGCTCAGCATTATTGCAGTCATAACTATTGTCAGTAACATTATGAAGATTGACTTAATAAAGTGGTGCGTTGTGTTAGTCGCTTGCGTTACAACCTATACCTACCTTATAACAATACAACTACGTTGTGCTGGTAATGATTCATTAAGGAACGAGAGAAGGAAAATATTTTTCATTCGGATGAGTTGGCGAAGTAGAATGAAAGAGTATAAACCACATGATATGACATCCGCGCTTGTGAGAATGGCGTTATCTGCATAACAATGTAGCAACTGCATACGCATTCTTTACTTTATAGATGGTTGCAGTCAATTCCCAGAGATTCAAATGACAAAGGGCATGGCGACCATGTTGGTGTACCTAACAATAGAAGCAACACCAACTTGACCGCCGTGATGTCATGTGCAACCCATCTATACCGTTTGGTAACGATAACGCCCCCAATGGGCGTATCAGATCTTGTGAACCAGCACAATACACACTCATTACTTGTCAGACCAGCGGAAAATACATGTTTGCGCTCAAATGTTTGTTATGGTACGTAAATCTATTGCTGTGTTTGTTTCCTGTACACAAGGTATCAGTTATGGACCGATTTTCTTGTCCATAAAACTCATTTGAATTTCCCACGTGCGATTAAATACAGGAATGCTCCGACCTCTCCCAATATAAACTAACTAAAACCTTACCCTGAACCATAAAAGAACCCTAACCGGTCAGTAAACGAGTTTCCAGGTAAACGACGAGGTTTTAGGGCTAATTTGTGGCTAGGGTTCACAGGTAAAGGAGTTCTCAAAAAAAATGAGAAGAAAAAAAGCTCTTCTGCTCATAAAGCAAGCGTCGCAACCACTGCGCTATACAACCATCGTCGCTCAAGCTCCGTCAAATTTTAAATTTTATAGCCATGTAAATTAGTTTCCAGTCGTCTAGCGGCCACTGCTAATCTATTGTATTCTTGGCCAATCAGAGGTCGGAGCAGGTCGGAGCATTCCTGTATTTAGTCGCTTCTGATTCTGAATTACCACGACGTGCCGCCATGTTGGATCTTTATATTTTGTTAAGCTATCAGATCATCAAAACTTGAAAATGCCAGCAAATCTTCAAGTTTTCAAAGCTGCCTACCGTAGCTGTGATCATATCTGTTTTACAGCGATTATCAAATATATTTAATCGAAAGAGTATTTTAAAGGATTATTCAAATTTGATATATGATATTAGTTTTTTGAGTTAAACTGGAAACAGGTGTTTTAGCTTCGTATTTTTAATTTTCGCTTCTGTTCAATGGAGAAATCAATAAACCCAATTAAGTATTATTTCTGCAAATTAAAGAAAAACAACAATACTTATTGCATTTTCAAATTGTAGAATGTTTTCTATAAATAAGACACTGTTGATGTCGTGAGGCAAAATTTCCCTTTTAATAATGCATACTCTATGTAAATTAGCATTTTTTCTATGTAAATTAGCTTTAAAGTAAACATTAATTAACTGCTTTCATGATTATCTGACCTTTGCTCGATCGTCTGCAAAGAAGTTGGAAGGGTTGCAGGTAAACAGTGTCCACTCCGAAATACTGCGCCCGGAAGAAGTTTAACAAGCTGAAGAATGCCAACATGAATTCAACTACGTATACATCACTTTCCGGGCTTTGCAGGGCCATCTGCTTAGCAAGTGGGATTCTTTCCCTGGTTTTATCACTTACAAGTAATGTTGTTAATGGACTAAGTCTCGTTGTACTCTATAGAAACCCGTTCAAGTTATTTCGGAAGCCATTTTCTGTTTTAATCGCAGGACTGGTCCTCACGGACTTCTTGAAAGGTACAACTACAGATTCCGTATCGACGTGGGTGTGGCTTGGAGCGACTGTCACGAAGTTTAGGCAAACAAACTAGCACTTTAGGGCGTGTCGCGGCAGGGATTAGGGACTATTTTACGGATCTTTTCAGAGTTCGTAGCGAGCAAACCACGGAAACCAGATGCGGCGATTTACGGTGATTTATTGCTAGACTTTCTGATCGAGTATCGAGTGATCGTAAACTGAAATAAACACAATAACGAATCTCTAAATAACTATACATACAATAGAGCAACCAGCAATCACATGCGTAAAACTACTGTTTGGCTAATAATAATAGTACATGACATTTGATAGAATATATAACGCTAAATACAATCCATGAACCGTAATCAATAATCGTAGCTAACTCACGTTGATAATCCTTTAGATAATGTACTTTAGCTTAAATGGTCGCTAACTTTGCGTAACATTCGTGAATCCAAGAGTTAGTTTTGGACACATAAATGATATTAAAAAACTCGTCGACTAGCGTACGATGTACAACAATAATTATATGTGCTTAAGCCTATTGTAAAAAGAGTACTTATAAATCGATCCCGCTTGCCAGAGGTTACGTTCTTGCACAAACTTTTAACAATCAAATGGTACTCCGATAACCCAACTAAACAACTGGCTAAAAGGACGCTAAACTCGTGCCTTTATACGCGCGTCGTGACGCTGAAAGGTCCGATTACAAAAAAACAAATAAACAAACCTAATCAAATTAGGGGCCTTGAACTAGAGTCCTTTACAGTGGGTAATGTTTGAATGCTCATTTGGAAAGGAATCCTCTCTTGAAGATGGCTTTAACTTCTACACAGTTATAGACTATTTCTTAGATAATTCGGCTACTCTTATTGTTGTGCTCTTCGCTGGGGAGAGATCATTGGCGTTAGCTTTTCCATATTTTTATCGCAACTCAGTTACCCCCAGAAAAGTTCTTTTTGCGATAATTTTAACCTGGTTGTATAGCCTTACGTTTAACCTCGTTCAACTTACTGGAATAGACGAGGTAACATATGACTTACTAGATGTTTATTTACATATAATAGTTCTTCTAATCCTCCTGTGTATGTTCCATTCAGCAATTTATTGGATTCTAAGGCGCCGTCGAAAAGTTGCCACTTTGACATACGCAAATAAGAATCAACCTGTTCCAATATGGCTACAAAAGAACTTGCAGCTCGAGAGAAGCTTCCAGAAAATTGCATTTCTCATAATGATTTTACTAATTGTCTCTCAGCTACCTTATCTCACAACAATTCTAACTGATTCTAACTGCGAGAACTGCGACATCGAAGACTGGTACTTCATTTTGAGTACATTTTCGGATAATCTGCTGGCAGTTACTTCGGCGATGTATCCTTTCTTATTTTGCTGGCGTTTGCGAGAATACAGGCGCTCACTGAAAGTTTTACTCGGCTGTGGACGGCTTTCTGAAATAACGTTGGACCAAAGCTTATCCTTAGAAGGAACATACAGACAAAGTGAGCCGACTAATGGATTAAAGTTAAAACAAGCAGTCGATAAAAGAAGCGCTAGCGGGGTTTCAAAGTCCGCGCAATTAGTCCCAATTGCGAGGACTTTGAAACCCCGTCCAGTCCGAATTGGAGGCCTTGAAACGACTTCAAAAACCTACTAATAATTTAATGCTTGTTTCGTTGTTGTGGGATAAAAAAAACAAATGTTTTTAAAACTTCATGCATTTAGAGTTTCGATGTTTCAGGCTTGTAGGTTTTACTTGCGTATTTACATATAGTTGCTTTGTTTGACTTAGTAATCAAACGTCCATTGTTAATAAAAAGACGGAATGTTAACAATTATGCGCTGTTCTAGTGGGAGTTGGCGTGAAATTTGATGAGAACATAATTTGGTACTGTAGTTGTCGTTACGGGCTTGCGCAGTGTCAGGGCAGTGTGTAAATAACTGGTCCCACATTGGAGGGACGGTCTGTATGCATCAAGACAGGTATTGTATGCTTGACATTCTTTATCATTTGGGGTTGAAATTCTTTTCTGAGTCCAAGGACTTTGAACTATGAATATTCAAAGCCTTGGACTTTGAAAAGGATTTCAAAGTACCGTAAAGAGTACTTTGACGGGGTTTCAAAGTGCTACACGTGGTACAAATCGAGACCTCTGGTTGGCTAATTACTTCATGAATTATTAAGTAGTTTTTGAACTATCAAAGTGTACGGAGATCGGTTCTCATGTTTTTTTTATTATCATTTTTATCATTTAAGTTACAGTCCGCGCAAGAGATAGGCACAATTCTATTGTTCAGATGCAATTTGCTTTCCCCACTTTAGTATTTTCTGATTTTCATACTGACAACTCATCAACCCTTAAATGATAAAATTCTGAAATTGAAACCACTAAAAATGCATTTTAAAGGTATGTTTCTTTTGTGTGAAAACATTTCATCCAATCAGAAGAGTCCAAAACAATAACCAAGAAAACATCAAATTTAAAAATGTTCCCCATATTGAAAGTTCGTCATATTAAAAGTTATGAGTGTTTTCACTAGATGCAATTCAAATATGTTTACAAAATGAGAAAAAAAAATACCCTTCTTCAATTTTAGATCGATTTTAATGTCTAAGCCAATGAGGTGGAAGATTGAAACAATACCACAATTAGCACCTTTTTACATTCCATGCATAAGATATGCCTACCTCTTGCGCGGACCATTACTTAACACTAATACATTGATAACAGGGAATGAAACATCACTTACAAAACTCTTCAAACATACAAAAACAAAACAAAACTACACTAGATCCACTTGTGTCTTGATCCATTTACTTAAAGTGCATGTAAGCCCTAGCCAGTTATCTTTGATATCGATTGTACATGAAGTGAATAGTCCAACGGTAGAATATTACTTGATTTGTGTGTTGCGTCTACGAGATATGAAGGTTTATATTTCCAATATGCTAATGATATGATGTCATCACTGACATCACTTATTATACAAAAGCATGCTGGTAGATACAAATTACCTATTTTAAAATTCTAAGTTATATTTGAAGCTTATCAAAGTGATTTTACCAAAAAAAAATCTAAATTAGAAAATACATGTAGCTTAATTCACAAGCACAAAGAAATTCAGCAAATGTCGGTGATGACATCAACATTAGCATATTGGAAATATAAACTTTATATCTCGTAGACGCAACACCCAAATCAAGAAATATTCTACCGTTGGACTATCCACTTCATGTAAAAACGATATCAAAGGTAAGTGGCTAGGGCTCACATGCACTTTAATGTTTCCCATTTTGTCCAGAATATTTTTACATCTTGTTTATACATTGCACTCTCATTTTCAAACTTAGCTTTTTCACTTAAGAGGATAAGGAAGCCTTCGAAAGAAAAATGTGCTTTTCAAAAAAACAGTATGCATGTAATATTTAGCTATGATTAGGATATGGTTAAAGAGCTTGTTATTAAGCTGTGCTTAATGTTATTCTGTCTGAAGTTTGTTTATACCACCAATTTAAAAGGCTATCCCAGAAACAGATAGCTTGATCACATTTAACGAGAAAATGTTTTATCGTGTGTTCCTCTTTTTATTTTAGCTTTGAAGAGGAGAGGTTAATCTTGTATTGAAACATAGTGAGTTTAATCTCTTTCGTGACAGTAAAAGGAAGTGTGTAGATTTGTTTGAGATTTTCCTCTCAGACACCACGATCTCTAATTGTTGATTCGGCTGTCGAGACTACGAATTGGAGCTCTACAAGGGCTCTTCGTACCGTTTTCGCCATTATTTTTTGTGCGCTAGTAAACCATTTTGGTGCTATCTTCTCACTTGGTCCGTGCATTTAGTTTTTAAACGCTTGTATTGCGCTTATCAATCCAATAAACTGTAGAAAAGTACTCTTAATTTTAAATTTTGTTTGAAAGAAGTGGAAAGTGGCATGCTGTTTTCGTCGAAAAGGTCTTTTAAAAAGGTCTTTATTTCATCGCCGTCTTCATGAGATGGAACGAGTAGAATACGCGAGGAGCTGGAACCGAATCATCCACTGAGCCAAAAGTAGATTGGCGCAGAATATCATAGTATAGGGTACAGAGATCGGTTCTCATAGGTGGTCTCTTGATCTCCCTCATTTCTAATGTCAGCCCCCCCACGATTCACTTAGTGATGTTGTAACGATGACGTCATTGGTCACATGATTTTTAATACATGCCCGCATCTCCCTCATTTCTAACGGCAGGCGGCTCAAACTTCGACAGACATGGTATTGCATCCCCATAAATCACTTGGCGAGTGACGATGACGTCATCGGTCACGTGATTTTAAGTATATGCCCTATAACGTCATTCCTAATACAGGTAACCCAGCAATAGGTCAGGTAGGTACTTCATGTAGGAAACACGTAACTGTCTCCACGTCATCACGTACCTTGATTACCCTCATTAGCTATATCAATACATTGATGACCATAGACGACAATGTACATCCCTTAACACAGGTAACCGAGCAATAGGTCAGTTATAGTAGGTTAGGCTTTGCATTTCCAAATGTTTCCCGTGATAACTGTACATCCACGAGTGCCATTGTGGTACTGTTACTTACTGTCAGTACAAACTTCTTCACGATCTTCGAAGCTCTTCTGGGATTATTTTGCAAGGTTCTCGTATCTTAATTGCAGTAAAAAAATAATCCAGAGTTTTAGATCTTATTTTGCTTTTTCTAAACGGAATGTTCATTTTCTTGCTGCTCATTTAAGCTGTTTACATCTTCCTACAGATGTGATTTTCTCAAACCTTCCCGCCGCCATCTTTGCCTAGAGCGTGATGGCGTATTTTCCATATCTTACTCCAGCAAGCGAGATACGGATGCTAAGTTCCTGGTAAAAACACTCTCGTCCATATAATAAATCGTATTTGTCTACCCAATAAAGTTCTATATGCCGAAACACTCCTCAATAGTTCCATTCATAATTCTCGGACCACCATTTTGAAAGGTAACCAAGCCTTTGATGTCATCGAGGCTGGAGTTGGGACAGCTTAGTCAGATATAATGATAAAGTGTCCGAAGACTACTGCAATGCTGATCAAATACAACGCTTGTCGAGGTTTATACGATATTTCGGATGGCCAGTACCAGCCTTCTTCAGGTTTATTTTACAGTGGAGGTCACAAATGGATACAAGGCTTATATAAATTGTTAATTACGTAACTATGAGCGGAAATTACAAAATCGATGACATATGTTTTATACAATAGTAACACATAAAAGGAAATTACGAAATAGGTTTGAAAAGATAGTGCAGATATGATACGAGTAACAGCCGACTATAAAGATCAAACGGTGAAATTACATTTCATCACGTCTATTCATTCCGTGTGGTTCGAGGGTTTTAGCTTTATAGATGAGATATGATTCACGTGCTTTTCTCACGGAATCGCGTTTAGAATAGATGACTTCTAAAGGAATAAGGAGCATGTCAGTACTAGAATGGCTAGGGCTGAGAAAATGTTCAGAAACGGCTGTAGGTTTAGATTTGATATTTGATTTATCTACAGGTCGTCTGTGTTCGTTAAAACGGTCTTTGAGGCATCGTTTTGTTTCTCCGATGTATTGTGAATTACAGTAGTGACATTGAACCATGTAAATTACGTTTTTAGTATTACATGTAATGTGAGATTTGATATGGTGAGCAGTTTCGCCAGTGGAGGAAAAAGTGTATTGATTGAGGCCATGTTCGATGTAAGGGCAGGTAATGCAGTTTTTACCGCAGCGACAAGAGCCGGGTGGCAGTGGAGAGGTGTTAGTAGTGTTAGGTAACTGAGCTCTTATTTAAAATGTCACTTATGTTATTACAGCGGCGGTGGACTACTAAAGAAAGATTTTTGAAAATTATTTCGGAACGTTTAGATGAATAGAGAATGTTAGAGTGTTTATGAATTATTGATGAGATGTTAGGTAGTGCTGGATTATATGTAATGATAAAAGGAATACGGTCTGCATTTGGCTAGGGTTTGTTTTTTAAAGCATCAGTGCGAGAAATGTGAGAGGCACGTTGTATTTGTGTTTTAAGGAAAGTAAGATTATAGCCACGTTTGTTAAGGTATGTTATTAATTCATTAGTGCGTTTCTTAAAGCTATCGTCCGAAGAGCAAATGCGGCGAAGGCGAAGTGAAAGGCTATATGGGATAGAGTATTTAGTGTGACCCTGGTGACAAGACGTTTTAAGAAGGTACTGGTGTTTGTCAGTGCATGGGTTTGGTGTACAAGTCTGTTTCTATAAGTCCGTTTTTAAGTAAAACGTTAACGTCGAGAAATGGGATGTTCATGGCAGAGTGGGAAGAAGTGAACTTGATGGTAGGGTGGAGGTTATTGAGACAATTAATGAATATTTTCAGTCGATCCAGTCCTTCGGTCCAGATCACGAAAATATCATCAATATATCTCAACCACGTGTGTGGCTGGTGGGGTGAATTAGATAGTGCGTCACGTTCGAATTTAGCGAGAAATAAGTTGGCGAAGGAAGGAGCCATTTTAGTACCCATGGCTGTTCCATGTATTTGTAGATAGTGTTGTTGATTAAACGATAAATTATTCATAGTAAGAATCATGCGTATAAGGTCGCAGATGGTTTCTGTGGGTACATGTTTATTAACGCGGTTACGAAGAAAATAGCGACAAGCATCAATGCCTTCATTATGCGGAATGTTAGTATATAAGGAGGAAACGTCGAGAGTTACGAGCAAAGCGTTGACTTATCAGGGAGCTTGTTAAAGAGGGAATGTTTATTAAGAAAGTCTGCAGTGTCCTTAACATAAGAAGGAGTGGTGGTAACTAACGGTTTAAGATGATACTTAATCAACGAATTGCGAGATGCGTTCTGTGGGGTGGTTATTGGAGGATATTATGAGTCGTCCAGGATTTTTATTGTTTTTGTGTATTTTAGGTAATATGTAGACGCGTCCTGGTTTGGCGTCGTTATGTACGAGGTACTGTCTTGTTTTCATATCAATCATGTTTTCGTTGAACATACGATTAACGTATTCTGTTACTCGTTTCTGTATGTCGTTGGTTTTGTCGGCATCAAGTTGTTAACAAAATGTAGGATTGTTAAGTTGTCGATTACATTCGTCGATGTACCATGTTTTGTCCATTACAACTGTTCCCGATCCTTTGTCAGCGGATTTGATTACCATATCCTGTCGTCGTTTGAGATTATATAAGGCTTTACGTTGACGTTTAGAAAGATTGTCAAGAATACGGGTATGTTTCGTTGTATTAAGTATGTCTTGTTTAACGGCGCTTAAAAAAGCATTAAGTGCAGCATCTCTGTCTGTAGGTGTCCAAGAGCTTTTAGGGTGAAAAGGATTTGCTATTAGTTTCGTCATAAAAGATTCAGCCGTGAGTCGCATGCGTCCTGCAAATTCGTCAAAGTCAGCGTTATTAACTTCCGACCAGTTGATTAGTCGAGGATTAGGGCAAAAGGTTAAGCCGTGTGCAAGGAGTTGGATTTCGTCATCAGAAAGAGTAATATTAGATAGATTAATTACAACTGAGGTATCAAGAAGTACGTGTTTGCTTTTGTCATGCTGTTTCTTAGTGTTCTTACGTCGGGTCCGTTTACGTTTATGTACTGTTAGGTCGTGATACGTAGTGAATGGATCTTGGTGGGCTTGTTGAGTTAAGTTGACTGTCGCGGTGTCAGTTATGGTAGAATGATTATTTCTACAAGAGAAGGTTGTGCGATCTACGATTACGAAGTGCGAGTTCTAGAGATTGAGCCATACAATTAAGCTTATTCATGTAATAGTTAAAACAATAAGTAGTGCTGACTTGTCGTAAATGTTCCTTGTATTGTGAAAGTTCCTTTTGAAGTGTTTTTAATTTCTTGAGGCATTCTTTGGCGAGTAGTTTGAGGTGCATGCGGCTTGTAGTTAGTTGAATTTTCTTCCACTGTTTGTGGAACCACGGATTGCTTGTGTGTATAGTAGGTCGGCATTTTGATAACAGTCCATACGGGATAATGTTGTTCTGGTAATATTTGTAGAAGTGGTGTTGGTATCGAACAATTTTCAGCTGAATCTTTTTAGTAGCATTAAACAGTTTAGTAGGTTTAGGCGGGTGACTTTCATCGTGAGCAGTAATCAACGTAACAGGACCAGGATTAGGATGAATGCCCATGCAAATGGAGAGTAATGAGGTACTTGACGGTTGGAGTAGAAATGGAGGTTGCGATGTGCTAACACTCTGGATTGTGGATACGCTAGAAGTAGAAGGTAGATGAGCCAATTTTGAATAGTTAGGGTAAGTCACTGTAGAGTAGTATGATAATAAAATCATGCTGGCAGTAGTTGCGGTTAAAAGATACATGAGATACATGATACGTTAGTTACCACCACTCCTTATGTTAAGGACACTACAGACTTTCTTAATAAACTTTCCCTCTTTAACAAGCTCCCTGATAACGCTTTGCTCGTAACTCTCGACGTTTCCTCCTTATATACTAACATTCCGCATAATGAAGGCATTGATGCTTGTCGCTATTTTCTTCGTAACCGCGTTAATAAACATGTACCCACAGAAACCATCTGCGACCTTATACGCATGATTCTTACTATGAATAATTTATCGTTTAATCAACAACACTATCTACAAATACATGGAACAACCATGGTTACTAAAATGGCTCCTTCCTTCGCCAACTTATTTCTCGCTAAATTCGAACGTGACGCACTATCTAATTCACCCCACCAGCCACACACGTGGTTGAGATATATTGATGATATTTTCGTGATCTGGACCGAAGGACTGGATCGACTGAAAATATTCATTAATTATCTCAATAACCTCCACCCTACCATCAAGTTCACTTCTTCCCACTCTGCCATTAACATCCCATTTCTCGACGTTAACGTTTTACTTAAAAACGGACTTATAGAAACAGACTTGTACACCAAACCCACTGACAAACACCAGTACCTTCTTAAAACGTCTTGTCACCCGGGTCACACTAAATACTCTATCCCATATAGCCTTTCACTTCGGCTTCGCCGCATTTGCTCTTCGGACGATAGCTTTAAGAAACGCACCAATGAATTAATAACATACCTTAACAAACGCGGCTATAATCTTACTACTCTACAGTGACTTACCCTAACTATTCAAAATTGGCTCATCTACCTTCTACTTCTAGCGTATCCACAATCCAGAGTGTTAGCACATCGCAACCTCCATTTCTACTCCAACCGTCAAGTACCTCATTACTCTCCATTTGCATGGGCATTCATCCTAATCCTGGTCCTGTTACGTTGATTACTGCTCACGATGAAAGTCACCCGCCTAAACCTACTAAACTGTTTAATGCTACTAAAAAGATTCAGCTGAAAATTGTTCGATACCAACACCACTTCTACAAATATTACCAGAACAACATTATCCCGTATGGACTGTTATCAAAATGCCGACCTACTATACACACAAGCAATCCGTGGTTCCACAAACAGTGGAAGAAAATTCAACTAACTACAAGCCGCATGCACCTCAAACTACTCGCCAAAGAATGCCTCAAGAAATTAAAAACACTTCAAAAGGAACTTTCACAATACAAGGAACATTTACGACAAGTCAGCACTACTTATTGTTTTAACTATTACATGAATAAGCTTAATTGTATGGCTCAATCTCTAGAACTCGCACTTCGTAATCGTAGATCGCACAACCTTCTCTTGTAGAAATAATCATTCTACCATAACTGACACCGCGACAGTCAACTTAACTCAACAAGCCCACCAAGATCCATTCACTACGTATCACGACCTAACAGTACATAAACGTAAACGGACCCGACGTAAGAACACTAAGAAACAGCATGACAAAAGCAAACACGTACTTCTTGATACCTCAGTTGTAATTAATCTATCTAATATTACTCTTTCTGATGACGAAATCCAACTCCTTGCACACGGCTTAACCTTTTGCCCTAATCCTCGACTAATCAACTGGTCGGAAGTTAATAACGCTGACTTTGACGAATTTGCAGGACGCATGCGACTCACGGCTGAATCTTTTATGACGAAACTAATAGCAAATCCTTTTCACCCTAAAAGCTCTTGGACACCTACAGACAGAGATGCTGCACTTAATGCTTTTTTAAGCGCCGTTAAACAAGACATACTTAATACAACGAAACATACCCGTATTCTTGACAATCTTTCTAAACTTCAACGTAAAGCCTTATATAATCTCAAACGACGACAGGATATGGTAATCAAATCCGCTGACAAAGGATCGGGAACAGTTGTAATGGACAAAACATGGTACATCGACGAATGTAATCGACAACTTAACAATCCTACATTTTGTTAACAACTTGATGCCGACAAAACCAACGACATACAGAAACGAGTAACAGAATACGTTAATCGTCTGTTCAACGAAAACATGATTGATATGAAAACAAGACAGTACCTCGTACATAACGACGCCAAACCAGGACGCGTCTACATATTACCTAAAATACACAAAAACAATAAAAATCCTGGACGACTCATAATATCCTCCAATAACCACCCCACAGAACGCATCTCGCAATTCGTTGATTAAGTATCATCTTAAACCGTTAGTTACCACCACTCCTTCTTATGTTAAGGACACTACAGACTTTCTTAATAAACTTTCCCTCTTTAACAAGCTTCCTGATAAGTCAACGCTTTGCTCGTAACTCTCGACGTTTCCTCCTTATATACTAACATTCCGCATAATGAAGGCATTGATGCTTGTCGCTATTTTCTTCGTAACCGCGTTAATAAACATGTACCCACAGAAACCATCTGCGACCTTATACGCATGATTCTTACTATGAATAATTTATCGTTTAATCAACAACACTATCTACAAATACATGGAACAGCAATGGGTACTAAAATGGCTCCTTCCTTCGCCAACTTATTTCTCGCTAAATTCGAACGTGACGCACTATCTAATTCACCCCACCAGCCACACACGTGGTTGAGATATATTGATGATATTTTCGTGATCTGGACCGAAGGACTGGACCGACTGAAAATATTCATTAATTATCTCTATAACCTCCACCCTACCATCAAGTTCACTTCTTCCCACTCTGCCATTAACATCCCATTTCTCGACGTTAACGTTTTACTTAAAAACGGACTTATAGAAACAGACTTGTACACCAAACCCACTGACAAACACCAGTACCTTCTTAAAACGTCTTGTCACCCGGGTCACACTAAATACTCTATCCCATATAGCCTTTCACTTCGCCTTCGCCGCATTTGCTCTTCGGACGATAGCTTTAAGAAACGCACTAATGAATTAATAACATACCTTAACAAACGCGGCTATAATCTTACTTTCCTTAAAACACAAATACAACGTGCATCTCACATTTCTCGCACTGATGCTTTAAAAAAACAAACCCTAGCCAAATGCAGACCGTATTCCTTTTATCATTACATATAATCCAGCACTACCTAACATCTCATCAATAATTCATAAACACTCTAACATTCTCTATTCATCTAAACGTCCCGAAATAATTTTCAAAAATCTTCCTTTAGTAGCCCACCGCCGCTGTAATAACATAAGTGACATTTTAGTAAGAGCTCAGTTACCTAACACTACTAACACCTCTCCACTGCCACCCGGCTCTTATCGCTGCGGTAAAAACTGCATTACCTGCCCTTACATCAAACATGGCCTCAATCAATACACTTTTTCCTCCACTGCTCACCATATCAAATCTCACATTACATGTAATACTAAAAACGTAATTTACATGGTTCAATGTCACTACTGTAATCCACAATACATCGGAGAAACAAAACGATGCCTCAAAGACCGTTTTAACGAACACAGACGACCTGTAGATAAATCAAATATCAAATCTAAACCTACAGCCGTTTCTGAACATTTTCTCAGCCCTAACCATTCTAGTACTGACATGCTCCTTATCTATTCTAAACGCGATTCCGTGAGAAAAGCACGTGAATCAAATCTCATCTATAAAGCTAAAACTCTCGAACCACACGGAATGAATAGACTTAATGAAATGTAATTTCACCGTTTGATCTTTATTCTCGGCTGTTACTCGTATCATATCTGCACTATCTTTTCAAACCTATTTCGTAATTTCCTTTTATGTGTTACTATTGTATAAAACATGTCATCGATTTTGTAATTTCCGCTCATAGTTACGTAATTAACAATTTATATAAGCCTTGTATCCATTTGTGACCTCCACTGTAAAATAAACCTGAAGAAGGCTGGTACTGGCCATCCGAAATATCGTATAAACCTCGACAAGCGTTGTATTTGATCAGCATTGCAGTAGTCTTCGGACACTTTATCATTATATTTTCTTCTTCTTGCTGATCAAGATCTGTTTTTTGATCCAACGTCTGGCAGGATTGATTGTACACGGTTTTAGCTGTGGTTTTCTAACCTTAACTATATATGTTTCATGAAGCGACCACACGACCCGCCATTATGAATCAAACAACACTTTATTCCAAATATGGCTAGTGCCAAATATGGCACGGACAGGAAGCGGAAGCACATACTGTAACATCTTCCTTTCTCTATAATAGAAAACACTGTTGAATAATGTGAGCTACTGATTAAAGTGAACATGTAAACAAAATAATGCATCTATCTCCAAGTGACTCTTATTACTGCAGTGTTCATAACTAATGCTGTAAGATAAACAAAAATAATGTCACCATTATCTCAGACTTGGTATCTGATGGTGGTCTGACAATTCGCGTTCTGGTCCTTTGCAACTTGGGAGTGCTAACAGGCACTGTTGGTATTCTCGTAGTCTGCGTAGTGCTAACAGGCACTGTTGTTATTCTCGTCGGCTGCAAAGCTGGACTATTATTGCTCTTGCCCTGTGGAATTGTTTATTTCTCCAAGCTGAGAGCCTCTTCGTCTGGCTGACTAGGAGTGTAACAAACTGCTTCCGAATCATCTGGCTTGACAGATGGCCTCATTGGCCTTAGAAACTGTCTGTTTCTCCTGACCGTCTCTTTGCCTGTCTCTACGAGGTGCGATCTGTCTGACAGTTTCTCCACACACCTGCCCATCTTCCATGGCTGGTTTCTTTGGAGTGGTGCTACTCTAACCTCCTGACCGACCTCTAGTTCAGGTAGAATCTTGGCTGTTCGGTCATGGTAGAACTTTGCCTTCTGTTTCTTGAGCTTAATTTTTTCTTCAACTCCTTCTACCACTTTAGGTTGTAGTAGGCTGGTGGCTGTTGGCAGTAACGCTCTTGTTCTTCGTGACATTAGTCTCTGAGCAGGACTTGACTGTAGTCCTTCGGTTGGTGTGTTACGGTAATCTAACAGGGCCAGCCATGGATCTCTGTCATCTTTCAGGGCTTTCTTAAACAGGCTCTTTGCTATCTTTACTGAGGATTCTGCCTTTCCGTTAGATTTTGGATAATGCGGCGATGAGGATACATGCTCAAATTCCCAATCTATAGTGAACTGGTGAAACTCATGGCTTGTTAGCCATGGTGACCAGAGTGTCTGGACACTCTGTCGGTGACCAGAGTGTCTGGGATTCCATGTCTGCTGAACTGCTCTTTCAGGAACTGTATCACTGAACTTGAAGTAGTATCCGGCAGCTCACCAACCTCTATGAAGTAGTAGTCTACTAGTGTGATGTATTCTCTGCCGTGGAGCATGAAAAGATCAGCTCCATGCAACTCTGCTCCATGGTCTATCTGGGATCATGTGTCTGCATAGGCTGCTTCGTGTTCTGTGCCTGGAACTCTGCACACAGAGCACAGTTCGTCACTGTCTACTTGACTTCGCTGCTCATACCCGGCCAGAAGACAATATCCCTCGCCTTTCGCAAGCAGGACTCGATACCCAGATGACTCGAATGAATTCTTAGTAGAATCTCTGCTCTCATTACCTCTAACTCATTTAGGCAGGTTTCTACGCTTCCTTGCTGCGCAGGGGTCAGACTTAGATTTATAAGTATTTGCAAACATTGCTTTCCCATGACTGACCTTAGCGTCGCTACTCTAACCTTCTGAGTTTGCTGAATTGTTCCAGTTGCGACTTCATAATCGTCCCACTGCTGTCGAAAAAACTCCCAATTCGATGTGAGGTCACCTCGACATTCCATGGGTCCGGGAACTGGAAAATTCTGTGGGATCTTGAAGTTTTGCAGGCCATGTGCTCCTCCATGTGCTGGCTGTTCTGGTGTATTTGATTCCTCTGAATCTGACATTTTTTGATAGGTTTTGTTTCCAAGTTCCTCTCAACTGCTAAATTTCGCTTGCCTTAATATATAAGTTGAAAGGAAAACCACTTCCGACACCATGTTTCATGAAGCGACCACACGACCCGCCATTATGAATCAAACAACACTTTATTCCAAATATGGCTAGTGCCAAATATGGCACGGACAGGAAGCGGAAGCACATAGATAGCATTATAATCAATCAGTGCAGGGTCACTCCAGTCTCCATGGTTACCTTTCAAGAACTTGAAGGTAGGACACATTAGGACAATGCAGACATTTGTGGTGGGTTTTTCTATTGTTCCAGTTGACTTCAAAGGAAAACAAATTGCCGTTAAATTGTTTAGCCAAACCTGAAAATTTGTCAAGAAAATTGGAAAATATATTTACGTTTTATACGATCAAATTGGATATGAGTACGAGATATTTTAAATAATGGTTCGCCAAAGAACAGGAACAAACGACAAAGAAGGTGCGGCGGCGCTAAGTGATGAGCAATTGGTGTGTAGGTAAGGGTTGCACTGGCGGCCATGTTGGTTGGTAGGAACAAAAGAAATCACATTTGGTTCTTTTGTTCCTACCAACCAACATGGCCGCTACGCTTTTTTTGTTGGTGGTATTCCCTTAGGAATGATTGCAACCCAAGAATACCCAATAACGATTTTGCTTGAATGATATACCTTAAGTGCTGTACGAGATTTCCACAGTCAAAGTTATAAACTAAAAATAAAGGAAACTGTACGCTGTTGGTTATTTTGGCTGTGAAAACTGAAAGAAATCACCGTCCAGCAATCGTTAAACGTCATCAGATCCAAGATGGCGGCGTCCGTTTAATTCAAAACCAAAAATGGCGTCTACTTCTCAGGGGTTTCATAGGCCGGCAGGGGTCGCAATGCCTGGTGTGGTTCACGTGAGCACCGACCATTGTGGTAAAATATGATGGCTAAAATAAACATATCTTAGATTTTCCAACCCGTTCCTCAATAAATAACATAACCCCTTCTCGTATTCACTTTTTTCAATAACTAAAATATATTTTACAACTTTTGTTTTAAAAAAATTAATAGAGGGAATCGGCTAACTGTTGCTACCCAATTCATATCATGTGACCTACACATGAGTTACAATGGAGAAGTGTCTCTTTGAAAATTAATGTTGTTCAGATAGGCATGACAGATTATGATTAGAATGAAAAAGGAACAATTCCCCAAAGTAGTATCTGTTTACGCCAATGATCTGAATTGTCTAGTTTCGGCTGTCCCTTCACGTAGGACGACACGAATTGCTACCAAATTGTATTCTATTGTATTGTATTGTGTTGCGTTGCGTTCTATTGTTGTATTGAATTGTGTTGTATTCTATTATATTTTTGGTAAAAATTCGTGTCGTCCTACATAAAGGGGGATTTGCCCTAGTTTCGTATTCGAAAATTACCGCTGAATGCAACGAGTACTGACGCATGTACGCAGGTTAGCCTCTTTCTGAAGTTAAACATTAAATACCAGCGAGAAGGTGCAAAACGCGAAACTACAACAGTGTTGTGAATAGCCCACCTTCTCGCTGGTATTTATGAATGTTTAACTTCAGAATGAGGCTAACCTGCGTACATGCGTCAGTACTCGTTGCATTCAGCGGTAATTTTCGAATACGAACGAGTATTGGATAGCAACAGTTAGCCGATTCCCCTTAATTTAGACCATATTGCCAAAGTGAACACTTTATCGGCAATGAGCTCCAACAGTCGGAATTTCCTTTAGAATCGCATAGTCACAACTGAATCGCACTACAGTAGTGCGTAACTTGAAAAATCAGACGCTAATTGGCTGAGAGGAGTTGTGATTCAGAGTGGATCTATTTAGCAATTTAAAACTTTAGCAAAATATCAACAAAAGTAGTAAATCATCAAGTAATTCATCGGACTGTGCGATTCAAGGAAAATCACATGCCTGACTCGATAAATGCCGGACTCTGTAATCCCATGGAAAATTGCACTCGAAAAACCAATAGCAGTTTATTTTCGTGCAATTTGCCGTGGAATAGGCCTTATGCATGATGACGTCATGTTTGTGTGGTCACCACCAAGCCTCACTTAGACACAACATCCTCTCCTCTGAGAATACCAAGACTATGGTCTAAATTAGAGTAACAAAAGAACATTATGGTAGTGTACGTATCATGCATAAGGTCTATTCTCTCCTCTGAGAATACCAAGACAATGGTCTAAATTAGATAAACAAAAGAAAACTCTGGTAGTGTACGTATCATGCATGAGGTCTATTCTCTCCTCTGAGAATACCAAGACAATGTCTAAACTAGATAAACAAAAGAAAACTCTGGTAGTGTACGTATCATGCATGAGGTCTATTCTCTCCTCTGAGAATACCAAGACAATGTCTAAACTAGATAAACAAAAGAAAACTCTGGTAGTGTACGTATCATGCATGAGGTCTATTCTCTCCTCTGAGAATACCAAGAAAATGGTCTAAATTAGATAAACAAAAGAAAACTCTGGTAGTGTAGGTATCATGCACGAGGTCTATTCTCTCCTCTGAGAATACCAAGACAATGGTCTAAATTAGATAAACAAAAGAAAACTCTGATAGTGTAGATATCATGCAGTAGGTCTATTCTCTCCTCTGAGAATACCAAGACAATGGTCTAAATTAGATAAACAAAAGAAAACTCTGGTAGTGTAGATATCATGCATAAGGTCTATAACATCGTCAGGCATGTGATTTTCCTATAATATTACAATACAGATTTGTGTTCAAAACATGTTAGAAAATACGATGACTAGCTCCAACATGGAACCGTTTCTAAGGAAGATCAATCCTTTACTTGATCTGACAGGTCAGCACTATAACCACTTAAAATGTATGAAGAATGTCTTTATATCAGTGGTCAAGAGGCACAGTTCTTCGCTTTTCTTCAGCTTGTCATATTAAAGCAAACATAACGATCCACTCAGAGGTACAAGCTTGCTGCGAACACTATATCTCGCTTGATCTTTATAATACCTGCGAAAACAAGGATCAATAAATAGTCTCAGCAAAATCTAGTGTCGGTGTGTATCGTCGGGGAAGTTAAACATTCTAAAACAGTTAATGACCGGCCCCGAGAGAAAGAGCGAGTTAGGAAGCAAGAGTAGCAGAGGTGCTCGCCTCTTGTGATATGGTTCGATTCCCAGACCCGTCCGCACATGAGTTGAGTTTGTTGGCTCCGGGATCTCCGGGATTTCCTCTCTTCACAAAAACCAACTGAAGTTCCAAGTTGACCCTGCAGTTCGTCGGAATACTTAAAGTGGACCTAACCTTTTCTGCAATTTTATTTTGAAAGGTTTTGAGTACTTCTGCTTAGAACTTCTTGGCTTACAGAGAATATATACTCTATGTTCTAGGCTTGTTTGGGGCTCTTAGAGGCACTGTGGCTTGGGACACCCAGTACTGCATTTTTGTTTTCTCGAGATCCTCGATGTTTCCGAGACGGGGATCGAGGGGAATCGAACCTCACTGATTCCCGAGAGGAGTTATTACGTTTTGGTAAACAACATTTTCTTTCCAGCCTTTGCTAGGCAGTGGCGCGCGCGACACATCACGCCATCTTCTGTCAAGATGTGATCACGTGGCGGAATACACTGGACTTGACGACTGCCACGTGACCTGGCATCAACAAATGAGTGCGCGTTCTATCTGGAATACATATATATGGCTATGTAACAATTAAGAAATAGAAAACATTTCCCGTGTTTCTATACAGTTATAGAAACACGAGTGGGAGTTTGGGAGAACGAGAAATGCCAGTGGGAACACGAGCCCGAAGGGCGAGTGTTTCCACAGCTATTTCGAGTTCTTCCAAACTTCCACAAGTGTTTCTATAACTCTATAGAAACAAGGGGGAAATGTTTTCTATTTCCTTTATAAAATAAACGAATAAAAGCACGGAAACGCTCGCTTAATTTGATAACCAAAACGTAAATTCTCACAACTAGCTCAAGCGCGCGCTCAACTGTCTATGTTTCTATAGAGTTATAGAAACACGGCTTACAGCCAATCAGAGCGCGCGTACTATCGAAACTATTTTATAATGGGTTTAATTAACTTTGGGTTTTATTAAGGTTCGAATCCCAGCCGCGTCCTTCAGTTGGGCAGGGATGTATAACTCGTTGGATGATGATGATGATGAATTCTGGACATTTTCATTAGGGGAGGGGGGGGGGGGCAAAATGATGAATTCTGGGACATTTTCATTGCTGACATATGTCAATCTCTCTTCTGGGACTGTGCAGAGGAGGGAGAGGGGCAACTGCCCCCACCCCCCCTCCCTACGCCACAACGATCTGAATCCCTGCAGTGTGTTCTTGAAAGAAACACTCCATGATGAATTCTGGGACATTTTCATTGCTGACCTATGTCAATCTCTCTTCTGGGACTGTGCAGAGGAGGGAGAGGGGCAACTGCCCCCACCCCCCCTCCTTACGCCACAACGATCTGAATCCCTGCAGTGTGTTCTTGAAAGAAACACTCCATTAGATATCACAGGCAGGTAGAGCAGCAAACTACCCATCACTAACCTTCTGCAAACTTGTTCTCTAGTTCTGTGTTTCCGATAGCCTTGGCCGCCATGCACATCTGCCTTAACAGTTCCTCTAGCCGTCGCACACATCTGATTACACTGCCTTCAAAAATGTCTGTCATTTTACAAATCTGAGCAAAAGACGAGCCGTTGGCCCATGCGAATACGATATCCATGATGTGCGGTTTGAATTTCTCGACGTATTCCTCGATCTCAACCTCCATCTTGGCCTCCTGAGACACCTTGGCGATACGACGAGCTGATTCCTGAGGGTGATAAACGAGAAAGAGAAATTAGAAAGCTTAAAGTACATATGAGCCCAATTTGTTGTCATTAAAATCGATTCTGCATCAAGTAAATAGAATAGTAAAATATATCTTAACTTGAGTGTTGCGTCCGAGTTATAACAGTTTATATTTCGAATGTGATAATGACGTCACGTCAAATAGGGAATAATATATTATACAAAAACTTGCTGGCAGAGATAAATGACCTATCATAAACCTCTGTTATATATGAAGCTTATAGTGATTTTACCAAATATTTTGTCTAAATCGGAAGTTTCATTCACATTGAGAATGAAATGACAGTGAATTCCCTGTGTGACGTCACGTCATTAACATATTCGAAATATAAACCTCGATAACATCAATCAGTATTTTACGATTCAACTATTTACTTGATGTAGAATCGATTCAACGATAAAAAATGGGCCCCTAGCAATGCACACGGCAACGGGAAATCAAAAATGTCCTTTTTTGGTGTATTTTGACGTCCGTAACATCAAGTCACAAACGTGAAAACAAGGGTCTTGCCGCCCGTGTTGATTGGCTAGAAATGTGTACGAGGTTACTGAGATTTTACCGCCGTTTTCGATCCAGTGTTCTATCGGTCTTGTAAAGTCCGTGTTGTCAAAAATGTCTGGTATTTCAGTTCTCTATTTCAAGAGATGTGAAGCAAAAACTTGTTTCACACTATAACGGATTGCTCAATATATATATATAGATCCTCCGAATGTGGTTCATATTATCACTGGAGATCGAGCTTAAAGAATGTTAATCAGGATTAATGCTTTGCGTACTGTACGAAAATGGCGATTGTAACGGTTTTCTATTGTTCAAGCTCGCAAAGCATTAATCCTGATTGGCATTCTTTAAATACCTTTTACTGTGAGACTACTGTAACCTGGGCCACTTAGACAACGAGAACCAATCACATTACAGAACGAAAACAAAGCATTCTAACGAGAACCAATCACATTACAGAACCAATCGCATTATAGAACGAAAACAAGGCATTCCAACGAGAACCAATCACATTACTGAACGAAAACAAAGCATTCCAACGAGAACCAATCACATTACAGAACCAATCACATTACAGAACGAAAACAAGGCATTCCAACGAGAACCAATCACATTACAGAACGAAAACAAAGCACTCCAACGAGAACCAATCACATTTTAGAACGAAAACTTATTTATTTGAGCCAATCAGTGTACTACAATGGCATTTCACCTTGCCCTACTATTCGTTGCAAATGTATAACCCACCTGCATTTGCCTCAGGGGTCCTGCAAGCTCTTCTTTTAACTTGGGTAACTGATCGCTCTAAATACCAGGTAAACTGTTAGAACTTGTATAATCGTAAATCGTATACAATACATATACAGGAAAGATAAAGCCGCCAGGGGTACAAAGGTCACGTCGACAGTTAACCCTGTTTAGTTCATAGTTAGATCAGTTATCTTTGATGTGCCACAGTCATCAATCCAGCTGAATTACTCTGAACATCCAGTGTCTTATAGAATAAACCCACACATTATATAACAACCCTGGGATGATATACAACATCCCAGTAACATTTATAAGTTATGAGTTTGTTACTCGTCCCTCGGTGACTAAGCAGTTGATGTCCTCGGACTGCGCCCTCAGACATAAAAATCGCTTAAACCAGATTCAAATGTCGAACTTTTCATGCGCCGAACGCAATTGAAACAACATATAATTAGGCGGCTTCGCTTGATCTAATTAGGTTCGGCGCATGAAACATGCGACGTTTGACACGGACCTTAGTCACCTCGGAACGGGTAACCAACCCTTACTTATTATACAACAAGAGGCCCTGAGTGGCCTTAACTCGGGCCATCTATAGCATGTACTGCATGGAGTTCTAGCACAATTTTATGTCAACATGGTTTGTGCTAGAGTAGCCAGACAATTGGTTCTCTACTGATGCTCTTGTCTGTCAAATGTCAATGTGCAAATGCCCCACGTATGCCGGGGGGATTAGGTTAGGGTTTAGGGTTATGGTATGCTATGGTAATTATTGTAAAATTATCTTTTTAAATTATGGTAACACTAACGTTATTTGGAACAAACAATCAATGTACAACGTTTGTACACGATCCAAATAAAACCCATGTATGTATGTATGTTGTTGTTGGGGGGGGGGGGGGGGATAGAGCCATAATACACACACAACACACACACATACATACATGCTGTGCATGTACATTTCAGCCACAATTTCCTTCAATTCTGTAGTTTAATATTACATTCTTTTCAATATTATTGTTCCTTGAGGGTCGTTAGAATTATAAAAAAACTTGGTATGGGTATTGTTGATTGAAGTGCAATGGTTATTTGAGTAGTCTGCACGACATTGAGTCACTGAAATTTGATGCATTGTAATTATATCAGATGCAGCACGACTACGAGAAATCAAGCATTTTTTTAGTGCTCATTTTCTACATCTTGAAGGAGACTGAAACTTATAATGGCAGGCCACAAAGAAACATGCAATGTCCACTAATTTTTTTCTATCATTGGGGTCGCAGCAAGATTAATTTTCATTCCCAAATAATTCTTAAAAGTACTCGTACTCCTGATCATGACCGAGTGAAAGTGACGATGCTGACGCCAAGAACTGAGGAACAACAATTACATTTATTTTCTCATAAGATGATGGAGAAGGAAAACACTGAAACAAGATCTAGCTTGCATGGATATACATGTATAATGGTACCAAGAAAGGGGAAGGGAAAGAAAAAGTGCCACTTGCACGTAAGTATGCTCTCTCAGTTCTGGATCAAATTTAGTTTATTTTATAAACTTGCAATAATGATAAGTACACTACTCTATACATAATATCATTGTCAGTTCTAAAAAAAAACATTAAATACACTGTAGAATGCCTGAACCCAGAGATAAGAAACAAATACAAAGAGGTACAGGCCAGATGTAAATAGACCCGAGAAATAGAACAAAATAAAAAGTGAATAATTGTACATGTGTTAGGTGGTAATTACTGTCCCTTGGTCTTGTTCTTAGGAAAGATTGGGTTTTACCAGTGTCAATAACACGCCACAGATAAATATGCGATTTCCACATCAGTCATTTATCGTTCGTTTGAAAAAATCTTCATTTCGGATTACATACTCAGTTTATACTCACTTACTGCATGCTAGATTTTCGTTCCCGAATTTATAAACTTTAAATACATGTGCATATATTTTAAAAGGCCCCTGTCAGTCAGAGAACTGAGAAATCGGGTCATTTCTACTATACTTTCGAGAGGTTAATAACAATAAATAACAACACAACGACAGTCAATTGGTATAAAGGTTATCATGTTCAGATTAGCGGCTACTTACATTTACAAGCTGTTGTCTTTATACTTATAGTGTTGATCGCAGAGCTGCCAGTCTGACTGTCACGAGTGTATCTTAAAGCATGTCGCATAATATGCGATAAATTCCCGTCCAAAGCCCGTGAAACACCTCTCAGCTTTAGAAAAGACAAAAATCTTGGTATTGCACTTGAAGGAACCTTTGGTTTACACAAAAAAACAGCTGATATTAAAGATTTTGCTAAGTCACAACTTCCACTCGCCGCCATCTTGAAAAACCTGGAAATGTTGTCCACGTGACCAGCACAGTGCAATCTGATTGGTACGGTGGCGAAAAGAACTTCCAAAGAAGGTGCTATCTGATTGGTTAACGGCGAAAAAGTTCGACGTTGGAAAAAAACAAAAACATTTGCGATTTAAGACTCGTGCCGGCCAAAGGCCTGGCCCGAGTAACTATGACAAGAAAATACCATATAAGGTCAAACCAGGGGGCAACATGGAGCCGTAATGCACACTAGACTTGCTGTAATGCTCTGTAGAATACCAGTTTGACAAGAAAATACCATATACAAACCAGGGGGCAACATGGAGCCGTAATGCACACTAGACTTGCTGTAATGCTCTGTAGAATACCAGTTTGACAAGAAAATACCATATAAGGTCAAACCAGGGGGCAACCAATTACTGCTGTTTCAGTCACATCGCCAGTAGTTCATCGGTTGTCTCTCCACCAATTTCAAACAGGTGGAGAGCATACTCAGAGGATAGCGTCGAAAGAAGGGGAAATTGTTCATATTTTTTTTAATGAAAGTCACTTTAAGTTAACTCCAAGGACCTAATTCTATAGCCTAACGTCTTCAATTAGTCCAATTCGTAGACCTCGACAGCCATTTTGAAAGGTAACCAAGCCTTTGGTGACATCGACGCTGGGGTCGAGACATCTATATAGTTAGAGCCTTGTATCTAGTTTATAGCATGCTAATCAAAATATATCCATATTTATAGAAAGATGGTTTGTATCAGTGCAGGCCCAACTCCAGCCTCCATGCGAGGCTAAGGCTTGGTAGTCTTTCAAGAACTACGAATTGGACTATTGGAACTGTTGGCTTTGAGAAATAGTATTTTGCACGCTCTGGGGCGGACTCATCTGGGAGTAAGATGGTTCAAATGCCTTCACAGTTTTGTCACGTTGTGTGTCTTACCCTCTCTTCACATATGAAGCAGCTCAGGAGCGCCACACTCTGTTCTATCGTGAGCTCGTTGAACACACCGTTAAATATCATCTCTGTTAGAAGAAGTTCGTCACCACTAATGTGCAAAAAAACAAGTTTAAATTAGAAGTCACCTTAGATATCTCAACATAGTTTTATGAATACTCACCGCACTTGGCGTATTATAGAGTATATTTTCTTTCCAGGAGAAATTGCCCAATCCCCACCCCCCTCCCCCAAAAAAACATACAATGGTCTCTATCCCTTAAAACGTCAGAATCTCGTGCCCAGGGTCTTGTCGGTCAGATCCAAGTTGGCGGCTACTCCGAGAGAAGACCTTGGGAAAGGTTAAATCACGTGAGAAAAAATCTCCAGAAATCCAGGAAATTTTAATCACGTTATGTGGACATCCTTAGATGGCGGCCAAACTAAAATTATTGAATATTTCCAACCTCATGGCTATGAACCTTTGCGTCACAACTTTAGAGCCAATCAGAATACGTTCAGGGTATTCTCTCGGAGTAGCCGCCATCTTGGATCTGACCGAGAAGACATTGGGACGAGGTTGAATCACACGCGAACTTTGACGGTGAGATTGGCACGTGATATGAAAATCGTCACCTTTCTCTAAACCAGACGTCAATCAATTTTCGTGACAGAATATTTAATTAGATTCGAATCCAGGTCGATCTTCTTTGCTCGCTCACCTCGCTTCGCTCAAAATAAAGAACATAAAGAGGTCGACTAGTGGCAAGTCTACAACAATGGAAACAGCACCAACAGCAATAATAACATCAACAACAATAAAATATATATATATATATAACAGCTATAGCTGTGTTCTCCTCACCTGCTCAGCTCACAAGCCACTCGCCCCTTGAGCTCAATGACATCTGATGCCGTGGCGTAACCTAGCCTGAAATATTTGAGGTTATACATTTACAACTAATGTAACCACACTGTACAACGGGCGAGGACACAGCACGATACGCTGGTACCCCTTTGTATCAAACTAGTCAAATAGCTGAACAACTCGAGTCTTACCTTCGTAGAACTCTCTTTCTACTTTTCAGTTCATCCAGTTGCAAAACCGTTCTGGCCTTTTTCAGCTCCTTCCTTGCTAACCGGATTTCAGAGGATATCTGCAGTAATAAGGAGAAGTCGAGAATAATGAACGAAAGGTGAAAAGGATACTCATGGAAACTATTTACGCACAAAATAATGGTACTCATAATTGAAGGGCTGTGTGCAAAATGGGCTAAGTGAACATTTGACCGAGCGACACTCGTTACTCTTATTTACGTTCGCTTTTCGTTTTATGAAGTTAAATCTTTACGCAGATCGTGACGATTATTGTATGTGAAAATACTGATAACAGAAAAAACTTGCATGTCTCGAGCTCTTCTCGTAGCTATTACGTTTACGACGCGATTCGCCTCGGATTCCCTTCGGACTTAGGCTCGGTTTCAGCCGTTGGGGTGTCGTTTCTCCAAAGCCTCCCCCCACTAACGGCTGGGCGCGCGGTCAACACACCGTGTCCGTGACGTCATCTGATTAACTTCAATATTATTTATTTATTTGCGTGTAGTGTAGGTTCGATTCCGCGTAAACTTTCAAAACACATTGGTATTCTTTAAACTAAAGTGTGAAATTAATTCGACGTAGGTAAAGGTTTTATTTAATACCTGTTATTGTTAGCTCTCATGTTCACAGTCCAACTTTTCAAGGAAAGCCCGGCTGTTGAGACACTCTCGCTGACAGAAATTTATACGGGGATAAAAATTAAGTTAAGATGTTATCTCGGAACTCTGAGCTAGAGTCGAGTATTCCCGCTTAGTACTTGTGTAGAGTATTGCTTGGAGACATAAATTGTACAAACTTGAAGAATTGTAAAACTCATTTGATGCAGCGATTTTCAAGTGAATCGGTGATTGCAGAGTTAAACGCGTAAACATGGCCTGCGTCAGACGTGATTTCCTCTCTTCTATAAACTCTTTTAATATGGAGTCGTCAGTCTTTTCTTCGCC
Source organism: Actinernus sp. WN-2022 (assembly GCA_030867875.1). NCBI lineage: Eukaryota > Metazoa > Cnidaria > Anthozoa > Actiniaria > Actinernidae > Actinernus > Actinernus sp. WN-2022. The sequence goes on along the minus strand of JAOWCC010001679.1, from coordinate 51,264,241 downwards.
GATAAAGCAGTACTAATTTTCTTTGAAGCAAGAATAGCCGGGCTACCTTGGTCTTGCATCGGTAAAGTTAAATGAGAAATGACTCAACATTACGAGCTGCGACCTTTGAGCTGACGGTTTCCCAAGTGACTTCCAGAGCCAGTGCGTTTACTGACAAAGTGTCTTCACCCGAAAACTAACTCTCTTACTGCTTCTTTGTGTGAATCCTTTAATTTTTCGAAACCAAACTTTTCCAGAGCAAATTTAAACGCATTTTGGAACAGCAATCGAAAGTCTTTGGTCCGGCTTTCAAAAGTTTACAATGTAAATTATGCAAATCAATTTAGCGACAGGATTTGAGTGGCAAGTTTGTGATTGGCTAAAACCCAACAATGTCTCAGCTCGCGCGCCCAGCCGTGAGTGGGGAGAGGATCGCGGGCTCACCGAAACCCCCACGGCTGGAAACCGAGCCTACTTCGGACTTAACACCGGCCGAAAAGAATTATGGGTACAGAACAGACTTTTCGACAGCGAGCATCCATGGAGTTCCCTCTCAAGACGCAAACTAAGACCCGACACGACTATCTTTGGAAAGCTTAGACCGCGAAACGTACCGAAATCAACTTATTAGCTCGACAAAATTAACAGTTCGGTTCACCTGAAGACGTGACTGTATGTAAATCTCCAACGATAACAAATCGCCTTTTAGCCAAATAGTTCTTCGTTCAACCATGAGTTAAACCGGCGACTTAATGATGTCCAATGGCACTTTACACAAGGTCAGTCTTTCGAAATGTTGGTCTGTTATTCCGACAATAATCTACGCTCTTCGACGCTTCAGTGCCGTCTCTCCTGCTTGGTTTCGGAGATGGAAAAGAGAGAATCATTCTTCGAGCCTTATTTGATCTATGGAAAACATTTTCCCGCCGAAACTTAGTACGTAACAGCACGCGCGCTCTTCGAAATAGCCTTCTCACCCACCAACTTCCCCCCTCCAAATAACAAACAATAACGAATGTTTTCTAAAGTAACGGCTTGTTTACGTGCTTGTTTTGAGCTGTCATAAATTCCTCTTTCATCTGAAAGGCTCTCTTAACTAACGAGAAGAGAAAATGCGGGTTTTCCTTTCTTAAGGCAAAGTTGTTTTTTTAGTTTTTGAAATTGTCACTCATGTCCCTTTTGCACGTCCCTTGAATTATCAACATGTTACTTAATGAACTAGAAATAACCGTAGGTAAAAAGAGTGACCAACTGATATTGTATTTGTATAGGGATGATTTAGAAATTGTTAAATTGGCACTTATAATAGGCAGAAATAGAAAATATACTGGAACATATACTGGAATTTTACAACAATCTATTGTATTTGCCTGCATAGCCTCGCTTTGATTTTTCCCCTTTTAATGCGCTTCCCCTAGCATGAATTAGTGAAATGACATAACAGCCGGTGTTTTGTTTAGCCACAACGATGAACTATAACGACAGGAATAAATAAAATACAATAAATTCTATTTTACGTGTCATTACGTTCTACCGTACTCATTGGGGGGACGACTTTAAATAATTCAAGAAATATTCAGAGTCCATTCTCAGAAACATCAAAACCGGAATTCAATAAGTATGATTTATAAACTAGTTTTCATTTTATATTCAGCAGAACTCGCGGGTTATCATTCAAATCTGAAATGGACGCGGAAACTGGATAACTGTGTCACGGTGAGAGGCCTTGATATTTGTTATTGGCCCAGATACAGTTATTTTGAACGATTTTCATATAAACTGACAAACCTCGCGCACAAGTGCATGGGATGGTTAAACTAAAGCAAATATGCAAAAAACGACTAACAAACTGGGCATATACATAATGTTCAAGGAAATATTGAATAAAATGTCAATCAAGCATTGAGGGAGGAGACTGTTACCAATTAACAGCTACCAATAGAACATGCGCAACACCATGACATAGCCCCTTTACAAATTGCCATACTATGACATAGCCCCTTTACTAGTTGCCATACTATGACATAGCCCCTTTACTAGTTGCCATACTATGACATAGCCCCTTTACTAGTTGCCACACCATGACATAGCCCCTTTACTAGTTGCCATACCATGACATAGCCCCTTTACTAGTTGCCATACCATGACATAGCCCCTTTACTAGTTGCCATACCGATGCTTTCTCCTCACAAAGCGAGTAGAGAGACTCGAGGGCAGGGTCCTTGTGCAGAGGATGTGTGTACATACGGTGTTCAAGCATCTCGATTTTCTGAAACATTAAGTAAAATTAGTTATTCTGTGGACACTCATGTAAACCACACTCTCAACAACAAGTGGAGAAATTAGAAAGAGAGGTGCACACTCATGTAAACCACACTCTTAACAACAAGTGGAGAAATTAGAAAGAGAGGATCTCTTAGGTCATTGCGAAGAAGGATAAATGCTATTGAATAATGGCTGCTCAAGTGTACATAGCGACAGAAGCTTAGCATGCTATAGTTAGTAACGTAGCGGTAAGAATGCAATAAAACATTGTACCCTAACTGGACAAAGAATAACGAAGTGGAAAGGGAATACCGAACTTAAACTGTGTCGTATTATAGACGCTACACTACACTAACCCAAATGTGATTAGTAGCCTGCTACATTGAAGACCAAACGCCTACAATATTCGATAAATATTTCAGCACAAATTGACTCCCCATCCCCCAAATCAATGTTGGGATATTGGGACATAACAAGCAACCTCACTAATCAAAATCAACATTGAATAGGGGGAGTGGGGTAGAAAGATTTGAGATGTCGTAATAAAGGTTGTGTCCCAACACTTTTGGCCATGATTGTAGGTGCTTTTTTGAACGCCATGAAATCAAGTCTGGCACAAGTATGAGAACACCATAACATACACGGACAATCTTCTTTAACCCCTCGTCCTTGATGCTCATGTCTTCGATGGGATCGAGTAAGGGAAGACCGTCGGGAAATCTCTTTTTCACCTCCTGTGAACAAGAAAGGATATTTGCAGGACAGCTTTTTAAATCGCGTGCAGCCGACTTCAGCACCGTTGTTCCAATAGCATCAACATTTATAAACAAATAAATGACTGCGCGAAGATATATAATTTGTGTTTGAGTGCTTAGCTTGACGACTCATGAGTGCACGCATGAAAACCAGTTGGTGAGCATTTCTATCATGTGTTATAAGCCATCAAATATTTTCTCTCGCGTGATTGGTTGTATGCGTCACGTGACCCGATATTTTCTCTCCGCGATCAGGAAATATCAGCGAATACACCCCCTGTGAGAGTATAAGAGCGCGTCAAAGACAACATTTGAAGGATGATAACAACAACAACCTACATTGTGGCGTCGAAATATGCCATGATATTTATTCTTGGACATTATCTGATCCTCGAAGCGCACAGTTTTCCTCGAGCTTCGCCCTCGGGAACTGTTCTCTTCTCGGAGCAGATAATGTCCGCGGACGAAATATCAGAGCATATTTCGATGCCACAAATAGGTTATTGTATTTATAACATAAGATATATATCGCAGTCTGGCCATAATCGTATTCCGGCATCTAAAAAAACATCCAGGGTTATAAAATACAAACGTTTTATTGAATTGAATTGGCCACGTGTGTGAATTGGCCACGTGTGTGAATTGGCCACGTGTGTGAATTGAATTGGCCACGTGTGTGCTTTGTTGTTGTCGTTTGGGTGTTTTTGTTTTGTCACAAGAACTGTTTATCCTTTTGGGTTGTTAGTGTAGCTTTACCCCACGGCGATTGACACACATGTTTCAACGGCTTACCTGTATAGACTTGCCAACACTCTGGCGATTATCGAGTGAACGCAGATCTTTAGGTATGTATAGACGAACACTACTAATCCTCCTCACCAGGTGTAATAATATGGGAACAACCTGCAATGTCAGAACTAACCAATCAGGGCCTAACTCTAATGCAGAATCGCACCGCGGGAAAATGTTACGCACATGCGCTCTAGGCGAGTCCAGTGCGCGCGCGTCACGCTAGTTGCCCGCGCAAACCATAGTTAATAGAGTGGAATGGTTAGGAAACCCGGCAAACTTCAAAGGGGCTAACAAAGGCGCTGCAATTTAGGTTGGAAGGGGTAAGACAAAAGATTGTGCACGGTTATAGTTCATTAGCGTCCCCTGAACGACTGAACTCACGCGTTTCTATTGGCTGAATGATTAACACATTGGAATTTCTATTGTCTTTTGTGCACGGTGGTGGTTGAAAAAAGCTAGCAAAGACCTATAACAAAGAAGGTCGCTGGGTTTCCTAACCATTCCACTCTATTAACTATGCGCAAACTAAAAGAAAATAAAGCCAATCATTTATCCCTGTTTTTGGTCTGTGAAATGTTTCATCCAAAACAACAAAACCACTTAGTTTAAAGCATAGCATCCAGGTTAGCTCAGTGGTTAAGCTCCGGTCTGTCGAGTGGAAAGTCGCGGGTTCAAACCCCGGCCGGACCAACACTCAGGGTCTTAAAATAACTGAGTAGAAGGTGCTGCCTTTGTGAAACGATCTCGTTCTCGAACTGCAAATGGCTAGACCTTCACGTCTTCTCGGATAAGGACGTAAAATCGTATGTCCCACGTCGGCCTTGACTTTATCAGTCTCACCAGACTGTCACGAGTTACCGACGTTAAATCAAGTTGCTTTACTTTACTTTATAGCCTAAACTTTTTAACGGGTTTAAGTTTTCTTAATTTGTAATTCACTGCGAGTTTACGAAGTTAGAAAATTATTTACTAAAAACGTTGAAGCTCTCGAAAAATGTACCAAACCTGCATTAAAACAGTCTCCGCCCCTATCGGCCGGCGGAGCATAACGTTTAGCCGCTGTGCGATCAGAATTAAGGATAATCATTACTTATCATTGTTTAGTTTGGTTTCTAGCTATAGCACAGCATTATATACTTTGGGACTAAGGGTAATCATTACTTTAGCTTTGTTTGGTTTCTAGCTATAGCACAGCATTATATACTTTGGGTTGATCATACCAGTGTTTATCTTCACCACCGACGTAGACCTACGCTAGTTTTTAAAGGAACTTAGTTTCATTTGGTGACTACTGTTCGGGGATATACAATACTTTATTCACACTTCACAGTTATTTACAAAGTTAACAGGAAAATTATATTTAGAGTTTAGAAAAAGTGGTAGGGAAAAAAAGTTGTAAATAGGCTAAATATATAATAGAGGAAATGTCTAGCATCTAAATTAACCGTGAGGTTTTCGAGTTAGACACTAGCCAGCCAAAGTTAATGATTATATGCAAACATCAAAAGAATATATATACTATAAAATACACACAAACATCAAGTATTTGAAGGCAATAGCAACCATTTACCAGAAATTAGAAAAAAATTAGAAGAAGTTGTAGATATCGTTTAAGCTTTGAAAGGTGGAGCTTAGGAATTTTGTTTTTCTAAATGGAACTGTTTAACCTTTTTGGAAAAATTGAAATTGGGTAGATGTTTAAGATCAGTTGGTAGTTATTGCCATAGGTCTGAAGCTGCAGCAGAGATCGTCTGTTTGCCGAGATTAGTTCTAAAGCGTGCCTTATAAAGATCTCCTTTAGAGGCATATCTAGTGTTATAGGAGTGAACATCACTTGCATAGCGAAAATATTGATTAAATATGCTTGGTAACTGTTTTTTTTATGCCACTTATGGGTAAATTGTAGTGATTGCAGTTTATAAACATTGTCCACTGTCAAAATATCAAGTAAGTTTAATAAGGGTAAATTAAGTTATAGTAAAATTGCTTTAGCTGCTGGAGGGATAGAAAATGTCTTAGTTTATAAAATATACCAATATTTCTTGAGATACGTGAACAAATCATCACACCTAAGTATTTTATGTGATCTTTTTTATCTAGAGAATAGGTAGACCCACCTTTGTTGGTTATTTGTATATCAACAAATGAAGTTAATTTCTTTTTTGGTGATTTTATGACCATGTAATTGGTCTTTTTAAGATTAATGGAAAATTTATTTTGATCACACCATTCTTTAACTTTAAATAGTTCCTGGTTGACAAGGTTCTCTAAGTCAGTTATATTAGGGGAAGAAGCAAATAAATTGGTATCATCAGCAAATATCCTAAAAGAAAGTTTATCAGAGCTGTTACTTATGTCATTAATATATAACAAAAATAACAGAGGGCCTAAAGTGCTACCTTAGGAACTCCACAGACAACTGTTTGTTTGGTTGATTCATAATTGCCTAGTGTAACATATTGTTGTCTTTCAGTTAAGTAGCTGGTGAACCATTGAAGAGGTATTCCTCTTATTCCATAAGCCTCTAGTTTTTGTAACAGGATTTTATGATTTACAGTGTCGACGGCTTTTGCAAAGTCAAGGGACACACCACAGGTAAATAGGTTGTTGTCAATGGCATTTTTTTAAATTGTCAGTAATTTCAGTAATTGCTTGCTCTGTTGATCTACCTTTCCTAAATCCAAATTGAAATTGGCACAAAATGTCATGTTTTTCAATATAGGAAATTAGTTGTTTGTACACAAGCTTTTCGAAGACCTGTGTAAAACAATAAAGGGTAGAAATGGGTCGAAAATTAAAAGGAGCAGTGATCTCACCACCTTTATCTACTGGTGTCACTTTAGATATTTTCAAAATATCAGGAACAATTCCCTGTAGAAGGGGACTGATTATAAATCGTTGTCAGACTTTGACTGATATGATTGCAGGCTAATTTAATACATTTTGAGGGAACACCAATTGAAGATTTATTTAGATTCAGACCCATGATTAAATCATGTACTTCATGTCATAAATACCACGAAACATGAAGCTATTTTGAAATATTCTGGTTATATACTTAGTAGGATTAGGATTATCAGAGGTAGGTATTTCAGAAGAAAGGTTAGAGCCAACATTGATAAAATATTAGTTCAATTGGTTGCATATACTTGCCTTATCCACGTAACATTTGTTATTGTGGATAAGTTTTGAGATTGGTGCAGAATTAATATTTTTCTTCCTATTAATTAACATACCAATAAGTTTAATTTTTGCTTCCTCTTGATCGAAATAAGAATACCATCTGTTATCCAGGGCTTTCTGAATTGCTTTTTTTTGGAGTTAGGCACTTTTTTTTATTGGGGCATGTTTATCAGTGATATCTTGCAAAGCGTTGACTATATTATTCATACTATTATTAACATCAGAGTTTATAAGACCAATAAAGTCTGTTTTATTAATATCTCCCATTAATAAATTGTTGTCAAATTTTGAAAAATCTCTATAGAATTTCTGATCTTCGCAAAACATGGCAGATGGTCAGAAATATCTGCAAGACAGATTCCAGATTTTAATACTTTTTGTGGAGAGTTGGTATAAATGTGATCGATAACAGTAGCAGTATGGTCTGTAATTCTGGTTGGTTTAGTAATTAATGGCATAAAACCCAGATTTAAGAGCATCATAATGACAGTGTCCTGATAATGACAGTGTTAATTTGTCATCATTATAATTTAAAAAAAATATATTAATATCACCTACGACATAAGATTCGTACCCCTGATTACTAATATGTTCTAGTTTTTTACTTAAAAGTTCCTGGAATTTTTCACGAGAGTTAGATGCATGGATGCCTGTAGACACAGCCAACATTACATTTTTCTGTTTAGATCTTGGAATTTCTATAAAACAAGTTTCAATGCCTTCGGACGTTACTTCAAGATCGTGTCTTCTAATAAAGTTAAAGGTTTCTTTAATATATAGTCCTACCCCACCAGCAAGCGTTGGAGAGGGAGTAGATATAAATTTGTAACCAGGTATGGATATGTTGTATTGGTTATTTTCTTGTAACTTGGTTTCTGAGATTGCAATAATGCTAGGCATTTCCTTTACGGTTACTTGGACATCATTCAGCAGACACAGATTTTTTGACAGGCTTCGAATGTTAAAATGGAAAATAGAGAAAGTAGTATAGTCGGCGTCAAAATGATACCACTTTTTCTTGTGCAACAAAACTCAAAAGGTTGTGAATGTTATGGACGCCTTTTTTCTTGCACAAGGGGCGTCATAAAGTGAATTCAGAAATCCACTTCATGACGCCCCTTATGCAAGAAAAAAGGCGTCCATAACATTCACAACCTTTTGAGTTTTGTTGCACAAGAAAAAGTTGTATCATTTTGACGCCGACTATACTACTAGGGGTAACTAAGGGTCATTCAAAGTGTCACTAGACATTCTTGTACATAAAATCCAACTCGATAATCCTATTAGAGATATGATTACATATAGTTATATCGCCGCAACATCCTTACACATAAAATCCAAAACTCGAGTATCTGTTAAAGCTATCCTAACACATAGTTATACCGAAGAGAGATATATCGCCCCTCAACATCCTTACACCTAGAAATCTGAATTTGGAGTGTCTGTTAAAGCTATCCTAACACATAGTTATATCGAAGGGAGAATGGTGAGACCACGTAGTGAACCACTTCCACGGAGTCTAGCTCGAGAGGCAGGTGCCATTCTAGAGGAGAGAGATGGAATGCTCGAGGGAGTGGAGATAGGTCGCCGTACTATTCGATGGCGCTTCTTCCAAGGTGTGGCAGGAGACTTGACTCCTAGGATCATGGAAAAGTTAGTTGCAAAGGTAACCACCAGCTTCTACCTACGCTACAGCTACACCTATCGCATTCGCAATGTCAATGACGGACGCGTGATACTATTCTCCAAGACTGTCCCAGGCTCTCCATGGGTGAACATCCTAGAAGATGCAGAAGAGTGGGTCAATAGCAAGGAGACAGCTCGTTTGAATCCCGACAACATCAATCGACCAAATACCCAATGGGCCTTCATTCGTTGGATATATGTGGATGTTAAAGTTGTGATCGATCGTCAGCTTCTGTTGGGAACAGGTCCACTGCCCCAATGGCTTCGTCAGAAAAAAGGAATGTTTGCCCTTGATCGATATGGCGACAACCTATGTCTTTGGCGCTGCCTTGCCATGCATGAAGGAGCAAGATTAGATAGGTGTTGCGTCAAAGCTCGAAAACTTGCCCAGGACTTCTATCGCCTGACAGCGCTCACACAAGACGTTCCCAGAACTTCCTTAGACCAGCTGGAGGAAGTCGAGTTGCACTTTAGAATCGGTATTCGGGTGTACGAACCCACGGAGGATGGCGCTTGGCATCTGACGCGACATGCAGCTCACTACAAGCATACGATGACGATTGGGATATACGACGGACATGCCTTCTACATCAAGAACATCAACAAGCTAGGGCACATCTACGTATGTAATGACTGTAAGCAACGGTTCACGAAAGCCTCAGACCTTCACCGCCATGCAGATCGTTGCAGTCGTGGAGAAACAAAGATTGTTTGCCCTGGAAAGGTAATCACAGTACCCCAGTCGGCATACGAAAAAGCCTTCTGGCCAGAGAGCACCGCTAGCAAAGTCGCTTTATGCTGGTTGGAACGCGAAACCAAAAGGATTGGACAACACATTCATCATGCAGCTTGTGGACATGGTGGAGAGCATTGGATCGAAGGAGCGCCGGTCGACGGCTACGAACCTATTTCGAAAACCATCTTTCAATTTCATGGATGCTATTTCCATGGCTGCCCGAAATGCTTCCCTAGGGAAAGGAGGCTCTATCTCAAGACCTGTGAAAGAACGGCAAAGCTACAAGGAGCTGGTTATACAGTAGTGGAAGCTTGGGGCTGCTCCACAAAGAAGAAGAACAAACCGGTCCCCACACCAACACAAACTGTCTACCCACACTTCATAGTTTACGATTTCGAAGCCTATCTCGACACGACAAAAGGAAGACAACCAACAGACCACCTGACCATCGAAAACGTCCATGTCCCAATATCAGTATCAATTGCTGACACGTACAATCGAAAGCCAACCCACATCTGTCGACGTAATCCAAAAGAACTCATCGAAGCCTTTGTCGAAGAACTCCAGCTAAGAGCGAAAGTGATCCAAGAAGTCATTGCAGAACAGTTCTGCCCCAAGACACCTGAATTCGCTTTTGACACCCTACCAAAGAAACAACAAGCGAAGATCGACGAATGGATCCGCCAAGTTCCAGTAGTGGGATTCAACTCTGGCAGGTACGATCTCAATCTGATCAGGGAGCACTTCGTAGGAATCATTGCTGACACCTGTTCAAAGATCCTGGTAGCAAAGAAAGCCAATTCCACTATGTTCCTATTGACCCCAGATTTCCGTTTCCTAGATGTGATCAACTACCTTGGACCTGGAACTTCTTATGAACGTTGGGTCGCTGCCTATGGCTGTGAGTTGCAAAAGAGTTTCTTCCCATATGAGTGGTTCGATTCTCCAGACAAGTTGGATCACATTGGATTACCAGACTATCCAGAGTGGGGTTCGAAGTTGAAAAGAGAACATCTACTATCTATGTCAGAGTTCGAAGACTGCAAGCGCACCTTTCTCGACAAAGGAATGGAAACCTTTGCAGACTGGCTACGATACTACAACGACCTAGATGTAGTTCCATTCCTAGAGGCACTCGAAAAGATGCAAGATTTCTATCACGAGAAAGGAGTAGACATGCTGAAAGACGCAGTGTCCATTCCAGGAGTCTCACTACAGTTCCTACTTCGAGGTAGTGTAGAAAGGGGAGCTGAGATGTACGCTCCAAGTAAGGAAGCCTACCGCATGCTGAAAGACGCTGTCGTGGGAGGTCCAAGCATAGTGTTCACCAGACTCCACGAAGCAGGAGTGACTAAGATTCGTAGTCATCAGGGAGGAACTAAGACTTGTCGTAAGATTCTTGGATACGATGCCAACGCCCTATATCTTTCTACCATGGAATTCGAAATGCCTTGTGGAAAAGAAAAGGTTGTGCACTATGACGATCCAGGTCCAGCCACTGAAGGATTCGTTGAATGTCTACTTGGTGGAACGTGGTTTGGATATGCAGAAGTAGACATCGAGATACCAAAGAAATTGTGGAAGGAATTTGAGGAGATGCCCCCCTTCTTCTACAACAAGAAAATCCCCAAAGAAGCAATCCCTCCAGAAATGTTGGCCTACCTCACAAAGACAGGTAGAAAGCTCAGCGAGGAAAAGAAGCTAGTTGGGAGTCTCTCTGGAAAGAAGTTGCTACTCTATGCTCCTCTTCTACTTTGGTATGTAGATCATGGCGCAGTGATCACTGCTGTCTACCGCACGATAGATTACGAACCCAAAGAAATCTTCGGATGGTTCGTGGACCAAGTCACTGAGGCACGTCGTATGGGAGATGAAGATAAAGGTGAGGCTTTGCTGGCAGATGTGTTCAAGCTGCTAGGAAACAGCGCCTATGGAAAGTTGCTCGAAGACTTGGGACGCCAAACGAAAGTCACCTATACAAAAGATGAGAAGGTTGTGGACAAGGCATTGCGAAGTGTTTGGTTCGAAGACCTGGAAGAGATTGGTGAGGCATACGAACTCGAGAGCCGAAAGGACCAGATCCGAATCAAACGCCCTTTCCAAGTAGGTATCGCTGTGTACCAGCTCGCAAAGCTGCGTATGCTCGAGTTCTACTACGACTTCCTCGATAAGTACATCGACCGAGATGATTTCGAATACATCCAGATGGACACGGACAGTGCGTACATTGCCATCTCGGGAAATAGCCTCGATGAGGTTGTAAGACCGGAACTACGTGAGGATTTCGAAGCCAATAGGAAGGAATGGCTAGCTTGGGACAAGTGGAGCAGTCGTACGCCAGGACTCTTCAAACTCGAATTCGAAGGACAGCGCGCCATTGCCCTATGCTCGAAAGCCTACTACGTCGATACGGGTGGCAGCAAGAAGTATTCCGCTAAAGGTATGTCTAGGCGTCACAATGACATTTCGTGGGATCGATTCAAAGCAGCCCTCCAGGGTAGTATCGACATGGCGGAAAACCGAGGCTTCCGACTATTGCCAGAAGGTGTGGTAACCTACGACCAATGGAAGCTTGGGCTATCGGCTTACTACGACAAAAGACGCGTTCTTCCCGATGGAATCCACACCGAGCCAATAGAGTACGCTGTTTAGCGTCTAGGTACAAACAGAATTCCTTTTGGTGGTAGTTCTGTATCCCTAGGAACGACTTGTAGCTCTTCACGAACGAATCCACGTTTGGGTGCGTCCTTCTCCTTTGCAAGGTAGTAAAGCACAGGCTGTCCCGAAGATACTACACTTCGCGAAATGGTGTATATCTGCAAACTCCACACAGGATCAGTAGCTCTACGTTTTTCACCTCCTTCCAATTCTCCTGGTGCATAAAGATATCGAACTAGAACGTCGAATGGTAGACGCTCTTCTCTCAATCCAACGGTTCGCGAATACGTAGGAGTCTTCAGATCTACTTGTTGCGCCACTACAGAATTCGAAGGCTCTTTACCAGTCAACCGAGTCACCTCACTGTTCATGGCTTTGATAACCATTGGTAAACGAATTACCCATTCTCTACTACGCTCATCTGATCCTTCCGAAGTAAGCACCATCTCTTGTGCATACTGATACCCAAACAATCTCTCAGCTAGAGTCCTATTTGCTCTTTCAACAAAACTTTGCGCTCTATGATTACCAGCCTCACCTCGTTGAACTTTCGTACCATGTAGTTCTAGCGTTTCAGACATACGTCCCATGAATTCTCTACCAGGATCTACTTGCAAGGTCTTTGGCCATTCTAGTGGACTACGTTTATAGATTCGTTCGAATGCCGCAGAAACTTCACCACTATCTTTAGATGCCAAAGGTTCGGCTTCTTTGTATCGAGAAGCTACATCGATTACCACTAATGCATACTTATATAGTTTCCTTCCACGTCCAGGACGATCGTGTGGTAGAAATATCAAATCAGCTTGGTGGACTTCATTTGGTTTCGATACAGTCCAATGCGGTCGTGGAATGTGTTTTGGTGGTGGTAGATATATTTGCCACATAGATTGCTTTTCCAACCAACTCCTAGCCACGTCTTCTGATGCTTTCGCTGCTACCGATAGCTTACCAATTGCAGAGTGACCTTTCCAATAGCCCATAGGACCATAGAAGATATTCGCAAGTTTAGAATCCATCATACATCTATACGTCCCAACCTTCAACAGATAAAAAAAAAAAAAGGAAGAATAAAGAAAGTCGTTGCGTGACCCTCTTCATTCTTCCTTGTTTTTTTTTTTTTTTTTTTTTTTTAGTAGTAACCTAGTAGTAGCTTAGTAGTAGCTAGTAGTAGCTTAGGGGTAGCTTAGTAGTAGCTAGTAGTAGCTTAGGGGTAGCTTAGTAGTAGCTAGTAGTAGCTTAGGGGTAGCTTAGTAGTAGCTAGTAGTAGCTTAGGGGGTAGTAGTATCTATATCCATTTACTAATAGCGTATCCAACGCCTAGCATTCCACCACCAACGTAGAGCAACTCGCCAGTCTTCTGATTGTTTGAGGGTTTGTAGTAGTCAGATAAGCGGGGTTCTTTCATCTCTTTGAGATGTTTAAGCGCCTTACGTAACTTATCGGATCGCACTAAGGCTTCGTTGGTATCTCTTTGATCGTTGTGTGCTTTGCGTTCAAGACCTTCCTGCTCTTGTGCATAGTCATATAAGCTTTGACGTTTGATTCTATACGCTTTCATTTCACGTTCTAGTTTTTCGGTGGCCCTATCGTGTCTCTCTCGTTCTGCATCTACATCACCATCCTTTCCAAGCATTCTAGCTAGTATGCCACCACCAGTAAATGCCGTTGCATTCAATATAGCCCCGAAAATGGCCATTCCAATTGCTGCAGCCATTACGGTTTGGTCTTTCCTTTTTCTTTCTCAAGTTGTTTCTCAAGATATTCCTTTGCGTATAAGCTACCAACTATCACGGCAGTCCACTTTGCGTAATTCACTATGGAAGAAGAAGGATCACTAAGCATAGATTCCTTGGTGGTCTTTTTTACGATCCACCCAATACCAGCAGCGAGTCCAACGATTTTGACTGCATCGGTTGCCGTCTTCGTCAATTCCTTCTCCATCTAGATATATACTACTATGGTCTCGAGTCTTTAAGTGTTACTCCATGTCTAGTGCCGTTGGCTTTGCCGGAGCTGCAGGTTGTGTCGTGCTAACGGCAGCAGCTCGCGTGTTGCCATCTACATACTTCTTGTACGCAAAGTACGTGCCAAACAATGTAGCGCCAGTACCGATGACTGCGAGAATAGTCAGGTTTTCGAACCGACCTTTCTCTACGTCAGTTTCTTTGGACGGTTCATTTTCACGTTCTATCTCCCTCTTTTGAGCTTCTTTTGCACGGGCAGTGACCTTCTCCCAAGCTAATTTTCCTGCTGCAACACGCTTTGGATTTTTTCCTTTCTTAGTTGGTACAGTCGTTGGAGGATTCGCAGTTATCTGATCCGTCTGTCCTTCCATCTTGATTCGATATAGTAGGTATATGTGGAGGTTCAACAGTTGTTCCAGGAATGACTACGTGACCAGATATGTGGAATAGGACGCTAGCTAGAGCTACAAGGCGACCTGCTTTGAGTGATAGTAGGCCAGTTGCAGCACTGATTTCGTTGCGGACTATAGGGTCTTCTTGTAGGTCCTTGATCAGTGCTTCTTGAGAATCTATTGGTACTAGGTAGGCAACTAGGCGGGTAGCTAGACGCGTCACACCGTCGACTAAGCCTTTCGTTACTTGCTGAGCTAGGACGGCCTGATACCTCCTATACAACTTGTCTACTTCTTTTTCAGGAAGTCTAGAGACATCTCCTAGGGAAAGGTTCTTACCTAAGTATTCTTTCGTTACGCCTGTTGCGGCTAAGATCGAAAGTGATTCACGATTGTCTGACGTAATGTCTAGATCGGTTGGTGGTGGGCCTGTTACGTCCTCACCGAATATCTCGAGTAATTCTTTATCCATGATAATATGTTGTAGATGCTGGGAGCTCTAACACTACCTCGAAAGGATGTCGGAGACAGAAGCACATGCGAGCGAACTTATGGGATCCAAGTATCGTTCGTAACTCTTTGCATTCTTGCGAGCCTCCATAATCCTCAAATATCTTTTTACCATCTACGGCCGATGCTGTATGGAATGCTACTACGATAGCTACGTTCTCACGGAAGGGCTTACATATGCTCGTTAATTGTTGGGACAGCACCCAAACGGAAATCCCTATATGTCGTGCAGAAAAGGCTAAGTCCACTAGCTTGTCAGTTCGTTTCTTGACGTCCTTCGATGCGGCGCAATCATCGAGAATCAATAGAGTATTGGTACCTGACCAAAATGTTGCGCAAATACTCAAAGTAGCATCGATGGCATCTTGTGGTGGCGATATGACGAAGAAATGAGGATCTCGATTTGCAAATCCACGATAAGTTTTGTTGTGGGCATACGTAGGACAAATCAGTACTATGTAATCGAACTTACCACGAAATGATCCACGAAGTTGTTCTATGAGAAACGCAGTCTTCCCACAATTAGTTGGACCGACTATGAGTGCGTTGAACGGCACGTGCTCTACGAGAGAATCCATCAGTATAATATACTCTGCAGAGATCTGTTCAATATCGTGACCTGAGCATCCGCAAGGACATAGATGTGCATTTTCACATTTCCACTTCCCTTTGCAGTTCTATGTATGCGAATGTCGATGTCCTTTCCACTACCGGTTTGTGCCAAGCCATCACCATGAACGGTGGAATCTTTTGCTGTGCGACAATCGATTAGAATAGAGAATCTATTTTCAAAGAACTTCTTTGGAGTCATAGAAGTATTGGGTGTGCCAAACCAGCTTCTTGCAGCCTCCCAGAAATCTAGGGGAAGCATGCCGCTTGGAAAGAGTCTGTTGGGAATCCCATTGACATCTACTTCTACCTTTAAGATATCTGGATTCGAGAATGCTTCACTATCTCGCGTGCCAATGGTAGGTGGATCTATGAATAGTAGAAGTAGGCCAGCAAAGGATCGTCGTGGAACATTGATGTTTTGAGATATCAAAGTATCGGATGTTTTAGCGATATCTACTGTCTTGAAGTGAACAGCGTAGTTGTATAGGAATGCAGTACCTATTTCATATTTGTGAAGTGCACTACTAGCCAGCGTTTCGTTCCTGATTGCTTCGTATTCTAGTTGGATGTTGGTAAGTTGGTACGTACCTATCTTCGTAGTATCCGATCCAATTACTACCTCGTTGGCAGACGCTAGAGTCAACTCGAACGTAATGGTACTTTCTAAGGCATGTGGATATAGAACTCCATGTTGTGTCAGAATGTCAACATCTAATGGAATCCTATACTTAGAACCACATGCAGCTAGGAGCGCGTTGTCTGCAGCAGACGAAGTACTTGCGTCACCAGCTTTCGATCGTAGCTTATTCAAGTTCTCTGATTGAATACCTTGTTGTATTCTAGACTCTCTCTCCTGCGTAGATAGGTATACATCGGAGTATGTTTGTAGAAGGTCTGGCCTAACAAGGTCTTCTACTGTTTCAGCTCCCATCCTACAGATTCTACGCATGACCAAGCAGCGTCCAACGTTCGAAACGACTCTGTTATTCGCATGTCCACCAGATAGTACGATGTCGCCCAATAGCGCTAAGCTACCAGGTACTAGTACTACATCTTCTGCTAGCTTTGGGACTTCTACGTATAGAGTCTCACCTGGATTGGCAGATGATCGAGTAAAAGTTTTCCTATACAAGTCTCGTGGAGCCTTGAGTGCATGAGGCTCTCTTCGTACTTGTGTGGGATCCAATATTGATGAGATCATGTTGAATATAACTATATATGTAGATATGTTTAACATGGCCTCTGAGGGTAGGTATGATGAAAGAACTGATGAAGCTGAAAGAGGAAGAGACTACGACAACGCTGATACTGTCAATGAAGAAGCACGGAAATTGGCGTCAGACTCTACGAATGTGGATCCTAGTGAATCAGTCAACCTGAAAACTAGACGCAATTACAATGAAGAAGGTGCTCGACCGAAGTATCAGGAAACGTCATTGACAGATGGAGAGCTTAATGAATTGATGGATGAGGATAGAATCGAACGGCCTAAATTTAGCGATCGCCGCGTAGTCTTCAAAACAGGCACATCGGATGGAATGAAACAAATGCTATTCGATACTGTATGGAAACACTATGCGGATGTAGGGATTCGTGGAGGATTCCTTGAGATAACTGGAATATGGGAGGCCAATAAGGAACTGAGTAGAATCTATCTTCACGTACTTGGAAGTAAAGAGAAGCCCAGACCTTTGACCACAGTGCAGGGTGAAAGATATCGAAGTATGGGTAAAGATCTCAAATTTGCCCTAGGTCCTACGGATGCAGAAAGAGCAGCACAAGTCATCCAAGGTCAAGAAAAGGCCGCCGAACATCTCGAAATGGAAGATAGCATACTTCAAGATCCAACGTCAACTGAGGATCAGAAGGAAGCGGCTAAGAAAGAGAAAGTACACATCCATAACGAAATAGAATTACTCGAACGTCAAGAGGGAGCCATACTAGAACGTATGTCGCTACGTGAAAGGATCAAATACATTTTCAGAAAGCATGGAATGACCGTTCTTGCAGTGGTAACTTCCGTTGGCGCCATCATTAGTACGATAGTTTCCCTGTTGTCGAGATCCGTACCGAAACCAGTAAAGGGTGGTATTGATAAAGCAGCAGATGCAGTAAAGAAGGGGTTGCAAACGACTGGGGGGTTGTTGAAAGAAATGGGAAAGAAACTTGGACAGATCCTACCTGGAATGATTGGATCGATTGCGAGTTTCATATTTACCATGGCTGGTAAAGCTCTGGGAGTACTAGCGCAGAACGTTTGGTTATTCATCGTAGCAATAGTGGTGATCACTATAGAGCAATACAAACGACGTTAACGAAACAACGTCCATGCAATTCCAGCTGCGGCAATGGATGTCACTGCGAGATTAATCTCATGTTGTGAGCTAGGATCTCGTTTCTTGTGCGTCTCGAGAGGAACTCGTTTCTCGTGCGTCTCGAGAGGAACTTGTTTCTCGTGCGTCTCGAGATGTGGCAACGATTTCTTATCTGATGATCCTTCCATAGTAAGAAGTGAACGTCCTTTACCTTCTGCATTGATGTCGTTAACGCCTAGCCTCATATCTTTCGTAGCTTTCGGGATTGGATTCTTATAGCCATCTTTCTCACTAAGATAGTACACTAGATTGCTTGGCAATAATCGCACGTCTACAGCTATTGCTAGATCGAGCCTCTTATGCGTTGATGTTATAGCGGTACGATAGTTTTTGTAGCTCACCACTAAGTCGTTTTCTAGAATAGCATCTTCGACTAAGCTCTTAAACTTTTCTTTGACGTTATGGTTATTTCTAGCTATGATGGATTCGTTCAAGTCGGCTTGAGCACCAAGTATGCAATGTCCAAAAGCCTCGACAGATCTATCCAACCTACCCAATCCAGCATCTGTCAAACCCTTTCCGATTGGTGGTGTAAACCAATTGTATTGCTTTCCTTCGTGTTCGTCGTTCCGAATAAAGGATACTAGATCGCCTTTGTCCACACTGCCTTTCTCGTCTGCAAATAAGTTATTGTGGTTGGGCCATGTGTCTGCTTCCTTGTCGTAGCTTCGGATTACGTGGACGTTCTTGTAGCCATCACCATACAAAAGGAATACGTCTCCTAATCCGTGATTCCTACCTCCGTGCCATCGGAAATCTGGGGGGAAATCTGGTGTTCTAGATATACCAAATTCGATGCACAATTTCTCAAGAGCTGATTTGTTATAGGGGTTATCCATTTGCTTGAAATTAGAGTTACCAGGTAAAGGAACTCCATGAGTACCACCAAGTTCACGTAGAATTCTTCGTATCGTGAAATAAACATGGAATCGTAGGAACCCCTGAACGACTGGTGGATACGTTTTGAAAATAGGATCAAGCAATGACACTCCACATCCAGAAGTCGCACACCACGTTGCGAAATTCAATTGTTGAGGCCAGTATTTGAAATCTGGACCATGTAACCAATGGTAGGACTCATTTGCTGTCATATGCTTTACGACGGTCTCCTTGAATATATTTGGAACGCCTGCTTTGAACTTATTCTTTGGGGTGACATATATCCATAGATTAGTGAGAGCGATATCTTGTGCCGGTCCAGTAGAAGGAACTGCTGTAATAGGATATTTCGCACTCCTATCTAGGGTCAACGTAGATGGAAAACCTTTATGCACATCCCACAACGCATTATCGATGCGTCTTTGAGTGACTGCAGGTAGCTTGGAGACATCATCGCCGTAAACGACATAGCTAGAATCTCCATCTCGAAACCAAATACTCGTCGAATATTTGCCTGGACCGTTCACTTCCGTAGAGACATAGAACTTGTGAAGATCTGCATGTGGGTATTTCTTCTTGAACTTCGCTAATAGATCTACATTCAATGTTGCAACCTCTCTACTTTTCACATCTTCTCTATCTAGCCGAGCTTGATTCTCTCTCCTAGCTTGATTCTCAGCCTTTGACCGTATATTAGCATTCGGTGTTGGGAACTCTTCCTCTTCATCTTTCCCTTCGTAGCGGTAACTGAAAAGACCTCCGGACCTCCTCATGTTGAAGCTATACGTATATATAGTTATACCTTCAACATATAAGATGGTTCTCTTGTATATCACCACAACATTGGCCGACCATACTGTCTACTTCGACAACCCTATTCTCATACAGAACGTTTCACTAGTTGAGGTTACTATTGAGAATAGTTGGTGGAACCTAGAAGAGCCAGGGAGCTTTCATTGGAATGTCAATGGTGTGATGTTTCCATACCGAATTTCTAAGGGAAACCATACTATGGGGAGCCTTCGACACTTCTTTACGCCTGCAGTTAGTGCTGACATCATAAGAATCGAGAAACCCCCTCATAGGAGGGCTTGGAAACTAGATGTCAAGCAATCGATCCTACTTAGTGGAAACCTCTGCAAACTGATGGGTATTAATCAAGATGGGAGCGCTAAGCAACTAGAAGTAGGTTCGCACGAAGTGTCCATCCAAGATGGAATCGATATAGTGTACATCTGCTGCGACGTTGTGGATTCCAGATTCTCGATTCAAGATGGAAAGCAATCTAAAGTCCTAAGTAGAATACATATCCGAGGCGATAGATTTATGAAAACGACGTATGCCTCACTACGACCTCTAGATGTCAAAGCTCTAGGTACGATACGAAGCAGTCTTCGTCTGACAATTCTCGATGAGAAAGGCAATCTGATAGACTTTCGTGGTCGACCCATACTGTACGTGTTGAAGCTTGAATAAGTTATATGTATAACGTACAATGGAAGGCGACTCGATTCAACCGTTTCCAGCAGCACCAAGTATCTATCCACAGATTGCTAGTGACACTGGAAAGAACTTTAGACTGCAAACAATCCGAGACACACTTTCGGACATAGAAGTTCAAGAAAGGCACTACGAAGGTGTGCGCAAGAAATATGCACGTTCTCAAGGAATAGTTCATGGCATCGCAGTGGTAACTGGAGGCCTATCTGTGATCTTATCTGGATCTGGATTGGGCGCAGCGTTGACTGGGGTTGGAATAGTGATTGGTCTGCCACTTGGAGTTATTGGTGGGCTATGTGGATTAATTTCAGCATCTACGACCCTTGGAGCTAAGAAGTTAGGAATGAAGGTTTCTAAGCATGAAAAGACAACTATGTTGGCAAAGGCAAAAATCAATACGATTCGCGATCTAGTATCGAAGGCCTTACGCGATGAAAACATATCCGACTCCGAATACAGTCTCATCCTGAACGAAGCGAATAAGTATGAGATCATGAGATCTGAAATTCGTCGCAAGGCTTCCATAGGTGAAAAAAGCACGGATCGGGTTCGAGCCGAACTCAAGCAAGAAGTGCAAAAGGAAATGCGAGAAAAACTTGGAATGTAAGAATCAACGTTTCCTATGAAAGGAACGAACATGGTTCTCACTTTCACTTTGCCAAGTCCTACTGCTAGTTAGCCTATGTCTAGTGTAGATTGGTTCGAAGTGGGAATGGTAAGAAGACAACTCCTTGACAAAACGCTTGACCGCATTTCCAAATATGCCACATCGCTTAACGACATCCTTAAAAGACATAGACGATCCGGAGCGACGTAGCACCTCGTAACTTGCTCCAACGACTTTCGTCTTAAGCATTGATTTTGGGCCTATATTGTTTTCCATTGCCGTAGTAACGACCTCGTGGACTATTTGTTGAACGTCCCTAGGTACTCCTACAAGATCTAGTTGTAGGAAAGTCGTTGCAATGTGAGGAACTATGCGCTCAGCATCCAAGTCTACATCAATCTTATCGTCGTCACACAGAGAACGTATGAAGCCCTCTCCACTATGAATGCCTTCGTTTCTTAGTTGCATGAAGCGAGCGACCTCACCTTTAGATCGGACGAATCCACATTGTATGCATGCATGGTAGAGTAGAGCAGCTAAAATATTTTTCTTAGCATCGCTACGCTTGAGACAAACTTTCATTACTTGGGTGAATGCGTCGGCTACGATTTCTAACGCGTTCATAGGGAACGATAGGTCATAACTTTGTTTATAAATAGTGTTGTATGCTCGTAGTTCTTGTAGGAGCGTTCGTCGTTTCAGTTCTATGTCATCATCGCTTTGCTTTGGTTTTGCGTGGTCTAGATCACTTTGATACTTAAACCCGTCCGGACCTACTATACGCAGTCGAGTAGTAATAATATCGATCTTAGTTTCTTCACATGGTTCGACCTCGGAAACAAGCCCACATGTGGGACACACGAATTCCGTTCCTTGTATTTCAAAGGGGCAGAGACAATCAGAACATGTTTCACTGGTGTTAATATGTTCCACTTGTGGTTTGATATTCAGGCTTCTACGAATTCCAGGACCAAACAATCTGACTAGCTCGTCCATGATACAACTATAGATGTCGTACGTTCAATAGAAAAAAAAAAAAAAAAAGAGGAATGAAGAGGGCCACACAACGACCTTCTTCATTCTTCCTTTTTTTTCTTTTTTCGTGGCTATTCCTAAGCGTCCTTCTCGTTCCTCAAGGCAACCAACACCTCGTTGAGCGCATGGTTGAGAGACTCTCCAAGACCTTCCACTGGTTCCAGCACTCTTGGTTCAGCGGGCAATGCTACCTCCAGTTCCACCATGTTTGGTTCTGCAAGTTCCTCCTTTCTTGGATCCTCTAGCTTCTTGCTGGACTTCTTAGCGCGTCTTATATAGACACCGGAAGACTTCACCTTGATGGTGAGACGGTCGCATCCTGAGCAAAGCTCGTAATCAGTACGACATCCTTTACCGCACTTCGAGCATGGTACATATGGGGCACAGCCTTTTGAGATTTGGTAGTTGTGCTGGGAACAGAACTTCGTTGTCTTCGAAATCTTCTTTGGACATTTTGAGTCCTTCCCTCTCATCAACCAATCACAAGTCGTCTCAGGCATTGTGGCGTCTACATTTGAGTTCTTCTTCGACATGTTCGATCTGTATGGTATTAATGCGTACTAATATGACAACGAATGCTAATGTCGTGGAATAAAGAATATATACTAATACCATTCGGTGCCAATATACAGTATAATAATCATTCCTTTAACATATACTTCAAGTTTGGATTTTATGTACAAGAATGTCTAGTGCCACTTTGGCTTCCTACGTGGCAGAATGAGCATCCATGTAGTTGCGTAGTACAACCCTTTCGTCCTCTGTGAGCTGGGAGTACTGCCACTTAACGAACCATTTAGCGGTATCAAGATGACCATTGTTACAGGCGTATTCTATAGCAAGATCAATGCATTCATACTCTAGGGTTATCTGAAAACGTCGCATGAGCCACTTAACGTTATTAAGATGACCATTCCTACTGGCACCTAATATAGCAAAACTGACGGCCTTATCCTCTTTGGTGAACTGGAAGTGCTTAATGAGCCACTTAGCGATACCAAGATGACCATACTCAAGGGCAGCGCGTAGAACGTGATTGGTGTGTCTGTCCATCATATCGAAACGTAAGTGCTTGATGAGCCACTTAACAGCATTAAGATCACCATATTCGCTGGCGTAGAGAAGAGAAAAGCTATCGTCGATGGAGCTTGCGGAAATACCGAAAGTTCGAGCCAATTCGTCTCGATCGTCGTCACTATGAGTAGACCTCAAACCAAAGCATAGTGCTAGTTTACGGAACACTTGGTCTACGTTTTTGTAGCGCGCAAGAGATGCGGCATCGTTTAGGCGTTTCGATGTCCTTGAGATGCTTGCGAATGACCAAGGATCTGCATGCTCTACGATCTTAGTCAGAATTTCTAGAGGGAGGCACGATATATAATCCATAGTGGAAGAGATCGATATAACTATATGTAATCATATCTCTAATAGGATTATCAAGTTGGATTTTATGTACAAGAATGTCTAGTGACACTTTGAATGACCCTTAGTTACCCCTAGTAGTATAGTCGGCGTCAAAATGATACAACTTTTTGTTGTGCAACAAAACTCAAAAGATTGTGAATGGTATGGACGCCTTTTTTCTTGCATAAGGGGCGTCATGAAGTGGATTTCTGAATTCGCTTTATGACGCCCCTTGTGCAAGAAAACAAGGCGTCCATAACATTCACAACCTTTTGAGTTTTGTTGTACAAGAAAAAGTGGTATCATTTTGACGCCGACTATACTACTGAGAAACCTATGTGTGAAGCTCTTTGAAAAAAGGTGCCAGTCTGAGTGATGTCATAGTTTTTGGATTCAAAATTTACATTTCCTAAGTCATTGTCATCAGCTTCTCTCTCTGGGCTTTCGAGTATGTCATTATATAAATCATTTGAGTCTAATATTGATCTCAGTAGCCGCATGATAGACCCAAGCAGCCGTAGCTTTCAGAAACTCACGATCGTCTAAATTATAAAACGGTAGCTCATTCAGGAGGCTACGAGTATTGCAACTACTCTCAATGTTATTATATGTAAATCTGGAACTATAATTAAGGTAAACTTTGAGTCATTGTGTAGCACAAATACAGAGTGACATGCTTTGCTTGTGGTTACTTGTACTTCAGGCACAGATCTTCGAGTATATCTTGACCAGATAACAATTAACACAGCAGATTGATTTCTAATGCTGTGCCTTGAGTCTCCAAACACTAGCCACGCGGGGGAATCTGTACTTTGCGTTCAAATTCAGCGCCGAATCGAAGGTGTATGTGCGAGTATTATCGCCTTGCTTTATGTATATGCGGCCATTATTGGTCAAGATATATTTCCATTTCAGATTTTTCCTCATTCGGTTTACATTGCCAAAAAGCTTCTTGCCAAGTGGAGTAAGGGATTCCGCTATGTAGATCTTGTTTCCTTGAACATCTAGAGAACGAAGCCTCGGAAGGGCTTGAATCTTTTTCCCCGCCACTTTGCTTCGGTTGCCGTAGAACTCATTGCGGACGTTTCGTCTTGTAGATTTCAAGATTATCTTGTCACTGGCTTCCTTGTCAAACGTGGGCAGTAGATGGGCAATAGAAATAACGCTGTGACAAATTTCAATACCCATTTCTTTGCCAAGGGGACAGCAACTGATATCTTTACAAAAGACTTCGTCTTCGTTAGCTGGCAAAACGCCTGTGATCTCAACACATTCTCGGCGAAGATATTGAGCGAGGTCGTCGACATCTTTGCTGGCCTTTGAAATATCTTTCTTGTTATCGTCAACATTCTTCCTTAATGATTTGGAGTCAGCCGTCAAGGTCACAATCTTTTCGTTTGAGCTTTTAATTTGAATCAGTAGCTGGTCGTACTTCTTTGAGAGGAATTCGACCGTTGAAGTCAGCTCTGTAATCTTTTGTTGGATAAAATTGTTTTATGTGATGAAGATTAAGTAGTATATTGAATTGTGTATAAATCCCAGACCGACGAAAGACACCAACAGACCAAAGTCCGCACAAGAACAGAACTTTCATCGTATTCCATCAGAAATTAAGTTTGAATAAAAAAATGATTCGCACTAGAACCTAGATGCACGTTCACACAAGAAGTGAATTCTATTTCAATTAAAGTACTTCAATCATTCAATTTGGTTTGATTAATATGTTAAATATGCCATTATAATTGGGCTCAGTAACAACACGAGGTTGGGAAGATGGTTTACGCCTCGAGATACGCCCACACGACTGTCTTTCCCAAATTCGCTATTCAAATAACGAATTTTCCGGTACTTGTCCTTTTAATCTCGAGTCGGCACTCTGAGCACGTTACGTATAACCGTCAGCCGAAATTGTTGCACTAATTTGCTCATGTTTAGGCTTTGTGTTGTGCATTGTGTTCAGCTGTTCAGATGTGTAAAATATTTAGAATTAGCTGAATGTTTTTCATTTGTTCGGTTTCATTTGCATCACGTACTAAATGGGGACAACAGAGAACTGGCTACCATTTTATTAAAGATTGGAATAATTTACCTTCTATAATTACTCAAGCTAACACATTAGCTCAATTTAAACTTGGTTTTTGGAATTTTTATGCATAGTTATATTTCATTAGTAAGTCTTTTTTATGTTTTTTTTAGCATTCTTAAAGTAGTTTCTATTATGTTTTTAATATTATGTTTATTTAGCGTAGAGGGCCCTCATGAAAAACACCTTCGGGTGATTGTGGCACCCTCTGCAAATATTTGTATTATTATTATTATTATTATTATTATTATTATTATTATTATTACAAGTGGGTACCGCTAACGATAATCATACAATGGTTTTCACCCCTCCCCCCTTATTTTTGTAAAATTAGCAGATCTTACTCAAAATTGGCAAACAATATGCTGTGTTTATCGTGTTTAGTACCAAAACTATGATTTTTAAGCTGCAACTTCATTCAACCCACTTCTAAATGGGAGGGTAATATTGTTAACAGGAAATGCATATGATTTTCCACCCCTCCCCCCTCAGTTTTGCAAGGTTCGCATATCTTACCCCAAATTTGCAACCAATATGTTGTGTTCGTCGTGTTTAGTACCAAAACTATGATTTTCAAACTTCAACTTCATTCAACCCACTTCTAAATGGGGAGGGTACCATTATTAACAGGAAAGGCATATGATTTTCCACCCCTCCCCCCTCAGTTTTGCAAGGTTAATAATAATAATAATAAACTTTATTATACACAGAATTCAAACAGTTTACACTGATTTCCATTGAAGCTGTGTTTAAAAACTAAAATAAGTTTACAATAATTGATAATATATAATAATTACGCTAATATAAGTATTCACATAGATGGTAATTACACTGATTAAAATATACTTGATAGTAATTACCCTAATTTAAAATATACTTGATGTACTATACATGTAGTAGCAGCATTAACTAATTACAGATAGGGTTATTCCAGTAGTTATTTACAAAACTCTTGATAGTTGGAGCATTCTTTATATAGCTGTCTAGACTATTAAAGAGTTTAGCTGCAGAGAAAGTAAATGATCTATAGCCAGAATTAGATGAAATTTTGACTAAATGGATGTTATTACGGTTTCTAGTATTATAATTATGTACATCAGAATTACGGTGAAATAGATTTTGGAGATACGGTGGACATAAATTATTTAAACATTTAAAAACGGTGAGACATTTATGGAAGTCCCAACGCTGGTTTAATGGAACCCAGCCTAGCTCTCTAAATAGATTCACTGTACGTTCCTCGCGTGTCTTCTTCATCAATATTATGCGTGCTGCTCTCTTTTGCAGCCTAAGGAGTCTATTAAGACTTGTCTGATCAGCATTAGACCAGATGATGTCACAATATTCTAATAATGGTTGGACTAGTGTACAATGAAGATGTTTACAGGTGTCTACACTAACATATTTCCTGATTCTCCTAAGGAGCCCTAATCTGCATGATACTCTAGCTGATAATGCATCGATGTGTTCGTGCCAGTTAAGCTTAGAATCAAAACATAAACCTAAATATTTAACGGACTCTGAATGTTGGAGTATGACTCCCGACGAAGATAAACATGGCTTTTTGGATCGTGCTAGCCGCTGGCTAGTCCCAAGAAGCATTACGTTAGTTTTCTTACAATTTACGATGAGATCATTAGCACTAAACCAGGTATTAAGATTGTCAAGTTCAGCTTGTAAGACGGATTCAATTAGCTGTATATCCTTGTGAGCAAAGAATATAGCTGTATCATCTGCATATAAAACTACTTTACTGCGTTGAATACTCAGAGGAAGGTCATTAATAAAAATGATAAATAATAGAGGTCCAAGGACCGAAGGTTCGCATATCTTACCCCACATTTGCAAGAAATATGTTGTGTTCGACGTGTTTACTACCAAAACTATGGTTTTAGCGCTGCAACTTCATTCAAGCCATTTCTAATGGGGAGGGTTCCATTATTAAGAGGAAATGCATAGGATTTTTCACCCCTCCCCCCTCAGTTTTGCATGGTTCGCATATCTTACCCCAAATTTCCAAGCAATAGGTTGTGTTCATCGTGTTTAGTACCAAAACTATGATTTTTAATGCTGTAACGTTATTGAATCCAGTTCTGGACTGCGAAATAGAAAATGAATCTTGTCCCAGGATGCTTTGCGGCCAAAACGGAAAGGGCGATTGATTTTTACGGGTAGAATGGAACGTCGTAGAGACATGGGGTTTTCACCAAAATGTTACACATAGAAAACTCCAGGGGGTCTTCTTCATTTGGTTAACGCTGAAGTTCAGGGGGGGAAATGGCAGCCAAAGTGAAATTTCAAAATGGCTTAACCCCCCCTGAACTTCATTTGCGCGAAGGTTACATCAAAAATTTAATCTAGTTGGATGAAATTACATATGATAGGCTAGTTTTACTTCCCGTTAACATAGCGTAACATACCAAACATTAACACCTCCAAGCTAAAAATTACAATTATTCCCTACCCCACTCCCCCTGGAAATGATTTACCCATTTGTCTTAGCAAAATGTCTCCGGAATGTCATTCATGACAAAACTGATCGGTTTTTAAATTTTCACGTTCAACACCGAAATACAGAATTGACGTTAACCAGTTGCCCAGGCCCCGCTCGGCCAAGCAAAAAGCGAGAAAAAACGCCTTAACCCCCCCTGAACTTCATTTGCGCGAGTAATAACGCAAATATTTAATCTAGTTGGGCAAAAATACATAGGATAGGCTGGTTTTCATTCCCTTAACTATGCGCTAGATACCGAACATTAATTAATTAATTAATTAATTAATTATTTAATGATTGTATTATTTCTATGTTTATCGTTAGGAATTATTATTATTATTATACTGAATAGACCCTTTCAGCTTGCCTGTTTGTTGCCCCATTTCAGACCAAGTGAGTTTTCCCTTGAGTAATGTGTTTTTGTATTTTTTTGTATCCCAAGAGGAAATGTACCACTTTCTATAATTAGAAAACAAAGCACTGAATTATCTGGAGAACTATCACGTGGTCTGAAATGGGGCAACAAACAGGCAAGCTGAAAGGGTCTGTTGCTGACAGCCGTTCTCTTTCGCTGGAAGAGCAGCTATTAGCTTTATAAACAGGTTTCACATTAGAATTTAACGTAGGAAACTGACCAACAGTTCTCAAGTTTACGCATTGCGTCAAGGCCAAGTAAAATGACAACTGTTTCATGTTAACTAACGTTTTGTTAAAGCAATTCGGAATACTAAACAATTAAAACAAATGAAATTCTCAAAATTTTGAGAAAACTTTGAGGGAAGCTGGGTTGGTGCATGTGGTAAGAGCTACCGGATCAATCACGAGAAATCCTCACCCTTCCCCCCACACTTCACCCTAACCTTTAATGGTTAATCATTAATAGAACGATGCATATCTAAGGGAGGGGTGGGTGGATTGAGCCGTGTTACCACTGTGGCCAGGATTCGAGCCCCGTTAAACATGTGAGTTGAGTTTGTTGGTATCTCTGCCTTGCTCCGATGCCTTTTCTCCTGGTTCTCCGGTTTTCCTCCCTCCACAAAAACCAACACGCTAAATTTCAATTCGATCTGTGGATTAGCCAGGACCTGACTTTGAACAGCTCCTATGATTGTTTCAGGTCCCGTTAAAATTTTGTGTTTTTGACGATCAAATCATGTTGTATATTCTATTCAAGAGTTTATGTAAGTACTTCCTCTGTAATAGCTTTGAATGTATAATTAACTAAATACAACCAATGTAAACACCTCTTGTCTCCATAGTAATATTTCTACCGATACAAGCACGTAAACGATATATAATCTGGCCTCGAATAACAAAACTAACGTAAGCCTCTGTAGCTCAGCGGTTAGAGCACTGGTCTTGTAAACGAGGGGTCGGGAGTTCGAGTCTCTCCAGAGGCTCTACACTTTCTTTCCCCCCCTCCCATTTAACTAGTAATACATGTAGATGCAGAAGCCTCACGACCATTGTTATCAGACAGAAGTTATTTCAATAAGGAATCCCTGTGATGCGAGTTCACTACTGTCGATCTCAAAAGTTGTTTGCGATTGACTTCGTTACGAATTTTGTCTCCTGTGTTTAAGTCTCCTTAGGTTGTGTTCTTCAATTTTTGTCGAAATTCCTTGCAAGTGACAACTCACTTGGCCTCGTGAAAAGGTTATTTCACCGAACTGAATTCAGTCCCGAAAGGTAACTAGTTCCTGTAAAAACTAGTGTTGGTCTACGTCGGCGGGGAAGATAAACACTGGTATAATCAACTAAAGTTGATTGAGGTATGCTAACCGCCGTGGGAAGCGAGTAGCAGCTGACGTTTCGAGCGATAGCCCTTCGTCAGAGTAAAAGAGCTTTTTTTTTTTTACCTTTAAAGGACCTTTAACGTAGGACAGCGGCAAACATGTTCTCACATTTGCGCATTGGATCTAGGCTAGGCCAAACAAGATAACAACTGTTTCATGTTAATGCTTTGGTAAAGCAATTCGGAATACTAAAGAATTCAGAAAGAATTTGAAATCAATACAAAATTGTTGACAATCAAAATATGCTGTGTATCCTATACAAGATTTATATTACTGCTCAATGTATCACTGTCCATCATATATGTCTTGTCTCCATAGTAATATTTCTACCGAGACAAGCACGTACATGATATATAATCTGGCCTCGAATAACAAAACTAACGCAAGCCTCTGTAGCTCAGTGGTTAGAGCACTGGTCTTGTAAACCAGGGGTCGAGAGTTCGAATCTCTCCGGAGGCTTCCTTTTTTCTCTCCCACTAAACCAGTAATACAGTGAATGCAGAAGCCTCATTACCATTTTCCATCAGAGATGAACTAATTTTAATTTAAAAAAAATTGTGGTACGCAGTTATTACTTTCTCAGTAATTCTTTGCGATTGATTTCGTTGGTAATTTAATTTCTTGCATTAAAGTCTTCTTTGCTTGTGTTTTTCAGTTTCCTTCGAAATTATTTGCCGGTCATTTTCCATCATATTTTGAAGTCTATTTCAGTTTGCCGATAACTGTCCTATTTTCAAGAATTTGTTCTCTTCCGCTTCACGTTATATTTGTGCTCTTTGGCTCGTTGTATGCCAGTTTTCCGTAAAATTATTAGCCTCAATTCGTTGTCCTGCTTCCAGGCTGGCCAATACCAATTGAAGGAATGAGTGCAAGAAAGAGTTAAGTGATGCAGATCAAGTTATCAATTCTCCCTTACAAAACACAGAAATAACAGGGAGAATTGAGAACTCGATCTGTTGTCACCTTACTCTTTCTTGCACTCACCCCTTCAATTCAGAAATGCCCTGATAGTTGACAACTCGCAGATTTTCCATGCAATTGTAGAGCTCGTGAGAAACTGATCGTGACTGAGTTGAATCAGGACTTATCTGCTTTGTTTCTGTTCTCTGTATTTCCAAGCATTCAGTGTGCTCCCAAAGCCATTTTCGGGTTCGCATACCATTTTCAACACTCGGTTT
Source organism: Actinernus sp. WN-2022 (assembly GCA_030867875.1). NCBI lineage: Eukaryota > Metazoa > Cnidaria > Anthozoa > Actiniaria > Actinernidae > Actinernus > Actinernus sp. WN-2022. Next base: position 51,233,355 of record JAOWCC010001679.1, on the reverse strand, counting down.
TCAAGATTAACATAATCGGGATTCCTGCCTGAAACATTGTTGGATGTCTCACCGATGTTGAACCGACGTTACTATACCCCAAAATTCAATCCGCATATCCAAAATGTATTCAATCAGAAGCCTGAGTCATGAACCACTAACCTAAGCATCCCGTGAATTCTAGATCGAATTATCCTTAGGATGTACCTTATTTTATGTTCTATGGCTCCAGTCGTGTTTTATTTACTTTTGTTTTGTCAGACTACAGAATACAGTAGACCGTACAATACATTTAATCATAACTACATGTAATGCCATATAATCTAAGCCCACTTCCTCACCACTTTCAAATGGACTGAAAGAACGGTGTATTATTCAGTTAATGTTTAATTGGTTTTGCTGCAAAGTTATTGACATTTAATACACTATATAGCGGGAAAATCAGACCCTATTCCAAAATGACGAATCTTGTTTGAATAGTATATAGAGCAGTAACTAACAGTGGAATGCTACCATGTTAAAGAGTATAGAGAGCAGTAACTAACAGTGGAATGCTACCATGTTATAGAGTATAGAGAGCAGTAACTAACAGTGGAATGCTACCATGTTAAAGAGTATATAGAGCAGTAACTAACAGTGGAATGCTACCATGTTAAAGAGTATATAGAGCAGTAACTAACAGTGGAATGCTACCATGTTAAAGAGTATAGAGAGCAGTAACTACCAGTTGAATGCTACCATGTTAAAGAGTATAGAGAGCAGTAACTAACAGTTGAATGCTACCATGTTAAAGAGTATATAGAGCAGTAACTAACAGTGGAATGCTACCATGTTAAAGAGTATATATAGAGAGCAGTAACTAACAGTGGAATGCTACCATGTTAAAGAGTATAGAGAGCAGTAACTAACAGTTGAATGCTACCATGGTAAAGAGTATGCCAAGATTAGCAATACTCTGTGACCATTTTAGGGGAGATTGCATCAAATCGTACTAAGTTATTGAGATTTCAGTATATAATTATAGTTACTTATGGGTTTGAGATAGTTAGGCCTAACTAGTCTAAAAACTAGTGGGACTTTACAGTACATAAGTCCTACCTGCATTTCTCCCTTTTCGTTAGCACCACATGGTTGAGGCACGTCGCCATCTGCAGACTTGATAGTTTTACTCGAACACTTGAGAAGAACCTCCAGTACGTACAGTGTTTCGCCGATGGCAGCACCCTTAAATGATATCATCGTAATTCTTATTTTTCCTTAAATCCAAGATAACTGGCTAGGGCTTACTTTAACAAGAGGTATTAACTCATGACTTTTTCTTTACCTTTTGATTGGCCTTCTTCTGGAAGTTAAGGACCACTCCCCAGCCAAATTCAATGTCATTGTTTTCAACCTGTGAACATCCAAGAGTAGTATCTTATGATCTTGTATCCCTATTACTCGTTTGCAATCAATCCCCCGAGGTTCAGATAAAGCCGAGGCCGTGGCGTAAATCAATTAGGGACCTTTAGTCAACAGGACGGTGACGGCAGTGACGATGGGATATAGAAAAGTGTTTTCTCCCGAAATTTGGTGTTTATTAATTCATTTATTCGAATTTAATTCAGTTGCTTTTCGCAATCAGATTTTCAAAAATTAGGATTAGCACAGAGTTCCGTTTCATCTGAATGAAACACGCAATGCATTACTTCCTTACGTCCATGTTCTCTTTTGAACGTGAGAGTTTTCACATTGTGTTTTTGAAGATAACTGTTAAAATGTGGGAGACTGCGTGCAGTAATTCTATTTGCAATTATTGTTCCTTTTTTGACATCCTGTTTGCTAAAGGTCCCTATTTAGCGTTTCTATTGGCTGATTGATTAACATATTCCAAATTGTGTTTTGTGCACGGTCAAGGTTGAAAAAGCGAATAAAGACATATAACAAGTAAGGTCGCTGAATTTCATAACCATTCCACTCTATTAACTATGATTGTACTCGACACTGATTGGTGCAAATAACTGTAAGTTAGAATGTTTTATTTTCGTTCTGCAATGTAATCGATTATCATTGTCTAAGCGAAACTGGTTATAGTAGTCGCACACTATAAAGTATTCTAAGAAGAACATTATCGTCTTGTTTATTCAGTACATAAAGGCCTCCAAGCGATACCAGTAGTTGATCAGAAAGAGAACAATCTACAGTCGATGGCGGAAATAACGTTCATTTCCTTATGATTCAAAATAACACAACAGTGCGGTACGACACAAACTAAGACATTTCTGACCGACTCTTACCACGCGGGCATGAGATATGAATAAGGTACTGTACATTATACCAGTCATTTATGAATACAGTTAGGTACCCCAAACGTACTTTAACTAAACGTCCTGGCTGCATGAACGGCAAACAATACTTGGGTTGATGGATGAATCCCTAAAAGAGACAAAAAGAGACTATCACTGAACTTGTTCTCCATTTTCTCTATCTCATGTCTGGGGATAACACATCGAGGAGCTAGCACGTGATAGGCTGCCAACAGGCTCTTCAGGCTCACGGACATGGGTGAGAAGAGCAGGAGAGTCTCCACGGACACTATCAAATTTGAATAGCCTCCGTGCAGGCTCTCCCTACCCATCCCCCTAATCCCCACGAACCTATTCGCAGGCTACACATCAGACTAACCAGCATATCATCTGCTAACTTTTTCAGTTGTTGCCGTATTTTATAGTAAGCTGTTATAGTTTCTTCATTTGGGATCTCCACTCCATCTCTCTTGCTTTCAAGATCCTTAATTTCTGTTTGAAGAAAACAACGGGCATGCTTTTAGAGGAATATGAAGTTTAATGTCCCTGTCAAACGGTTTTAACATATCTTCAACATCGAACTGTTGAAACAGATGTTGAAACCATTTGACATGGCATTCAACAGGAATTATTTCTGTTGTTCTTGGAAATGTTGAATCATGTTGTACCCGTTTTACAGGACTACATGTATGTCATGATACTGCGCATGTATGAAGGTAATGTTCGATTGGGGGCTGTTACAGCGGTTTTCAATTGAGTGTTGAAAAGTAACTGCTTTCGAATTTGGTTAGTTATTCCATGATTGCGTTTACTTTGGTTAAAGGAAAACTAATCAAGAATTAGTTTAGTTCGTGATTGGTTCATTGATGTTTTTACTTGCTCCTGTGATTGGTTCTGTAATTACTTTGGTTTGGTTTGGTTAAAGGAAAACTAATCAAGAATTACTTCAGTTCGTGATTGGTTCATTGATGTTTTTACTTGCTCCTGTGATTGGTTCTGTAATTACTTTCAATTGGTTTGGTTAAAGGAAAACTAATCAAGAATTACTTCAGTTCGTGATTGGTTCATTGATGTTTTTACTTGCTCCTGTGATTGGTTCTGTAATTACTTTGGTTTGGTTAAAGGAAAACTAATCAAGAATTACTTCAGTTCGTGATTGGTTCATTGATGTTTTTACTTGCTGCTGTGATTGGTTCTGTAATTACTTTGGTTTGGTTAAAGGAAAACTAATCAAGAATTACTTCAGTTCGTGATTGGTTCATTGATGTTTTACTTGCTCCTGTAATTGGTTCTGTAATTACTTTGGTTTGGTTTGGTTAAAGGAAAACTAATCAATAATTACTTCAGTTCGTGATTGGTTCATTGATGTTTTTACTTGCTCCTGTAATTGGTTCTGTAATTACTTTGGTTTGGTTTGGATAAAGGAAAACTAATCAAGAATTACTTCAGTTCGTGATTGGTTCATTGATGTTTTTACTTGCTCCTGTGATTGGTTCTGTAATTACTTTGGTTTGGTTTGGTTAAAGGAAAACTAATCAAGAATTACTTCAGTTCGTGATTGGTTCATTGATGTTTTTACTTGCTCCTGTGATTGGTTCTGTAATTACTTTAGTTTGGTTTGGTTAAAGGAAAACTAATCAAGAATTACTTCAGTTCGTGATTGGTTCATTGATGTTTTTACTTGCTCCTGTGATTGGTTCTGTAATTACTTTGGTTTGGTTTGGTTAAAGGAAAACTAATCAAGAATTACTTCAGTTCGTGATTGGTTCATTGATGTTTTTACTTGCTCCTGTGATTGGTTCTGTAATTACTTTGGTTTGGTTTGGTTAAAGGAAAACTAATCAAGAATTACTTCAGTTCGTGATTGGTTCATTGATGTTTTTACTTGCTGCTGTGATTGGTTCTGTAGTTACTTTGGTTTGGTTAAAGGAAAACTAATCAAGAATTACTTCAGTTCGTGATTGGTTCATTGATGTTTTTACTTGCTGCTGTGATTGGTTCTGTAATTACTTTGGTTTGGTTAAAGGAAAACTAATCAAGAATTACTTCAGTTCGTGATTGGTTCATTGATGTTTTTACTTGCTCCTGTAATTGGTTCTGTAATTACTTTGGTTTGGTTTGGTTAAAGGAAAACTAATCAATAATTACTTCAGTTCGTGATTGGTTCATTGATGTTTTTACTTGCTCCTGTAATTGGTTCTGTAATTACTTTGGTTTGGTTTGGTTAAAGGAAAACTAATCAAGAATTACTTCAGTTCGTGATTGGTTCATTGATGTTTTTACTTGCTCCTGTGATTGGTTCTGTAATTACTTTGGTTTGGTTTGGTTAAAGGAAAACTAATCAAGAATTACTTCAGTTCGTGATTGGTTCATTGATGTTTTTACTTGCTCCTGTGATTGGTTCTGTAATTACTTTGGTTTGGTTTGGTTAAAGGAAAACTAATCAAGAATTACTTCAGTTCGTGATTGGTTCATTGATGTTTTTACTTGCTGCTGTGATTGGTTCTGTAATTACTTTGGTTTGGTTTGGTTAAAGGAAAACTAATCAAGAATTAGTTCAGTTCGTGATTGGTTCATTGATGTTTTTACTTGTTGCTGTGATTGGCTCAATCATTTTGATTTTCCGACACTCAATTGGAAACCGCTTTAATTGGCTACACACAGTTAAAGGGACACTGTCAACCCTCAAATGATAAACTTTCTCATGACGAAAGACAAAAATAACTACTCAGATTAGCATAGTATGCTTACCAGGTACAAATAACTACTCAGATTAGCATAGTATGCTTACCAGGTACAAATAACTACTCAGATTAGCATAGTATGCTTACCAGGTACAAATAACTACTCAGATTACCATAGTATGCTTACCAGGTACAAATAACTACTCAGATTACCATAGTATGCTTACCAGGTACAAATAACTACTCAGATTACCATAGTATGCTTACCAGGTACAAATAACTACTCAGATTAGCATAGTATGCTTACCAGGTACAAATAACTACTCAGATTAGCATAGTATGCTTACCAGGTACAAATAACTACTCAGATTAGCATAGTATGCTTACCAGGTACAAATGACTACTCAGATTAGCAGAGTATGCTTACCAGGTACAAATGACTACTCAGATAGCAGAGTATGCTTACCAGGTACAAATAACTACTCAGATTACCATAGTATGCTTACCAGGTACAAATAACTACTCAGATTAGCATAGTATGCTTACCAGGTACAAATAACTACTCAGATTAGCATAGTATGCTTACCAGGTACAAATAACTACTCAGATTAGCATAGTATGCTTACCAGGTACAAATAACTACTCAGATTAGCATAGTATGCTTACCAGGTACAAATAACTACTCAGATTAGCATAGTATGTTTACCAGGTACAAATAACTACTCAGATTACCATAGTATGCTTACCAGGTACAAATAACTACTCAGATTAGCATAGTATGCTTACCAGGTTTACTGGAGAAAATCGGAGACAATTTGGATGGAGGATGGCACGATTCAAGTGAATGTCAAATGCTGCTGTTAAGAAACCGAAATCAAGTTTCGAGAATAAGCTTTTGTAATCCAATTTAATATTTGCCACCTCTAACGAAAAAGTTTGGAAAGCATATCAGAACAGTTACATGGTATTTCTCTTCAATCTCACGGTGTTATTGTTGTAGTTTGTAAAGCATATCAGAACAGTTACATGGTATTTCTCTTCTATCTCAGGGTGTTATGGTTGTAGTTTGTAAAGCATATCAGAACAGTTACATGGTATTTCTCTTCTATCTCAGGGTGTTATGGTTGTAGTTTGTAAAGCATATCAGAACAGTTACATGGTATTTCTCTTCTATCTCAGGGTGTTATGGTTGTAGTTTGTTAAGCATATCAGAACAGTCACATGGTATTTCTCTTCTATCTCAGGGTGTTATGGTTGTAGTTTGTTAAGCATATCAGAACAGTCACATGGTATTTCTCTTCTATCTCAGGGTGTTATGGTTGTAGTTTGTAAAGCATATCAGAACAGTTACATGGTATTTCTATTCTATCTCAGGGTGTTATGGTTGTAGTTTGTAAAGCATATCAGAACAGTCACATGGTATTTCTCTTCTATCTCAGGGTGTTATGGTTGTAGTTTGTTAAGCATATCAGAACAGTCACATGGTATTTCTCTTCTATCTCAGGGTGTTATGGTTGTAGTTTGTAAAGCATATCAGAACAGTTACATGGTATTTCTATTCTATCTCAGGGTGTTATGGTTGTAGTTTGTAAAGCATATCAGAACAGTCACATGGTATTTCTATTCTATCTCAGGGTGTTATGGTTGTAGTTTGTAAAGCATATCAGAACAGTCACATGGTATTTCTCTTCTATCTCAGGGTGTTATGGTTGTAGTTTGTAAAGCATATCAGAACAGTCACATGGTATTTCTATTCTATCTCAGGGTGTTATGGTTGTAGTTTGTAAAGCATATCAGAACAGTTACATGGTATTTCTATTCTATCTCAGGGTGTTATGGTTGTAGTTTGTAAAGCATATCAGAACAGTTACATGGTATTTCTATTCTATCTCAGGGTGTTATGGTTGTAGTTTGTAAAGCATATCAGAACAGTCACATGGTATTTCTATTCTATCTCAGGGTGTTATTGTTGTAGTTTGTAAAGCATATCAGAACAGTCACATGGTATTTCTATTCTATCTCAGGGTGTTATGGTTGTAGTTTGTAAAGCATATCAGGTCAGTCACATGGTACATTTGTATTTCTCTTCTATCTCAGGGTGTTATGGTTGTAGTTTTCTCTTTGTAGGTCTCTTAATGGCATTTCCTGCATTATAAGAGTAGGAAACACACTCGCTCGCATGTCGTGTCCTTTCCTAGATAAGGGAGAGGGTTGTTTTCCTCCGAGGGAAAGGGGGGTTACTGAACCCCAGGAACATCCTCCAGACTACACCCCTGTACAACAGACTACACCCCTGTACTTTAATGTAAACCCAGAACTGTTGGAACAAATTGCCATTAAATAGGCAATATTCGTATTCTCACGGACGAGCTGGAACGAACACTCAATGGAGGCTCATGCGGGGGAATCTTTTCTAATGCTAAATAGTTTTTAGCGAATTGCCCCGCAAGAGCCTCCATTGAGTGTTCGTTCCAGCTCGTCCGTGAGAATACGAATATTGCCTATTGTTGGCAATAGTCTAAATTTAAAATTTGTTGAAAAAATTGGAAAATATATTTTAGTTTAAAAAAAAAACATTATGCAATAGGGCCCGCCGTGAAACGTCATCAGATCCAAGATGGCGGCGGGTGCGAAATTTCCAAAATGGCTTACACTAATATCCAATAATAAAAAAAAACTTACTATCAATCATAGCTGGGATAGCTGTATAGTTCTGGAACTGGTAGAAAGAGCGTTCTAGCATGATCTCCGGGTTGATTTCTTCCACTCTCAGTAAATTAAGGACCATGTTGTACGTCAAGTGGAAGGCACTGTTCAGAGGATCCGCATGACCCTGCAGAACAGGAACAAGATTGCATTACCATGTCTTTACGTTACTCCAATGTCACAATGCGACTCGTATTTTTATCTATTTGAATGAAAACTGCATTACATGAATGTTCAGTTGAACGCACAAATAAACCGCCTTAAGTTCTTCCTTTTCTTTTTTCCTTCTTTGACCCACCAATATCATACTGTCTATATAAATAATATATTTCGGGATACAAGACTCGATTAGTTTTTTAAGCTTCTTCTGGTATCCCAATACTAGAAGAATGTTAAAGTGCCAATGAAATGAAGAAATTGATCCCGTTTATTTTATTTTATTATATTCTAGCTTCCCTAATAGTCACTTCCCTAATAGTGCAATTAAAAATCAATTTGGAGAGCACGAACATATATTTTTTTCGTATCGAAGGCAGGCAAAAGGCAAAATTGCCAAAATCAGGCAACGATTTTTATGACATTAACGATATGCTAATCACATACGTGACGTCACTTGATCTGCGCATTTATATTCGTCTCCATAAATACTACAATATAAATGCATTTTTGTCCAATTTCCATTCTAAATAAGTCTTACCTGGAGAAACGCTGGCCATATTTTTTCAAAAGAAGCTTTGCCGTTGGTCATATTTTTACCTTTGTGAATAAAATCCACAGACCAAGTGACATCACGCATGTGATTAGCATATCTTTAACGGCATAAAAATTGTCGTCTGATTTTGGAAATTTTACCTGACTTCGATACGAAAACAAAATATGTTCGCGCTCTCCAAATTGATTTTTGATTTGCACAAAGTGACTAAGGGAAGCAAGAATTTAATAAAATAGAATAAAAACGGGATTGATTCTTTCATGTCATTGGCACTTTAAATATATTAATTAATTTGTAATCTATTCAAAAGAGAGTATAAACAAATATTGTGTTGTTGTTAGTTGTCAAAAGATAAAACAAGTCAATGTAAACTGGAAGTTTAATGAATGTACACGTGAAAATTCAAATAATTTACAGATCTTGAAGAACTACACCTATGTAAACTGTTTGTAAAAGGTTGACAAAATGTCTCTACACATTTACAACAAAAAAAAATATTAATACACTTTACAGAATACTGGTAGTACATTATTTTAGAAAAATGTTCTTTTATCTTTTTAATTTCAAAAAAGTTGGGCTACTTAAATGAATAATAAAACTGGGTGAGACACCGTGGATCAATAACGTGGTTCAGTTGTTTTAAGGGATTGTTTTACCTTCAGAAGTCCTTTCCCAATAATAAAACTGCGTGAGACACCGTGATTAATAACGTTGTTCAGTTGTTTTAAGGGATTGTTTTACCTTCAGTAGTCCTTTTCCAATAATAAAACTGGGTGAGACACCGTGGATTAATAATGTGGTTCAGTTGTTTTAAGGGATTGTTTTACCTTCAGAAGTCCTTTTCCAATAATAAAACTGGGTGAGACACCGTGGATTAATAATGTGGTTCAGTTGTTTTAAGGGATTGTTTTACCTTCAGAAGTCCTTTTCCAATAACAAAACTGGGTGAGACACCGTGGATTAATAACGTGGATCAGTTGTTTTAAGGGATTGTTTTACCTTCAGAAGTCCTTTTCCAATAATAAAACTGGGTGAGACACCGTGGATTAATAACGTGGTTCAGTTGTTTTAAGCGATTGTTTTACCTTCATAAGTCCTTTTCCAATAATAAAACTGCGTGAGACACCGTGGATTAATAATGTGGTTCAGTTGTTTTAAGGGATTGTTTTACCTTCAGAAGTCCTTTTCCAATAATAAAACTGGGTGAGACACCGTGGATTAATAACGTTATTCAGTTGTTTAAGGGATTGTTTTACCTTCAGAAGTCCTTTTCCAATAATAAAACTGTGTGAGACACCGTGGATTAATAACGTTATTCAGTTGTTTAAGGGACTGTTTTACCTTCAGAAGTCCTTTTCCAATAATAAAACTGCATGAGACACCGTGGATTAATAACGTGGTTCAGTTGTTTAAAGGGATTGTTTTACCTTCAGAAGTCCTTTTCCAATAATAAAACTGGGTGAGACACCGTGGATTAATAACGTGGTTCAGTTGTTTTAAGGGATTGTTTTACCTTCAGAAGTCCTTTTCCAATAATAAAACTGGGTGAGACACCGTGGATTAATAACGTTGTTCAGTTGTTTTAAAGGATTGTTTTACCTTCAGAAGTCCTTTTCCAATGTCGGGTCCCATCTTCTCATCGATAATTAATATTACAATTCCTCGTTCATCCAGTCCACGACGACCTGCCCTGCCACTCATCTGAATGTATTCTCCGGACGTTATCTGATGACGAAAACAAATTCACTTGTGATTCAAAGAAGATGACCAAGCTCTTAGAGCTACATGTACTATCGTATTTATACAACCTGTGCCCGTGGTGCGTCTCTGGAAAACGTTATGCTCCGCTGGCTGAAAGAATGAAGACTCTGGTTTCAAATAAAAGTTTCCAAGGACTAAAACTTTTTAAGTAAATAATTTCCTAACTTAGTAAACTCAGAGTGAATTCCAAATAATGAAAACTTAAACCTGTGAAAGTTTTAGGCTTAGCTTTAAAGTAGTTTTGTTGTTTTTGGCGAAGCATTTCACATAATAACGTACACTGTACGTCAAATTAGAAACAGGGTTGATTGCCTTTGTTTTCTTTCAATTTGGGCGGGAAACTAGCAGGACGCTCACGCTCTGGCGATTTGGCTGCTATCGCCGGCCTATCGTTCATTCTAATTGGTCACTTTGGCATCTAAACCATTCAACTGCAGAAGAAATCTACCATTTGTCTCGATCCACATTTTATTGAATGGGACTCAGGGTAGAATCTGAAGTTAAGTTTGACTGTTGAGCTCTCTAACTAGGATAGTCCTGGTTGTGTAAATATTAATGCTGAGCACTGTAAAATCACTGTTTACAGTGATAATAATGACGCCGTGAACCACATATTTTCCAAGCAGTAGGCCTTTTGTAGGAAACAGTCACGTGCTGATATTACACTTCAATAACCAATGAATTGAAATTGTAGACATACGTATTTTGAACGAGTTTGGTCTTAAGCTCCTTGGCGCTACGTGTCTAAATAAACTATCGTATTGTGATCCCATGGAAAAGGCTTTACTGGATGGCAAACAAACTTAAAAACGCAGTTGTAGAAAGATCGCCAACCGACTGGAGAGGGAAAATAACATTTACAAACAGGTGTTGATCACAACACTACCGATCTCCTACAAAAGGCATTTATTTGCCATCCAATACTTTACCACGTGATTGCATTCCAAAAATTCAGTACGATTTCAAAACAAGAGATACGAAAACGCCTACCTGATTTGCCAATCACAGAATTAAAATACAGAAACTTTAAGTCGACGAAACATTACAGTCATGTATGCTTGAATAAACAACTTACGAATCTGAAGTCTTTGCCATCAAATTTCCTCGCATTAGAGAATACCACTGTTCTCGCTGGCATATTCAACCCAAGAGCAAAGGTCTCTGTGGCAAACAGTGCCTGTTGGGAAAAAAAACACTTTACCAACCACATACCGACCACTTTACCAACCACATACCGACCACTTCAGGTTTTCAATGCCCAAGTTCAAGTTCTGGAAGTCCTCTGAAGTTCGAGCACTCTGAAGTTTGCCAACAAAGTTGATATTTTCCTGGAAAGTACTGAACGATTCCAATACAGTTTTACCAACCACTTTTTTACAGTACAGATTGTTCGCTTTAGCCTTCAAATATACAATATTTCCCATGCCAAATGTAACTCACTCCACCTGCATGGATCGTGGCCTCCATCTACTCTGTAGTGTGTGTAAAAACAATATTGAAGATTAAACTGGCGATAGAGATTGCTTCACACCTGTACAACTTAGCATTATACAATTATAGGTAATACAGTTACGAATATCAATTGTGACATCAACATGTTAACACATGAATGAGATGATGCATTACTGTGCTAACAGAGGAATATTGAATTCCACACCACATAAAGTCACACATACATGTATGCTTCGCGTCAAAAAACATCTTTCAGCGAAACTGGGTACAGAGGAACCCCTCTAAGCAACCACGTCTCATAAGCAAACAGTTATGTTAAAAATGCATTTCTTGCTTCTCAGTCCAATCACTACATTTGACCGATCTCATAAGCTCCTAAGGACAGGACTTGCTCAACAGATATCCAAACTACCCTTGGCTGTGAGACAACTGGGAATATTTTGATAATAATTTGTAACACTTCGAGAGTGTATGTTCCCTTAGTATAATGGTTACCACGTTCGCAGAAAACACCCATAAAAACTCACGATTCTTTCTTCAGTCACTACTTTTCAGTTCCTCTTCTTGTTTGTCTGTGAACACTATCCCAAGGCGAGTGAGAACTCATCACATACCTGGGAACTTGTTTTTGAAATGGTTAGAGTAAGTTTTATGCTTTGTTTTTATGATTTATTCTGTTTTACCACTCGAAGGTGGACGAAGAATCTCAACAGGCTTTAAAGCCCCTCTATGGAGGTCTCCAAAGGCCTAATATTTATCGTCCTTATCCGAAAAGACTTGAAGGTTTGATCATTTGTAGTTTGTTCACAAAGGTACATGTACAAAAATATAGCACCTTATACTCAGTTATTTTAAGGCCCTGAGTGTTGGTCCGGCCGGGGTTTGAACCCACAATTTCCTGCATGACAGACCGGTGCTTAACCACTGAGCTAACCCAGTGGTTCGGTTAGGGTTTGAAATCTAATGATCAATTCCTGTCTTTAGGAGCGCATCTCGTAAGTGACCTTCCCTCTATTAAGAGAAGTTCAACCGTATCTATATTTTCATCTTTTTCACTGGTTTGAACATGACCTCGATTTTCTAAAAGTTATTCTAAAAATAGTTCCCATACTTTAGTTAATAAAATAATAATACCCTCATGTTACCTTTATCAGCCCCTCAGAGAAGAGAATTTCTATCGTCTCTTTAAGGATTGGTAACAGGCCTGAGTGATGGATGCCAATACCACGCTTTAGAAGCGGAACAACATGTTCTACTTGAGGCAGTTTCTTGTCTTCATCTGATAAGCAGTCAATGGCATTGGTGAACACTTCCTCCACCAATGTTTTTTCTTGTGCTGAAATTAAACAAATGGAAAGATTTCATTAATCCTGGTTTACATTTCATAGTGAAAACAGGCTCAACACAAGCACAAGAGTCCTTATTTCATAGTGAAAACAGGCTCAATGCAAGCACAAGAATCCTTATTTCACAGTGAAAACAGGCTCAACGCAAGCACAAGAGTCCTTATTTCATAGTGAAAACAGGCTCAATGCAAGCACAAGAATCCTTATTTCACAGTGAAAACAGGCTCAACGCAAGCACAAGAATCCTTATTTCATAGTGAAAACACGAAAACGTACACTAACGGTTATCCGTTAAACGGTCTAGACCGTTAGCCATCCGTTTGCTATCCGTTAGCTATCTGTTAGCTATCTGTTAGCTATCCGTTTAAACGGTTTAGAAAATCGTTAAAAGCGTTAGCTAAACCGTTAGCTTTTTCAGTCTACCCGTTTAAACGTTTTCAGAAACCGTTAGCTTTGGGAGACAAACCGTTTAAACGGTTTGGCAGATCGTTAGAAGTTTTTGCTTGGCCGTTTAATTGCTCTGACAAACCGTTAGCTCTGCGTGGAAACCGTTTAATGAAACAACCTGTTGATCGTTTGATTCTAGCTTATTTACATCGATCGATGCGAGATCTGAGAGCACAAGCTTCTGTGCATCCTCTCATCATTAGGGATCATTGAGAAGGTATTCAATTGGCCAAAATCACCAGTCATCTTTTCGGTGATACAACGATTCTCCGAGTTCACGTGTGCATTCAGCCGTGGAGACTAATTGTCTGGTTTTTGACACAAGACTCCAGAGTGCCGCGAACTTTGCGGAAAGTGTGATTTTATTGCGTTGTAGTTTAAAATGCACCACAAGCTTCTCAGCTTTACCGGAAAATGATAAATTCTACCAAATAAATATTCTGGAGTTGTTGTTGGTGATACAACGATTCTCCGAGTTCACGTGTGCATTCAGCCGTGGAGACTAATTGTCTGTTTTTTGACACAAGATTCCAGAGTGCCGCGAACTTTGCGGAAAGTGTGATTTTATTGCGTTGTAGTTTAAAATGCACCTTTACCGGAAAATGATAAATTATACCAAATAAATATTCTGGTTTTTTTTTTATTTATTTAATGTGGCTCCGTTTTCAAAGGCGAGGAAGTCCGAGTCTCGAATGCGTGACATTTTCCGCGAACTGATTTGAATAATCAATGAGCTCCGCAATGTTTGTTTTGCTTTGAGATCGTACTAAAAATTATCTTCCTACCGAATCAAATGTTTTGAAAGTTTCATTTTATCTACGCATCTGAACAATTTCCAACTGATGTGAAAATTGGTTTGAGTCTATTCTGTCAAATCGATAACACTGGTGAATAAGTTTTTTGGATATTTTAATTTGTTGTCTGATTAATAATTTGCATGAGATAATTATCGTACCGAATCTTCTTGAGTTTTGATTTCAGTTTCTTTGTGACGAGTTAATAAAACATTCTGCAGGTATCCAGCTAATCTCTACTTCAGTTTAAGATATTAAAGTAAACTTTCATGGTTCTCAAAGGTTCTCATATGCCACGATTTTATCCTCAGCCTCAAACTTAAAGACCGCAGGGCTGGAAATTGCGACTATAATTTTTTGTTTTGTAACTGGAATTTTTCATCCAGTCGCAAAATTACGACTTATATAATCACAAGTATAATGAAAACAGATTTCTCTTGATTAAGAATGGGATTTTTCGTAGTATCGCCCAAAATCCTACCTTGGCCTCCATTAGAGCGGTGGTACGTTAAAATAAGTATTGCGGGCGCAGTATTTTATGGTTACACCGCTGAACTATCCAGCAGTGATATTATTTTCTGTTTATACTGCATTGCGGACGCAGCAACAAAATTTTCATATCTAGTCGTGTGATGACGATAGTTCAAAGACTTTGAAAGAACTCAAAGACTGTTTCCTTTGTATTTTATGTTGTTATTGATTTGATTAATTAGCTAATTGTCTGTCGTGGCTAGCCGCCAAATTGCTTTCGCCTTTTCTAATAACTTAGGAATGTAACTAGGATCCAGTTTCAGAGCACGTTTCTTATCCGGAGTTATACACCATCTAGTAGGAGTTTCATGGAGTTCTTAGGAGTTTATTGGAGTTTATAAGCCCCCCGAGTCAAGATCAGATGTAAGTCACACATGTAAACCTTTGTTTATTTGATTGCATTAAACTTGTACCTTTCTTCCCTTTTTAACTTAGATAATGGTGTATTCATTTTTAGTTTACACCACACATGTTGTACATACATGTAGTCGTAAGCCTGCCCGTCTCGTACTTCACAGTGGTTGACCTGGTGAACTCCGGTGCACAACACCCTGTGTCCGCGGCACTGGGAACGCGACAGTGAAAAGTCTGACAGTGAAAAGTCTGACCGTGAAAACTGGAGAAAACATGAGCCTGAGAGAGGTAAGCCGTATCTGCATAGTTTAACAAAGACGCCAAACATGAACAAAAAAACAAAACACTGAATTTCTAACGGGACCTGAAAAACAGCCAGAGGCTGATCAAAGCCAGGACCTGGCTAAATCACAGATCGAATTGGAATTTAGCGTGTTGGTTTGTGAGTGAGTCAGGAGAAAGGTCAGATGCAGAAGTAACTAGAGAACACGAAAAGAGGCATAGGATTCTATCCAGAAATGCATTACAGAATGTTGTTGAAGAAAACCGCTGTCAAATAAATAATTATAATACATGCTAAGCTCCGAAAAGTAATACAATCCGCCGAAGGGCTTAATGATGGATGGAGCATTGCGTGACCTTGTGGCCATCACAACGCAATTTAGATCAGTACTAAAAGAACTACTGAGCCTCTACTACCAAGTTAAATACAAAGATTTTCAAGATGAATGGGCTTATCGATACTCTGCGCAAGAAGCCCCAAATGGAGAAAGACTAGATCGCCTTCATGGAGAAAATCCTCCATGAGGGCCATGCTTCTCCTGTTCCAACTGATCAGGAGGTCAAAGCAAAGGGTCAGAATGGACGAGTATGGTACCTACCGCACTTTGGAGTATATCACCCAAAGAAACTCACTCAAATACGAGTGCATGGTCTTTGACTCGTCCGCGGAGTACCAAGGGACATTAGGAGCTGCTACGCGGTCCCGACATGATGAACGGTTTACTGGGGTCCTGGTCCGCTTTTGAAGAGATAATACAGTGGTGATGTGACATCGAACAGATGTTCCACTCCTTCCATGTGAACCAGAGTCACAGAGACTTCTTGCGCTTCCTCTGGTTTCGAGACAACACCCTGGGAAGCCTATTATCGAGTACCGGATGAATGTCATCTCTTTGGCAACGGCCCTTGCCCAGCCGTAGCCACCTTTGGTCTAAGGAAAACCACAGCTGACGGCGAGGAGGAGTTAAAGAGGCCATGAATTTCGTCCACTGGAATTTTTACGTCAACGACGGCCTAGCTTCGCTTCCCACAGCCGAACGAGCGGTCAAACTTATCACCACAGCTCAAGCGATGTTAGCTACAGCGAACCTAAGGCTCCACCAAGGTGGTATCTAACTCTATAGAGGTCATGGAAGCGTTTCCAACTGAAGACGGGAAAAGACGTGCGCGACCTACATCTACGCCGTGACAGCCTGCCAGCACAGTGGTTGCTTGGAGTGTATTGGGATCTCGAGGAGGACGCATTCACCTTCCGAGTTTCACTACCAGAGAAGCCCTTAATGCAAAGGGGGATACTTTTGATAGTAAACTCTATCTACGACCCACTCGGCTTGGCAGTATCTGTGCTATTGGAGGGCAGGCTCCTGCTTCAACAGCTAGTTTTAATGGGGAAAAGGAAGAACAATGACGCGCCTCTCGGATGGGACGATCCCCTTCCCGACGCTCTATTGCTACAGTGGCAGCGATGGCGAAGTTTGGTCCCTCATTGCTACCACCCTGAGAATTTTGTCAGAGTCGTCCGAGCAGAGATCCATGCATTCTCTGATGCAAGCAAAGATGCGATTGGAGCCTCCATCTACTTGCAACTAATTAACAACAAGAGCCCATCTGGGCTTTCACTCGGGCCACATGAGATTGAAGATGAAATACACTTTCATTTGAAATCCTCTTAGTATCAAGTCGTGCTTTAATTCGCCAGTGAGAACGTCGAAAAAACAGACTGGTCTATTAATCGCTTTTATGGCATGACTATGATAACGCAGGATTCGAACAACAGAATACTGGCACATTCAAGTGTATAAATGCAATACAATGACATATTCAGACTTTGAATTTGATTGAAAATAGATCAAAAACTCGGGGAAATGTCCGGCTAAAACTGTATGAATAAATGTGAAATGAAACATAAATTTCATAGCAAGAAAAAAAATTGTAATTCCTATAAATGAGAAAGCTCTTCTATTAAGCCGCTTCTCATATACACAGACTGTTTCACAAAAAACATTTGCGCTTATCGACACAAGAATTCAGTTGACCTTTCAAATAATTTATTCTGAGGTACGCATACTCTAAATCACAGATGTTAAATAAAGCGATAATTAGAAGGAAAAGCACATTAACAGACAAACTGAGAGGAAATTTATTCAAATCAAAAAGAGTTTACTTACAGTACTTACGTAACTGACACCTTCGTGCACATATGCACTGAATCGGAATGAAAGTCGAAGCCTACCTCGAACTTAACTTTCAGCTAACCTGTTTCCTTTCATTCCACAATGAATAATAATCTCATAAAGTAAGCCCGTAGCTTTCAATAAATTTGCCAGTGTCTGAATGAAACAGCTAGATCTTTTCCAATTTCTCTCACGAGTCACGGCAGAAGACAGTCTCAAGCTACAAAACTTGAATTTTGATCCTCTTCACAGTAACGTAATTTAACGTCTCCGATCAATTCCTCTCTCTTTGCTGGCAGTTCATGCTTCTTGTTCGTGTACTTGCCCCACTGAGCCGTAACCACAAAACGAGCACAGCATTTCAGTTGGCATACACTGCGTACATCTGCTTAACTAATTAGATTTGTAAAAATCTTAGCGGATCATGTAAATATTCCGCTTGGCTCAAATATGAGGGTTTCTGCCGTCAAAGTTCATGTTTTGTTTCAGTTTTCCCCATATTAGCAGACTTGTATAATGTCTCGAGCTCTCCGAATCCAGTAGAAAGACTCTGGTTATTCTGTCGTAAAACATGGACCTGACCCAAATTTAGGTTGTATTGCATCATTGCCCACGATGGAATAGATTTCTGACAATGACTATTTGAAATTGATATCTCCTTGTCTCGCCTAGTCTGAGCTTTGAATTTTCTTATCTGAGCGCGCCTGAGGAAATCTAACCTTTGTTTGCGTGACCAGCATAGTGCAATCTGATTGGTTCGAATGTGACCTTTAACGCATGCGCAGAAGCCGTCTGACACGGACCAAAAAAAATAAAAATAATAACGACTTGCATTTTAAGACTCGGCGCTGCCACAGGCAGCCCGAGTAACAAGAGCAAAGTTAGCACAGCTCTGCTTCTCGGTCAGTCTAAAGTAGCTCCGATCCAGACCACTAGCATTCCCCGCCTCGAACTATGTGGCGCTGTCCTAGCTGCACAAGCCGTGGCTAGGATACTCAAGGAAATCGACATGAAGATTGTCGTCATCTACTACACGGACTCGAAGGTCACACTTGGCTACATACAGAACGAGAGCCGACATTTTATGTTTTTGTGGCCAACCGAATTCAGATCGTGCGTAAGGTCTCCAGACCCAGCCAGTGGAGATACATCGAGACGAATGAGAACCCTGCAAATCTTGCCACACTGTGTCTCAGTGCCGACAATCTGGCGGGATCGAACTGGCTGACCGGACGGAGCTTTCTAAGGGACCTGACAAGCAAACCAGAGCATGAACATTAAGAGATTCTCCTACAAACATGATTTTATATCATAACTACATGTACATGTACATGTACATAGAGATTTTCCTGGATGAGCACGACCCTGAAGTTCGCAAAGAAGTCGTAGCCTGCACTACACTTGTACAGAAACACCAGGGCTTCGGATCCGAAAGGTTTACATGCTTCTTGAGCCTAAACCCTAACCCTCTCTACAGCGCGCCATTGCCAGTCTCATCGTGATGGTCAAGGAGTATAAGCGCAGGAGGGGCAAGCCACATGAGAAGGAGCAAAGTTCAACAACCGATGAGAACAGACTCTGCAGCCCTACAGCAAAGGAGCTTCAGCACGCCATGACAGTAATTGTACAGGCAGTTCAAGGAGAACCTTTCAGCGAGGAGCTTGAGTTACAGCACCGTGTCGACGCTGACCAGGATGATAGCTACTATGAGCACACTCGTACGAGATAGCACAGCTAAAGAAGTCAACCGTGTATCGCTTAAAATCCTTCACTTGTGCCAATGGCATCTTGCGCGTAGGTGGACGACTGCGACGTGCAGAGCTGAAGTACGGAGAGGAGAATCCTGTACTTTTACCCAAGGGCCACCATGTGTCCTAACTAGTGACTCACCACTACCACAGACAAGTCCACCATCAAGGACGGCAGATAACACATGGTGCCATCCGTCAAGCCTATACTGGCTTATCAGTGGTCATTGCTTAGTAGCCAAAGAGTCAAGGTTGTGCGTCATCTGCAATAGGTTGCGGGGATCGGCTAGGGAGAAACGCATGGCCGACCTACCAGCCGACAGAACAGAAACTGGTCCACCATTTACTAACGTTGGTTTTGACGTTTTCGGAGGTGCTGCTAGCTCCAAGCGCTGGGGACTCATGTTCACCTGCCTCAGCAGCAGAGCTGTCCACATTGAAGTTCTCGAGTCTATGGACGCAAGTGCTTTCATCTGCGCATTGAAACGCTTCCTCGCTCTTCGTGGTCCTATGGCCCTACTCAGATGTGACTGCGGAATTAACTTTGTTGGAGGGAAGTCAGAGTTAGATGATGCACTAAAGGAAATGGATCAGCAGAAGGTGGAGAGTTATGTCAAGAAACAAGGGTGTGAGTGGGTGTTCAAACCACCACACGCCTCACATTTTGGAGCCGTGTGGGAGCGTCAGATAGGGACGATCCGTCGCGTACTGGATGCCATGTTCGCAGAGCTTGGTGGCGCCCAGCTCACCCATGACCTCCTAGTAATGCTGATGGCAGAGGTGACAGCGGTCGTCAACGCTCACCCCATGGCTGCCCTACCAATGGATGTGGATGAGCCTCAGCCATTGTCGCCCGTTATGCTCTTAATGATGAAGACACGATCGCTTGGTCCCCCACCTGGCGACTTTCTACCGCCGGATCTCTACGCGCGTCGCCGCTGGAGACGAGTACAGTATCACGTGGAACAGTTCTGGTTGAGACGGGAATACTTGCAGACGCTCCAAGCAAGACACAAGTGGCAAGAGCCTAAGCTGGACCACATCGCTGGCGATGTGGTTCTAGTCGAAGAGGAGGGAGTTTATTGGAATGAGTGGCCCATGGGACGGATAGCGGAGGCCATCAAGAGTGATGCTGGAAGAGTGAGGAAGGCCAGAGTGGATATATAATGAGAGACAGCAAGAAGAAGATGTTCTTGCACCCCATCAAGGAGTTCATTCTGCAGGTGCCAACGCAGCCGAAGTCAGCAACCATCCCATACAGCTGTAGAGGTACGCGGCACCGCCCATGACCAGAGAAGGGGTGGGAAAGTATGACGGTAGAAAGGATTAAGGATCCTTGGGCGAGGAGTGTGATGACGATAGTTCAAAGACTTTGAAAGAACTCAAAGACTGTTTGTTCCATATTTTGTTGTTTTTGATTTGATTAATTAGCTAATTGTCTGTCGTGGCTAGCCGCCAAAATCCTTTCACCTTTTCTAATAACTTAGGAATGTAACTAGGATCCAGTTTCAGAGCACGTTTCTTATCCGGAGTTATACACCATCTAGTAGGAGTTTCACGGAGTTCTCGGAGTTCTTAGGAGTTTATTGGAGTTTATAAGCTCCCCGAGTCAAGATCAGACGTACATGTACAAAATGTAAGTCACACATGTAAACCTTTGTTTATTTGATTACATTAAACTTGTACCTTTCGTCCCTTTTTAACTTAGATAATTGTGTATTCATTTTTAGTTTTCACCGCACGTATTGTATGTACATAGGCGTAAGCCTGGTTCTAAATAAACGTATTTAAATCTTGCTGCCCATCTCATACTTCACGGTGGTTGACCTGGTGAACTCCGGTGCACAACACCCAGTGTCCATAGATTTTTTGCTACTAAAATGTTCTGTTTATTGATAAATCATATACAGAATTCATGTCCATGTTTTATCGGATTTAAAAACCCGGATAAAACACAAAACATGGACATGCATTCTGTATATGGCTTATCAAATATTATTTTAGGTGTATAGAGTCATGTTTTTCAGTTATTTTTGTTATACAACTTATTTTGGCCGAGAAAGCAGAAAATCTGTATCAGATTTACAGATCACTTATCACACACTGAAATCCTTTGTTTTTCCTTCATGGATTATTACTGAGTTTGATAAGTATTACTCGCATGTGTTGAAGTCCAACTTGGATAGCTGCAGGGCATAGTGGATTATTATTGAGTTTGAAAAGTATTACTCACATGTGTTGAAGTCCAGCTTGGACAGCTGCAGGGCATAAGCCTCGCATTCCTTTTTACTAAAGCTGAAGATGATGACAGGCTGAAAGTTCCTCTCCATAATCATCTTGACAATCTTGAATGTGCTTGAAGGACCTTCAGATCATTGAATATGAATTACATGTACATCTTTACACCACCAAGCCTGTGCATGTATGTCTATAATTTTGGCAATTCAGCAGATAGTAGTTAGTTTCCATGGTCATCATTATGCAATGCTAGCCCCACTAATGGCTGCTTACTGTAGCCATTCTGGCTATTCAGAATTCAGTTTTCAGAAACAAAAACCCAGTCACACCAGAACTTTGATCTGGCAGAATTGTTTGCTTAATTACTGGAATTATAGAGATGTTATAAACTTGAAAATATAGATGCTGATTTGGTTCAACCCTGCACATTGTATGTACAAGTAGGACTCAGGGGACAGGGCACCTTTTTTACACCAATATGATGCTACAGTCAATGCTGCAGTAACTAGTACTATGCTTGCAGCCACAATCTTTGTAGGAGCTATATTGTACACATGTACAGTGCGTGTATATGTTCATGTGCCAATAACCAGAGTATTCATAGCAAGGACGTTATACCCATAGGTGTACTGACACTTGAGTTGATGTCCCTCCAATAAATACCAGTATAAGAACAAATAACCTCTTTACTGGGGTAAGGAGATGGAGGACAAGGGCAAGATGTGCACTCAGATTGGTAAATAGCTTATGATCTACATGTATTAGACTACTGGGCCCAGTTGTCCGAAGCCTGGTTAGTGCTAATCCTGGAGTTAGCCTTAACTCATGGTTTTGGTTCTCTCGGTAGAATGTACATGTATTTGTTTCCAAATCTAGTTGTTTCTCCTCTAGAAATGAGTTTTTAACCTCAGATATGTTATTCACAAGTTAGCCAATGGAACTAAAGATTGCACTTAATCCTGGATTAGCTTTAATAATTGGGACAACGAGGCCCAGATGCATACATGATGTCACATCAATGCCTTATTTTGTTTGCTAAGATAACAACCAGGCCCAGATGCATACAGGATTTCACATCACATGCTTTATTTTGTTTGCTAAGATAACAACCAGGCCCAGATGCATACATGATGTCACATCACGAATAGAACATCAGTTGCACCACTCGGCTGCATCTTGTGCTGCACTTCTTTGTTCTCTTCAGATTGTGACATCATTTGTGCATCTATAAGAGGACAGATGCATGGCAACATGATATCTAGATTTGTTAATAATAATATTTTCAGTGAAAATTTGGACAGGTACATGTATAAGTATGGAAATAACTTCACTGCTCTAAAACAAGTGTGTTATAAGTACTGAGCATGTGTAATAATACAAATGATAAGCTGACCAAGTACCCTTTGTTCCTCCTCGTCTGCCCCTCAGTGATCCTGGGTCTGTTCCTCCATCTCTTATAACCGTCATTGCTTTTTGGAAATTCTCCTCTCGGAAATCTCCCTAACAAACAATAGGAAACAACAAACTCACATGACTGCATGACTACACATTACTGTTTGAGCTACATGTAGATTTTATGTTATGCTGTTAGTGTTCACCACCGTGGGATTCTTGCTTTTTTCCCCGAAATGGGAAACTAAAAATAAATTTGAGGGCTCTAAGGGTGCAAAACAGAACAAATAGCTATTAAAATGAGTTCTAAAATGAAAACGTGATGTACATTGTAGGCAATCAAAGCCGCACGAGGATAGCAGAGAAGGTGGCTCAATCAGCTGCCGACTGGCTAGTATTGAGAAGGCTAGAAGATTTATTCTCTGATGAAAGGCTATTTCTAGCACTTTATGTACATGTACAACATTCAGAGTACCAAATAGAAATCTTATTCTACAATGTACTTTATTTATATTATTTTCTACTCTGGGCTCTCCTTTTTGGCTATCAACCTTAGATATTGATGGCTGTGGAAGCCCCTGCTGATGTCTGTTTTCATTATCATTTGCATCAAATATTCATCTTTTCATGATCACCTTCAATCATTTCTACTCCTAAAGCAAATAATTATACTTCTCTTTGAAATAAAAAGCTCTGTTATTCATGCCAAATATGCTTTGACAAATACACTGTAGTGATCAAGAGTATTAAAATAGACTGCAAATACATGTAGTCTCTTTATTTTCCTTCATCTGTGTCCTGGAAAAATGCAGAAAAAAATATTTTTTTGGCAGAGCAAAGATTGGGCACAAGTTGTCAAACACACTCCAGGGGTGAGTCCTTATCCCTTCCTCCAATTATTGCATTTGGTTTTCACATGATAGCAAAAATAATTATTATTATCAGCCTAAAACTATGGATTTATGTTCACTATTATGCTCAACATTCAATAATTGCTTTGTAGTATTCTGAACTACCTGTAGTACAATGTACATGTATAAATAATATTAGGCAAACGGCAAATGACAAGTGAAATGGATTGTGACTGTCCAGCTGTGCAAAATGGATAAACTAGACTGTGTAATTTGAAAACTGATTTGCAGGACATTAACAACCATCTCACAGTTTTTGACCCCAAAAACAAACAAATTCACCAGACCTTCAGCTGCAACCACAATCCAGATTTTCAGTCTGGGAATGTTGCTTGTCGTTTGCCATTTGTCCAAGACAACCTTGTTTGAAATAGGTGTATACTGTAATTTTTGAAGGGCTGTGTGCAAAAAGGGTATAAGTGTCTCATGATCACATTCTAAATTCTCCTTCAATTTCTTTGTATTCTAAGGAAGAATTTAGAATGTGATCAAGAGTCACTTATGCCCTTTTTTGCACACAGCCCTTCATTTATGTTTTGCATACTGGTATACCTTTTCATCAACAACCAAAAACAGCCCATCACCCCCTGCAGGGAATATGTAGTGCTGTAAGGGAGTGGGGCGGAAGTCTGTGTACACCACATGGCACGGCTGCTTATGAAGATGGGTTATCCACTCGGCAAACTGCCGTGCATTAGGAATAGTAGCAGACAGGAACACATAATGGACATTATCTGGTAACAGGATTATAGTCTCTTCCCATACAACACCACGCTCTAAAAAACAAATTTTAATAGGAATTGAAGGGTCCATGCAAGAATTGTGTAAGTGAATGGTCACATTGTAAATTCTCCTTTACCGTATTTTATCATGTACAAGCCACACCTCACGTACATGTATAAGCTGCACCCCTAACTTGATAAACAGAAGCTTGTTTTTCACGAAAGGTTTAAGGAAAAACCTCGTGTACATAAGCCACACCACAAAATTCAGTAAGAGTAGGCTTGGTTCGAATTCATAAATGCCCGTAATTGAAGCAAAACTTCTTCATAAGAGATCATCATATCACAACAACAAATTGGTTACAACTTTCCTTGTCCTTTCTTGTGTATATTTTAACCTGCTGTCTTTAAATCACTTCAGAATTCTTCTGCTGTTGTTCCCCCATTAACCAACAACATATTTAAGGAACTTCATTCCTTTAAACGCAAAAGAAAGTAAGATTTTCTGACGAAACTATATGAGCATGTGTCTGTGGTCCGCCATCTTGGATTTTCAAGGAGGCCTGGGGCAAGAGTTTTCTTGAACGTCCGATCGAGCGTGAGCTCCGAAGTTGAACATGAACTCGATGAGAATTACACTTTATTTGAACATTTGAAGGCTTCCAAGACCAATTATGGCCTTTAACAACACTAGGAACCATTTGAGGAGTTAGCAGAGAAGATGACATGCAACTGGACAGCTAGTTTTCTTTGGAAATCGAAGGAGAGGAGTTTGAGTAGAAATCTTGCTGACACGTACTCTGTAAATTTAATGTGCCATTTCTATTGTTCATATGGCTTTGTTTACGGTCATTGCAAAAAAAGTTTTCTGAAAACACTCACATACATGTATGATCCGCACCCCCAACTTTGTGGCAATTTTTTGTTACTTTCAAAATCTGAAAGTCAAAAAAGGTGCGGCTTATACGTGATAAAATATGGTACTTTCTTTGAATCCTTATTAAAAGGAGAATTTGGGTATGGAGTTGAAAGGAGGTGATATACATTAGGGGGTTAAATAACTAGCAAATATCGGTAATGTCAAAGGATGGGTATTTCCAGCTGTGGTATACCAGTCTCACAGTAATAATGTACATGTACAATGTAAGTTTCTTTTCACCTTTATCTCTCATGTAATGAATCTCATCAAAGATAACCCATGCAACCTCTCTCATCACCTTACAGAGAAAATAAATCATTATGATTATTATAATGCCACAATCATCATATCACTGCACCTGGGGCAGATTCAGAGGGGGTTTGGGGGGTTCGATCGAATGCCCTTTGTCTTGGTTGAACCCCACTTTCTCTCGTTCAAACCCCACTAACACTACTGACCAGCAACCCCCCTTTCTCTCAATTGAACCCCTTCTGAACCCCCACTTACAGATTCCTGGATCTGCATCAGCTAAGTACTCAGTACTATAAGCAACTTTAAAATATATATGAACAAATGCTGATGCAATGCAATGTAAATACATGTACCAGTCTGTGTCCTGTTATGTACTATGTACATGTATAACTTGACGCATAAAATCAAGGAAGTTTAAGAGAAGGCATTTCTTACCTCTGAGCCCCTGTACAACATGCTTCTTAAGATCTAACAAAGGAAAACAAGCAACCAACAGGTTGACCGTTATTAATACTGCAGCATGTAATGTACTTCACTGTATAAACATTTGATAGAATCAGTTTATGAAATAATTAATTCAGTTTACAGAACCGATCGAAACTAACCTCACCCTTGCATTTACTTTGTGTGCACTCGAAGTACATGCAAAGTAAACACAAAGCAAACCCTGTGTGTACAATGTACTTTGTGTGCACTCAGAATAGACCCTGTGTTTACTTTGCGTGTACTATTGTAAATGCAAAGTAAACTCAAAGTAAACAAAAAGTACATGTGTGGTGCACAAATGACTACAATAATGACCAACTTCTGTTTTGTATATTATTTGTAAAATTACCACCGGGGAATTCCAAAACCTGATTCTTTAACTGTTCATCCAAGAGGCAGAATTCCCAAACCAGATGAATACGACAAACTCTCGCATGTAAATCAGATCAGGCAATCAATACGTATAAGTCTGAGAATGAGTTTGTAAACATGTTGAACATCATTCTCAACATTTTCCTGCAAATAAACATGCTCGAGAACAGTTTGGCAATATTATTTCTCATGAGAGCACAATATTGAAGCTGACTGCTACAAGATGAATAAATGTAGTGGGAGCGAGATCAAAACCAAAGCATCCTTTGAAGAAAGCCGACTGGGAACGGAAGTCACAAAAACAGCATGAAAACAAGACTTTCAAGTTTTGCTTCATTTCTTGCACTTGGAGCTCGAGAAATGAGGTTTTTTTTGTATAAAAACATAAGACAACTTCTCTAAAGTACATGTACCTAGAGGATGATTCAAGGTGTCAAAGCTAAGATGGGAAGAAATTTTTTTTGAGAGAGAAGTGAATGTGTGCAAAGATAAGTCTTTGTTTTGACAATGTGCTTGCACACATTCTTTTCCCTGTGAGCAGAACTCCAGAAATTACAGTTATCAGCGATGTTTTCATTAAAAATAACAGATTCTTTTGAATATTTTGAGCTACATGTACATGTAGAGGAAACTATTTTCAATCTCCTAAAATATTTTAGACCACTGGTCCATGTTTTAGGGAAGTTGTAACTCAATCTTGAGCAGACTGTCTTTGGTTTGTGGCATAAATATTTCTTTCGATATATAATTTACCTTGCGTTTACCCTGGGTTTATTGTGAGCTTACTTCACATTTACTTTTTTGTTTGCATGTACTTGTGTGTAAATGCTGCATGTACTTTGCATGTGTTTACTAGTAAACACAAAGTAAACCCGTGTGCATGCAAAGGGGAGGTTAGTTTCAATCGGTACTGTACAAATACACTACGTTGCTTTAGTGCCTCTAACCCCAATTTGTTAATTATTTTTTAGTTAAATCTTTAGAGTAATGAAAAAGTTTTGCAAGTTGGTTAAAAAGGCAACAAGTGGCACAGCTCTTTTCACAACCGAGTGGCAGCTAGTGCACAATTAGAAGCATTGGTCTAGTACATCATGCAACTGCTTACAATAGAAACTACCGTGCTAGGAACTAAGTGCTAGTGAACAATACATTATGTAGCTTATTGCCTCATCTTATGTCATTCTACCAAGACCCCAAACTGTGTGGTTGCAAAACACAATTCCCCTGTCTTTAATCATGATTTAAAATCAGGGATTGCACCAATTTTATTTATTTCTTTTCATTCATCCTCCATTTTCATATTGCCTTTGAAGATAAATAAAACTAAAATGGGGTTAGGGGTCTAATTACCACTGTACCTGAGGTGGAGTCAGTGATCTGACATTTAATTTCCTAATGGAAGCAGACAAAGCAGCACAATTTGACCGTTATTGTTTTATTTCAAGGGACAAATGTGTTTTAAAGTGGGAATGGTGCAATGGTGCAGCCTGGCTTGTTCCCTGGTGTACCTCTGTTGTCATGAGTGCACTAGCTGATGGGTTAATTGTGAGTGTACCTCTGTTGTCATGATAAGTGCACTAGCTGATGGGATAATTGTCAGTGTACCTCTGTTGTCATGATGAGTGCACTAGCTGATGGGATAATTGTCAGTGTACCTCTGTTGTCATGAGTGCACTAGCTGATGGGTTAATTGTCAGTGTACCTCTGTTGTCATGATGAGTGTACTAGCTGATGGGATAATTGTCAGTGTACCTCTGTTGTCATGAGTGCACTAGCTGATGGGATAATTGTCAGTGTACCTCTGTTGTCATGAGTGCACTAGCTGATGGGTTAATTGTGAGTGTACATGTACCTCTGTTGTCATGATGAGTGCACTAGCTGATGGGATAATTGTCAGTGTACCTCTGTTGTCATGATGAGTGCACTAGCTGATGGGATAATTGTCAGTGTACAATGTACCTCTGTTGTCATGAATGCACTAGCTGATGGGTTAATTGTGAGTGTACCTCTGTTGTCATGATGAGTGCACTAGCTGATGGGATAATTGTGAGTGTACCTCTGTTGTCATGATGAGTGCACTAGCTGATGGGATAATTGTCAGTGTACCTCTGTTGTCATGATGAGTGCACTAGCTGATGGGATAATTGTCAGTGTACCTCTGTTGTCATGAGTGCACTAGCTGATGGGTTAATTGTGAGTGTACCTCTGTTGTCATGATAAGTGCACTAGCTGATGGGATAATTGTCAGTGTACCTCTGTTGTCATGATGAGTGCACTAGCTGATGGGATAATTGTCAGTGTACCTCTGTTGTCATGAGTGCACTAGCTGATGGGTTAATTGTCAGTGTACCTCTGTTGTCATGATGAGTGCACTAGCTGATGGGATAATTGTCAGTGTACCTCTGTTGTCATGAGTGCACTAGCTGATGGGATAATTGTCAGTGTACCTCTGTTGTCATGAGTGCACTAGCTGATGGGTTAATTGTGAGTGTACATGTACCTCTGTTGTCATGATGAGTGCACTAGCTGATGGGATAATTGTCAGTGTACCTCTGTTGTCATGATGAGTGCACTAGCTGATGGGATAATTGTCAGTGTACAATGTACCTCTGTTGTCATGAGTGCACTAGCTGATGGGTTAATTGTGAGTGTACCTCTGTTGTCATGATGAGTGCACTAGCTGATGGGATAATTGTGAGTGTACCTCTGTTGTCATGATGAGTGCACTAGCTGATGGGATAATTGTCAGTGTACCTCTGTTGTCATGATGAGTGCACTAGCTGATGGGATAATTGTCAGTGTACCTCTGTTGTCATGAGTGCACTAGCTGATGGGTTAATTGTGAGTGTACCTCTGTTGTCATGATGAGTGCACTAGCTGATGGGATAATTGTCAGTGTACCTCTGTTGTCATGATGAGTGCACTAGCTGATGGGATAATTGTCAGTTTACCTCTATTGTCATGACAAGTGCACTAGCTGATGGGATAATTGTCAGTGTACCTCTGTTGTCATGATGAGTGCACTAGCTGATGGGATAATTGTGAGTGTACCTCTGTTGTCATGAGTGCACTAGCTGATGGGTTAATTGTGAGTGTACCTCTGTTGTCATGATGAGTGCACTAGCTGATGGGATAATTGTGAGTGTACCTCTGTCTGTTGTCATGATGAGTGCACTATCTGATGGGATAATTGTCAGTTTACCTCTGTTGTCATGACAAGTGCACTAGCTGATGGGATAATTGTCAGTGTACCTCTGTTGTCATGATGAGTGCACTAGCTGATGGGATAATTGTCAGTGTACCTCTGTTATCATGAGTGCACTAGCTGATGGGTTAATTGTGAGTGTACCTCTGTTGTCATGATGAGTGCACTAGCTGATGGGATAATTGTCAGTGTACCTCTGCTGTCATGATGAGTGCACTAGCTGATGGGTTAATTGTGAGTGTACCTCTGTTGTCATGATGAGTGCACTAGCTGGTGGGATAATTGTCAGTGTACCTCTGTTGTCATGAGTGCACTAGCTGATGGGATAATTGTCAGTGTACCTCTGTTGTCATGATGAGTGCACTAGCTGATGGGTTAATTGTGAGTGTACCTCTGTTGTCATGACAAGTGCACTAGCTGATGGGATAATTGTCAGTGTACCTGTTGTCATGACGAGTGCACTAGCTGATGGCTTAATTGTGAGTGTACCTCTGTTGTCATGACGAGTGCACTAGCTGATGGAATAATTGTGAGTGTACCTCTGTTGTCATGATGAGTGCACTAGCTGATGGGTTAATTGTGACATCTCCAGTCATCAGGCCTACGTCTTGGAACTCCTCATATAACTCACGGTATTTCTGATTACTCAGAGCCTAAACCAACAAATTTGTGTGAAATCACAAGTTAGAGATATAAATCTACAGGGAAGAGAGGATTATGCCAAACAAAATACCGTAAAGACCCGTAGATAAGCTGCACGCCAAGTTTTGAAGCTTAAATTTCGGAAAACAACTTTTTTTGAAAAATAAAAAAAATAAATTGAAAATCTTTGGTCCGAGTTCATAAATGCTTACAAGTACTTGATGCCAAACTTCTTAAAAAGGATAATCTTTTGTTGGAGTTCATAAACGCTCGTACTTGAAGCAACACTTCATCAGATTGTCATAAAATCACAACTTTAATTCGATCAAATATGGTTACACCTTGCCTTGTCATTTCTTGTGTATGTTTTAACCTGCAGTCTTTAAATCACTCCAGAATCTCCCACGTGTAAAATTGTGAAGAATGCCTGGTTGTTATATTTAGATACATGCTTTCACAAGCGCTGCGAATTAGCGTGTTTTGGAAGGTAAATAAGCTTAATCACGTTTAAATATTCACAAAATTCTAATATATTAGGTGTACATTGTAGGTAGGTCTTAGAAGAGTTTTTGCTTTAATTCTTTCAAATTGCGTTTTTTTTTCAATGATTATGCTTAAATTGCTATATTACACGATTGGATGCGATTTAAACCTGATTGTAATATATACACACCATCGCATAATAAAAGCTTGATCATACAGGTTCATGGTATGTAAATATATGTTAATGTTGGGCCTCCTTTCTAGGTGTTCCTGTAGATAAGCCACCCCCCCGAAATTTGAATGAAAATTTTGGGTAAAAAGGTGCAGCTTATACACAGGTCTTTACGGTAAAATAATGTTGTGATTCCAGTAACCCAACCGACCTGGATTTTTTCATGCCAACTTTTTATTGCTATTTTCCAAGACTTGAAAGATGGGTTATAAATGGGTTATACACTGGGTTATAAACTTGCAGATGCATGCTGAT
This sequence comes from Actinernus sp. WN-2022, assembly GCA_030867875.1. Taxonomy (NCBI): domain Eukaryota; kingdom Metazoa; phylum Cnidaria; class Anthozoa; order Actiniaria; family Actinernidae; genus Actinernus; species Actinernus sp. WN-2022. The sequence continues at coordinate 51,201,991 of JAOWCC010001679.1, read as the reverse complement.
GAAAAAAACCAACAAAAAATACAAAAAATAACATTATTTTCCAATGTATATGTAGAATGTACCTAACCGTACCTGGATTTTGTTCAGCTTGTTACTGGAAATACAACATATATTTTGTTTGGTCTTAAGAGAAAAAAATCCCCATGATAATTATTTAGAATCTATTATAGAGCAAACGTTGTTCAGTGGAGATTCGGGCCTTAAAGGCACTGTAAAATATTTTTGAACAAAAATGCAATTTTGAAACAAAACAGTCACGTACCTTGATAGGTGTGGTATAAATCACTCTCTGTTTGTTCTGTAGTGACATAGCAATAGCATATCTGTAATAAAAAGCAAAAAAAATCCTTAATGCTTGATTAAAGGGATATGTAATATTTTCCTTGCGGCTTATAGGCAGTCTTTTATGGTATGTCTACGCAGTTTGTTAGTCATTTTTACACATTTACTTTTACCATACCACTTTCTCTGAAAACCCTACCAGCACCTTCTCTTAAAAAACAATACAAAGCATATATTTTGCACCAGCAATCTTAATCTTAATATATAATTAATTTATGATGATTATTTATGATGATTATTATTATTGTTGTTGTTGTTTACCTTGACTACTCATTGAGAACATTTAAATATCAAGAACACTGATACATGTACAATGTATGTTTCTGTTTATTTTTGTCTGTAAGATTTGTATTTGTCTCCATGTTGTAATAATTTATTATATATAGCATTTACGCACTGTAATCTCACCTGTATTTTTCTTTGTTTGTATTTTTTTTTATATTGTCAGGCATTTGTAACAATTTCTAACTTAAAACTTTAGCTTCTGTTTTATGTAAACATTGTGGCAGCCAACACAAAATCTTTTGCTCCTTTGGCTGCTGCACACATCCACCTTATTAGCTCCTTATTATAATTATTAGTTTTAGTCTAGTCTCTATTGTATTATTATATGCAAATAGTATAAATAATGGTTAATGGTTAACTTTGATTTCAACCATCCCACCTGTTGTCAGTTTATATGAAAATCACTGAAAATAATTTTGCTCGAGCCCAGAATATAAAGGTCACTCACTGTGACACAGCTCCTCTAACTACTAGAAAGTGAATAAAATATTATATTGTATCAGACTATACATGTACCATACATGTACGGTACTTCAGTTTATGTTATGGACATAATTATTGTACACCTAATTTTGAGAATGTTGGCAACATTCATGAAAATTATGTGTATATGATTGTGTTTTACTTTCACGTCAAAAACAACAATCTCATTAGTAGAAACCAACTAGTGTTCTAATACAAATTCTGTAATCTGATTGGCTAAGGTATTCTATTTAAACAATAGTATTTCTGTTGAAGGACTATCATGTGACAGTTAAATGGAAGAACAAAATATTAGCCTGAGAAACAAAGATTTGGGGCTAATATAATGCTAGTTTTAGAACATCAAATTTCCAATGGCAACTCTCAGATGATAGCTAGTCCCAAAGAAAAAAACTCTTTATTGTTCTATTTCTTTCTCTCTCTCATATCAAGCACTTAAAGTGCAAGTATCATGTAAAAAAAATAAAAAATTATATTGTACTATTGTGTTTGTTTCTCACAAAAAGGTATTAATCTGGCATTTAATTCCTAATTTTGGTTACTTTTCGTGGATCCTGTGACATCATAAGATGAATCAACTCCCTCCCAAGAGAAAACTACTACAATAAAATCCCATAGGTTTCCATTGTGACATCACAAGATGAATCAATCCTGCAATTTGGGTAGCGTTTATTCTAGATTAATTTCTGCTCCTGCCTCTCAAAGAAAACTAAGTTAGACAACTGAAGTACATGTATATCAGATATAGAATTTGGGACAAAAAGAGTTAATGTTGTTTTATGGCACTACATGTACATGTACTTGCACTTTAACTGCCTGACAGCTTGCATCTGTCAGGTGCATACATGTACCTGCCTTTACGCCATTAAGCCTGGGCTTAAAATATTTTCTTCAATTTCAGTACATTTTTCATATTATGCCTGGAGCAAGTTTACTTTGTCTCACTTTTGGGCTTAAAGCTCAAAAATGCCTGGGAACGCCAATGGTTTGTGGATGGCCACTGTCTCACCACCCCAGAGGCTTGTTCTCCATCTCTATTTAATTGGAAAAGCAATGTCAAAATAACAGGAGAAACTAAGAGAAATTAACGAACATGTGCAGTCTTCCATGTGAAAATCATATCCTATTCCCTACTAAAAAGGCCAGGCCCACGACATCCACAAGGGCTTAACATCTCAATCTGTTCCGAGCCTTTTTTTATTGTCTATTCTCGTATGACAATCATCATGTTACATTTGTACTTTCTGACTGGCGAGCCTGGCGCCTGTGGCTGTTCCAGTGTTTTCATCAGATTCAACCCCAACCCCCCTCACATTATTTTATAGCTCCATCATTCTGATAACATAAAATGTCTCACCTTTTTAAACTGATTGAAACAACAGAAAGAACATACTGTCTATTGTTGCATGTTTGAGTACTGTACATGTACTGTACTTGTAAGCAAACCAAAAACCTATTATGAACACTAACAAATTGTGTATAGACAATTTGTCTCACCTTTTTAAACTGTCTCACCTTTTTAAACTGATTGAAACAACAGAAAGAACATACTGTCTATTGTTGCATGTTTCAGTACTGTACATGTACTGTACTTGTAAGCAAACCAAAAACCTATTATGAACACTAACAAATGAAAATTAAAGACTAGTGTCAAAAACCAGTCGAAGTAGTTTTATGTTAACACATACAGTACAGCCTGGATGTATGTTAACATTTACACGCGTGTAACGCGCGTGTACAAAATTAATTTACTACACGCATTTGAGTGTATTACACGCGTGCACTACACTCGTGTATTACACGCAAAATGCGTGTAGTTTTCCTTTGTTATACAGTTATTGTCAAAAATCAATTCGGCATGAAATTGTTTGTAACCTGCAACTCCAGCGCCGTCTCTAGATCTTCGAGCGGTTTCAATTACCAATGGTTTCCGCCAAAACTTAATAAACTATGCTGAAGGAAACTTTTGATCGTATGCTCCGCATTCACTCTGCAATTCACGTAATAAACGTTCGAACAACTTGCCCTAAACATTCGAACGACTTGCCCTTACGTTCGAACAATTCAACATCACAAAGTAATGAAGTTCGATGTGCAAATGTTCGATGTGGTTCGTGTGATCTCACGCTAATTAACAGACGACAAATTAAAACTAAATGGACTCAAACCATTTTTCGCACCAGGTGGAAACTGTTCGGATACGTAAATGAAGTAAAAACTTTCAAAACGTTTGATTCTGTAAGTATCTCTATTTCTAAAAGAATTTTTTATCCGTAGAGAATATTTGGTGCGATCTCAAAGCAAAACAAACACGGAGTCATTGATTATTCAAATCAGTTCGCGGAAAATGTCACACTTCTGTGTCGCGGAATTCAAGATTCGAAACTCATTACCTTTGAAAACGGATCCACATTAAATAAAAAGAACTCCAAAATGTTCTGTTTAGTAGACGTTATCATTTGCCAGCAAAGTTGAGAAGCTTTGTGGTGATTTATAAAACTACAATGCAATAAAACACACTTCCCGTGAAGTTGGCGGCACTCTTGTTGTGTGAAAAACCAGACAATCAGTCTTCACGGCTGAAAGTACATGTCAACAAATTTTGAAGGATTGACAGATCTGAGTTGAAACTACAGAAGCTTTTATCAGATGAACTAAAAACACCAAACCTGGGACGGTGTTTCGTACAAATGTCAGGATTATCCGTTTATAGAACGTTTTTAGTTTTTAGTCCTTTGTGAAAGCTCCAGAGGCTTCGATTGAGTAACGGATTGAGTGCATCGTTCGAACGGTTGCTTGTATAACATGTAGCGTTCGAACGGCCAATTGATTGTTAGAACGGATTGAGTGGATCGTTTATACGATTTTCACAAAACGTTTAAACGGGCTAGGAAAAATCCAAACGGTTTCGTAAAACGTTCGAACGATTTATAAAATCATTTAAACGGTTTCTCAAAACGTTCGAACGGACACCGAACGGTCTCTGAATGACTTTTTAGGCCGTTTGTTTTTCATACGAAGGTACGTTTTCCCGTGTGTGGTCACAATTAGCGTTTATGATATGACTAAAACACAGACTTAGCATTTACAATGTATTAAGCGCTTCGGTTCCTTGCTACGAACTTATTTTTGAAAAACATGTAGGAAGAATTGTCGTAAATCTCTGCCGAAGTTTTTAGCTGAGGTTCTACACTTTAGTCCAATGCTAATTCGGCTAATTCAGTGTGGAAAACTTTAATTCGCGAACCGGTATTGTTGATCTACGGTATTCTTCTGCAGTTATTCTCTGGAGTTCAACGAGTTAATGAGGCACTGAGGTGCGTGTAGTTCCGTGCGTGTAGTACACAAAAGTGCGTGTAATTACACTCAGTTCGTGTAGTTACACTCAGTTGAGTGTAGTACACGCGTGGAATTCCGCGCACGTTACACGCAAAATGTGTTAACATACATCCAGGCTGTACTGTATATTTCAGAACATACTTCTCATTGGCAGTTAAACATTTTTAAGCACCCCACCCCCCCACCCCCCCCCCAAAAAAAAACCTCAAAACCTCTTATGAATTAAAGTTGTATAAGCTCAGAGCTTATTTAAGCAGGATTGTATAGCCCATAGGTTTTAAAACTCTTACTCTGCTACTACTGTCTTGCCAGCAGATGTATGTGCAGACACCAACACTGACTGATTATTCTCCAAGCATTTGAGGGCTTCTTTCTGGAATGGATCTAGGATGAAAGGATATTCCTGAAACAAAGGGGAAGAAGGAAAAATATATATTAAATTCAGCTGTTATCTGTATTCAAGTATAAAACTACATACATGTACAGTGTATATATATAGCTTTTAACAAAACATCAAGGACTTAAGCAGAAAACTTGAAAATCCTTCCCAATATTATCCCTTTTTTCTCACAATTCATTCATCAATCATACCAATTGTGAAAATGACACTGTCATCACCACATTTCTTAAGTTACAAATGTAGTATTCATAAAATAGGTTCAATAGTACATGTGACCTTACACCAGAAAACGTACAATGTATCTTTCTATTCGTGCTAGAGTTTCTATTTGTACGGCAGGGGAAAACTACTTCCAAAGCCGTGTAAACGACTTTCGAAGCCATGTAAACGACTTTCGAAGCTGTGTAAACAACTTTTGAAGCCATTTACATGGATAACAAACGGCTTAGCACGCTAAACGGAAAGTCGTTTACACGGCTTTGAAAGTAGTTTTTTCCCTGCCATGCACACGAGTTGTGAAGCCATTTCTCGGCCAGGCCGTTTAATTGCTGTGCAAAAGTAATGAAAACGTATTTCGACGAATTTTGCTCTTTGTTCCTACGAATGTCGCACAATTTTGTATTTTAACCTTTCTTTCACCAGGATTAACGTGTGACAAATTCTAATTCATAACAATAATCAGACTGATCTGACGATTCCCCCTAAAATGTAAAAACTCATTTTAGCAATATAAAATATACATCTTTGAAGAGCTTACAGACTGTAGAACAGAGATCTGTCCGATAAATCCTTAAATTTCTCTTCTGTGCGGAGGGAGACTTGTCAGAAGTCCAATTTCTGGTAATTTGCGGGACCCCATAACTTCCCCCCCTGACATCGTAGAATAAAACCAAAACTAAAGCAATAGAGTTCAGTACTTGACTTAGCCATATACCAAATTTGAGCTCAATCAAACAAGTTTAAGTGGTTATAAATAGGTTTAAGTTTAAGGTCCTGTTGATGTGTACTATTGATCACACCCTTGACATGTTGCTCAAATCTTAAAAAGTCGAAACTTCAGACTAAGCTCTTACAAGGTTCCCATGATCGCAAAGTCATCAAACGTTCAGGATTTGTTGATCTTGGTGTGAAGTTTATTTTGGCACCTTGTTCGCTGGTCTAGTTGCGCATGCGCAGAACCTAGAAAAACACTGATGAGTTGATTTGTCAGAAGCCCATTACTTATCAGGAAGGATTTGAGAGAAACAACTGAAACTGAAATATGTTGCTACACGAACGGAATACTACTATTGCGCGATGCTTAGTTATCGAGATACAAAAATTGTGGTTCTGACGATTCCACCTAAAATGTAAATTTTGGCAGCCTGTTAAACTTCCGCATATTGGAATGAAGAGAAACTAACTGCATACCATTGCAGTACTAGGTAAGGTCTTTCATTCGTATACGGTTGCAACTGTCTTCCATGTGCCTTGCCATAGAAACAGTACATGAAATTTAAACATTAAAGTGGCTGTAACCTCTGACCTTTTAAAGATTTGCTAAAGAAACTTGGCACACTTGAAGTCCTTATCAGTGTCTACAACACTTGCAACTTTGAAATTCTTATCACAGTTGCTGTAGCCGTTATAATTTTTTAAATAAAAAATAATAATTTAAGGTTGCCATAGCAACGTTGAATCACATGACCGTACCAAAAACATCAGACTGTTCAGTATAATGAAGTCTATAACATACTGCAACCGGGTTCTGATTGGTGTTGTTCCTTCATGCTCAAAACCATTTTATATGGTTGCCATGGCAACATTTCTTGGCAACCCAGAATGATTTATATGGTTTGAAAGATCTCGTAAAGCTCTACAACTTTGCTTACTATTTGATGCCCATCAAATCGCGGCTTCGTGGTGTAATTTTGAGTTGAATTTCAATTTTCAATAAATTAGGGCATGTACAGTAGTTTATATTTTAAGTGCAACCCTTACCCAAAAATCTTAATAGTTTCTATGGTAACAGGACAACAGGTAAACAGCAAATGGCAGCAGGTGATGTGTTTGCTATGTTCTTCTGCACAACATACCAAAATTTGGTAGGAGCACTACTTGTTTTTGCAAAACTGTGACTTGGTATAAAAGCGACATCAATCTCCATAGAAGTCCCTTTCCTGCTACTCTACATCAGTGGTAAGTTTACTAATGTATCACGATTCACTGATCATTTTGTTTACTTTTGAGACGGCAATATAACATGGTATTGGCGTCTCAGAATACCAGCCTCTTGATTGGCTCTTGCGCGAGCCCTTGCAGTTACATGGGTTCCAGGTCAAGTTCAAAAGTCGTTTGTTCAACAGCAAGACTTCTACAATTTCACCTTCAAAACACTGTAAATTACAAGATAAGAATTATTCAATCCTAAAGGTAAGGTTGGCATTGTAGTTTACGTCAGAAATCTAACACTCTTATCCGCTAAAAGTACAATTTAAAAAAAAATTGAAGACATTTCAAAACACGTCACGACAGTTTTCTCCACCACGCCGGGCACGAATAACCGTAAAAACGGCGGGGTTGAGTGTAACATAAAACGTAAAAGTAACGCCATTTCCTTACTTCTACTTTAAATTTGACGAAATGTTGGCAGGTTGGTAACAAAGTAAGACTACATTTTTCGGGACAATTGTTTCTGTATTGTGACGTTGTTGTGACGTCATAAGGGATGCCTCCTTTTTTGGTGAAAATTAACCTTTAACACACGTTTCAAAAATATTACGTCATCAGAAAGCTTTTATGAAATATATTCATTTGCCGAAAATTTGAACTTTCTACGATAAACATATTCAAAGTTATGGCCGATTTACTGTTTTTATGACGTCATTATTAGTGACGTCATACTTTAAGCTTAAATCAGATTGCCGACTATAAAAATATTATTAAAGAGAATACTATGACTTGTGAGTGTTAGCCAAATGCATTTCATTGATAAAATTCCAAAAATATTGAACTGGCTATTTTCTGAGGGTACACAAATATATTTATGACGTCATAATGACGTATACAAAAAATGGGGCTTCAATTCTAAGCTGTTATACTCAAAAAATCAAAATTCTAAAAAGAACACGTTGTTACTACTAAAGAGCTCTATTATTGTGCAAAATATGATGCACCAGTATTTCGAACTGTAAAAGTTAAAACAAGCGACATTTTCATAAATGGTTTTATGCTATTTATTTCCCGCCAATTTTTGGCGGGAAAATTACCAAAATTCAAACTTTAATAACTTTCGTTTACTTCAACCGATCGATAACGGGTTTTCGATTATTTCATTCTCATGAACAAGAGATTTTAAAAAGATATAATAAAACGTTTTTAGAGGTAATCAAAATTTATAAGAAACCTATTAGAAAAGGATATATGACGTCATTGTGATGTCATAATGATTGCTATATTAGCTTAACTTATCAGACTATGTTTTGTTTGCACTCCTTTATACACCTACCAAAATTCATTCTTCTATGTCGAAAACTTTTAAATATATATAAAACCCGCCGTTTTTACGATCATTTGTGCCCGGCGTGCACTCAAGCTGTGAAACCGTTGCCATAGATATACTAGGCGCCTTTTGAGAATTGAAATTACGATCAGCATAAGTTTGGTGCTTCATTCTCTTCTTTCTTTTAACAATTCCCGACTTAACTGTTGAATCGCGATACAAAACTAATTGTTATTTTGAGACGCCGATACCGAATTATATTGCCAGCGTTGGAAGAAAATATATTTTTCGTATTGCGCGACTCCGCCCAATACGAAATATATTTTCTTCCAACTGGCCGACAATATAATTCGGTATCGGCGTCTCAAAATCGCAATTAGTTTATAATATTGTTCCTAGGTACTCTTTGTTTTCTTATTATTACAGCGCCTTTAATGCGGTAAAAAGCATCTTACAGCTTAATTAAGTTATTTAGGCATCTATTAAGGGTAATTTTCTTAGGTTTTGTACAAGAGTGAAGTTAGGGGGATGTTTCTTAAGGAAATGAATTCTCAAATTCTCATAATGTATGGTAATATATGCTAATTACGGTGTATTTTCTTGGGTAAACCTAACTGTTTTACGAAAGGTGACACATATATGCATGAATATTTTTATCAAACAATGTTTTGATAGTTATTTAATGCGTGGCAAACGGATTCTAAGTTGTTTATATGAGTTTCTGCAATGTGACCTTAAAGGCTAGTCAGACATAAAAGCACAATAAATTGAATAGCTTAAAACGTTTCGAAATCGGCATTATCTTCTAATATTTTAACATCAATATCTTTCCTGCCTCAAGAGCTTTTCAACGATGTATATATATTTAAGTTTGGCTAAGGAGCCAAACACTGGGAGGATGAGACTGGAAGGTTTGAGGTAAAGATACATGCAATAGTTTACTTCTTGTTGCTTTATTGGTCTTCTGACAGAAGATATTGGACAGTGTTTTCTTTCTTTTTTCTCAGTTCAAAGTGTACAAGCACAAGACGTCCATGACAGGACCTGCCACTATCTACCTGACTAAGGAGGATGTGAAGCTCATGGAAGCCTACATAGGCGGCATCCGTAACCTGCAGACAGACAGTTCTAGGGATAACCAAATCTTTCTGTCAGACTCAGGCCGCCAGATCGCTTCTGGCAACATCTCAGGCATCCTGCGAACATTCCTACGGAGCACTGGGATTATTCTTCACAAGCCCTTAAGCTGCACAGCTATCCGTAAAATGTGGGTTAGCCACATGGCCACCGAGGGATACAGCGAGGAGGATCGAGAGAAGCTGGCCCTGTTAATGAGGCATTCTAAAAGAACTGCGGACAGCTGGTATGATATGACGCGCAAGACACATCTGGCAGCAATAGCAGCAAAGACGATCACTACTGAGCTTGAAACAAGTGAGCCAACTCTCCCACAGCCTTCTTTGTCTAAGTCCCATGCTTTGGAAAGCAGTGCTGGTGACAACAAAGGCGCCGATGACGAGAGCAACAAAGATCCTAATGATTCAGAGGATGAGGGTTCTGATGCCGCGGATGATGAAGCTTCCCATGTTAAGGATGCTGAAGGGGAATGCAGTGCCTCCTGTGTCAGTGCCAAGAACGTCTCCAAGAGTGGCCAACCAAATATTGTGTCTCCTCATCGCCACAAACACGGATGGTACAGGTGGTCCAAGTCGGACGTAAATGTCTTACGAGAAGCATTCAATAACCTGTTCAGGGACAAAGTACGAGGGCCAAGCAACACCAAGATGGATCAAGTGTTCCAAGAACATGCTGGAGCCAACATATTATGGGAGCTTGGAGAAAGTCAAGGGTGGAAGGAAAAATGTTATACTAAGGTTCGCAACATGTGGAAGCATCTGAATCGGAAGCACTATTTCAGCAAGAAGTATGCCTCGTAAGATGTGTTATTATACTCCATGGCTATATCAGTTAGGAAATTATCGGGATTATCTGTAAAAGCACACTCTTATGATTCAGGGCGCCTTAGCAGTATGCTGTATAAGCTTTTTTTTCCCAGGATTTGTAGATGGTGTCGCATGTGTAACTGCCAGCCTACCCTAACAACATCAACTTTGTTAATAAACATGTTGAGTTTAACACCACTACGTTGTCATTACTGTTAGTGGGTTCTAGTCCAACAGCTCGTTAGACAGTGTACTTCTCAGAGTTCTGTGAAGATTCTGAAAAGTCCTAGAGGAATGAACTAATAAACTGTATTGCCTTGTATAAATTAAATAGCCCACTTTCAAGATATGCCTCACTTCCTACGTACAAATGAATTAATACGAGGCTCCGTGCATAATGCTCAGTCGTTCGTGACAAACGTAACTACCGAAGTGCTGTAGTCTTGTCACGAACGACTGAGCATTATGCACGGAGCCTCGTATTGACTCCGCTGTATGTAGGAAGTTAGACATGCATTGTATCTCGGAAGTGGACTATTGTTTTAAGACACTTCGTTATTTGGTGAATTCCCTTTGCTAACCGGTTACATATTGGGCCAGCTAAGGTCACTCTGGTATCTATCTCAGTGACAAAATATGCGTGACTTCAAATGATGTTAAATATATCAGGAGTTGAAGCTTGAATGCTCCAAAAGGCCATTTTTTCACTTCCACGTACCCTGAAGGCAACACTCGTAAGCAACTTCAGGTCTATTTATCTCCCCATATATAAGGTAAAAAAACATTTTGAACTTTCCCGTGGATAGCTTGGATGATAAGCTACAACTTCCTCATACATCACTTTTTTGTGCGAAGCCTGTTTCAAAAGATATGATCAAATGAAATCATCATTTTAGAAAGTTCAAGTGGAACTGTCAGAGGCCCAAGTGGAACTGTCAGAGGCCCAAGTGGAATTGTAAGAGGCCGAAGTGGAAATGTCAGAGGCCCAAGTGGAAATGTCAGAGGCCCAAGTGGAATTGTCAGATCGGAAGTGGAATTGTCAGAAATTTAGGTGGAATTGTCGGACTTCAGCATGACAAACACAGTTTTACAAATGTACAGTAAGATGGTTTTGGTAAATACATGTACCTTGCATATAAAGTCCCCGTCAATCGTGAACTTTCCATTTACGTGAACTGACTGATCTGATCCGATGCATTAAAGCTTTTTAATTGAAAAGGAATTGCATTTCCCCAGTAGAAGTATTCTAGTAAGAGTGTGACCGATGTATTGCGTGACTAGATTATGTTACCTATGATATGCGTTGCCATGGGATTAGCACATGCAAGGGGTCATGGGAGATCGGGAGACCACATGCAAGGAAGAGAACGGTGGTGGTGTTGTGATCGCTCGGCGGATAAGATTAAACCGTGTAGAAAGCTTTTCTTTGTGTCTTGTGTACTCCTTCCCCTGGGTCCACAACTGGTGCCGTGACCAGGATGAGTATAAAGAAGGAGAGACGACAGCTGGATGAAGTTTGATGATCAAAGGGAGCTTTTTGGGCTGGCATTGGAGAGCATTCCGCTCGCCGAAGACAATGCAAAGCTCCGTGAGGAAATAGACAGTCTACGGCGGAGATGTGAGGCTCTCCAGTTCAACAGAGAGAGCAGCCGGGTGCAAACATCGCTTCAAATCAAGCAAGTGCAAATATTCTCGGGGAGAGACAGTAAGGTGAGCGTGAACGACTGGGTGAGAGAAGTTGACTACCTGGTTAGAGTGTGTCGGTTGGAAACCAACAACAGAGGAGCCCTCAAACTCATCGAGCGGTATGTGGCCGGGCAAGCTGCGAAAGTCTTTAGGAGTGAAGCCGGCAAGGATAAGACCTATAAGGAAGTTTTAAGACGACTACAAGTCATGTTTGGGGGCATTGAGTATCAGGGTAGGGATCCCCTTCAAGTTTTTTATTGTCGCTCCCAGCGAGACGGAGAAACCCCGGCCGAATATGCTATAGAGCTGGCAGAGCTACTGGGAATTGCGGAAAGGGAGGGCAACTTGGGATTTAAGTACCCTAACCGAGAGAAAATGCTGACGGATGTGCTAATAGCGGGTCTAAGGGATGAGAAAGTTGTTATGCAACTCCGGCCATTAACGGCCATGGAACTCTCATACGAGCAGATACAGGATGAGCTATTAAAGCTGGAATATGACACTAAGAGAAAGGGTTGCCCAAGCAGGGGATAGATAGAGTTATGAGTCAGCCTCAGACCCCAGGAGTCGAAAAGGGGGGTCGCACAAGCTTTGAAGACCCCATAATAAAAGCACTGAGAGAGTTTAAAACAGAGCTGAAAGCAGACCTCAGCAGAATCGAGGCCAAGTGCGAGGCCCAAGCGAAGGAAATAGAGGTTATAAAAGGGAAATTGGATCACTTTGATATTCCCATCCCCCAGCAACCCACGCCTCCCAGGGGTACTTGGACACCCAAGAGAGATAAAAGGGTATGTTACAGATGTGGAAAGAGGGGGGGGGGGCATATGTCCTACAATTGCTATGAGGACGTGCCAGATGGGGGAAGGTGGAAACCAGGAAAATCAAAATACACAACGCAATGTCCGAGGAGCGAGGAAGAGAGAGAGAAGCCCCGGTCAAATTTAAACTCCCATCGCCTGTAGGGGAGGGGCAACCTACAGGCCACACCACAAAAAACCCAACCGAAATACATCAGTGTGAGATAGGCCCATTGAACAAGGCATGCATCCTAGTAAATGGGGTATTACAGTGTATGTCAAAGTCTTATTGACTCGGGATCTGCTGTGACAACAGTAACAGAAGAGTTTGTAATGCAGCACCCTGTACTGAGTGAACAGTCCCGTAGTCATAGCGATGTCATTTTCGAAGACTCGTCAGGAAATGAAATGACTTATAATGGGAAAGTGTTTCTAGATGTTGTAATACTTGGCCGATGGTATAAGGGTATCCAAGCTTTTGTAGTACCGGCAACAGAGTACCGGAAGGGCGTTCCGTTATTAGTGGGAACAGCCGTAATCAGAGCTGTGCAGATAAGTTTCGAGAGTGAGAATGGAGGTAAATATATGGAAAGTGTGAAGGGGAAATTGTGAGCATGGCATACCGCAATGAGGCAATATAACCAGAACGTGTATGGTGACTTTTCGGGTTTTGTGGGGAGCGCCAGGTATACTTGGCACCGTCTATAGTTATTCCCCTGAACGGTGGAGAAGTAAACGTCCCGGTCAGTGTCCCTAAAGCACCCGGAAATCGGCCATACATGGGACTGTTGGAGAGGACGCCCGTGTACAACGGTCCCGATAATCTTCTGGTTGCAAATACAGTTGTCATAATAGCAAACCAACTGGTTCGAGTGCGAGTCGCGAACCCTACAGATAAAGCCCTTCATATCAAGCGAAACACGCGGTTAGCAGATTTATATGTTACTGATGGCATTATCGAGAATAGCGAGAATAAAGGAACTGTGTGCCAAGAGGTACATGAAGCAGCTACTCAGGGTACTAACCATTTGTCTGAGTTGAATTTTAATAGGGGCTTACTTAATAATGAGGAGCAAGTAAACCAAGTAGAGAAATTATTGCAAGAACGTGCTGATGTATTTTCATGCAGTTCAGATGATTATGGTTACACCAAGACGATAGAGCACCAGATCCCGCTGGTTGACAAGACCCCATTCAAGATCCCCATAGACGGGTGCGACCCTCGGAGCATAAGGAGTTAGTGGAAACGCTGAAAGGTATGGAAGCCAAAGGTATCATTGCACCTAGTACGAGCCAATACGCATCACCCATAGTAATAGCACGAAAGAAAGATGGCACAATGCGAATATGTATTGACTATAGAGTGCTAAACTCTAAGACAGTCAAAGACTCATTCCCTATGCCACGTGTTGATGAAGCGCTCGATGCACTTGGGGGCGCAAAATTTTTCAACCCTCTACTTAACCAGTGGCTACTACCAGATAGGCGTCGACCCCAAGGACCAGCACAAAACTGCATTTGTCACACCAGTAGGTCAAAATAACAGCCGTCGTATGGCCATGGGCCTAGTGAATGCACCGGCGACGTTCCAAAGGCTAATGCTAACTGTTCTAGGAGATCTTAACATAGAGAAGGTGCTCATAATTTATATCTTGACGATATAATCGTATTTTCTAGAACATTCGAGGAACATTTAGAGAGACTGAAGCTGGTGTTCGACCGTCTTCATAATCACGGTCTTAAACTTAAGCGCAAGAAGTGTTATTTATTTCAAGAAGAAGTACGTTACCTTGGCCATGTCGTGTCCAAAGACAGAATCGCTACAGATCCCGAGAAAGCGCGCAAAGTTAAGGAATGGAAAACACCGGAGAGTAAACCGAAGTTACGGCAATTCCTAGGATTCACGGGATACTACAGGAGATTTGTTCGAGAGTACTCGAAGGTAGCAGCTCCCTTGCATAAGCTCCCTTCTGAAGAGGGGTCAAAGAAGAAGTGCGGTAATCAGCGACAGCCATCTAGTGAACCCTTCAAGTGGTCGGAGGAATGTGACGCAGCATTCAAGTTGTTGAAAGAGAGACTAGTTAGTGCGCCACTGCTTGGTTATCCAGATTTCTCGCTGCCGTTCATCATACAGACCGATGTGAGTACCAGAGGTTTGAGTGCAGTGCTGGCGCAGGTACAAGATGGTAAAGAAAGAGTGATTGCATACGCGAGTCGCGGATTGGTAGCGGCAGAGGCACGTTATCCAGCCCACAAATTAGAGTTCCTTGCACTTAAATGGTCCGTGACTGAAACGTTTAGAAATTACCTCTACGGTAATGAATTTTAGGTACTAACTGATAACAACCCACTATGTTATGTTATGTCAACAGCAAAGTTAGATGCATGTCGGCAGCGATGGGTGGCCGAATTATCCTCTTACAACTTCAGTATAATTTACCGCTCATGTAAAAGCATTGCAAATGCAGATGCATTATCGAGGATGCCCCAGGAAGACGTGAGAGAGGCACTTGACGCGGTGCTACATTCAAGCAACAAAACGAAGGCCACCATACAAATCCACATCCTACAGGGACACAAAACTTTACCAACAATGACCACAGCAGAACTAAGAGTGCACCAGAAAGAAGACAAGATTACGGGTGCTGTCCTAGAGTATGTTGTGTCAGGTAATAAGCCAAGCCGTCGAGAACGGAGGAACATGTCAGCAGACATTAAACTGTTGTTAAAACAGTGGAATCAGTTAAAGATAATCGAAGGCGTCCTCGTGAGAGAGTACTCAAACCACATGAAGGTCACCGTTCAACAAGTTGTCTTACCGGAAGCCCAACGACAGAAGGTGTTAGGAAGTATTCATGACGTGAATCATCCGGGTGTTGAGAGGACCTTAGAACTTGTGCATGAACGATTCTATTGGCCGCGGATGTACATGTATGACACAGCCCAGGAGTTTTGTGAAGCATGCCAGAGATGCGGATTGCGAAAGCCTATTTCGACAGAGCGCTCACCATTGCAAAGTATTCACACGTCAGAGCCCTTGGAATTGGTATGTATGGATTTCCTTAAGCTAGAAACGTCTAAGGGAGGAATAGAGAACGTACTTGTTGTTACCGATCATTTCACGCGACTAGCTCAAGCCTACCCTACGAAGGATCAGAAGGCAAAGACAATTGCTAAGGTCTTTTGGAAGAGATTTATGTGCATATATGGGATACCAAAGAGAATACATAGTGATCAAGGGAGAAATTTCGAAAGTGACCTTATGAAGGAACTTTGTGTGATTACAGGACAGACTGGTATGGAAAAGAGTCGCACAATGCCCTATCATCCCCAGGGAAATGGCCTCACGGAACGATTTAATTTCACTTTGATGAACATGTTAGGAACCATGGACCCAATTAAGAAGGTAGATTGGAAAGATCACCTTGAAACCATGACGCACGTGTATAACGCCACAACCCATGCCTCTACCGGATATTCTCCGTATTATTTGATGTTCGGACGACATCTTCGACTACCCGTTGACCTAGCCTTTGGTGTGCAGAGAGAAGAACCGGAGCTTTGCGCTCAGTGAGTGAGTCAAGCTTTAAAGCGGGCCATGCAGCCGTAATGTTTTGTTTATTTTACGGCTCATGACATTTCGATAACTGCATGGTCCGAATTTACTTGAAAACGTTATGCAATGACTTTTACAAAGATCTGCTAGTCTGACGGATCTGAATATTATTGTGGATATACGGATAATGTTTACAAAATTGAACACTTCCAAAGTTGGGACCTGCGATTAGTAATGCAATGTTCCTTTCGTTTATTAGCCTTCTGACCTTCGATTCAGGGTTCAAAGCATCAGATTTCTATTCTTAGCCTGATTATACTGACTGAACTGAAGTAAGCTCTGCAGTTGTCCTCCTGTACCGTTCGAAAGTGAGTCGTAAAGTTCGGTTACTCAAAGTCTGAATAAAGTTTACAACTCAGGTTTGTCGAATTGACCGAGTGAGCAGGAAAAAAGTAACTTAATCTTGGACGAGCATCGAAATTTCGAAGGATCAACATTTTGAAGAAGCAAAGTTTTGTGCGAATATTCGCAGAGTAGCAAACGAAATTTCACAAGAAATTTCGCAGAGTGCAGCGAATTTTTGTGCTAACCTGTCACAGAGCACTGTAAACATTTTAGAAAGCCGTTTGCTTTTTTCGGCTATCTTTCCAACCCGTGTACACAGCTTCCCAACTCGCTTACATGGCTTCCCAACTCGTTTACACGGCCTAGAAAGTCGTGTAAACGACTTGAAAACCCGTTTGTTAGTCGTTTATTTTACCCGTTTAAACGGAAAGTCGTTATTGTACGTTTTCTGGTGTAAGGTCACACATGTGCATGACTGTATGAGCACTCTGTCTGACTGGCTGTTGCCTGGGCAATGATGTAAAAGAAGCAAATGAGATTTTCAATTTTTTATTTCTTCTTCGAAAAAAAAAGGAAACAGTCTGCGCATGAATCCACATACATGTACATTTTTGTAACATTACTGTACGTAAACACTCCAGCATAGTGTTGTAGAAACACTCACCAAGATTGAGGCTTGTGTTTCCACAACTCTTCCTTCATTACGTATAATGCCATGTAACAAAGAAACTGTGTTCTATTTTTAAAATAATGTCAATCTGACATACATTGTACAAATAGTTATACCATGGCATTTCAGGGTATTACTATTTAAATTGCCCCGAGAGCCGAGGGAAGATTTGTGACTTTTACAAATCTTCCCCATGCTCGAGGGGCAATTTAAATCACTAAAACCCCGAAATGCCATGGTATAAGTTTGTTATACCATGATCGACGAGGAACGGAACAATTCTCTGAGAAGTTTAGTTTTCTCTGTCGAAACTAAAGATGTCGCAGTTGTGTTGCTTTCAAAAACGTTTTGTTTAATGCTTGACTGAGCACCATTGATTGAACAACCCTGGCTTCCTTTGGGGACAAGTGTGTTGTTTTTGAGAAGAATAACACTAAAATACAATGTAATTATGTGGTTGACTAAATATTCAAAGAGCATGCACAATTATGGTTTCAATATAAGTAACCCACATGGAAGCGGGCTTGAGAAATGAAGAGAATAACGTACAGATTGAAATAGTTCATCCCACATGGATTACGTTGATGGGTATAATGAAGACAGGTCAGTTTGGATTCAGTATTTTCACCCGGGAGCGCAGGGCTAGCTGTGCCAGAGGGGAGCAGGAGTTGATGCTTTTGACCCTCTCACTTCCAGCCTGCATTATCTTCGATGGTGCTTTTCATTCAACCAAAACGACTGGTTAGTAGTTTCGAAAATTTCGAATGTTGAATGGAATTAGAAAAACTGGTCGAAAAAATATGCGTTCCATTCACAGAAACCACCCGGTTATAAGTAGCCTCGATTTCAATTCTCAAAACTGGCAAATCACAGCAAATCTAAACTGGGAATTTTGAATGGAACAGAAAATTTCGGTTGAACCGGAATTTTCGGAAAAAGAGGATCAACTCGCGAGGTAGTCCACAATTTCCGAAACTTTACTGTTCCATTTGATTTCTGACCGGAATACTCGTTTTCTTTGGTTGAATGGAAAGCGCCCCTAATTTTCCCTCATTACGTATGCAGGGGAAATTTAGAAATATCCATTGTCTTGGGAAATTTTGAGACTGAAATTTCCAGGTGGGAAATTTTTGAGACAATGCATATTTCTAAATATCCCTCCCATCAGGGAAAATTGGTGGTTTAAATGTGCCTTGGAGAACGAAAGAATCCAAGGATACCATGGTATAACTGTACTTATACCATGACAGTGCCTGTGCAACAGCTTTTTTTATTTGTTTTCAAAAATTTGAAACTTACAAATGAATGTAATGTTCCATGTGCAAATAAAGGATTCTTGGTATACATTATGTAAATGTACATGTATACCGTAAACACCCGTAGATCAGCTGCACCTTTTCACCCAAAATTTTCATTCAAAATCGGGGGTGTGGCTTATCTACGGAACACCTAGAAAGGAGACCCAACATTAACATGTATTTACATATTGTGAACCTGTACGAAGCTTTTACTATGTGACGGCGCGTATATTACAATCAGGTTCAAATCGCATCCAATCGTGTAATAATTATAGCAATTTAAGCATAATCATTGAAAAAAAACATGCAGTTTGAAAGAATTAAAGCAAAAACTCTTATAAGACCCACCTTAGACCTAATAATATATTAGAATTTCATGAATATTTAAACGTGATTAAGCTTATTTACCTTCCAAAATGCACTGATTCGCAGTGCTTGTCAAAGCAGGCATCTAAACAACCAGGCATTCTTCGCAATTTTACAAGTGGGAGATTGGCACTAGTTAATGAAAATCCAAGATGGCGGACCTCAGACCTACATGTACATGTACTCGTGCAAGTATAGTTTCGCCAGAAAACCTTTCTTGCTCTAGCGATTAAAGGAAAGCGGTTCCTTGGAATTGTTGTTAGTTAATGGGAGAATAAAAGCGGGAGAATAAAAGCGGAAGAATTCTGGAGTGAATTAAAGACTGCTGGTTAAAATATACACAAGAAGGCAAGTTGAACCATATTCGATTGAATTAAAGTTGTGATTATGTATTTATGACAATCTGATGAAGTTTTGCTTCAAGTATGAGTGTTTATGAACTCCAACAAAAGATTATTCTTTTTTGGAAGAAGTTTGGCATCAAGTACAAGCGTTTATGAACTCGGACAAAATGGACTGATAATATAATTTCTAACTTCACTGTCCAAGCACAGGTGCTATTACATGTACATGTATATTGTAGCATACATGTAACTTTTCCTTTAGCTAATAATAGCAATATCCCTTGTGAATATTTAGGCATTGTGTCATTCTAAATGTGAAATAAAGTCATCTATCTACGTAGATCTGCATGCAGTTTTATTTTCGAGTAGAGTGGTGACTTTTCAAATATTAGGGCCAGTGTTCATTTTCTACATCTTGCAGGAGGCTGAAATTTATAACGAAACGTAATTTCCACTCGTTTTTTTCGATCACTGGGGTCGGCTTTCCCAAATTCTTACTATGTCATGAAGTGACCAAGTGAAAATACCGATGCTGGCCATGCCCTACAACAACAGGAATCGGGCTATTTACTGCTATATTTGATGCCATTACTCTTAACAGAAAGGAATAAATTATTAAACAAGAAGATGCTCATATCAATATTTAAAAGTACTAGCACTCCTGACGCTTACCGAGAGGAGTTCAGATCAAAGAACTGATGAGCGAGGGTCATGACAACTTTACTTAACCATTTGACAATGGAGTCGTAACTACATGACTTTTGTATATAAGCTTAGATCATAAACATGATCCAAACTGAAAAATTGGGCCATTTACTACGTATTTTAAGCAATTACTTTTAAAACTTAGGCACGAATAAACATGACACTGCTACAAGCTGGTGAAGTTTACATCATTTGTTTACTTACACTGGTACATGTGCGTTCAGGAGCACCAGTTATTCTGTCATAAAATGTGCAAAATTTCCCTCGAAAGTCCGTAAAACTTTTGTCAGCCCTAGAAAAACTCAACATCTTAGCATTTCAGTCAAAGAAACTTTTGGTTTTAGCAAAATACATGTAGTAGCTACAAATGGTCCAAAACACTTTCGTCTTTGCTCGCATTCAAACTCTTCGTATCAGTGTCCAGTCCCCCACTCCACAAAGTTTGCCATGTTCACGTGCACAGTGCTTTCTGATTCGTTGACAGCGAAATACCACGACACAAAAAAAATAAAAAATTGGAAGACTGCAGGCAGATCACTGATTGGTCAAAGCAAACAATAGCAAGTCCATAATAAAGTCTGACTGTGCTTTTCAAGGGAAATTGCAGGGAAAATCTTTCCCCGACAAGGCTGGAAATCAAAAGTAGGTTTTCAATGATTTGAAAAATGTCCAAAAACATTTTTGAGCCTGTTGGAAGCAACAAAATGGTAGCAAGGGTTTCATTAGACTGCATGCCAGGGTTGGAAATGCAGGCTGTAGATCACAAGAGCCAGCTATCGTAGTACAAAATATTAAGGCAAAATTATAGTTATTTTGATACAATATACAATGTATCTCCACCCTCTATCCTACATTTTCCACCCTTGCTCAGCCCATAAATAATGAAACCCAGCCCTAGATACATACATCATTTACAGTACAATGTATGCCCCCTTCAAATTAAAGCACCAACCTTAGCTGGTTTTGCAGCTTTCTGAAGAAGTGGAGTATATTCATACCCTTGAGGAACTGCAACCTGGAAAATATAAAATAATTTACTGTAAATATCTGCGAATTAGCCACACTTTCTTGGACAAAAACAATGGCCAAAGTTGGGGTCATGTCCATCTCGGACACAGTTGATCGCGGTCACATCGCGAGCAAGGTGCAAGCAGATCGAGAGCAAGGTGCGTTCAGATCGCAATCAAGGTGCGAGCAGATCGCGAGCAAGGTGCAAGCAGACCGCAGTCATTGATCGCTATCTCATCGCGATTTGCTCGCGATAAATGTACCTATAGTTCCAGGTGGTACTGTATGCACCTTTTAAGTTTTTCTCTCCAAAAAAGTCACTACATGTATGTTGAGGGTGCACCTTATACATGTGTATTAATGGTATATCGAAATCCACATTGCATTTGCTTCCAAAGAGACATGGATCAATCACAATTTGTCGGAAACTCCCACCCACCCACCTGTACATGTACCCACCCACCCACCCACCCCCCATTTCACCCTAAATTTAAAGGTTAAAACAATAATTGCACATGGATCTATACACAAGGGAGGGGTGGGTGAATAGTTACCAGAATTAAACCATAATTGATCCAAAAGAGTCATGTCGAATATGTGCTTACCTCATGTGTACAAGCTTCTATCGTCTCTACTGTGATGACCTCGACACGAGGCACTGATTCCAATAAACTAGCAAAAACAATGACAGGGCACAAAATTAAACAAAAGTTGTAGTCAGTCTCATTTTTCAATTAGTTACAAAAATTTGGGTGCAATTTTTAGTCTCTAAAAACAAAACCAGTGGTCTTACAACAAAAATCTGTGCATGCAATATATTTTTAAGAGACCACTTTAAAATGGCATCTGAGCAAAGTTTTGTGTCACTCAGTTATAGGGAAATAAAAAGGGGAAAATGAAGGTAAATGGTGCATAATTTTGCTGAAAAATTGTAAAATCCCAATGAAAGAATAACACTTCATTAATTCATTTTATTTAGGTGAAAACTAGTTGGCAAATTTGCAACTGCCAGAAAAGTTTTATTCCAGAGTGATAGTAATTTGGTCACATTATTTGGTGACAGTATTGGTTGGAATTTTGAGTCCTGAATGTACATTGTGTATAGTAATACTGTAGAATCCCAGGTATGTACATAAGTCCTCAACACTAACTTGTTGAGGTACAGCGTACAATGTACTTGACAATGGGATAGTGTGTCTGGAAAAATGCTAGCCCATACATGTAGGTCCAACCTACTACATGTACATGTGATAGGTCCGGTAAAATGTGCGCATGTCCAGTCAGTGGTAGAAATCACAGGAGAATTCTAATTAGTTTTTGTTCAGAAACTCAACACATCGTAGAAAAGACCAGAGGTTAAGGAGAAAATAACAAGAGTTTTATTAGTTTTGTCATCAACTAAAATGATGAGCACAAGCGTGATTTTCTGGTGAAATTCACGCAAGTGTTTTGCAGACCTGTCACTACATGTATGTGTACAGTACTGTAGCTTGTCATATTGATGAAATTGTAACCTGGCAATAGTTTGGATATGTGAGACTGGTGCTAATGTTTTGTAAACATTTCTAGATCTCATGTATTTCAGAGTGAGGGGTGGTGGAGTTGGAATTAAAATAAAAAATCAGAAAAATACTGTGACCAGGATCAAGTATCTTGCCATAAGAGGTCATTCTTTCTTGACTTTTGTCAATGCAAGGGTACTCTGAGGGAAGAACACTAACCTTGACCTTTTGTATTTCTGATATATACTAGTTATGTACATGTACAGTATTATTTGTATTCATTGGAGGTTTTTGGATATTTTGTGCTATTATAATCTTTGTTATTGTCACTCATCATGGATTCCTCTTCCAGCCCTCACAGTGTATTTGTTGCTGAAACTAAAACATCAATTGCAAAATATTGTGTTGAACATATTACGAGTATAGAACATTTGTGGCCAAGTTCCCAATCTAATATGTGAAAAAAAAAATGATCAAAAATGATTCACTGTTTGTGGATGAGTTATTAGCCTAATGGTATAAAATTGAAAGGTCAGTGTTATATTTGCATGTCAGTAAAATAATCATTAATCAAGATTGCCAAACAAGCCCCATGTTTCTTTTCCTGTTAAGTTCAAGCCATACTTTTTAATAAAGGCTATACTTCTTTACACGTCAAAGCAAAACACACATTATAATTTTTGTCAACTGTTAGTAAGAATACCAATAGAAGCATCTGGCTCTGCTGTTGGCTTCAAACAAGCTTCTGTATCGGCAAGAAAATAATATGCCAGTTGGCAAGCAAAACAGCCAAGAAGTGGCTAAACACATGTGAACTTGCCAACAAACAAGTTCTATGTGCCTAATGCCAACTACTGAAATAATACCATCCTCCTCTGAGATGCAGTGGGCGCATAACAAAGAGGTATCCTTCAAACTTTAAAGTGAAGCTAAGTGTTCTCACGCCTCATGACAAGATGAAACACCATACAAACACTATGCAAACTTCTTCAGGCTATTGCCCCGATATTGCTGAGCAGCAATTGCTGTTTTAAGAGCAATTGCTGCTCAGCAATATCGCCGATATTGCTGTTTTCTAAAACGTTATTGCTGTTTTTGAAAAACGATATTGCTGTTTCTAAAAAATGATATTGCCTTTTGCCTTTTTTCGAATGATATATCGGCACAGCAATTGCTGATCTGATTGTACAAAACCCTGATTCATAATTATTTAGTTAACCTGGTTTTCTACATGTATCTTGAACATCGAAAGAACCTGCACGAAGTTGATAACTCGCTTTTTTTCGCTCAACCGCAAAAATGCACAAAACGTTTAAGAAGTTGATGCCCCACTTTTTGGCTCAACGGCTAGAAGCTAAACAACGCAAAAAGTTACAAGACCAATGCAATGAAATAACTTCGAGATCAGAATAGAAATGAACGCTTTTTTTAATAAATTTCAATAAAATTTGCGCACGGCAAGTTATTTTGACAGCGTTTCAGTAATAATCATTAATCATCATTAATCAAGATTGCCAAACAAGCCCCATGTTTCTTTTCCTGTTAAGTTCAAGCCATACTTTTTAATAAAGGCTATACTTCTTTACACGTCAAAGCAAAACACACATTATAATTTTTGTCAACTGTTAGTAAGAATACCAATAGAAGCATCTGGCTCTGCTGTTGGCTTCAAACAAGCTTCTGTATCGGCAAGAAAATAATATGCCAGTTGGCAAGCAAAACAGCCAAGAAGTGGCTAAACACATGTGAACTTGCCAACAAACAAGTTCTATGTGCCTAATGCCAACTACTGAAATAATACCATCCTCCTCTGAGATGCAGTGGGCGCATAACAAAGAGGTATCCTTCAAACTTTAAAGTGAAGCTAAGTGTTCTCACGCCTCATGACAAGATGAAACACCATACAAACACTATGCAAACTTCTTCAGGCTATTGCCCCGATATTGCTGAGCAGCAATTGCTGTTTTAAGAGCAATTGCTGCTCAGCAATATCGCCGATATTGCTGTTTTCTAAAACGTTATTGCTGTTTTTGAAAAACGATATTGCTGTTTCTAAAAAATGATATTGCCTTTTGCCTTTTTTCGAATGATATATCGGCACAGCAATTGCTGATCTGATTGTACAAAACCCTGATTCATAATTATTTAGTTAACCTGGTTTTCTACATGTATCTTGAACATCGAAAGAACCTGCACGAAGTTGATAACTCGCTTTTTTTCGCTCAACCGCAAAAATGCACAAAACGTTTAAGAAGTTGATGCCCCACTTTTTGGCTCAACGGCTAGAAGCTAAACAACGCAAAAAGTTACAAGACCAATGCAATGAAATAACTTCGAGATCAGAATAGAAATGAACGCTTTTTTTAATAAATTTCAATAAAATTTGCGCACGGCAAGTTATTTTGACAGCGTTTCAGTAATAATCATTAATCATCATTAATCAAGATTGCCAAACAAGCCCCATGTTTCTTTTCCTGTTAAGTTCAAGCCATACTTTTTAATAAAGGCTATACTTCTTTACACGTCAAAGCAAAACACACATTATAATTTTTGTCAACTGTTAGTAAGAATACCAATAGAAGCATCTGGCTCTGCTGTTGGCTTCAAACAAGCTTCTGTATCGGCAAGAAAATAATATGCCAGTTGGCAAGCAAAACAGCCAAGAAGTGGCTAAACACATGTGAACTTGCCAACAAACAAGTTCTATGTGCCTAATGCCAACTACTGAAATAATACCATCCTCCTCTGAGATGCAGTGGGCGCATAACAAAGAGGTATCCTTCAAACTTTAAAGTGAAGCTAAGTGTTCTCACGCCTCATGACAAGATGAAACACCATACAAACACTATGCAAACTTCTTCAGGCTATTGCCCCGATATTGCTGAGCAGCAATTGCTGTTTTAAGAGCAATTGCTGCTCAGCAATATCGCCGATATTGCTGTTTTCTAAAACGTTATTGCTGTTTTTGAAAAACGATATTGCTGTTTCTAAAAAATGATATTGCCTTTTGCCTTTTTTCGAATGATATATCGGCACAGCAATTGCTGATCTGATTGTACAAAACCCTGATTCATAATTATTTAGTTAACCTGGTTTTCTACATGTATCTTGAACATCGAAAGAACCTGCACGAAGTTGATAACTCGCTTTTTTTCGCTCAACCGCAAAAATGCACAAAACGTTTAAGAAGTTGATGCCCCACTTTTTGGCTCAACGGCTAGAAGCTAAACAACGCAAAAAGTTACAAGACCAATGCAATGAAATAACTTCGAGATCAGAATAGAAATGAACGCTTTTTTAATAAATTTCAATAAAATTTGCGCACGGCAAGTTATTTTGACAGCGTTTCAGTAATACATGTATATTTTTAATTAACTTACTTTCACAGACATTGAGATGTCTTTTACCATTTTGATTTTGTTTGTGGCAGTACGTGTTTATTAATTGATTACATGTATTTGGTTTGCCACTGGCTTCCCTGGTTTTGCAGATACTCGAAGTTCGATCCGCGTCTTTGACTTAAATTGCACATGCGTTTAGCGATTGTTAAGACGATTGTAATATGCTAATTTCGCACTTCAATGTTTTGGAAAACTTTCAATGTATTAAAGTGCAATTTGCATTCAACAGCAGGGCTAAAAATAACGGCCGGTCATCGGACAATGTCCGGCCAGAATTGGAACTTGTCCGGTCAAATCTTTGCCTTGCCGGTCATTTTGACCAGTCAATGTTACTACAGTTTCAACCAAATACTGATCTTGACCGGCGACTGACCGGCCATTATTTTTAGCCCTGAACAGGAATACCACATTCCCAGTAGAGGTTTTCTGGTAAGAGTATAGAAGTTTTTTGCACATCTTTTCATTACGAATTGGCTTCAAAACTGTGTTCACATTCCCAGAAAGTTTCAGCGATTTGACAGACTAGTCAAAAGTCAGAAGTGTCACGTTCATGCCTGAATGATTGCACATGAAAATTCACACTCCGAGAACTTGAGATTTTAATTTTTTCGAAAAACATGCCAGGACTTCAAACAGTTGCAATAATTTCAGCCGAAACTTTTAACTACACAAGGATCTACCGAAAATGTGAAACTGCAGAAGCTAAAGTTTATTTACTGTTATGATTTGCGCTTAGCGGCAAACTTTAAAGCGAGTCCTGTGTCGGTCAGGGAACTAAACAAGCGACCGCTAATCGTTTTGTTATTATTTTGTGTTGCAAGTTGAGGCTTCCATATTCATGCTAGTTCAAATATTTTAAGTATAGGTTTCCAGTAAAGGTTTGCAGAAGCGCTATAAGCGAGCTGTGAAGTAGCAAGGACAGCATGAAGTTTCGTTACTATAGGCACGCATATGCGGGATCATCCTCATATATGTGAGTTGAAATTGAGCTCGGGTTTCGCCAAGGGTCAAACTTCTCCAGATTCACCAGTTTTTTTTATGCTAAAAAAACCTAAATTCCAATTCAGGCCTGGTTTATTCAATGGCCCTCATTCAGTCTTGGGAAGCCATCCCATAACGGCTCTCTCTACGTCAACAAAAACAAACTATTTGGCATACGATTACGGAAAACATCGATTTTGTACAAACTTGTCAGAATATCGGAGATATTGCTGTAAATCAGCAATTGCCATTTTACTTACAAAAACGATAAATTTCGATTTTCAAAAAACGATATTGCTGATTGCTGTTTTCTAAAACAGCAATTGCTGTTAATGAACAGCAAATGCTAAGGCGGTTCAGCAATTGCCTTTCCGCGTATGACAAAGTTTGCATCTTGACTGTATCTGCCATTGCAGTTTGAATGCTGAAGACAATACTATTGATTACATGTATGTCACGCTTTGAATAATAACATATCTTAAATCGCAATGCATGCTGGGATACTACTGGATCCTCCTCTGCTGCACCCATGCAATGTAATTAACAAATCGCACACATTTTGCCATTGTCTGTACTCGTATTGATCATAGAAATGATGTCATAAAATGTTCAAAACTGAAGTGGAACAACGAGCGTAGAAAGTAGGCAAGCAAATGTGAAGAAAGCAAGCTAGAACTGAGCATGAGGGCAAACTCGTCATGTCACATGTGCCAAATGAGCACTGTCTGCTGGTCAATAGCTGTTTGCAAAGCGATCCCAAAATAACTCACCATGGGGGCAAATTCATCACACAAGACAACCCCATTAAGCATGCAATTATGAGAACAATATGCTGGCCAATCTCCCAGTTAACTATGATTATTAAATCTCATTAAGTATACATGTATATAGAGGAAATCACATTAAAGTGCACCTAACCCCTTTTGCAATTTTTATACATATGAATCTTTGAAAGGTTTTGAGTACTTCTGTGAAGAAATTTTTGGCTTACATAGAATACTCTATGTTCTATGCTTGTTTGAAATGGTGAAAATTTGATCTTTCCTGACCCATGACCGTGTAAGAAAAAGACTGGGTCGATTCTTGATCTTACGTCATCTAATTCATTCCACTTTGCAATAATTTGAATAAATATTTAGCAGCTTGTCTAAAATAACTGTTTTCTTTACTAACAACTCACAGACTGTGTATATTATCTATATATCGATGTTGTTGTGATAGAAAGGCGACATTGAGAATAATGCATTAATGAGGTGACGTAAGATCAAGAATCGACCCAGTCTTTTTCTTACGCGGTCATGGGTCAGGAAAGGCCAAATTTTCACCATTTCAAACAAGCATAGAACATAGAGTATTCTATGTAAGCCAAAAATTTCTTCGCAGAAGTACCCAAAACCTTTCAAAGATTCATATGTATAAAAATTGCAAAAGGGGTTAGTTGCACTTTAACACAAGTGCTATACAATGTACATGTAATGCTACCATTTGCAAGCTACTGTTAAACATGAACCTTTTTCCGCATTTGTTTATGTTTGAAACCTAGATCTGGCGGCACAAACCTTTACAATGTAACCGCAATTGTGACAACCTTTGATATGTCCCGCCTTCACGTTTCAGCGAGTGGGATTCAAGTTTGGAAACTTTTCAGCTAGATTTTCCTTCGCGCTACGCACTAAATCATATAAATGTCAGTTCAAGTTAAAATTTTGGATGCTCAGAATTATGAGAGATGCAAGACAACAACTGTCTCTTGACATAATCTGAGTTGCACAACGGTAGAAGACATATCAAAGGTTCTCAACATCAAGGTTGAAACTAATTAGTTTGCCAACGAATTGCAAAGGTTTGGGTCACCAGACGTCTAGTTTCAAACATTAACGAATGCGGAAAAAGGTTCACGCTTAAAGTGCATATGAACCTTCGTGCAATTTTCATACAATGTAGCTATGAACCTCCGAAAAGTTTTGAGTACTTCTGTAAAGAAATTTTTGGTTTACAGGGAATACTCTATCTTCTACGCTTGTTTGAAGTCGTGGAAACGTGACCTTTCCCGACTCATTTCCACGTAAGTAAAAGCCTGGGTCGATTCCCGAGGTGAAGTCATCTCATTAATGCATTATTCTCCATGGTGCCTTTCTATCACAAAAACATCGATTTTTAGATACAGTCCCTGTCAAAAGTTTTTCAACCGTATGCGGTACCGAATGTGGTTCGGTAAAATGAAGATTCGGTAACCACATGTGCTAATTTTCGTTCGGTGAACTCCATACGTTTTAACACAGAATTCGTTTTACTGAAGGTGGTATAGTCACCGATTTTGTTTTACCAAAAGTGGTAGAGTCACCAATTTCGTTTTACCGAAGGAAGTAGAGTCACCGATTTCGTTTACCGAAAGTGGTAGAGTCACCGAATTCGCTTCTGCAAACATTGCAGGTCGAGACGGTGTACAAGTTGTTACTTAGTTCACTGCTTGCGACAAGTGATTTTTTCACGTCGTGAAAACTGTTAAAACCACAATTGCTTATTTAGCTCAGATTGTTAATACGATATTACTGTTTCTTAAAACAATATCTTGTTTTGACTTTCTTTAAACAAAAAGCTCTGACTCCAAATTGTTACGGGTCAGCATCCTGGTGTGAACATCAAACATTTTTTTGGTTTGGATCGTAATTTGTACCGAGAAAAGCCGAGAAACTCGAAGTGGCGAGGCCATTGCTCTCCTTCCTTATTTCTTTGATAACCTTACTGATAATATGTCCTTCAAAAAAATGGAACTAGTGTATTAAATATGGGAAGAATTAACATTTGTAAAACCAGGTAAAACTTGCACCACAAAATAACAAACTGCCGCTTGCTCATAATTAAGAATCCAGAGCAGTAAACTTTTAAGCAGGCCCCGCCGTTAAGCAATAAACAAAAATTATAATTTTAGCTTCTGGAGTTCCACATTTACGATGGATCCCTGCATTGTTAAAGGTTTTGACCGAAATCACTGCAAACATTTTGAGGATCTTGGACAGGCTTAGTATAAAAAATATCTAGATTTTACCACTGACACATTCACGCCTGACTGACTGCACGTGCAACGATTTGACAGACCTGTCAATCTGAGAACTGAGTTTTGCAGCCGACTCTTTATACCGAAAACCTTCTTCTGGTAAAGTGGAATTCCTTTAGAATACATTGAATAGTTTTACAAAAAATCTTTGAATGTCCCTGCGCATTGGCAAATGCACGTAAATATTGTCAACAAAAAAAGTGGTGATTAGCATATTACGATAAACTCTTGCCGAACATTAAAACAATTGATCTGATTGTTTATGGAACTTTGAAACCTATCCGAGCATTTATAGGACTTTTAATAAAACTTCCAAGGGTTAATTTTAATTTTTTTTATTCTTATCAAATGTTTGGTTTTACTTCACGACTAATCGGCCAGTGTGAACAAGCTACATGTACATCATTCACAATTTTGAAACGTATTCCCACTCCTATAAAATCAAATCAAACAACGTAAATCTCAACTCAAATCCCAGCTAACTTGTTATCATAAACAGTGTGTCACTTATCAGTACAAGAGATCGAAATGTTGAATATGTTTGCTTGTTAATAATTTTACTTTACTTCGATTCAATATAGTTTGAATATTTAAACTTTACATATGCACAAGCTTGTTTTAATCGTCTGTGACTTGCTTGTGCATACTAATTAGCGTGGGAATTGATTCTTCTCATCGGTCAACCTCTTCAAGCGTGGCAAATTAGTACACAGTTCGGATTGGCCGGAGTGGTATCTTCAGAGTTTTAAACACCCGCAAAAAGGTTTGATTTTTAATACTTTCTGTTACAGCTGGAAAACGTGATCTCCCTACTCTGTTAAGAGAATTAAATGAAGGAAAACCTAACGCGTTCAGGTTGATTTTAAAGTGCAGCTTTTCAAAGTATCACCGACAAATGCGAACGGGCACTGACATGAAGATTTAATGGAAATACGGGTAATCTGACTTTAAATTATTTCACTTCTTTTTTATTTACTCAAACATCAATGAAATCAAATGGAAGCAGAAACTACATGTACATGTTCACTACAAACTTTGCGATTTTATATACTTGAATTGCGAATGTTACGTAGCGCCAGATTTACGTAGACATGTACCTCGTTACATTGCTCGAGCTAGTTGAGATACCAAATTCATTTTACCGAAGGTGGTTGAGTCACCACTTTCGTTTTACTGAAAGTGGTAGAGCCACCGATTTTGTTTTACCGAAAGTGGTAGAGCCACCGATTTTGTTTTACCGAAAGTGGTAGAGCCACTGATTTCGCTTCGCCACATTCATTTTACCGAAAGTGGTAAACACATGCCAGATTCTACCGTATGTGGTTTGTACGGTGTGAAAAACTTTTGACAGGGACTGTAATATACAGTTTATGGGTTGTTAGTAATAAAATGAAAAAAAGTCATATTAGTGAAAATTGTAAGTTTTTATTCAAATTATTGTAAAGTCGAATTAATTAAATGACCTCACCTCAGGAATCGACCCAGGCTTTTACTTACGCGGAAATGAGCCAGGAAAGGTTACGTTTCCACTATTTCAAACAAGTGTAGAAGATAGAGTATTCTCTGTAAGCCAAAAATTTCTTCGCAGAAGTACTCAAAACTTTTTGGACGTTCATAACTATGAAAATTGCACAAAGGTTCATATGCACTTTAACGGTAGCTTGCAAATGGTAGTATCGTTTTATTAGTGACCATAAATCACGTATAGCACGAGCTGTTCATATGATTTTTCGTTTATAATAATTTATAATGAGCAAACATTTGCTGACATACATGTACACTCTATACCATTTTATACACTCGTTATTGACCAATCATAATCAAGATATGCCATATGCCTGATATGGCCACGGGATAGTATGATATAAATTAAGTCACAGCAATTTACATGTATTAGTGATTCTGATGTATATACCCCGGGGTAGCCAATCGATGAAATCGATGATCGATTAAAATCAATATTAATCGATGCCAATCGATACCAATCAATCGATTGATATTGGAAACTGATGAACAATCGATGGACCAAATCTTTGTGACCTTATCGATTGATATCGATTGCCCTTAATTGCAATCGATTGACATCGATTTTTGAAAGGATTAATATAAACAAGGCAGGTAGGTAAGTAATGTATCGTAAACATATCTCCAACGGCCACATCAAATAAACAATAATACAATGTATTATGGCATCCTTTCACAATACAGTAAATGGAAAGCTTATAGATCTGTACTACCTTCTGATGCTTGTGCCATTTTGCCAGTGTATGTACGTTTATTACTGGTGAAGTTTGCTGCTAGTAACATTATATTCCATTGCGCTTCCTTTTAGAAGAGTCACGAAAATTAAGCACACCCCAAAATCGCTCAATTGATATCAATCGAAAATGCCAATCGATATTCATCGATTGATAATTTTTCTGTGACTATCGATTGGTCATCGATTGACCGATACCATTCTATATCAATTTTAAAAACTAATTGTATCGATTGATATCGATTTATCGATTGGATTTCCGATCATCAATTTCATCGATTGGCTACCCCGGGATATGCCTATTTATTATGTACCTATCAATGTCAACCCCCAGGGGGGGGAGGCCGGGCAGATGTGGGGCATTTGACCATTCTTGGTGTCTCCACTCTGGGGAATTTGAACAGGAGACTGGACTCCAGGGTGGGGACATTTGACTTTTGGAAGACAGGGACTGGTACTAAATGTTTGTCGGCCATCTTGGATTCGTCTAAAAGGTAGGTTTACCATCCAGTTCACATTAAAACTATAAATTAATTCAATACTTCAACGCTTCATTCCTATTTACTATAGATCATTCCAAATACTCCTTGGATTTGTGTAAATCAATTTCATACAAGGGTGGGGGATTTGATCCGTTTTGACCCAGAATTTAGTCCCCAGGGTGGGGATTTTGACCAAAAATTCTCCCAAAAAGTCAAATGCCCCACATCTGCCCGGCCTCCCCCCCCCCTGGGGGTTGACATTGATAGGTGCATTATTAGCACGAGTCCATAAAACTGCATTCACTACGTGTAAGTATAAGAACGCAAGAGATTAGACTGATCAAACAACAACAACAGAAAGTTGCAGCATTTGCCGCTCACCTTTCTACATCCTCAACTTTCGACTTCTTTGACTTTGACGAGGTTCCACCATCTTCAATTATGTCCCATGTTAAATCAACTGTATCTGGCTTTAGCTCCCGTTTTTCACCAGGTTTTGGCTTCAGTTTGGAGGAAGAAGACTTTAGATCTTCTGTGTTATCTTTCCTGTTCTTATTGGTTTTGTCCGATGAATCTTCTTGCTCGAAAACTGCGAACAAATCTTCTTCGCCAAAGGCGTCCGCCATGTTTGAAAAGCAACGTGACTGAGAAGAGACGCCTAGCCTTATGGGACAGCAGTGGGAAGCTGGTACGAGAGCAGAACCAAAATTAGGTCCGCGTATGCGATCACTGACTCATAGGCTCTTCACTTTGAGAAGAACAAAATATAAGAAAAATAACAAGTTCATCTCACCAGTAAATTACTTCGTATTAGTTCGTGATAATGCCAATAACACTTTAGGATCTAGTATAAAATTACAAATACACAATATCATTACTCAAATTAAATTACCATTTTTGTGTTAGTCAAGTTGTCTAGCTGTGCCGTTTTAATATTGAATTAACTATTAATTATTAAAATTGAAGCCTTCCCTTCACTTTAATAAGCCATTTGCATTAACTGAGAATTAAAAAAGGTCCTACCTTTGAAGGACGTAGCTGTTGAAAATCGCTCCAACTTTATACCTCAAAAATGGCTCATCTCTGGGTTTACAGACATTTGTTATTCCTTTGCTGTTCAGCTCACATTTTCGGCCAAATTTACCGGATTTTGCAAAGTTGTACGATACACATCTGGTATCTAGCTGGCAAGTTTGTACACAAGTTAACCAATATGTTGCATGGAAATCATTCGCATTTACAATCACAAAAAATAAACTGAAAATGTTAATTAAAATATTCTGCCGCAAAATCTTGATATTCATGGTAGAACAAATTCAACAAAATTCAAATTCACCGTTTTAGTTTCAGAAAATAGGTTGCCTATCTAGAAGAGTCTAGAAATAGAAACATCATGCCATAATACTTAATCGTTTGGCTTCGTAAACATGCTGGCTCATCTGCAAGTTGCACGGGGGTTTGCCTCACATAAAAATTAAAAGCTATCATTGGTGCAAATTGGTACCATCTATGGGATACCGGAACGAGTCATTCCAGAATGAGTTCATTCCGGTTCTTCTACCGGATCGAAGGTTCCGTGCTACTTAAGGTATAACTACATTATTTGTATTAAAATATTAAGGACGGTGGCCCCTATTGCTAGTGCACATATCTTCTGCGCATAAGCCTCAGTACGGGTGTCCCGCGAGTCGACCCGTAGTCACGTAAGCTTGATTGTGAAAATAAAATAAAAATCGCAACATTTTTGGAAAATGTGTTGACCTCATTTTTTGCACGTTTTTTTTCCACATTATCCTGCCTGGATAAAATGAGTACATCTCTCAAAGGACAGAAAAGAGAGCGGAACGGTAAATTCTATCGATCTTGGCTGAAGCGACGTATTTCGGAGCCGGAGGCGGAATCAACTTGCGATCTGCGCGCAAATCCTGTGATTTTCGCCGTCATATTGAAGATCCCAGCATGCAACATTCACTAAGACAAATGTTATACTCTCCGGGGAGGGTTTAGTAAAAAATTGTCAAGGTCGTCGGAAATAAGAATCCGGCTTTTGTAACTTTCTAAAACGCACGGTGACCCCTGTTATTTATGTTATAAAATTAAAGCAGAAAGACAGTTTACGTTGATTTTTTAACCAAAAATTGGATACCTGTCAAAGTCGATTATGGCACTGACACAATTAATATTTATATAAATAATACATTAACGTGGCCTTAGGTAATTAAGCTGTTACCTATAGCGAGGACACCCCAATTTCGAGTCTTCTGACTCATATTTAGATAAATCACGCTTCATTCTTGGAAACAAAATATATGTTTTAATTAAAGTGCTGAGTCAGCATTTTTCACGACATTGAACCTTGATTATCTCTGAAAAATGCAAGGTTACCCCCAATTTGTTTTGGGGATTTTGATAGCCCTATATGTAACCTAAAATGCCCACATGGTCATAAAAAGAGAAAAAATGTCCTTGTATTAGGGGCCGTCCGTCCTTAAGCATGTTCAAGATGGTGGAGAGGTGTAACTGCGTGCTTGTAAACTCAAAGGCCGTGAGTTTGATCTGTGATCGGGCATATGTGTTTATTTTCCTGATCTTTTCTTAATGTTTTGCTACTCTTATATGCTTGACAATTTACTGTAGAATGTCTAGTCCATGGGGACTATAACAATATACCCATGTATTGTCGTTCCTCGTTTTTCAAATCAGAACTGATCCGAAACAAAACACCTGAAGTCTGGTTTCCAAATGCCTTTTCTTGTTTTCCGGTAGAACTGAAAACAACACGAGAAAAACTGAGAAAATGAGAAAAGGCCATTTTAAGGCTATATCGACAGCGCGACAAAAAAGGAAACGACTTCCAAAACCATGATGCAATGCGACGGTTGTAGTTGCTCGGTGGAAAATTACGGTAACATGTTCAATTGCCGCCAAAATTCAATACAAACGCCAACAATCGGGTAAGACAGAAAAACACAAGAAAAACAAGAAAAGACAAGTTTTTAAAAAACGGGAAACGACATGGGAAACAGTCACGGAAAACTGAGAAAAGGTTATATGGAAAGTAGCCTTAATCAGGGCGTTCTATATCTTTGAAGTTAACAAACCACCCTAACATCGGGTAGATTGTTTGACACGGGATTACACTGGGCGATCCAACTTGTTTCCAATGAAAACAATTTTAACGCGGGTAATCACGGGATGCTCTAAAAGAGGGGCTGAATGGGGTTAACTGATAACTGAGAAATGGCCAAAAATATTACTGTTAACTGAGAATTTTACCTTTTTTTAGCTGTTAGCTGATATTTGTGAGATAGCTGTTACCTGATATTTCATTATTTTTTTATTAAAATGACGTAACGTCACATGCTATTATTGGCTTTTCGGATGGTTTTCGACAGATTTGATCCAGTTGATAATAGTCAAATATTAAACATGACACATCAGAGTTATCTGATACTAGACAAATCTATTGAATAGACAAAATGTAGTGTTTGATGTTGAATTAGCGGTTATTATTCATTTCATACCAGCAAATATGTATTCAAATCAGGTTAGGGTAGTCTTTTTATATAACTTAACTGATAACAGCAAAATTTAACTGATAACTGATAAATAGCTAAAAATTTAGCTGTTAACTGATATTGGTACCCCCCCCCCCCCCCCCCCCCCTAAAAACTAGTCATTTTCAAGACGATCAACATCTTGAAAATAGCAATTGAATTTTGCGGCATTACTTACAGCTTGTTTCACAGCGTGAATTTTTTTTTGGGTATACTACTTTAACTAGGATGTCCATGAAAATTAAAATTTCAATGATGTAAAAAGTTCAAGTTTAATCGTATGTAGTAATGTTATAATTATACATTAGTACTCTCCTGGCACAAATTATTTTACATAAAATGGCTAAGTTTTAAGAAAAGGAAAAGCTTTGTATTTCGAGTATATGCACCACCCTAAGACACACACATGGGATTCACGCCGGGCACGAATAACCGTAAAAACGGCGGGGTTGAGTGTAACATAAAACGTAAAAGGAACGCCATTTCCTTATCTCTACTCTAAATTTGACGAAATGTTGGCAGGTTGGTAACAAAGTAAGACTACATTTTTCGGGACAATTGTTTCAGTATTGTGACGTTGTTGTGACGTCATAAGGGATACCTCCTTTTTTGGTGAAAATTAACCTTTAAAACAAGTTTCAAAAATATTACGTCATCAGAAAGCTTTTATAAAATATATTAATTTGCCGAAAATTTGAACTTTCTACGATCAACATATTCAAAGTTATGGACGATTTACTGTTTTTATGACGTCATTATTAGTGACGTCATACTTCAAGCTTAAATCAGATTGACGACTATAAAAATATTATTAAAGAGAATACTATGACTTGTAAGTGTTAGCCAAATGCATTTCATTCATAAAATTCCAAAAACATTGAACTGGCTATTTTCTGAGGGTACACAAATATATTTATGACGTCATAATGACGTATACAAAAAATGGGGCTTCAATTCTAACTATGAAGAAGCAAAGACCGATACAACGTAGAATTTTGAATTTAGTGGTACAATATTTCGGCTGGCCACACCAGCCTTCTTCAGGTACAATGAAGAAAATTTACATTGGCATGTATTTTTGAACTTGATACTGAGCTGTCATAAAACAGATTACAATATGATAGATCGTGAAAAAATGTTAAGAAGGTGAAAACAGATATCTAGTATGGCTCTTCCGGATGTTAAGGCCATGAGGTTCGAGTGTTTTCGCCATTAACATCAAGGAAAGGTACGTTAGTGGAAGAGTGTGAGCTGGTGAATTTAATGGTAGGGTGAATGTTATTAAGATAATCGATGAATATTTTTAGGTTATCCAGTCCTTCTGTCCAGATCATAAAAATATCATCGATGTATCGTAGCCAGGTGTGAGGTTGAAATGGGGCTTTTTCAAGGGCATTAGCTTCGAAATAGCCAAGAAACAGGTTAGCAAAAGAAGGGGCCATTCTGGTACCCATGGCCGTACCGTGGATTTGAAGGTAATGGTTGTCATTAAAAGAAAAGTTATTCATGGTAAGAATCATGCGAATAAGGTCACAGAGTGTGCCAGTAGGAATGGTTATATGAGCGCGAGTACGCAAAAAATTATCACAGGCGTTAATGCCTTCATTATGCGGAATGTTAGTATACAATGATGAGACATCAAGGGTAACTAATAAAGAGTTTGCGGGTAAATTATGGATAGCAAGGAGTTTATTAAGAAAGTCATTAGTGTCTTTAACGAAAGAAGGAAGTTTACTAACTAAAGGTTTAAGGTGGTAGTCCACGAAGTGGGATATGCGTTCAGTGGGATGGTTATTAGATGACACAATAGGGCGTCCTGGGTTACCAGGTTTGTGTATTTTAGGTAGAATGTAGAAGCGTCCTGGTTTAACATAAGTTTGTATTAAGTATTGTCTCGTCTTGTCATTGATAGAGTTGTCAGTGTACATTCTGTTGACATACACTGTAATGCGTTCTTGTATGTTAGAAGTTATGTCTTCGTTTAGTTGTCGGTAAAATTTGGCGTTATTAAGCTGTCTTTTGCATTCGTCGATGTACCAAGATTTGTCCATAACTACAGTGCCGGAACCTTTGTCAGCGGGTTTAATAATGATGTCATGTCGTTGCTTCAGTTGGTGTACAGCTTGTCGTTCTGTGGCAGTAAGGTTATCACGAATTTTGTTAGGTTTACAAGTTGTTATGTCTAGTTTTACAGCGTCTAAAAAAGTATTAAGAGCCGGTTCTCTGTCGACTGGAGGGTTCCAAGTACTTTTGTTATAGAATGGAGTATTTTGTTCTGTGGAGTTGTTAGGGTTATTGCTGTTATTGTCATAAAAATATTCAGCTAGTCGCATGCGTCGTGAAAAGTCGTAGATGTCGGCTGACACTTCCGGCCAATTGATATATCGAGGTGTGGGACAGAAAGTGAGTCCACGCGAAAGAACAGATATCTCGTCGGTCGAAAGAGGAGAATTAGAAAGATTAATAACAGAAGTGCTATCTAGTTGAATGTTAGCAGGTTTTGTTTTGCGTCGAGTACGTCTTCGTTTGGGAGGCGGAACATTAGAGTGAGTGGAGTTAGTGGTATCGTGCTTGCTTGAACAATTCTTCAATTCTAAGCTGTTATACTCAAAAAAAAAATCAAAATTCTAAAAAGAACACGTTGTTATTACTAAAGAGCTCTATTATTGTGCAAAATATGATGCACCAGTATTTCGAACTGTAAAAGTTAAAACAAGCGACATTTTCATAAATGGTTTTATGCTATTTCTTTTTGTGCGTTGCAAAACTATTTTCCCCCAACGCCCTTTTGTAGCCTTCCGACGTTCGTCCAATCTACGTGATTTGCTAGTCAAATCCAAACTACCTTCAGATAACTCCAACACTGCTTCCAACAACAATCCAGGTTCTTTTCGTTGTGGACAAAACTGTTTAACTTGCCCTTACATTTCTGATAACTGCACCCAATATACTTTTACTTCTACGGGTGAAACCAGAACCATTACCACACACATGGACTGCAACACTAAAAACGTCATCTACATGATTCAATGTACTAAATGTAACAAACAGTACATTGGTGAAACCAAACGTAGACTTAAAGACCGCTTCAACGAACATCGTAGGACAGTTGACAAACCTTCCAGTAAATCCAAACCCACCACTGCATCTGAACATTTTCTATCTAACCCTGACCACTCTGCATCTAATATCCTTTTAATTCCTTTAGAACATATTTTCTCTTCTCGTGATGCTATTCGCAAAGCTAAAGAAGCTTATCTCATAACACGTGCTAACACTCTTGAACCCAATGGCCTTAACAAACGCGACGAGACCTACTAATCAGTCACACCGTTAGTTATCTTTCGTTATCATATTATGTTTTTTACGTCATTTCCGTTTTACCATTATATATTGTCAAGTCACATTGTAAAAGTTCCTTAGCACCTGATGAAGACTAGTATGGCTAGTCGAAATATTGTGCTACATTAAATCCGTATAATTCTACGTCGTATTGGTTATTCTTCATTCTACTTATTTCTTAATCTGCGAACCATTTAGATCATTGTTTGATCCGACGTATACCAGTGGAGTGTTGTTCGTGGTCGCTCATTTATAAACTATTTCTTTCCCGCCAATTTTTGGCGGGAAAATTACCAAAATTCAAACTTTAATAACTTTCGTTTACTTCAACCGATCGAGATCGGGTTTTCGATTATTTCATTTTCATGAACAAGAGATTTTAAAAATATATAATAAAACGTTTTTAGAGGTAATAAAAATTTAGAAGAAACCTATTAGAAAAGGATATATGACGTCATTGTGACGTCATAATGATGGCTATATTATATTAGGTTAACTTATCAGACTATGTTTTGTTTACACTCCTTTATACACCTACCAAAATTCATTCTTTTATGTCGAAAACTTTTCAATATATATAAAACCCGCCGTTTTTACGATCATTTGTGCCCGGCGTGATTGAGAACCGGATCCGGCGGTTTTCCACGCTTGGCACAAATGACCCTCAAATCGATCACGTTGCTATATTTTTTAAGGTAGAAGATTGATTTTTTTGTGGGAGGATTAAGACAGATCCGATGATTTGCACTACCGTAGACATATTGATGACGTCACGGTTACCGCGTCATGTATCCATTTGTAATATGATCTCAATGTTTTCAATTGCCTTTAGCATCAGTAAATGTTATATTCTCGATTTCCCATCATATTGACAACAAAGTAACCGAAAACCGGGTTCGATTGGTTAAGAGGGAGGAAAGCAGGAGGAAAGTTATTGAATTATACATTTTGGTAATTTGCACTTTCGCTTCAAGCCAGGACATTCACCAATCTTGCCAACTTTAGACTCTATTTCTGGCATCCCATCACTGGGACCTTTATGACAGTAATTTTATTAGCTCTAACACTTGTATTTGGATCTCCAGATGCCGCTGTTCATCGATTCATGTAGAGACCAATCTCTCTTTTTTTGTAATTATTTATTGTTTTCGGCTTTATTTCAGAATTCTCTTTCATTAATTTTAGCGTCTAGCATTGTACTTTTGCCTTTTGCCTATATTTTTAGTTTTATTTGGAGGACTTATTTGATAGGTATTTTTCACCTGTTTAGTCTCTCCTCATCAATAGTATATTTGTCATTTACGTCTGCTACATGTTTCGTTCTCTATATATCTATTGTTGGAAGCCTAATAAATAAATAAATAAATAAATATTACGTCATAAACAAGGAACAAAAGGCTATTTTAAAACTACTCTTGTCAGTTTTTTTGTTGTTGAATTCAAAAGGACCTTGATCATAAT
Source organism: Actinernus sp. WN-2022 (assembly GCA_030867875.1). Lineage (NCBI taxonomy): Eukaryota > Metazoa > Cnidaria > Anthozoa > Actiniaria > Actinernidae > Actinernus > Actinernus sp. WN-2022. The sequence continues at coordinate 51,160,902 of JAOWCC010001679.1, read as the reverse complement.
GCAAACATTTTCGTATTATCTTTATAGTTCTCAATAAACCCATCCAACCCTCATATAGAACAGATGTTAAAACTTACACAGCAGATTTTAAACAATATTTAAATCGATAGACTCCCACATCTCACGAGACATCTACTTAAAAAAAAGCCAAATTTACAGATATACACTATATTTAAATGTTAGCGCATTAGACAATTTATATCTACAAAATCTAGCCTCGGTTTGGTAGCTAGATATTTACTTTCTAATGCGCTGATCGACCCGGCGACGTCAACGCGGTGCGCGCAGCTTGATTTAAAGCTATACAAAAGCCCTTGAGCCATTTGTATGCAACGTAGGCGCAGATTGCCGCACATATCTTCCCATTTATCATACAAGTGTCCCCCCTTCCCTCTCCCCCGGGGCTTTTGTCTTGTGGGATATAAGTAAAATTTTAAAGCAAATTTAAAGTTGGACCATACGACAGAAAAATAATATAAAGAATAAAGCTTCGTTCGAAGTTCAATTGCTATTTGGATAACCCCTCACCCCCAGTGGCCACCCCGACTAGAAAATACGCACGCGCACTTATTTATTATACAACATGATATCGACATCAAGCGAGGGCAATCAGTAAAACGCACAGGACTGCCGAACGAGTCGGCATAAATTAAACTGAAGTACTTGATTCTCATGTGTTTCTTAGAGAAAATGAGGTTTCTAAATTCTTCCTCTCAAATCCCCGCGACTTATAGGTAAAGAAAAATAAAGAGGAGAGATCGGTAGTTACAAAGGTTGGTACTTTATTTATCCCCACTCGTTTCCAGGCGTGCGCGTTTTACTGACTGTCCCGCTGAAACATCTCGACTAAACACTATTATGGTATACTAGTCATGTGTGGACGTAACAGTAAAAGTCTGCCGGTTTTTAAATTATGATCTGGCATAACATACTGAATGGATATGGAATAGTATAATTCATGACTTTACCAGCGACGACATGTTTTTTTGTGAGAGGAAAAAGTGAGAACGTTCAATTTAACAGTCTTGCCTGTCCGCGCACTTTAACTAGTCTACAATTTAGCACCTATTTCGTACAGTTCTTTTGTGGGTGAGTGCTAGAGCGCGAGAGGGAAAATAGGCTCTGCATGCACCTAGCCCCACTGCTACTCGGCTGTTACGTACCACAGGTAACCGCAAAAACGTACGTTTTAATTTATTCCTTTTCAGAAGGCAATAGTTACATGTATATGCTGATAACAATTAAGTTAGTTTCAAAAGGCTTTAATGCATTCTACCATTTTGACCGGTAATTATTAACGCTTGGCAAAAACGGTATTCAAGTACTTTTCTTTAACCTTTGAATTATCTGTGGTTAAAAAGCCGTGAGCCGCATGATACTGCCATAACAGCTAGCGTATCAACCGTTATAGGTGCTTATAACACCGTTACATAACAGAACACTCTCCGATGTCTCAAAGGGGCAACAAGAAGCTAGGGAAAAATAAATGACACTTTGACCGCACATCATATTTGTAACTATTATTACAATAATTCCTATTTAGACTCTAAGTAGATAGCGATTTTGTTGTCCGGGATTTCAGTCAATATATATTCTTTAGTAATTTCCCCGGGATTTAACGTTAATGTGAGGGTCCGTAATAACGAACAAGAGTTCGCTGTAATTATATTAAACTTTATAGCAAGATTCTGATGTGAGTCATCACCCAAAGGATATATAGACCCATTTGTGCCCAATTTCGTGACAATCCTACTTACCTAGCTAGCTATATATAACTTTGGCTCCAAGCTGTTGGCGTTGGCGTCGGCCCACCGTTAACGTCGGCTCCAGCGTTGTAAATATTTAATTATTTCAAACAACTACAAAAAGATAATGGGTTTCAATAAATTATATAATAGGACTTGTCAAACTTTGGCATTAGACCACTGCAGGGTCCTTGGGTTGAATCATGAAAGCGAGGTCGGTACGTCGGTTTTCCTGTTTTCGTGCTATTCCCGACATTTTAAAGCTTAGAGACATTTTTTAAACAAATGGCAAGCGGAAACTTATGTCAAAATGTCCGATATTTTAAAGTTTGGAGTAGATCAAAACAGCGAGACCAATCGACCTCTCTTTGATGATTCGACCCCTGGACCGTGCAATAGGTTTGACATGGTCTATACTTTCAACTAAAAGTAACAGCTAATCTTTCCTGTATTAACTTGTCTTATGAGGTCGTTTAGGATTATTGAGACATTTTTAGATATTTGAGAAAATGTTCAGTAAACAAATTTCCAATTATTTCTTAGGCCTCTGCCAAACGGTTCAACATCTCTGTAACAACAGTTCAACATGTTGAAGCATGTTGCATCACGTTGAAAGCATACATGTCGAACGGTTTTAACATCGCTTCAACACTGTTGAGCAAACAATTTGCCGTGAGAGACTTGGGAATGAAAACCAGACTCCTCTTGTCCACCCTGTTCGAATGAAGCTGTCAAATGGTTTCAAAATGATTCAACATTTCCAAAAACAAAAACCGCGCTGAAGCTGGTTTAAAAGAAGTTAAACGCTCTTCAATATATTTCAACACCTTTCAATAATGTCGGCAAACCTCTACCCCACCCCCCTAGCATAGGACATTTTTCCAGCCATCTGCGCTGATCGTGGCATGCGCCAATATACCATATAATAAGCTCATGCTAATTCTCTGAGGTGCAATACTTCAGGAGTCAGCACCTCAGCCTAACTTCGACTCTCGGGTAAGTCTTGTTTGACATTAACTTTCTTCGAGACGTTTCAGCCGTTTTCATTTGAATATCATCATATCATTGTGACAGTTATCAACACAAAAAAGGGTTCATTAACAAAAGTTTGAGATAACAGAATTTTTATTTGGCTAAGTACTTAAAGATCAGTATAAAAAAATTAAATCGGCTGCCATTATTAATTAATGATTCTCCTTCAATATAGTTAATCATCTCAAATCCTTTGGGGAAAAAATCCTTTTTTCAAGATATCTCCATATTAATGTATCTTCTCATATGTCCGTTCTCATGCGTTAACAATAATTAAAGGATACAATACGCAAGGGAACGGTACATGCGGTCTGCAATGGGGCAATACCAAACTTAAGGGTCTATTGTATAATCGTATATCGTATCATTGATAAGTATTGAATTTTAGTATCGACTGCTTTATAGACATCTGACTATAGATTAGTATATATGATACCTAAAACCGATACGAATTTCCTTCAAGTAGAGAGGAAAAGCGAAGCAGTCATATTTGATCTAAAAATGTTAAACATCCAATGATCACACACATCTTACAACTAATATTCAAACTTTAATATTTTATTGAAATACTATTGTGGTGGTTAATTTAAGAAAGTTTCAGTTTTAAGAGAGCTTTCATATTCTTCGCTGCTCTTATCTGATAACTAAACAAATGTATAAGAAATAAACTTTAACTACAAACAAACAGACAAAAACTAAACATAGAGAACACGTGTTGCGGATATGGTCATCTAACACGCACTAGCTAGCAAATATAATATATGGAGAACACGCACTAGCTAGCAAATATAATATATGGAGAACACGCACTAGCTAGCAAATATAATATATGGAGAACACGCACTAGCTAGCAAATATAATATATGGAGAACACGCACTAGCTAGCAAATATAATATATGGAGAACACGCACTAGCTAGCAAATATAATATATGGAGAACACGCACTAGCTAGCAAATATAATATATGGAGAACACGCACTAGCTAGCAAATATAATATATGGAGAACACGCACTAGCTAGCAAATATAATATATAGAGAACAAGCACTAGCTAGCAAATATTATATAAAGAGAACACGCACTAGCTGGCAAATATAATATATGGAGTAATTTCCAAAAATAAACATTTGACTATTTAGCACTTTTTTTCAAAGAACATCTTACCGTTTACATATATCTCAACTAGGGTTGTCTATTACATTTCAAAGTATTTTAACGTTGGTCGATTGTAGTTAGTTACTTCTCCCTTGAGAATTCTTGGTTAATTATTCTAGTTCTTCCATAATACCTTGCTGTTAAATATTTATCATTCGTGGAAATGAATTTGCCTTTAAGAATTAATTTAAATGTTAACAAAATAATCCCGTAATTCTTAAATTCTTCTACTTTAAACAAACAGCTAATCTAAGCTAGTTTTAAAATTACAAAATATATAGAAGCTAATATATGAATATGCTTTAGGAATGATGGCTTTTGAAGAGTCATAAGAGATAACCAATTTAATCTACTTATTAAGTAATTGACTCCGGCATTAGTTAATTTATCGTGCTCAAAACTATCCTGTATATGTTCAAATCCTTTCCTCTATTCATCACGACACTGTAATTATTAATATTTAACTAGTATACCTACTAGGTAGTGAATGCTGCCGCTCAGTTAAGGAACTGTATTAGAATACAGTAGCGCTTTGGCAGGAAAAATATATTAATGGCTAAAAATTGGTTGGCCACGCAAGGGATTGTGGTTGAAACAGCGAATTAACGCAATTAACCGTTTTTCTTTCTTAATAATAATAATAATAATAATAATAATAATAATAATAATAATAATAATAATAACAATAATAATAATAATGGAATTAATCAGTGGCATCTTCACGAGGTGGCTCTTCATCCGCTGATAGAACGTCCTTACACGAGAAGACGTTGAAGTCTAACCATTTTTGCAGCTGGAGAACGAATTTGTTTCACAAAATGCAAAGGCAGCACCTTCTACTCAGTTATTTTAAGGCTCTGAGTGTTGGTCCGGCCGGGTTTTGAACCCGCGACCTCCCGCACAACAGATCGGCTGCAATTGAGGGAATTTTCAAAAAGAAACGAATTTCTTCCTCTCCTCTACTGCATTACTCTAGAGATTACAAGATACATTTAGCTCGAAACTGTCCTGTTGATTGTATGATATGCTAGTTGAGTATCAGATGTCAGTTCATGACGTTGTGAACAAGCCATAATTCAAACAACATGAAACAATAACATAATCCAAACAACATGAAACAATAACATAATCCTTTCGCAATTCAATTTCCACTCCTCCAACCATCCAGTCATTTAAAGTGGCGCTAAGGTATAAATTATTACAGTAGTTTACTTTGGTCAAATTAAGGTATTTTACTCCGAACATCCCGGCCCCTTAAATAATGTGTTACTCAAGCATGATGAGCGTGATGCGCGGTGGCCAAGCTCGGTTCACTGAACTCAGTTGGATTAAAATGGTCACGCAACTGGCTGCGTAGCCTGCGTAAGCGACACAGACTAGCAATTGCGTGACGGTTAAATGACAAATAAACTTATAAATTACTTAATTCATATATGTAATAACCTTACATTAGTATTCTCATTAGTATAATCAGATTTTTAAAATATAATTTTTTAAATTATAGATTCTATATTGTAAGCAGTATTGAACTTATTGCTAAAAATCCTGTCACGGTAGTGAGCATTAATAAAGTTTTCATTCATCCTTAACTCTTTTTCATAGTTTATAAATTTACTCAAATGTAACTGGCGCAAAGGTAGAAATCATTACTGTAGCCTGATGGTCAAATTAAGGTATTATATATTTACGGAACTTTCTTTTTTCATTTTTAAATATCATTGTCACTATTACAAATTCCAAGAAATCAAATTCAACAAAAAAAAACTTAACCTAAATGACATTACAGAGAAACAGTTACACACAAAACTAAACGAAAAAAGAAAGGAAAAATACGTGCTTAAATCAACCAGGGTGAAGCTGGTTACTGATTCGCATTTCCTGATTCGGCTGTTTCCTGATTCGGGCATTTACTGATTCAAAACCGGGGGGGTTAGCCCTGAAAACTTCAATTGTGCTCTAAAATCGACGTAAAGGCTAAATGTGAAGATGATTTACCTAAATATCATCACATTGGTATCTAACCTTGTATAACTCTGCGATATATCTTCCAGTTCCACTGCTTAGTGTATTTATCTCGGTGCTTACTGTTTCACGGTCGATTGACCTCACCAACTCAGATCAGAAGCGCAGCGAATCGCTTAAATGCTCCTAACTTAATTTTGAAACCTTGCATGTATTGTTACCTACAAAGGAAACGATATACTTATATGTGTCCCGCATTTGACGAGTAGTATGTTCGATTTTCAAGCATTTACTGATTCATCGCATGGTTAGTTCATGTCGTAAATGTTAAATGTCTTTCGTCACGTTATCATTTACCTAATTACGTCATTGTCTTCTTGTGTTACCCGGGTCATTGAACCATGACAAACACGTAGAACCTGGATTGGAGTGTAAAATGTAATTTTAACTCACTTTATTCTCCTCAGCAAGAATATCGTGCCTATTTCAAAGTTATTTCCTGATTCTACACTTCAGAATATCGTGTGTATTTTAGGTCATTTCCTGATTCGACAAGGGCACCCAACGAAGTTTTCGGTTAAAAAGCTGTTCGGGAGAGTAAGTTGGCCTAAAACTTTCGGATTTGAAAAAATTGTCCCTAGAAAATTATTTTCTGAAATACTGGCTAGAAAATTTGTTTTCAATCCCTAGAAAATTATAGAAGAAAGGGGAGATTAAAAGGTTTCCCCTAAAATATTCGTACGTCCCAATTCGTCTGATCAATAGAGTCAGAACAACACATTTTCATTCCCTAAGAATTGCCTAAAGGAAAAAGAACCCCTAAAAAATTCGTACCTCCACAAAACTTTGCAACATGAAGTTAGGCTAGAAAATTCTTGTTTCTGTTCTAGACTACTAACAAATTCGTAGGCCGGGAATATTTTGCCATAGTATTTTCGGTTGACGCGATTTCCACCTAGAAAATCCGAACAGCTAATAGCTTTCTAGAATACGTCAGAAGACGTCAGAAGGCTAGATAAGCTGCAGACAACTGGTTTCAAACGAATTTCAAAAAGTACTCGTTGGGTGCCCTTGATTCGAGACTTCACAATACAAAGCTTGAGGGGGACAGTTCCTGATTCAACCGGCAAGTTAAAATAAACTCCAACTGACTTTAAACTGCTTCCACGTTATTCTTTTCACCTATCAGTAAGCATTATACTGCTCTAAGAACATTACGGTGAATATCGTGTGTATTTTAGGTCATTTCCTGATTCGAGACTTCACAATACAAAGCTTGAGGGGGACAGTTCCTGATTCAACCGGCAAGTTAAAATAAACTCCAACTGACTTTAAACTGCTTCCACGTTATTCTTTTCACCTATCAGTAAGCATTATACTGCTTTAAGAGCATTACAGCGGTGAATGTCGTGTGTCGTGTGTAGGAGAGATACGGAGAGGGAGTTTATGTTTGCGTTTATTAGTGTACTAAACGGTTTAACAAAGTACATTAGAGGTTTGGCGTAGGCGATTGCTTTCCCAGGGCTTACCTATGGCTTACCCATGGCCTATCTATTGCTAAATTTTCCAATTATAACCTCCTCTTCCTCACCTCCCCCTCCCCTTTCCCTTCTTCTGTGGTAGGAATGCAATCTTCATTGTTGTTTTATTAAATTTGGCCTTTTAAACCAATTCTTATCGTTCCATTGAGATAAAATTGCACAACTCTAATTATAGTTTAAATATTTAGTAGAGGCTTCAAAACTTATCTGACAGGCAACAAATGCAAAAGCTACATGTACATTAATTACTGATTCAGATGGCTTCGTGCACCAATAATAACCAATTACAGTTCTCTTTTTCCAGCGGCTTTTTGACGTCATCTTTTGATGATATAAATCTAGGGATAAATGAAATCCCGGCAAAGGCACCCCTTTGTAAACTTTAACTATTTCATCTACTTCCGGAATCAGGTTGAATCAGGAACTGTCCCCCTCAAGCTTTGTATTGCGAAGTCTCGAATCAGGAAATGACCTAAAATACGCACGATATTCACCGTAATTCTCTTAGAGCAGTATAATGCTTACTGATAGGTGAAAAGAATAACGTGGCAGCAGTTTAAAGTCAGTTGGAGTTTATTTTAACTTGCCGGTTGAATCAGGAACTCAGTCCCCCTCAAGCTTTGTATTGCGAAGTCTCGAATCAGGAAATGACCTAAAATACGCACGATATTCACCTTAATTCTCTTAGAGCAGTATAATGCTTACTGATAGGTGAAAAGAATAACGTGGAGGCAGTTTAAAGTCAGTTGGAGTTTATTTTAACTTGCCGGTTGAATCAGGAACTGTCCCCCTCAAGCTTTGTATTGTGAAGTCTCGAATCAGGAAATGACCTAAAATACACACGATATTCAGAAGTGTAGAATCAGGAAATAACTTTGAAATAGGCACGATATTCTTGCTGAGGAGAATAAAGTGAGTTAAAATTAATTTTTACACTCCAATCCAGGTTCTATGTGTTTGTCATGGTTCAATGACCCGGGTAACACAAGAAGACAATGACGTAATTAGGTAAATGATAACGTGACGAAAGACATTTAACATTTACGACATGAACTAACCATGCGATGAATCAGTAAATGCTTGAAAATCGAACATACTACTCGTCAAATGCGGGACACATATAAGTATATCGTTTCCTTTGTAGGTAACAATACATGCAAGGTTTCAAAATTAAGTTAGGAGCATTTAAAGGGACTCTGTCAGCTGGTACCCATGCGCAATAGAGTCCATTTGAAACTAATTTGCATACGGAATTTTCACATCCGGTTTTCGCTCTCGGCTGGGATTGTTGTCAGTTGTCACGCTCATGTGTGTATGTCAAAGTTGTTTTCTACTTGAGAAACGCTTCAGAATAATGCAACAGCATGGAGATTTCCTCTGAACAGGTTTCAGATGTGCAAATTGACTCTGATGTTGAGGTAAGTGCAGAAAATGTGGTGAGTTTCGATTTGATAACAAGTTATTTTGTCTGAAATATGTTTCGCCGTCGCGGTTATCATTTGCATGAAATTCTAATACTAAACCTTGGACCTTTCAAATTCCTTGCCTTATTGTTTTATTTCTTTAGCTGAACTGTAACTGTAACAATACATGCTCAAGGAAAACCACAGAGAAAACGCGTGGCTGTCCGTGCAAAACGGCTAAAGTCAACTGCACGGATCTCTGTACATGCGGTACGAAGAAGAAGTCCTGTCAAAACAAACCGGTATGTATATTCAAATCCGTTATTCCGATTATAAGTCTTGATCGCATTTGAGTAACAACTACGACAGAGTTATATACTTTGAAAAACGTAATGCGTTTCTTTTCCTTTCTTTTATAGAAAAGTGGTCAAGTACTTCGAGGCGAGCCATCGAAGGAGGCGAGAGAAACTGAGGATGAAGAGAGAGTAAAGGAACACCAAAGGATAAAGGTGAAATAATATTAAATGCTAATCATCGTTTCGTCTGAACTAATAGTTTGTGTTAGCGCAAAGTCATTTTGTGACTTTTCATGCTTTTCTGTCAAATGCACCTGATTATAGCAGGCGATGTATACTATTACACGACTTGGTTAGGCTGATTGTGATCTCAACTGCTCTATATACATGTACAGTGTATGTTGAAATAAAATGTAATAACACTGAAGGGAAAATATAAAATAAATAAGTACCATAATATTCCTATTCAGTGTTTTAGGCTAATAGTTTTATCATGAAGAACTTGTATTTTGATTAATTTAATAAACCTTGGCCAATTCATTATTCAGTGTTTTTGTAAAGAAACAAACCCGTGTCTATGCCTCTATAAATTCCAAACCAGCCCAACACCCCCGGGCATTTGTGGGTCATTTGACATACATTGTATTTGAATCAGTGTTACAAATGTTCCACTGTGGGGTCAGCTGAATGAGTGGAAAACTCTTATAAACACTATTGTAAAAGTCACCGTTTTGGACATATTTCCCAACCCCGGCACATACTTTTTGTAAAATGCCCTACCCTTGTCCAGGGGTGTTGGGCAGGTTTGGAATTGATAAACACAAGGTGTATAGTTGATTGCAATCAACCAATGAAATATATATTAGAGTAAATATTTTTATTTATAATCAACTAGAAAATGATTGACTATTTTGTTCACTGGTTTATTGCAACCACTATTTATGCAGCCTGCTCAAAATAGCAGCCAGTATTTTTAAACAAATACATGTATCAATAACACTTGGTCAGTGGCTCCCGATTAGTGATAATAAAACTTCCTACTGTGTAGTAGTGCTTTTATGGTTTGTTCGTCAATATTTATTACAGAAAGAGATAATAAGATAAAACAACAGTAAATGAAATGTATATATATTGATCTCATTTTGTCCTATGAAAAATACACTGGTTGACAAAAGAATGTTAAATTGCTTTAAAATAGGAATTCCTTGCAACGTTGGACCACAAAACAGTCCTGAAGCTATGTACCAGAGCCCTAAGTAGAGGAATAGGTAGTATGGAGTATGTTGATACTCTGCTAGTGATGGAGGATGATGGGGAAAGTGATGATGAGAGGCCTGGAGAAGGTTTCACAGAAGAAACTTCTGAACAAGTTACACCTATTACACCAGTAACCACCGGAGAAAGCAGGATGTACAACAGAGGTTCACTCCATCCTGGTCCCAATCAAGAACCAAAACCAGACTGGTGTAAATGTGGATACTGTAGACACATGACGCAAGAAATTGAGAATAGGTGCTGTGGTAGGAAAACCTGCATAACAACAACAAGGCGTTTTAGGAAGTTATGTTTAGATCCAGAGGTTCTGGAATTGTGTATCAAGAACAGGGCAGACATAAGAAATGACCGAGAAAATCATGGTACATCTGCATTTCGTAAAGCTGCCTATAGGCAGTTTATCCTAGAAAGGTATGGATATTTGGGAAAAGGCAAACGAAAGGTTGCTCCATCTTGCATTGTTCTTACAGTTAGACAACATTATCCTTCCCCAGCTGGAATTTACTTAGGTTTCCGGCCAGATTAGACACTAAAGTCTGTACAAATGTAATATATATATATATATTTGACAATACAAAAATTACTAGCTAGAGGAAGCCTGGTACTGAGGTTTCTTCATCATGTTGTTTTCTTTCACATCCAAGAACCTGAAACACTATGCAGTGTCCTGCAGATTTAGAGTGATGACTTTGAACTAGTTAGTTTATTAGATGAATAGCAATTCGACTAAAATAAGTTTTTCGATAAACCTGAAAAGCATGCAGTTTATTATGAACAATTTCTCCAGATACTGTAAAATCCCTCCATCTTGAACATTGAAACCCTTGGCAAGTGCTGTAAGATTGGTCAAATTGCATCTAGTGCCCTGATTATGGTGCTCACACATAAGATATTATTTGAAATTGTAGTGTAATAGTGTGTATGCATAGGGTTTAAGATTCCATTTTTGGGGGGATAAAAAAGGCTAACAATTACTCTGCAGAGAAATATCAGTGCATATATTCCGACCTCAAGTAAGTTGTTTATATATCCAGAATCCATATGATGTGAACAATTATTGTGAGAAAAGAAAACATCCTGTATTGATAACTGATAAGATTTAATATAATTATGACAACCATTCACTTATAGTTGCAGTTTGTGGACTGTCATCCTTGTATTTTAAAAACTGTCAACATTTGCAATAGTGATTTCAATCAACCTGTGATACATTTTAGATTCTAGGGTAGATACTGGTTTTTATCTAATAGACACCATTGAACCAAATATTTTTTTCATGGGTTAATTGACATCACTATATTACATACAGATTGTTACATTATTTTATTTAAAAAATACTTTTCTGTCAGACTTTATTACATGAAAGCTAATGTGCTTTGTCCATCGAGGACCTACTTTAGGGAACAGATATCACCTGCTGTCAGCCATCTTCATATTGGGGTAGGCGGTCCCCAGCACTGATAGCCACCTAGCTCCGAGTTGTTTGGCAAGTAAAATTAGGTCCCAATGCGTATTTTGAACTGTTTAAAAACTATAAGTTATACTGTAAGTGAGAAAAATGGGCCCCTAGAAAGATTATTGATTGAAAGGTTGGGAGCTATTATGAGTAATCGAAGCCCTGCGGTGTATGTTGAAAAAATGGTCCCATTTTTTTTACCTCTTCCAGTCATTGTTTTTATCTACATTGTAAATAATGACACAGTTAAGGGCAGCAAATTTGCAAGGAAATCCTAAAAATATATACTGGTAAACCTATACTTGCCTATCAGTATAAGTGTTCCTTTAAAATAATAAAATTGGCATGCCCACAACTGTCATTATCTAGTATATCTGCTTAAAACTTAGCAGAGTTGTTAATTTCGACATCCTCTTCCAGCCATGGAATAAGCCATTCCAAAGTGGAGGAAGGGACTGGGGTCGTTCGAGTGAACAAAATATTAATGTGGTTAAATAAATGAACCCATCACAAGAAAGTTGTACATTTACAGAGTAGCAAGCTTTCAAAAATAAGAGAGAATGACGTAGCATTGGTTTTGGGGGACACCATCCCAAAAAGCCATATTGTTCTGTTATTTTCTCGGTTTTGAAATCTCGTCACATTATTATCAAACCAATCTTCCTCAAACTTTGTAAATTTCCTAATTTTTAGTCTGGTCTTTCTTGTGATGGGGTTCATTTCTCAATCAAAATAATATTTCCACTTGGCCCAGGCCCTTACTTAACTTTGGAATGGCCTATTAGTTTATGTCTCCATTGAGTTTCAAAATACCCTGATAAACCCTCATTATTAAAGAACAGTACCATTTCCCTATAAAAGCATAAAAACTCGACAAGTAGACTTTTCTTCTACTGTTACTTACTAAAAATATTAATTTGTTTCATAAGTATACTGTAAAATCACTCTACGTTCAAGATATAAACACAGTAGCAGCACTTGGACAGAGCAATTGCAATAAACCTCTGAAACAAAATCTAATAGTTCCTATGTTATAGTAAAAAGGAAACAATTATATTGTGTAATAGTCAATATAAATTCAAAGTTGCAACGGAGGTCTGTAACATCAAAATACACAAATTAGATGTTACTTTAGTTTAGTCTTCAAATGTACAACTGGACCATGAAAAGAAAAAAAAACGAGTAGTTTCCTTGTCTTCTACTGAATGAAAACATCCAGGAACTTTTAATTTTACCTTGGCAAATAACTGTTTTCTATGACCTGTGGCAACCCTAAAAGCCCTTACTTTTATGTTTATTTCTTGGTTGGAAATAAATCAACTTTACATTTGGAGAATCTGGATTGATGTCTTTCAAATAGCTCCTTGGAAGACATTGGTGGCTTGTGTGCAATTGTTGGAGCAATTCTTTCAGGATCATCCTCAGACAAAGACAGGTGCCTATCTATTGGGTTGATATCCTGCAATCTACTCTTAAAGACCTTGGCCATTAGAATTGGAATATAATCAAAGTCTTTGGCGACCTTCACAACTCTTGTGTTCCATTCTTTAGTTCGCTGGTTGTACTTCCGTGTGTGACGAACTTCAGCATTCTTGTCTAGGGCATCAGCTCTGTTCACATGATAGTTCCAGTCAATGGCAGCAAGTTGTTTTCTGGCCTTGTAAACTTTGAACCTAATAAATTTGAAAATACCAAAATAACTTATCCATCCATCCATGTTTCATTGTTATTATTTTCATTAATAAAATATGTTCTTGAAGTACAGTGAAATGTCTTGCATTTCCCCATTAGATACAGGGTATGAGTAAGATTTGAATATTAGCAGAAAATAACAAACTAAATATTAAATTTACTTGTAAGAACATCTCTTTGATGCATATCCTAGAGACATGCTGTTGACACATTCCAAAGCACCAGTATGCCTAAAAGAAAAGAAAAGCAAAATGAATTATTATATAATAACTTATTCATTTTTAATATGCCTAATGCAGTTCAATAGGATCATTTGTCTGTATACAGTATTAAATAAGGGTGTGTGGGAATCTCAGGGCCTTAGTCAGACTAAACCCTCAAAGCAAGTAACTAGTAATATACCAGTAAGTGCCATATGGCACTCTTGGGAGTGAAGGGGTTAAAGGAAAAGGAAAATAAGCAGGAAATTGTGTATTTTCCCAACATGAGGCTAAGATATATTATTTATAAATTAATGGAAAAGGGAAAAGATGAAATATTTTATAGGAACATTTTGGTTATTATACATGTGGATAAGGGAATGGGGGTTGACCCCAGCATCAACCATACTCAGAAGGAAGGTTAGCTTACTACCATACCTGAATCGCACATAATAATGTAAACTGTCCAGAAGAGTGGGCTCTGTGATCACTTTTTGGAGAGCTAGGAAGTCTTTGTCTCTCCTGTCAAACCATGGAGGATGTTCGTCATCCGGTTTGAGTACATCATGTCTACATGCCCCTCCAGACCAGTCATGTTGATTGCACACATGGTGCAGCAGACCTATCCATCTATTCTGTTGGAGCATAAATTGAGTCATTTTATAATATTATTTACAATTATCCTATAGCCAGAGCACTACTTGTTTATTTGCATACTTTGGAATATACCATAAAATATAAATATTTGTCTATAAGCACTGGACTTTTATAATGCATGAGTGGTTTTATATAGTTCAAATATCTTCTGTCAATAGTTCATTAGTTACATGTATCAATAATCAATTACATTACCTTCAAAACAATTTCAGGTTTCATATCACCACCACATTCAGATGCAGCTGAACAGCAGTACCAAAAATGGTTGATGATGCTGTCTGACCATTCGCTGATTTTTTCATTTCCTTTGATGGCAGCAACCTAAAGGGAATAGACACATACAGGCAAATAAGTTAAACAGTTTTGTTTATAATAAAGCTAGGTTTCAGTATTAGAGAATTTATATTGAAATACATGAAAGGCTTCTCCAATTTTATGATTCCATGTTTTTGTTGTGCAGTACTTAACCAGTTCTTTTTACATGCATTTTTAGCTAGGTGCATATTTTAATATGTACCTTTTGAATGCATTTCCTAATGCTTTTAGCCTTGTGCCAGATGTCGAGGGAATGGAAGATCTCTTTGAAGTCATCAGCTATAATAGAATACACATTTTCATAATTGTATTATAAATGTCACAATCATCATTAAGTTTTACAGTTGAAGCCTAACCTGATAAATAGGTGGATGTACAGTTCCAAAGCTCTCATTTTCTGTACTTGATATATAGAGCCTATTGACCAAGGGTGAGGTCTAGATGGGGGGATATTGGTATAGTTCCTTTTTTGCATGTTCATGGACTGAGATGGAGTAGCAAAAAAATGAATGAGGCCAATTAATACCCTCCCATCTTATCCGAATAAGCTTGGTCAATAAGGTTTTTATTACACTAACTTGCTACATCTCACTTTTGAGTGCATGCGGTCATGGAAAATTCTGAGTGAGCAAGATGAAAAAATCTTGCCCACTGAGCAACCAATCAGACTGCAGCATTCAAGTCATCTTGACTGCTCACTGGGTTGCCATATAATAATACAAGTTACACAATTGTCTTTACATGTAGCTATGATATGCAAAGTAAATGAAACCTATTTCCTGGTTGTTTTCAACTTTGCACTGGCTATGGACAATACTGATGTATCTGTTGGTACTTTATGTTATCATGGTTGGTCCCTCTATAATTCTGCCAAGCCCTACTATGTGAAAAAGTAGCTACATCTCTGTAATTATTTACCTCTCACCAAAATAATTTATATTTACCAACAAGTTTCTTAATAGTAGATGAAGCATCAGTGCACAGTTCTACAATATTCAGTACACGTTGCAGCCTTTCC
Organism: Actinernus sp. WN-2022; assembly: GCA_030867875.1. Taxonomy (NCBI): domain Eukaryota; kingdom Metazoa; phylum Cnidaria; class Anthozoa; order Actiniaria; family Actinernidae; genus Actinernus; species Actinernus sp. WN-2022. Next base: position 51,145,155 of record JAOWCC010001679.1, on the reverse strand, counting down.
AAAGCATTCTTCAGTGCTTGCTTTTCCATGGTGCTGGATTTCATGCCAACATGACGCTTATCAAGCACCTCCACTTCTAAGATGTACCCCGACACGACCTCCATCAAGAAGTAGCACAGGTTCTTTGCTGAGAAGCCAGGAGAGTCACATTGCCCATCACCACTCACTACCAATTCCTCATCTTTGAACTCAACTACCAGCTTCCCTCTCATCCACTGCCACCACTCCGCAATGACAGGTATGCAATAAAGCTTTTGCACTCTGAAGAAGGTCGAAGATGAGATGAAGGAGAGTCCCATAAACTTTGCAAACTTTTCAACTTTACTGAAGTTATTGCCAGACAGTAGTATGGCTGCAGCAGCTTGGAGGTTATTGGACAGTACGTCATTTGCATCACCTGAGGTGCAAAATCTTCCCTTGTGACCAGCAGGGCACTTCCAGCGTATCATAGCACTGGTACCACACAGGGAATAGTCCATGGCTGTCTGATGGATACATCCAGGATATTTGCACCTTCCTCCTAACTGCTGCAGTAAAAGATCAAGAGAACATATAATTTTTGTTCCTTTAATTAGACCAAGTTCTTCCTGGTATTGAGATTCCTCATACCTCCTGGAGAACTTTAGATGTGGTCCATACTGTGGTACATGCTTTGGAACAGCTGGTTTTGGTGGTTGTACCTCACTTGTTTGTGTTGAGATAGATCTGTGAACTTTCTTTTCCTGGGTGAGCTTAGTTGCATCAGCAACTGGTGGATCTGGAATGACTTCCAACAATGTAGAGCCCAGTTCATCACCTGCTGGTGTGTATGTTATTGGTTCCAAGTTATCAGATGCTGGAGGTACTACTATGAAGTCTGATAATTTGCTGGAGTCAAGTTCATCAACAAGGCTTTCATCTCCTCCTTCAAGTTTCTCTTCCCTAAACAAGTAATGTTAAAAAAATGTATACATGTAAGTTCTCTATAAAGTCCTTTTCTCCTTTTCTTGATTTTCTGTTAGTAGAACTGATATTTTTAAAATCTTGTTGATAACAGCTATACATTGTAAAGTTTGATCTGGAAAATACATCCAATTCATTGCCATGCATACATGTATATGTTCAATAAACATTTTCATCATAAAAGCAATAGACCACATATACATGTATGTTTGATATTTACCAGCAAAATAAACTAGTTGAAGGGGTCCATGCAAGAACACAGTAAGTGACTTTAAATGATCAAGTTCTCAATTCCCTCATTGAAAAGAAAGAACCTCAGGATAAAAATTTAATATTAGCCTCCTATGCAGCCATTCTTTATGTCACTCCAAAACTCTCCTCACCATTAATGCCTGCTCAACTGAGCAGCACAGTCCACGAGGTTGACCTTCACCTTACTTCTCTTCTAATTTTCATGAGAAATAAGCAAAGATCAATGGCCCATGTTAATACAACCTTGGGATTGGTTGATTGTAGACAATCAATCAAACCTGATTGGTTCTTGTAAACAGGGAAATGGAATGTACTGCTTGGTTGCGCAGGCATTAGTGGGGAGAGAGTTTTGGAGTGACATACATGTAAGAATGGCTGCATAAGAGGCTAGAAGAATATGAGATTTGATCAAAAGTCACTTATTCTGTTCTTGCATGGACCCCTTCACTTGCTTAAAGCAGGTTTTCATTTTTAAGTATTGATTGTATTCTCACTGCCTCACGTACACATGTCTGAGTTGGTGAGGTCAATCGACCGTGAAACAGTAAGCACCGAGATAAATACACTAAGCAGTGGAACTGGAAGATATATCGCAGAGTTATACAAGGTTAAATACCAATGTGATGATATTTAGGTAAATCATCTTCACATTTAGCCTTTACGTCGATTTTAGAGCACAATTGAAGTTTTCAGGGCTAACCCCCCCCCCCCCCCGGTTTTGAATCAGTAAATGCCCGAATCAGGAAACAGCCGAATCAGGAAATGCGAATCAGTAACCAGCTTCACCCTGGTCTTAAATCAATATTGTATTTTGAGCCACACGGTTAAAGGTTCCCACTTCAGACAAAACTTTTCCAATTTTGTTTGTGCATTGCACTTTCCTTTCTCTCTCAAGAGCATAAGGAACCCATCAAAGACGACCTCTGTATTGTTAAGGAAAGCGGTGTAGATGTAATACTTGGCAATAATTAAGGTATAATTGAAAAGCTTACCATACTTCATTTTTTGGATCTGACCATACAGGATACATGCTGTGCAGTTTAGAACCACTTTGTCTAAAGTGTGTTTGTTCCACCAACTCACAAAACGCTCCCAAAAAGATTTGACATGGATGCAATATACTAAAAGGTGTTCTTTTGTATGTTTCTCATTGCATAAGTAACACTTATCACTGTTTTTAATTTTAGATTTTGCAGCAATTTTTCAGCCTTTTGTGTTACCATAGTCCTTTCTCTTACAAAAAATACGTCGAACGCACTTTGGTAATCTACGATTACTTCTAGTTTCTCGGCTGTTGGAGCTGTAAATTGGAGCTCAACAAGAATATTTCTTGCCTTTTTGGTGGTTATTTTTTGCCTGTTGACAAACCATTCTGGGGGTTCCCCTTTTAGCACGGAATCTACCGATTTTTGCGGAACCTGCAAAAAGTATTTACATGCGGCTTTTATTAAGCCCGAGAATTGTATAATTTTTTTAAATTTAACTTTAGCTTTAACTTTGAACTTTGTTTGAAAGACGTGGAAAACAAGTGGCTTGCTATTTACGGAACTATAGTTCATAAAATGTATCAAAATTAGCATTCATTTCGCCACTTCTCTCGGGATATTTTTTTTAATTCGAAATGCACATGTTCCTTTCCTTAAAGTACCTACGAATCGAAATTCAATTTCATCTCATTTGAAAACCGGGGTGGCGTTTTCCGTTTGACAATATCTCATCTCGTTCCAGAGATATTCAGGTTTATGCAAAATGCAAATGATTTAACTGTGACGTCTTTGATGGACACAGCCTGGAGACAAATCACAAAATGGAGAATATCTCTGCAAATAGTGGGAAAGCATAATTGAAATTTTGCACAATACAATACAAAACAATTTTATTTAACGTGAACAGATACACTTAGCTGTAAAGAGCTAATTTACAGGTATTGCCACAACAGAAACGTTAATTAACAAACAAAATAATAATCATAATAATCCAGCTAATAACGTCTATACATATATACATATAAGATCCTAATATGTGATCTATATAACTAATTTACTTAGTAAAAAATCACTTTGAATAAATATACTGAAATGTGAGTGTTACTGACAAATGCGCTTAGGTAATACTTAATTGTAATGAGTAAAAATTTAACTAAAACTATTAAAATCAATGTCAATAACGCATTTTCTAAAAGCTTTGTAGCAGGGTGCCAGTCGCGCTATGTTTGGGAGAGCATTCCATAACTTTGCTGCTTGGTAACGCCAAGACTTAAGCCCGTACGTAGTATAATAATAATAATAAAAATAAAAATAAAGGTTGATTGAATATAAAATCGCACAACGAGTGAATTACCTTATATTTTACAAGTAACAAGAGGCCCTGAGTGGCTTTAACTCGGGCCACCTAGAAATAGGTTAATTAATATATGGAGTTCTAGTTCTTGCACATGGTTTGTGCTAGGGGAGCAGGATAATTGATTCACTACTCCGATTAGCATGGAACCTCTCGAGACCTGTATTCTGATTGCACCCATAATACTATACTTCTATGGTTTTTGTACTGCACTTTCTAATGGTTAGGGTGTTTTCTATTCTTGCGTAGGCCAATACTATCGCTTGTTTCGAGAAGTTCCACCCAACCCCTTTCCTGCCGCCGAGAGAAACCTCTGCCCATGAAACGATTACATGCGCCACGGTATCTCGATTTCCATTGGCCGAGAAAAACGAGACTGTAAACATTGTAGCTTCATTGTAGATTTCAGATTGTCCATTTCCTATTATTAACGGCAAGAGAAGGCGAAGTAGAGAAAATATAATACATTTCCATCTTCGAGGGTGTAAATCAAAGCTTTCTTTAGGATAAATTAAGGTAGAGAATTTATTGAACGGTAATTTCAAGGTCTTCTGTGCAGTTCAGCAAAATAAGAGGAAAAGCTAGAGTTTGAAGCCCGTTCATATCAATCGTCGGCAAACAAAAAACTGCGTGGCGACATAAATATAAACGGCTGCGAAGGATACTGTGGGCAGAGCCCTAATTTATACTCTCCAGTTCTAGTTTCATGACAGTTCGGTTTATAGTTACGGCTTTCCACGACAAATCCTGTTATTCTTTTCACCGACCCAATTCGATTTTAATACGGTAGTCATATCCAGTTCTGTTTATGGGTATAATTCGTGGTCAATTCTATCGTCTGCCGTTCTGTTATTCTTTTGACGATTTTAACTTTTTCTTCTTGGTCTGTATAAAGTCACCTACAGTTCAATTTACGGACGATTTCATTTCCAGTTCGAATTACAATCAAGGGACAAGTAAGATTTGTGTGCGTATAGCGATGTTTCGTGTTGATAAACATTGCAATTGTTATGCTAATGTGCCAACCACGATTTGTAAAGGCCGCTTTGTGTTAGGAACCAATGGATCTCTGGTTGGCACATTAATGACAATAGATGACGACACACGAAACATCGCTATATAAACCCAAATATTTCAACCTCACCAGTTCTGACTTCCGTTCGCGTTCAAAGACAAGGGTCAATCACTGTTCACTTCCAGGTTTTGCGACTCTTGAGTTGAAGTCTTAGTAAAGCTCGGCATTGGTTGACTGGTTAAGTCAAGACTTCCCAGTTTTATAATCTCAAGAGTATTTCAGGAGAGTACTTGGCGCGCGGTAAACAGCCAACATTGCAAACAATCAAAATCCCGGCAAAATTCCTCATTTCACCTCCTCACAGTGTGTGATGGTAATGAAGAGCATTTCAACAATATCAATACCGCAACACTGCAATCCTATGGCATTTAGATGCAGAAGTTCAGGCATTTTCTTTCCGTTTCCGTGGATTGTTAGACCAAAACCATCGAAACCAAACCATCACTCCTCCTCCGGCCGGCCAGACTAGCTGACTGTACGATTGGTCACCACATCCCTTTCGTAAATGTAAGAATTTTCCATCGAAAGCCCCTAAAAGTCATGTCAGCCCTAGAACAACTGAACATCTTGGTATTTCATTCGAATAAACCTTTGGTTTCAGCAAAATAATGGTTAAGAATGGACACTATAAGTTTAAACCACTGAGACAGATCCGGCGGGTGTTGAATCTGATTGGTTGATCCTGTCACGTGTTGGGAGTCGAACAATCGGGTCCTGTGTAATCTGATTGGTTACTGGCGCCAAACAGCGACACAAAAAATTAAAAGGTAAATAAAATAATAAACACTTGCGAATTCTGACTCGTGCCTCGGCCGAAGGCCTGGCCCGAGTAATAAATGAAACTAAGAGTATAAAAATGGGAACTGGCACTTACAATCATATCTATAACTTATACCGGAGGACTGGATCCGGTTTACAAATAATATATCACTGTGTCCTACAAGCTAAGTTAAAATGTCTTACAATAAATTAAGCTAAGATTATTATTATACAATTGTATATGTGAACAAACTAGTTAGTAGACTTATTATAACACATCGCAGGAAAAAAAGCTTCTCTTATACCTTGAAGTAGTATTGGCCTTCAGCAGATTCAAGATATCTTTTCCTCTCAGTGTGTATACACTTTGTCTAAGTTCGAGTAATTCCTTTAAGCACTCTGGAGAATTACTGTTATTTAGTAACTTATAAACAGGACTAACAATTTTTATGGCTCTCTGCTGCCTTAATGTAGTACTCCCCAATTTATTAAGCAGCTCCCCGTACCCCTGTACGTTTTCCTTAAAGACAAAGCGGACGGCGCGTTCGTTTACTTTCTCTAGCTTGTCGGCTGAGGTCTTGTTACAAAAGTGCCAGGTCTCAGCGCAATAGTTGAAGTGTGGAGCAATAAAAGATGTACCCTGGTCCTAGAGGCTTTCGAGAACGGAGCCGCGAAGCGGCGATCAGCGAGCCGCGAAACGGTGAGAAGGGAAGAGAGAATAAAGCCTCTGGTAGCCCGCGACCGTTTCGCACTGTCATGCTAACGATAGGTGCCAATCAACATCACTAGATCAATTGACGAGGAACCAATCACAACACACTAGACACTAGACAATAGCCAATCAGAGAACGCTATAAGATAATTAAATATTCATCCAATCAGGAGGAAGGGACAGATCTTGTCCCTTGTTCAAATCTATTGGCGCGGTGCGATCAGTCAACGGTCGCGGGCTACCAGAGGCTTTCTTCTCTCTCCCTTCTCACTGCTTCGCGGCTCCGTTCTCTTCTCTCCTACGGAAGAAAGCCTCTGGGACCAGGGTATAACAGATGTATAAATACTAAGGGAAATACACTAAGGAAAATACACATCACTGTGCTAATTATGATGCCGCAATAGAAACACTCTTGGTCCCAGGCTTCTTCCGTGCGGAAATACAATGTCAATGTTCTGCTGTGTGCGCATCAGCAATCTTGGTTCACTGTAGGCATCTTGTGTGAGTGGTTAAAAGTAAATTATTTTATATAACAGAAACAATAAACGTAATTTTATATTCAAGGTGAAAAGGAACCTGGGGCCCTTCCTCGTTTCGAAAAGATTTTTAAATGAGATAATATTCGATTCGTAGGCACTTTAAGCCGCGCATACACGAGAGATTTTATGCTTGTTCTGGCGTCATGACTTTCTGAACAAATGTCTCGTCCCAGGCCCAAGCGCTCAGTGGTAGCTACACGGGCGACAAACTGTGACGACAAATGTTGGCGAGGTCGCGCGACCATTGCCTCGTTTTCGTACTTACTTCTTATTGGTTACATACCCTATCGGAAAAAAAGGTTTTATGGTGGCTGCGCGTGTGACAAGTCCATACTTTTCGTCGCGAAAAATTCAAGTCATCGAAATTTCCGGGATTTTTTCAACTTTTGTGTCGTCTGTGCAAGTGTGGTCACACGTGCGATTTTCAACGCGCGTTTGCAACGCGACAGAATTTACATATACTCAACTTTTTTTAAATTAAATTATTATACTTTATCATATAGTTGAGTTTACAAAATCGTGTTTTATTTAGCTCTCGTACAGCAGTGCAAATTTGTCGAACAACAGTATATTAAGCAATTTGTAATATACCTTGGCATGTTTACTTTACCATCAAATATGAATTTTTATAACATAAATATTTAATATTTTTTTCAGTTTTATTTATTCCAATCAATATCTGAAACTTCATTCAATACGTTAAAGGCGCTGTGTTATGGTTGTGCGCATGTCTGGATTCAATAATATTCGATTGGTGGCTGTTAATTGAAGTTTGAAGCTCGATTGAAAAGGTACGCAATATTTTCCTTGAAGACTAGATCTACGCACAGTTTGTTAGTCATTTTTGCACATTTACTTTGATGTCATCCATCCCACACGTGTGCTAGGAATGTCAGTTTATATGAAAACTACTGAAAATAATATAATACCGGCTCATAACACAGTAGCCTGATTATCAGACGGTACGAGGTCGTCCGCTCACTTCGAAGTGAGCGGACGCGACCTCGTACCGTCTGATAATCCAACATATCCTCGTTCTAGAATTACCAATAATCAGTAATTGGCTTTTGCTCTTCAATTATCAATAATCGCTAATTCTGGAACACAAATTAAACAATGACATTCTTAAAACCAGTCAAGGATAAAGATAAACAATTGTCCAAATCCGAACGGCGGTAGACGCGCTTAGTGTAGTGGTCGTGACGCCTGCACTGCCAAGCACAACACGCAAACGATTACGAGTTCAAGCCCGAGTAGGAGCGCTCAAACAAATTTGTTCTCTCGTTTACCTTCTCTTCTTGTTACCTGTGAACCCTAGCTCTAGTGAGTGAGAACCCGTCGTTTACCCGCGAACTCGTCCGATGGTTAGGGTTCGGGTTAGGATTTGTCGTAGTATTACCAATAATCGGTATTTCAAGCGTGTTTGCCATTTACTGATTATTGGTAATTGTAGAGCGAGGATGCGTTGGATAATCAGGTTATACAGTTCACCGATGCTCGATACTTCAACAGAAACTAGTTAGCATATAGTGTCGATTCCAGCTTAATTTCAAGAAGAAACTCGCTTGCAGGGAAAACCACTGAAGCGCAGCTCGATCCACACCATGTACACGGTAGACTGTTTATGTTATTCTAAGAATTTTCATCGCGCTGAAACAAAACCGGCAAATCTTAGCTTCGTGCATTAAATTCTCTTCAAAAACTCATGAATAATTAATGAGCAGTTTGTCCAATCAGATGAAGCAAATCAGTCACGTGCATGCTCCTTTATACCTGATAAATCTAATCATACTAAAAGGGCCCGCGGAGGTATTTGAATTCTGTCCCAGGGGGAAACAGGGTTAATGATTGAGACAATGGAATTTCTATTGATGTTTCAGCTTTCTCATTGAATTGCTAATTAGGATGAACGTTTTATATAAAGAATACCAATGAACATGAAATTTTATATAAAGTTTCATCCTAATTAAGAATTCACTGATAAAGACCCAAAGATAACAAAAAATACACGGAACATAAGGTACCTAGATAATAAATTTTGCACTAAATTTACTAATATCAGCAGACTACCGAGATACACAGATAATATTTTTAAAATGAAGTTATCCAACTACCCGCATTACTTGTTTACCGAGCCACTGTTTAGTTCCAATTATTAAACCAAACTCTAAGCCGTAAAATAATAAAAACGTACATTAAACTTACATAGTTTGTGCCGGAGTCAAAAATTTAGAGTCTGCCGTCATGTCAGTCACATAGCTTTCCAAGTCTTGAACTTTATCGAGGTAAACCACGACACCAAATCCTTCATTGCGAAACGCCGCTTCAAACAACATAGTATGGTATTTTTTTCATGCCATTCCCTTGGGATGTTCGTAATTGCCGGCGGTGATTACTCGAATATTTTGCATGGCGTTGTGAATACAAAGGTTCAATGGTTCATTAAGTAACCATTCCCTTGAGATGTGCGTCTTTCTTTCATTGCATTCTTGAAGCGTTTTTGAAGCCGTTTAAAACACTCACAGCACGTGTTTTATCAAGTCTTGATAAAACACTGCTGTTGATAAAACACTGCTGTTCGTGTTTTAAACAGTACTTAAAATTTTTGGCCGATTGAATATAACAAAACTTTATGCTTCATTCTTTGTGGACTTTCAGTCTTCGATGATGCTTTAAACTTCTTGGAACTTTAGTATAATCCCTCCAGCCATTGTTTGTCCTAAGAACTTTACACCCGCTTCCAAATTTACTCACAACCTAAATTATTACAAACTAAATTGTGCTGTGTTTCTTCTTCTTTTTTTTTTAATACGGCACCAAGAAAGAGCTACTTTTTTTTTAGTTTGAGCATTTTTGTGATGCTTGATTAGGGCTTTTAGATTTAGAATTTGTGAAAAAAACGCATTTTCGAAACTTTTCCATTTTTAACCTTTATCGAGACCTTAAAGTACATATTAGACTTTTACCAACAAAAAAATGTTAAAGTTCTGACGTCGCCATCAACTCAAAAGAAGTGAAGGAATTTGAACATTGAAATTTCTTAGCGTTCTGGTGTACATCTGAAAGGAATACCTAGAGTGAGTCTGCAAAACAACTGCGTCCAATGCTGCTTTGTACTAAAGGTCAATTCTGTTTTAAAATGGAAATAATAATAATAATAAAATAATAATAAATGGTTTAATTTACGTCAAACATACAGGAAGCCGTTGCCGGTCTCCCAAGCCAGAGGCTTATGTTTAAGTATTCCGACGAACTTATTTAACTACTGTTTAATAAACGAGCAGCAGTGTTTTATCAGTTTTAGACCTGATAAAACACGTGCTGCGAGTGAGTTTGAGCTTTTTTGTGATGCTTGATTAGGGCTTTTAGATTTAGAATTTGTGAAAAAAACGCATTTTCGAAACTTTTCCATTTTTAACCTTTATCGAGACCTTAAAGTACATATTAGACTTTTACCAACAAAAAAATGTTAAAGTTCTGACGTCGCCATCAACTCAAAAGAAGTGAAGGAATTTGAACATTGAAATTTCTTAGCGTTCTGGTGTACATCTGAAAGGAATACCTATAGAGTGAGTCTGCAAAACAACTGCGTCCAATGCTGCTTTGTACTAAAGGTCAATTCTGTTTTAAAATGGAAATAATAATAATAATAAAATAATAATAAATGGTTTAATTTACGTCAAACATACAGGAAGCCGTTGCCGGTCTCCCAAGCCAGAGGCTTATGTTTAAGTATTCCGACGAACTTATTTAACTACTGTTTAATAAACGAGCAGCAGTGTTTTATCAGTTTTAGACCTGATAAAACACGTGCTGCGAGTTTATTAAACGGCTTCAAAAACTTATAATGGTTGCTTTATGAACCATTGAACCTTTGTATTCACAACGCCATGCAAAATATTCGAGTAATCACCGCCTGCGATTACGAACATCTCAAGGGAATGACATGAAGAAATTACCATACTATCTTGTTTGAAGCGGCGTTTCGCAATGCTGAAAGCATTGTGTGGCAAAGAACAAGCTAGGGCAAGAATAACCTGCACTTGAAGGATTTGGTGTCGTGGTTGACATCGATAAAGTTCAAGATGTGACTGACATGACGGCAGACTCTAAATTTTTGACCACGGCACAAAATATGAAGAGGATGTTTGTAAATTTAACGCACGTTTTTATCATTTTGGTTTAATAATTGGAACTAAACAGTGGCTCGGTAAACAAGTAATGGTAGTTGGATAACTTCATTTAAAAAATATTATTTGTGTATCTCGGTAGTCTGCTGATATTAGTAAATTTAGTGCAAAATTTATTATCTAGGTACCTTATGTTCCGTGTACTTTTTGCTATCTTTGGGTCTTAATATCAGTGAATTCTCAATTAGGATGAAACTTTATGGAAAATTTCATGTTCATTAGTATTCTTTATATGAGACGCTCATCCTAATTACATGTATCAATTCAATGAGAAAGCTGAAACATCAATAGAAAATCCAAGAGTTGGAAGGTGCTTATCCATTGTCTCAATCATTAATCCCGTTTCTCCCTGGGACAGAATTCAAATCCCTCCGCGGGCTTTTTAGAATAATGAGATTTTATCAGGTATAAAGGAGTATGCACGTGACTGATTTGCTTGATTTTAAAAATTGACTTAGACGTGGGCTTTTTCAGTTCATTTGGTAGGGAAGCCCAATCGTTTGTTGCCCTGAAATAAGTGGCACGCCTTCCCGATTCTGTCCTCGGCTTGGAGAGTCTTGGTTTACTGAACCGTTCCTAGTATTGTAACCATGCGACTGACTTAATCGCCCCATGTAAGAGAATCCACCAAGGTCCGGTATTCCGGATCCCAGCCTGTGGATTCCGGATCCCGGCCTCTGGATTCCGGATTCCAACCCTTTGGCGACTTTGGATTCCGGATTCCAACCTTCTGGATTCCGGATTCCAACCTTCTGGATTACATATTCCAGCGATCTTGTACAAGCTATGTTTTACCAGTTTTATCATTACCTTATGTCTCTTGCACGCTGCCAATGTCGTTTCATGGTCAGTACATGCATAATTCTTTGTCATTTGACAGTCAATTTGACAGTCATTTGACAGTCAATATGACAGCAATAGAAGTAACACCTACAATTTAGCCTTAGATACCGGTCATTATATAGCGAGGGGGGTTGGGGGGGGGGGGGGGGGGGGGGGTACGGGAGTGTACGGTGGCCCACAAGGGACATGCTGCAAACAAAAATAAATTGCAGCAAACAAAAATAAATTGCAGCAAACAAAAATAAATTGCTGCAAACAAATAACTTGCTGCAAACAAAAATAAATTGCAGCAAACAAACGAATTGCTGCAAACAAACGAATTGCTGCAAACAAAAATGAATTGCTGCCAACAAAAATAAATTGCTGCCAACAAGAATAAATTGCTGCAAACAAATAACTTTCTGCAAAGAAACATAATTTGCTGCAAACAAATAACTTGCTGCAAACAAATAACTTGCTGCAAACAAATAACTTGCTGCAAACAAATAACTTGCTGCAAACAAAAACCTTGAAACGCTGCGCGCGCAGTATTAGGAGGGGGACTGGGACCCACATGCTGCAGTTTCCCGGGTCAAGATGGCAGTCAGTTGGCGGTAATGTTCTGTCCTTCGTGTTCCGTGGAGAGCGCTTCGGCGCTGGCAAATTATTGCCACAACTGCGGTGCCTCATTACCAAGAACCCCTTTATCGCTGGCTGAGACCTTGACCAGTGCTGACAGTTGACAGTTGATACATTCAGCCAAATGGCACATTTGAAAGAAAGTTTTATTGAAGAGGCAGTGTCATAATAATATATTGAGAAAGTTAGTTTTTTAAATTGTTTATTGTCAAAATTTTACGAGACATTGATGATTCATATCTAGTATTCAGCAAAAAAACAGTTAGTTAATAAAATACATGTAATTCAAAAAGGGTAAGGTATACATGTACTACTGTATGGTAACTGCCTTTATATTGTAGTAGAAGTTAAATAAACAAGACCTTTTTTTTGTTATTGTGATTTTTGTATTAAACATATATTTATCTTGTACTTGTTTTCAGGCTGTTTACATAACATTACTCGCTTGTCCATAGCAAATCACATCATGTGCAGTCATAACACAATTGGCATCGATGGAGAGGTGATTTTACCACCGTAATGATTGCCATAGTAATAATAATAATAATAATGTCTTTATTCACCTAATAAAGTATATATGAGATGTTACAATATTTAAAAATAAAAATCTGAAAAATTTAACGCTACTTAAAAATTAGCCTATTAATAAAGCTATTTTTGAAACACTCGGTGTTTACTTTCGGCATGAAACAACTTTTTGACCTAAGACGAATAGACAAATCCTTAAACCTAGGTAGAAGTGTAAAAAGTGGGTATGTCGAGTTATTGCTGATCTTATGAAAGTTTTCTATCGGCTTTCTCTAACAGTTGGTGAATAAGATACAAGTTAGACGTTTACCGCCTCTTGTAGCATGCATCTCTTGAGAAAACATTGCACAGTTGATAAGTCCGCTTCACTCGCTCCATATACTGGTAGATAATACATTATTTTCGGTAGCACGATGGATTTATAAAGATGATCTACCTCTGCCTGTGTATATCCTTTCTTAGGGTCCTTATAACATACAAACATTTGTTGGCTTCTTCTTAGTATTACACTTTGTTTAATTTCTTGGGTTGTGAAATCACTACTATACAAATTAATGTACTGTATTGTGCCATGATACAATGTAGTTCAGTTCTGAAATATAAAAAAAACACCACTTGGTCAATTTAAGAGTCAAATAACTGAATCAGTGCCAACAGAAATTAGGGCCCCTTGAAAAATATGCTCTCCGTCTGAGTCGTCTTGCCTTTCTCCCCTTGACGCCATCAGGGTCAATCTATTTCATTATGGTGGCAATATGACTGCGTGGAATGTGCATGTGATGCCTCAGTCGAAGAGCATGCCAAACGTATCTGTAGCCAGCCAGTGCTCCTGCCCCATCCATTTCTCTTCTAACAACTTCTCGAACAATTTGTTCGTCATACTGTACTCCTTTGCGTTTTAGTCCTAACGCTTGTAGCTTCCTTTTAAGTGTTCTGACATGCATGCTTATGCCGTGTTTCTCTCTTAGCAAGCTTACAATGGCATCGTAGGGATAGCTGCGATGGAAGTACAAACTAATCAGAACGTCAGAACTTTCTTCGGAAACTTTTGCGAATTTAGTCCCGCAGTTGTGGCAATAATTTGCCAGCGCCGAAGCGCTCTCCACGGAACACGAAGGACAGAACATTACCGCCAACTGACCGCCAACTGACCGCCATCTTGACCCGGGAAACTGCAGCATGTGGGTCCCAGTCCCCCTCCTAATACTGCGCGCGCAGCGTTTCAAGGTTTTTGTTTGCAGCAAGTTATTTGTTTGCAGCAAGTTATTTGTTTGCAGCAAGTTATTTGTTTGCAGCAAGTTATTTGTTTGCAGCAAGTTATTTGTTTGCAGCAAGTTATTTGTTTGCAGCAAGTTATTTGTTTGCAGCAAATTATGTTTCTTTGCAGAAAGTTATTTGTTTGCAGCAATTTATTCTTGTTTGCAGCAATTTATTTTTGTTGGCAGCAATTCATTTTTGTTTGCAGCAATTCGTTTGTTTGCTGTAATTTATTTTTGTTTCTGCAATTTATTTTTGTTTGCTGCAATCTATTTTTGTTTGCTGCAATTTATTTTTGTTTGCTGCAATTTATTTTTGTTTGCTGCAATTTATTTTTGTTTGCTGCAATTTATTTTTGTTTGCTGCATGTCCCTTGTGGGCCACCGTAGGAGTGGGTGAGGAGCTACTGGATTTGGGGTGTCTATGGATTATGGAAAATACATTTATTTGCCTCATATCATCGAGATTCCTTTCCACGTTTGGCACATTCTATCTGACCTGGTGGGAAATAACTCCCAATGTCTAAAACTTTGCTTTATACTTGTTACTGTTCAATTTATGAGGCTGTTCCCCAACAAAGGTATGAAAAGAGTGACGATGATCAACTTTATTTATACACGTTATCCTATTCAACCAACAGCTGGTTTCCAATAAGGACGTGTCACTAATGATATTCACAAATATATAAAAATACAATTAAAAATTGAAAATTCACACTTCAATTAAAAACCTAACTATAATTACTACTAAGTGTTAATACTATAATGGCTAATAATATAGAGGTAATCAATCTAATCTAAAATTGTAAAATTGATTGGCCCATGGGATAAAGTAAAGTATTGAAAATTAAGTTATTCAATTATTAAACGAAGCCAGCGACTCGCAACTACGAGCTTCATTCGGTAAAGAGTTCCACAATTTAGCACCATTATAGCTTAGACTATTTTTCAAAAATTCTGTTCTAGGTAACGGAAGAGCTACCTTTTTATTGGAATTCCTTAAATGGTAGCCACTTGAGGCTGCATATGAATCCCTGAAAATGTTAGAGTCTTTTTGGTGCCAAGTCATTAAGTATTTTAAACATTAGTCTGGCCTTAATTTGAGCCCTACGTTCGGCTAGAGTGATCCAGCCAAGTAAGTGTAAGGCTATTTCTGATTGGCCGGCTTCGTTTCGACAATGCATAATTACCCTAGCACACCTGTTTTGGAGCTTCTGTAAGCGTTGAGTTAGGCCACTTGCTAACGAATCCCAAACTTCGCAGCAATAATCGAAATGGGGCTGAACTAATGCATTATAGACGGAGACAAGCGTGTCACGGTTTGCAAAATCTCTCACCCTCTTTATGGCACTAATTCCAGATGAAATTTTCTTAGCTGATTCATCGATATGCACCCCGAGTGTTTTGCAATCTCTAACTCTTTTAATTGGGTCATCTCCGATGACAACATTTGGTTGTACAGAGAGATTATTTAGTTTTTGTTTTGACGCAATCAGTACATACTCCGTTTTTGCTATGTCTAGGCTTAATTTATTTGCTGTTAGCCAATTTTTGATATTAATTAAGTCATCGTTCAGCCCCATTTCAGCTTCTTCTAAAGTTTTCCCAAAAGCCGTTAGGCTAGTGTCGTCAGCAAACATCCTAGGTGTCATGCGATTCAGACAGTTTGGCAGGTCGTTAATATATACCAGGAAAAGAAGTGGGACCAGAATAGAAACGTGTGGAACTCCACAGCATATTTTTCTTAGGTCAGATTGCTTACCATTTACCCGGCATGTTTGCTTTGGATCAGTTAAATAGGAACAAAGAAGATTAAGTGCACCCTCTCTTCGCCCCGATGTAAGAGAATCCGGATTCCGGAATCCACCAATTTTTGGCTTTTGGAATCCGGAATCCATAGGACTGGAATCCGGAATCCACAATGCTTTGGAATCCGGAATCCACTATGGTATGAAATCCGGAACCATAGAAATCCATGCAGAGCTTCATTATTTAACTTGTTTTTAAAATTATTTACACGTCGCTTATACTTACGGTTACTAATTGTTAGTTGATTGACATCGGATGTCAAGGTTGCCAGGTAACGCAACAAAGAAGCCAATGTTTCCCAGAGCCCGCGTATCGTTACCCATCCTCAGCCTCCCCTTTCGCAATTTGCTCTTCGACAAAGGACAATTCCAAGTTTTTTGTTTCAGACTTTCGCCTTAAAAACGATTTTGTGTTTCACAAGTATAACAACATGAAGAAACATCAAAGTGGGTAGGAAGGATTTAAAAATGTGTCAGTTTCCCTAGGTTCAGTTTTCCAATTGCTATTGCAATAACACGCGATGAAAGTTATATCATCGTTGGAGACTGTGACGAAACGGGTGCAAAAGTGCACTGTGTGAAGTTGAAGGGGCGATTAAAGTAACAACTCTTAGCGACACTGCAAGCCCCATGGGAATTGCAATTACAGAAAATGGAAGAGTCTTCGTAACCTGCAGCAAAGAACATGCTATCTACAGCATCAATGAAGAAGAGTTAATAGCAGGACGTAATCTAACAGAACGGCCTATTTGGAGGAGATGCTGCAGGCCACCGCGATGTTGTGAAGAGCACATCGAATATGCTCTTTGCCGTTAATGCACATACAAAAACTGTGTTTTGGCAATACTGGCAATAAAGCTGTCAGGATGATAACATTGGCTAAATGACTCATTCCACTCCAGCGTGTTATGGAAAATTACGCCAACGTCTTCAAGATCGACAAAAAGGAGAACTTAAGTGACACACCAAGATTCCTGGATGTTGTCGCATTTTTGCAAGGCATGAAGAGTATGCATTTGAAAGAACTGCATGGGAAACGAAACACAAATGGTCCAGACATGACGATTTCTCGGACCACGCGCCAGTCGTTTGTCATTGCTCTTGAGTTCCTCACCAGTCTAGTCAATACTATCAGAGAAATTGGTAAGGAACAGGTCCTGGATGGCATTCAATTTGAAAGCTTAACAACTTTGGCAGTGGAAAGCTTTTTCAAAGGAATGCGCGCTGACCACGACATGCCAACAGTACTTCAATATGCATACAGAAGAGCCCGGTGTATAGAAGACAACATGCTGAGGATATATCAGATGCACTTCTCCTACTTCACTGGGCCCAATCAGTTACTACTACCCAGAGAAAATAATCAAAAGCGAGCCTCCGAAACGGCATTGGGTCTCGGAAAACGAAGCAGATGGTGGCAAACGATGGAAGCAGAGCCGAGAGGAAGCAGAGGTCTTAAAAGAGTTTGTAAGTGAGTACGAAAGAGGGGTGAGACAGGAAAATGTACGATCAAAGACGAAAGAGCTGACCGGAACACTGCCTTGTGCTATATTATAGCTTCAGATCAGCAGTAATAACGGCGCCGATCAACTCCGGTGAAGATGTGGTAGCCGAGTGCCAAGTTCAGGAAGCTAACTAAGAAATGAGGAGGTCTGCCCCATCCGGTTAGGGTGAAAATCCTCTTCCAGAAGGACGATGTTGCAGCGGTTAGGCACAACAGAAGGAGAGAAAAATGCCCTTGCTGGCTTGCGGTGCTGTCGGTGGACGTCTACCTGGAAGCCATGCACCACCGCAGAGATTGTAAAGACGACGGTGAACTTGACACTTTAATTAGTTTACACCATAGGTGAGGCGTCGAATACAAACTCCTCGAACTGTATATTAGGCAGACTCATCAACTTCACCCGCCGTGTGGATACTCCTTCACCTTAGCCCCAGAAGAGGAAAACAGACTCTGCCGATTAGCTAATGGAGATGACATCGAAAACAATGATATTGACCAAGATAGGCCAGTTGAAGATCTAGAGGAGATGAATGAGGCTGTCAGACCATTATTCAGTCTGCCCCAGCAAGACCGGCAGGGGTTAGCTCTTCAGGCCGTAGAACTACGAGCTTTATCCTGAATGTCCTGTGTGTTATATGGCGATTTTCACGAGTCAAGTATTTATCTATAGGCCGTCACGCCGGGCACAAATGATCGTAAAAACGGCGGGTTTTATATATATTTAAAAGTTTTCGACATAGAAAAATGAATTTTGGTACGTGAATAAAGGAGTGTAAACAAAACATAGTCTGATAAATTAAGCTAATATAGTCATCATTATGACGTCACAATGACGTCATATGTCCTTTTCTAATAGGTTTCTTGTAAATTTTAATTACCTCTAAAAACGTTTTATTATATCTTTTTTAAATCTCTTGTTCATGAGAATGAAATAATCGAAAACCTGTCATCGATCGGTTGAAGTAAACGAAAGTTATTAAAGTTTGAATTTTGGTAATTTTCCCGCCAAAAGTTGGCGGGAAATAAATAGCATAACACCATTTATGAAAATGTCGCTTGTTTTAAGATTTACAGTTCGAAATACTGGTGCATCATATTTTGCACAATAATAGAGCTCTTTAGTAATAACAACGTGTTCTTTTTAGAATTTAGATTTTTTTTTGAGTATAACAGCTTAGAATTGAAGCCCCATTTTTTGTATACGTCATTATGACGTCATAAATATATTTGTGTACCCTCAGAAAATAGCCAGTTCAATGTTTTTGGAATTTTATCAATGAAATGCATTTGGCTAACACTCACAAGTCATAGTATTCTCTTTAATAATATTTTTATAGTCGGCAATCTTATTTAAGCTTGAAGTATGACGTCACTAATAATGACGTCATAAAAACAGTAAATCGTCCATAACTTTGAATATGTTTATCGTAGGAAGTTCAAATTTTAGGCAAATTAATATATTTCATAAAAGATTTCTGACGACGTAATATTTTCGAAACGTGTTTTAAAGGTTAATTTTCACCAAAAAAGGAGGCATCCCTTATGACGTCACAAGAACGTCACAACACAGAAACAATTGTCCCGAAAAATGTAGTCTTACTTTGTTACCTACCTGCCAACATTTCGTCAAATTTAGAGTAGAAGTAAGGAAATGGCGTTACTTTTACGTTTTATGTTACACTCAACCCCGCCGTTTTTACGGTTATTCGTGCCCGGCGTGCGTTGTGAGATTTTCTCAAGCTGATTCAGGTGACCCAACAAGATGTTAGTGGTACTACTGGAAGCAGACTGAACACCACTTTCAAGCCTGTGAAATAGATTGAGCAAATAGAAGGCCACATGGCTACACTTCACTATTCACAAGGAGTCCTTCGGTTGACATAATGTTTCCTATTTTAAAGCAAAGAAAACTGCGACCAGACTTAACCGCGTATGAGCCTGGGACTGTCAAGAGTGAACTAATTAATGAAGGCCTCAAGCGAATACAGAGAATCCATTGAGGGCTAAAACTGAAGACTGAAAAACGATTTAAACAATCTTTAATTTTAATAGTCAGATAAAATTTCAAAGTCTGATGAGTTTAAACAATTCCACAAAGGTATATTTGTAAATGACTAATCTTCCTCCGCAAACGTGAAACATTGCCTTCTGCTCTCGAATTGGGAAGGTCAGTCGTGACAGATAATTTGCACTATATAGCTTTTCCTTAGATTATTTCCGAAATTAACACGTTAACTCCTGATCATTAGTGCCAAGGCCCTAGACTTGCTGAAAATATTGACAATAATGAATGCAGTTATAATGAACTTGTAAACAGAGATCTCATCCTCATTAATTATTCATGAGGTAACCAACCAACCATGTGCCCAGAATTCGATCACATGACGATCCTTGAAACCCCAGAAAGTACTCCCAGAACTACATTCAACCATTTTTTTCCAGTCCAAGGACTGAATTAATTTTGTTCCAGTCCTAGGACTGAATTAATTTTGATCCAAATCACTAGTGATGTTCATCTGTGTTCTCATTGGGTATCATTCATGCATGTGTTGGGCCTAATTAAGCTACCAGGATTACAGCATAAGTATGACTTTACATGGAGAAGTGAAGGACAAGACGGAAATAAAAATCGGTGTCCAGAGTGTGACTCGAACCATCATCCGCATGGCTGCTCTTGACTACTAGTCCGCTGTCTTGTCCACTACGCTATCAGGCCGTTTGTTGAAATGACCGTGACAAAATAACAATCACAACCCTTGTAGTCTATAATTATGATGAAAAAAATCAATTGTCAACCTGTACCCGAAATAAAAACAACATCCCTCCCGAATAATTAATGACAATGAGATGTCATTTCAAAGCCTACAATTCGGACTGGACGGGTCTTCAAGTCCTTGCAATTAGTTCCAGTCCTCGGCTGCGCCTCGGACTGTAACTAATTGCGCGGACTTGAAATCCGGTCCAGTCCTCATTGTCGGCTTTGAACTATTACTTCATAGTAATTTCCAGTTTAGCCCTGTAAATATACTTCACAGTTTTACAAGTTACTTCACTCATTATCCATATCCAAGGCTACAGGGATCGATAAAATCTCAGCAAAAGTCCCGAGATTAGCAGCTCCTGTTATTTCCGGGTCTCTAATGTTAATATTCAATACATCAATTTTCTCGCAAATTTTTCCAATACAATGGAAAGTAGCTAGAGTAAACCCCCTCCATAAAAAAGGCCAACGCAACCTGATGGATAACTATAGGCCAATTTCGATTCTTCCGGTGATTAGCAATTTTTTTGAAAAAATATTATACAACCAATTAATAGAACTGACTTACATACAGAGAATCTGTTGTCGGAATATCAATTTGGTTTCAGGCGTTTTCATTCGACTGCGTCTGTTTATTAGACAGTACCAATGAATGGTACTTCAACATGGATCGTGGCCTTTATAATCTAGTTGTTTTTCCTGATTTAAAAAAAGCCTTCGATACCGTAAACCACGTGATTTTGCTGGACAAACTTGAGGCGTACGGTATCAGAGAGGGTGCACTTAAAGAAGCCGTCTCACCCACAGTGCTTAGCGCGCTCACAAAGCATTGCGGCCATTTTCGATGCCATCGAAATCCAGACTTTTATGGCAGTGATTTTAATCTTCTCTACATCTCTGCCATCCTTCCAGCTATCGTCAAAAAATCATACTAGGTTGAACCTTTTTTATTGCTCTTCCTATTGAGCCTCTTATTTAAGTGTTTTAAATTATTTGGTCATGCAAATTTTAGTTTTATTTCAGATGGCCGTAGTTCTCTGATGGTGCCAGTCTCGTTCGTACTCAACGAAAGGAAACAATTATCCGTTTCCACCTATAACATGGAGAAGCTATTCTGACCATTAATATTTATATGTAAAGATATATTAGCGCTTAGTTCGAGTATCTACTATCTTTGAGCCGACTTGGGTTTTTGAACACCGTGGCTGGCCTACGTGACCACAATGTGTAACAAAACTCCACTTGAAGAACAGTTTTCCTAAAATTATTTTCAGGGCTTTCGCGTTTAACTTGTGGAAACAGGTCTCTCACTGGTTTCAAAGGGCGGAATTCGGGCTTTTAGACAGTGATTTTGCCGATATTTTCGGATTCACCGGGTTGATCATTTGAAGTTTATACTCGCACGAAATTTTACAGTCAAGCTGCATGATACAATTTCCTATTCAAGCGAGCTGTTATTCGTTCACTGTTCTCTCTTGAACTGATTCATGAGATTTACTGCTAGCAGATGCTCTCTCTCTCCCTATCTCTCTGCAGGGTAAAATAAAACCGAGGGGAGAAACCTCTCTTTTCATAATTATTATTCTCTGTTTATAGTACTGATGACAGGGTTTGGAAGCGACGGGTGAGCGGTAAATATTATAGTGAACAAAATATTATAGGCAACGAAACTCCGCTTGGTCGATCCGAAAAGAATTGAGCAATTTCCTAAAATCATTTTGAGAGCTTCGGCATTTAACTTGTGGAAACAGGTCTCTCTCTGGTTTCGAAGGGCTTTCACGCCGTGATTTCGCCGAGATGATCAATCAAAGTTTATGACTCGCACAAAATTTGACAACAGAGCCGCCGTGATAATAATTTCCCATTGAAACGATCGAGCTGTAATTCGTTCACTGTTCTCTCTTGAACTGGTTCTCTGCTACTGCCAGCAACGAGATTGCCTGCTAGGAGATCTCTTTCTCTCTCTCTCTCTGTCTGCAAGTAAAAATAAAACCGAGGACAGAAATCCCAGAGAAACCTCTCGCTTTCATAAATATTAGTATTACCCGGAGAGAGTGTTCTGTTTATAGCAGCGACGGGTGAGCGGTAAATGTTATAGTACAGCCAAGTACTGCTGTATAACACTTTGTTGGCTTCACATTCAACTGGTAAGGTACTGTTAGTTTCATCAAGGTCATCCATGTTCAAATCAAAATTATCATGTCACCAACATAAAGAATATGCTTAGTTCGTGAGCTTCCCGCTGTGAATAAGGGTCAAAGTCCCGGATATAAACAATAACAAAAGCACGCTAAGCACTGTGGGTGAGACGGCCCCTTTAATCTTCTTTGTTCCTATTTAACTGATCGACAGCAAACATGCCGGGTAAATGGTAAACAATCTGACCTAAGGAAAATATGCTGTGGAGTTCCACGAGTTCTATTCTGGGCCCACGTCTTTTCCTGGTATATATTAACGACCTGCCAAACTGTCTGAATCGCATGACACCTAGGATGTTTGCTGACGACACTAGCCTAACGGCTTTTGGGAAAACTTTAGAAGAAGCTGAAATGGGGCTGAACGATGACTTAATTAATATCAAAAATTGGCTAACAGCAAATAAATTAAGCCTAAACATAGCAAAAACAGAGTATATTTATACTGATTGCGTCAAGACAAAAACTAAATAATCTCTATGTACAACCAAATGCTGTCATCGGAGATGTCGACCCAATTGATTGCAAAACACTCGGGGTGCATATCGATAAATCCCTTACATGGGGAAAACACTGATGAAATAGCTAAGAAAATTTCATCTGGAATTAGTGCCATAAAGAGGTTGAGAGATTTTGCAAACCGTGACACACGCTTGTCTCAGCCCCATTTCGATTATTGCTGTGAAGTTTGGAATTCGTTAGCAAGTGGCCTAGCTCAACGCTTACAGAAGCTCCAAAACAGGTGTGCTAGGGTAATTATGCATTGTCGAAACGAAGCCGGCCAATCAGAAATAACCGTACACTTACTTGGCTGGATCACTCTAGCCGAACGTATATAGGGCTCAAATTAAGGCCAGACTAATGTTTAAAATACTTAATGACTTGGCACCAAAAAGACTGTAACATTTTCAGGGATTCATATGCAGCCTTAAGTGGCTACCATTTAAGGAATTTCAGTAAAAAGGTGGCTCTTCCGTTACCTAGAACAGATTTTTTGAAAAATAGTCTAAGCATAATGGTGCTAAATTGTAAAACTGAAGCTCGTAGTTGCGAGTCGCTGGCTTCGTTTAATAATTTAATAACTTAATTTTCAATACTTTACTTTATCCCATGGGCCAATCAATTTTACAATTTTAGATTAGATTGATTACCTCTATATTATTAGCCATTATAGTATTTAGTACACTATAGTATTTAGTAGTTATAGTTACGTTTTTAATTGAAGTGTGAATTTTCAATTTTTAATTGTATTTTTATATATTTGTGAATATCATTAATGACACGTCCTTATTGGAAACCAGCTCTAAGTTGGATAGGATAACGTGTATAAATAAAGTTGATCATCGTCACTCTTTTCATACCTTTGTTGGGGAACAGCCTCATAAATTGAACAGTAACAAGTATATAGCAAAGTTTTAGACATTGGGAGTTATTTCCCACCAGGTCAGAATGTGCAAAATGTGCAAAGGAATCTCGATGATATGAGGCAAATAAATGTATTTCTCATAATCCATAGACACCGCAAATCCAGTAGCTCCTCGCCCACTCACCTACCCAACCCACCCCCCCCCCCCCCCCCCTCCCCTCCAACCCCCTTCGCTATATAATGACCGCTCTCTAAGGCTAAATTGTAGGTGTTACTTCTATTGCTGTCAAATTGACTTAATTAGCATCTGTCAAATGACAAAGAATTATGCATGTACTGACCATGAAAAGATATTGGCAGCGTGCAAGAGACATAAGGTAATGATAAAACTGGTAAAACATAGCTTGTACAAGATCGCTGGAATATGTAATCCAGAAGGTTGGAATCCGGAATCCAGAAGGTTGGAATCCGGAATCCAAAGTCGCCAAAGGGTTGGAATGTGGAATCCAGAGACCGGGATCCGGAATCCACAGGCTGGGATCCGGAATATCGGACCTTAGTCGATTCTCTTACATGGGGCTTTTTTTTTTAAGTCAAGAAAAACAACTAGATTATGAAGGCCACGATCCATGTTGAAGTACCATTCATTGCATGGTACAGTCTAATAAAGCAGACGCAGTCGAGTGAAAACGCCTGAAACCAAATTGATATTCCGACAACAGATTCTCTGTATGTAAGTATTCTATTAATTGGTTGTATAATATTTTTTCAAAAACTTTGCTAATCACCGGAAGAATCGAAATTGGCCTATAGATATCCATCAGGTTGCGTGGGCCTTTTTATGGAGGGGGTTACTCTAGCTACTTTCCATTCCATTGGAAAAATTTGCGAGCCAATTGGTGTATTGAATATTAACATTAGCGACCCGGAAATAATAGGAGCTGCTAATCTCGGGACTTTTGCTGAGATTTTATCGATCCCTGTAGCCTTGGATTTGGATAATGAGTGAGTTAACTTGTAAACCTGTGAAGTATTTACAGGGCTAAACTGGACCTTACTATGAACTCTGTTTACAAATTCATTATAACTGCATTCATTATTGTTAATATGTTCAGCAAGTCTGTGACCTTGGTACTAATGATCAGGAGTTAACGTGTTAATTTCGGAAATAATCTAAGGAAAAGCTATATAGTGCAAATTATCTGTCACGACTGACCTTCCCAATTCGAGAGCAGAAGGCAATGTTTCACGTTTGCGGAGGAAGATTAGTCATTTACAAATATACCTTTGTGGAATTGTTTAAACTCAGACTTTGAAATTTTATCTGACTATTAAAATTAAAGATTGTTTAAATCATTTTTCAGTGTTCAGTTTTAGCCCTCAATGGATTCTCTGTATTCGCTTGAGGTCTTCATTAATTAGTTCACTCTTGACAGTCCCAGGCTCATACGCGGTTAAGTCTGGTCGCAGTTTTCTTTGCTTTAAAATAGGAAACATTATGTCAACCGAAGGACTCCTTGTGAATAGTGAAGTGTTAGCCATGTGGCCTTCTATTTGCTCAATCTATTTCACAGGTTTGAAAGTGGTGTTCAGTCTGCTTCCAGGAGTTAACCACTAACATCTTAGGCGGG
The DNA here is from genome assembly GCA_030867875.1 of Actinernus sp. WN-2022. Lineage (NCBI taxonomy): Eukaryota > Metazoa > Cnidaria > Anthozoa > Actiniaria > Actinernidae > Actinernus > Actinernus sp. WN-2022. Next base: position 51,119,836 of record JAOWCC010001679.1, on the reverse strand, counting down.
TCACCTGAATCAGCTTAAAAAAAACCTCACAACGGCCTATAGATAAATACTTGACTCGTGAAAATCGCCATATAACACACAGGACATTTTACAGAATAAAGCTCGTAGTTCTACGGCCTGAAGAGCTAACCCCTGCCGGTCTTGCTGGGGCATACTGAATAATGGTCTGACAGCCTCATTCATCTCCTCTTGATATTCAACTGGCCTATCTTGGTCAATATCATTGTTTTCGATGTCATCTCCATTAGCTAATCGGCAGAGTCTGTTTTCCTCTTCTGGGGCTAAGGTGAAGGAGTATCCACACAGGTGAAGTTGATGAGTCTGCCTAAGATGCATTTCGGGGAGTTTGTATTCGACGCCTCACCTATGGTGTAAACTAAAGTGTCATCCATTTGGTTAAGTTAAGCCATGTAAAGTTCACTGTCGTCTTTACAATCTCTGCGGTGGTGCATGGCTGCCAGGTAGACGTCCACCGACAGCACCGCAAGCCAGCAAGGGCATTTTTGTTCTCCTTCTGTTGTGCCTAACCGCTGCAACATCGTCCTTCTGGAAGAGGATTTTCACCCTAACCGGCTGGGGCAGACCTCCCCGTTTCTGAGTTAGCTTCCTGAACTTGGCACTCGGCTACCACATCTTCACCGGAGTTGATAGGCGCCGTTATTACTGCTGTCCGGTCAGCTCTTTCGTCTTTGATTGTACATTTTCCTGTCTCACCCCTCTCTTTCGTACTCACTTGCAAACTCTTTTAAGACCTCTGCTTCCTCTCGGCTCTGCTTCCTGCTTCCATCGTTTGCCACCATCTGCTTCGTTTTCCGAGACCCAATGCCGGTTCGGAGGCTCGCTTTTGATTATTTTCTCTGGGTAGTAGTAACTGATTGGGCCCAGTGAAGTAGGAGAAGTGCATCTGATATATCCTCAGCATGTTGTCTTCTACACACCGGGCTCTTCTGTATGCATATTGAAGTACTGTTGGCATGTCGTGGTCAGCGCGCATTCCTTTGGAAAAACTTTCCACTGCCAAAGTTGTTAAGCTTTCAAATTGAATGCCATCCAGGACATGTTGCTTCCCAATTTCTCTGATAGTATTGACTAGAATGGCGAGGGACTCAAGGGCAATGACAAACTGGACTGGCGCGTGGTCCGAGAAATCATCATGTCTGGACCATTTGTGTTTCGTTTCCCATGCAGTTCTTTCAAATGCATACTCTTCATGCCTTGCAAAAATGCGACAACATCCAGGAATCTTGGTGTGTCACTTAAGTTCTCCTTTTTGTCGATCTTGAAGACGTTGGCGGCGTAATTTTCCATAACACGCTGGAGTGGAATGAGTCATTTAGCCAATGTTATCATCCTGACAGCTTTATTGCCAGTATCACATACAAAAACTGTGTTTTGGTATGTGCATTAACGACAAAAAGCATATTAGATGTGCTCTTCACAACATCGCGGTGACCTGCAGCATCTCCTCCAAATAGGCCGTTCTGGTAGATTACGTCCTGCTATTAACTCTTCTTCATTGATACTGTAGATAGCATGTTCTTTGCTGGAGGTTACGAAGACTCTTCCATTTTCTGTAATGGCAATTCCCATGGGACTTGCAGTGTCGCTTAGAGTTGTTACTTTAATCGCCCCTTCAACTTCACGCAGTGCACTTTTGCACCCGTTTCGTCACAGTCTCCAACGATGATATGCCTTTCATCGCGTGTTATTGCAATAGCAATTGGCAAACTAGACCTGGGGAAACTGACACATTTTTTAATCCTTCCTATCCACTTTGATGTTTCTTCATGTTGTTATACTTGTGAAACACAAAAAAAATGTTAAGGTGAATGTCTGAAACAAAAAACTGTGTCCTTTGTCGAAGGGCAAATTGCGAAAGGAGAGGCTGAGGATGGGTAACGATACGCGGGCTCTGGGAAACATTGGCTTCTTTGTTGCGTTACCTGGCAACCTTGATATCCGACGTCAATCAACTAACAATTAGTAACCGTAACTATAAGCGACGTCTAAATAATTTTTTAGACAAGTTAAATAATTAAGCTCTGCATGGATTTCTATGGATTCCGGATTTCATACCGTAGTGGATTCCGGATTCCAAAGCGTTGTGGATTCTGGATTCCAGTCCTATGGATTCCGGATTCCAAAAGCAAAAAACTAATGGATTCCGGATTCCGGATTCTCTTACATGGGGCGAGACTTAAAGTAGTTCTGGAATATCCCCCTTGTTTTAAGCGATGCCAGGTCCTCAGCTGACGACATCTTGCCTCCTTCAATCTTTATAGCCGATTTTGGAATGCCTGTAGCTGTTCCATTTACACCAGCCTGGTCTCCCCATACAGTGTCCGCATAATATAAGCGAGGGAGCACAAGATCGCCCCATGTAAGAGAATCCACTAAGGTCCGGTATTCCGGATCCCAGCCTGTGGATTCCGGATCCCGGCCTCTGGATTCCGCATTCCAACCCTTTGGCGACTTTGGATTCCGGATTCCAGCCTTCTGGATTCCGGATTCCAACCTTTTGTACAAGCTTTTGTACAACCTTTTGTACAAGCTATGTTTTACCAGTTTTATCATTACCCTATGTCTCTTGCACGCTGCCAATATCTTTTCATGGTCAGTACATGCATAATTCTTTGTCATTTGACAGATGCTGATTAAGTCAATTTGACAGCAATAGAAGTAACACCTACAATTTAGCCTTAGAGAGCGGTCATTATATAGCGAAGGGGGTTGGAGGGGAGGGGGGGGGGGGGGGGGGGGGTAGGTGGGTTGGGTAGGTGAGTGGGCGAGGAGCTACTGGATTTGCGGTGTCTATGGATTATGAGAAATACATTTATTTGCCTCATATCATCGAGATTCCTTTGCACATTTTGCACATTCTGACCTGGTGGGAAATAACTCCCAATGTCTAAAACTTTGCTATATACTTGTTACTGTTCAATTTATGAGGCTGTTCCCCAACAAAGGTATGAAAAGAGTGACGATGATCAACTTTATTTATACACGGTATCCTATCCAACTTAGAGCTGGTTTCCAATAAGGACGTGTCATTAATGATATTCACAAATATATAAAAAATACAATTAAAAATTGAAAATTCACACTTCAATTAAAAACCTAACTATAACTACTAAATACTATAGTGTACTAAATACTATAATGGCTAATAATATAGAGGTAATCAATCTAATCTAAAATTGTAAAATTGATTGGCCCATGGGATAACGTAAAGTATTGAAAATTTAGTTATTAATTTATTAAACGAAGCCAGCGACTCGCAACTACGAGCTTCAGTTCTACAATTTAGCACCATTTATGCTTAGACTATTTTTCAAAAAATCTGTTCTAGGTAACGGAAGAGCCACCTTTTTACTGAAATTCCTTAAATGGTAGCCACTTGAGGCTGCATATGAATCCCTGAAAATGTTACAGTCTTTTTGGTGCCAAGTCATTAAGTATTTTAAACATTAGTCTGGCCTTAATTTGAGCCCTATATACGTTCGGCTAGAGTGATCCAGCCAAGTAAGTGTACGGTTATTTCTGATTGGCCGGCTACGTTTCGACAATGCATAATTACCCTAGCACACCTGTTTTGGAGCTTCTGTAAGCGTTGAGCTAGGCCACTTGCTAACGAATTCCAAACTTCACAGCAATAATCGAAATGGGGCTGAGACAAGCGTGTGTCACGGTTTGCAAAATCTCTCAACCTCTTTATGGCACTAATTCCAGATGAAATTTTCTTAGCTATTTCATCAGTGTTTTCCCCATGTAAGGGATTTATCGATATGCACCCCGAGTATTTTGCAATCAATTGGGTCGACATCTCCGATGACAGCATTTGGTTGTACATAGAGATTATTTAGTTTTTGTCTTGACGCAATCAGTACATACTCCGTTTTTGCTATGTTTAGGCTTAATTTATTTGCTGTTAGCCAATTTTTGATATTAATTAAGTCATCGTTCAGCCCCATTTCAGCTTCTTCTAAAGTTTTCCCAAAAGCCGTTAGGCTAGTGTCGTCAGCAAACATCCTAGGTGTCATGCGATTGAAACAGTTTGGCAGGTCGTTAATATATACCAGGAAAAGACGTGGGCCCAGAATAGAACTCGTGGAACTCCACAGCATATTTTCCTTAGGTCAGATTGCTTACCATTTACCTGGCATGTTTGCTGTCGATCAGTTAAATAGGAACAAAGAAGATTAAGTGCACCCTCTCTGATACCGTACGCCTCAAGTTTGTCCAGCAAAATCACGTGGTTTACGGTATCGAAGACTTTTTTTAAGTCGGGAAAAACAACTAGATTATAAAGGCCACGATCCATGTTGAAGTACCATTCATTGGTACTGTCTAATAAACAGACGCAGTCGAGTGAAAACGCCTGTAACCAAATTGATATTCCGACAACAGATTCTCTGTATGTAAGTCAGTTCTATTAATTGGTTGTATAATATTTTTTCAAAAAATTTGCTAATCACCGGAAGAATCGAAATTGGCCTATAGTTATCCACCAGGTTGCGTTGGCCTTTTTTATGGAGGGGGTTTACTCTAGCTGCTTTCCATTGTATTGGAAAAATTTGCGAGACAATTGATGTATTGAATATTAACATTAGAGACCCGGAAATAACAGGAGCTGCTAATCTCAGGACTTTTGCTGAGATTTTATCGATCCCTGTAGCCTTGGATATGGATAATGAGTGAAGTAACTTGTAAAACTGTGAAGTATATTTACAGGGCTAAACTGGAAATTACTATGAACTCTGTTTACAAATTCATTATAACTGCATTCATTATTGTCAATATTTTCAGCAAGTCTAGGGCCATTGCACTAATGATCAGGAGTTAACGTGTTAATTTCGGAAATAATCTAAGGAAAAGCTATATAGTGCAAATTATCTGTCACGACTGACCTTCCCAATTCGAGAGCAGAAGGCAATGTTTCACGTTTGCGGAGGAAGATTAGTCATTTACAAATATACCTTTGTGGAATTGTTTAAACTCATCAGACTTTGAAATTTTATCTGACTATTAAAATTAAAGATTGTTTAAATCGTTTTTCAGTCTTCAGTTTTAGCCCTCAATGGATTCTCTGTATTCGCTTGAGGTCTTCATTAATTAGTTCACTCTTGACAGTCCCAGGCTCATACGCGGTTAAGTCTGGTCGCAGTTTTCTTTGCTTTAAAATAGGAAACTTTATGTCAACCGAAGGACTCCTTGTGAATAGTGAAGTGTTAGCCATGTGGCCTTCTATTTGCTCAATCTATTTCACAGGCTTGAAAGTGGTGTTCAGTCTGCTTCCAGTAGTACCACTAACATCTTGTAGGGTCACCTGAATCAGCTTGAGAAAACCTCACAACGGCCTATAGATAAATACTTGACTCGTGAAAATCGCCATATAACACACAGGACATTCAGGATAAAGCTCGTAGTTCTACGGCCTGAAGAGCTAACCCCTGCCGGTCTTGCTTGGGCAGACTGAATAATGGTCTGACAGCCTCATTCATCTCCTCTAGATCTTCAACTGGCCTATCTTGGTCAATATCATTGTTTTCGATGTCATCTCCATTAGCTAATCGGCAGAGTCTGTTTTCCTCTTCTGGGGCTAAGGTGAAGGAGTATCCACACGGCGGGTGAAGTTGATGAGTCTGCCTAAGATACAGTTCGAGGAGTTTGTATTCGACGCCTCACCTATGGTGTAAACTAAAGTGTCAAGTTCACCGTCGTCTTTACAATCTCTGCGGTGGTGCATGGCTTCCAGGTAGACGTCCACCGACAGCACCGCAAGCCAGCAATGGCATTTTTCTCTCCTTCTGTTGTGCCTAACCGCTGCAACATCGTCCTTCTGGAAGAGGATTTTCACCCTAACCGGATGGGGCAGACCTCCTCATTTCTTAGTTAGCTTCCTGAACTTGGCACTCGGCTACCACATCTTCACCGGAGTTGATCGGCGCCGTTATTACTGCTGATCTGAAGCTATAATATAGCACAAGGCAGTGTTCCGGTCAGCTCTTTCGTCTTTGATCGTACATTTTCCTGTCTCACCCCTCTTTCGTACTCACTTACAAACTGCTTCCTCTCGGCTCTGCTTCCATCGTTTGCCACCATCTGCTTCGTTTTCCGAGACCCAATGCCGGTTCGGAGGCTCGCTTTTGATTATTTTCTCTGGGTAGTAGTAACTGATTGGGCCCAGTGAAGTAGGAGAAGTGCATCTGATATATCCTCAGCATGTTGTCTTCTACACACCGGGCTCTTCTGTATGCATATTGAAGTACTGTTGGCATGTCGTGGTCAGCGCGCATTCCTTTGAAAAAGCTTTCCACTGCCAAAGTTGTTAAGCTTTCAAATTGAATGCCATCCAGGACCTGTTCCATACCAATTTCTCTGATAGTATTGACTAGACTGGTGAGGAACTCAAGAGCAATGACAAATGACTGGTGCGTGGTCCGAGAAATCGTCATGTCTGGACCATTTGTGTTTCGTTTCCCATGCAGTTCTTTCAAATGCATACTCTTCATGCCTAGCAAAAATGCGACAACATCCAGGAATCTTGGTGTGTCACTTAAGTTCTCCTTTTTGTCGATCTTGAAGACGTTGGCGTAATTTTCCATAACACGCTGGAGTGGAATGAGTCATTTAGCCAATGTTATCATCCTGACAGCTTTATTGCCAGTATTGCCAAAACACAGTTTTTGTATGTGCATTAACGACAAAGAGCATATTCGATGTGCTCTTCACAACATCGCGGTGGCCTGCAGCATCTCCTCCAAATAGGCCGTTCTGGTAGATTACGTCCTGCTATTAACTCTTCTTCATTGATGCTGTAGATAGCATGTTCTTTGCTGCAGGTTACGAAGACTCTTCCATTTTCTGTAATGGCAATTTCCATGGGACTTGCAGTGTCGCTAAGAGTTGTTACTTTAATCGCCCCTTCAACTTCACACAGTGCACTTTTGCCGCACCCGTTTCGTCACAGTCTCCAACGATGATATAACTTTCATCGCGTGTTATTGCAATAGCAATTGGAAAACTGGACCTAGGGAAACTGACACATTTTTAAATCCTTCCTACCCACTTTGATGTTTCTTCATGTTGTTATACTTGTGAAACATAAAACCTTTTTTAAGGCGAAAGTCTGAAACAAAAAACTTGGAATTGTCCTTTGTCGAAGAGCAAATTGCGAAAGGAGAGGCTGAGGATGGGTAACGATACGCGGGCTCTGGGAAACATTGGCTTCTTTGTTGCGTTACCTGGCAACCTTGACATCCGACGTCAATCAACTAACAATTAGTAACCGTAAGTATAAGCGACGTGTAAATAATTTTAAAAACAAGTTAAATAATGAAGCTCTGCATGGATTTCTATGGTTCCGGATTTCATACCATAGTGGATTCCGGATTCCAAAGCATTGTGGATTCCGGATTCCAGTCCTATGGATTCCGGATTCCAAAAGCAAAAAAATGGTGGATTCCGGATTCCGGATTCTCTTACATGGGGCGAACAAGGCCATTAAAGCACGCCATGCAAGTTCTTTTATCGAGCATGCGTGAAATGCGGTTAAATACCGACAACCGATGGCAAAACCGATGTTGGATTAAGTTTGCTTTTGTTCGATCAAATGTTTGACAGCATTTTTCCATCAGCAATCTAACAATGCTTTATTGGATGACTCTTGTCAGAGTGATCAACACAATGGCTGCTACGTAAACAGGAGGCTAAAGCGATACCTTTACCGTGCGCTCTTTCTTCGAAAATGGCGTGACGATGGTGCGAACTAAAATTAATCTTAAGACTTTTCACTCAAATCACAGAAATTTTCTGTATTTTTTCATTTTTCTTTAGCTTTCAATATCAACTGTGTGGCAGAAATACAAGGGTGATTAATGCTCGAATAATAATAACAATTTGCAGGGAGATGAGAAGAAAACGGCCAATCAGAGCGCGCGACGTTAATGGTTTCCGATCGAAACAAATAATATCATTGAGTAAAATATTCAATCTTTTCACAGAAAGACGTACAACTAGCTCTCATGCCATGAGATGATGTTAGGGACCGAGGTGAGTGGTTACCACTTCAGTTCTTATTCAAAGTATTTCATTACTAAATCCGGCTTTGAGAAAATAACGGATGTGCAAATACAGGTAAATGTTATGGGAATACGGGTATTTAATTATTTTTTTTGCAATTCGGGAATTAATATTTAGTCTCTTGTTCGCATGCCTATTTGTTACTAATAAAATCCCAGAAACCAACTTGATAATAACATAAATAGAGTAGAACAGGCCGTCAAGAGTGAATAGGACATAGTAGATAGAATAATGACATTCTATTCGATTCGAACATGGATTCGAGCCGAAACCATAAATAATTGTTTTATATTTTTGACTCCAAAAACGTAAACAAATTCATGCATCATAGACAATGCTACAACCATCTTCCATGTCAGTCTTGGCAGCAAGGTTCTGTAGTGATTCAGCATTTATAACTTAGAGTAATATTTGACTTGTTTTACTGTATTTCTCCTAGGTATTGGTGCTTTTACTTGCTGTCCTGGTTAGGCTTGTCCAAGGGACTGATACTGATCGAATCCTTGAGTGTCTTCCTAATGGTAGGTCTAAGTGATGCTCACTTGAGCCATCGGTTGCATAAAAGGATTAACTAGATCATGGATTGTATCATACTTTTTACACTTGGCACTCACTTGGATTAAGCCTATCGCTATTCGAACCCAGATCGGTTCAATGCAAAGTCTATCTAATATAAAGCATATAAAATAATAATGATGTTTCCATTCATTCCTAGAAATCAGGGGATTAAAACGTGGTTATGGGGGCTATAAGAACTGGAAAATGGGATATATTATTCCTCGAAAGAGTGGTCATTACGTTTACCAAATGCATTGCAGAAGTATGTCGTATTGCCATTTATATCAAGGCACCGACCACAATCCGGACAACACGAAGAAAATTAGAAGTACCTCCAACAAGTATCATACCGCTGTTAATTTCCGGTACGTTTCACTTTTTGCTAGTTAGTTCGTTATAATGTTTTGAGTGTGAGTGTACCTGCCGGAAGGCGGCAGTAGCGCAAAGTGCAATGACAGATACAAGTACAGTTATTTTGTAGTGTTGTTGCTGGAACATCCAGTAATCCTGTACCGCTCGAGACCTGTATTCTGATTGCACCAATTATACTGTAGCTCTATTGTTTTCGTACTGCACGTTCTAAAGGTTAGGGTGTTGTGTATTGTTGGGTAAGCCAATGCTGTGGCTCATTTCTAGCGGTACATGACGGCCCGGAAAATCGGATTGAGCCCAAAAAATTATACCAGTGCGCAATCTTGTGCGTTGTAGATACATTTTAGTTGGATTAAATAGTTGATTAACTCAAAATGCTTCTTGCTTCAGTATAACACTTCAGAATCAATACACCGCTAGTGTTATGCAAGTGTATCTTTTTTTAAATAACAAATGTTTTCGACACCAACCGGCTGCGTATACAGTACCTACAAGCAACTGATTTCATATTAGTTGCATGCTTGCGTAAATCTTGAGGGAAACTGAGTAAGTTTTATCAGTCTCCGACATCCTTGAAGTTCCCCGAGATGGAGTCGAGGGAAACATCGAGGATCAAGGAGAAACAAAACTCACAAAGTCCGCACTTGTATTGCGCAATAGTGTTGATGACGTGGGTATTGTGCAAGAAAAAAGGGCTGTTACCCAGCGCTCCTTGCGTTCTGCCTTCGCCGATTTAAATACGGTTTTTATTAGAATTCAAAAGAAATGACAGCTCATTCAATGCTTAAATCCGGGAATGAGGCCGGACAGGAAATTGAGGGTGACTTCCATATGGCTGTAGTGAAGAATCTGAAGGCGCCCTAGGGGAGATGAAGCGGTTGACCGGAAATGTCTCGATGGCGGCTTATAATCCGAAGGAAGCAGTTAAATGCATGGATATTTGCACCTGTTGCAAGGAGACTGATGCTCTCGTACATAAGATGGCTTCAGGTTACTGTTATGTTTTCCTTATAATCTTAGAATGGAATTATGAAAACGAACAAGCCCAATTGATATATATAGCAAATCGCAAAAAAGCGGACAGGGGACTTCTAGTCTAGTGCACACAATATAAATTAAATAAGAATATGTTATTTCTTTCTAATACTTAGAGCTATATAATAGATAGAGATTACTTCAGAGCAAGTGCGGCGTACGAGTTTTTATGCAATGAAATTCTCGTGATATGTATAATAAATAGAGATTACTTCATAGCAAGTGTGGCGTACGGGTTTTTATGCAATGAAATTCTCGTGATATGTATAATAAATAGAGATTACTTCATAGCAAGTGCGGCGTACGGGTTTTTATGCAATGAAATTTTCGTGATATGTATAATAAATAGAGATTACTTCATAGCAAGTGCGGCGTACGTGTTTTTATGCAATGAAATTCTCGTGATATGTATAATAAATAGACAACAACAACAACAACAACATATTTATTTATACTCATAAAGGTTTACAATATTGTGAGAAAAAAAAGGCGAATTAAAATAAGTTTTAAGTATGAGCTAACCTAGAATAACCTGCAGGTTAATCGAGCTAGGTAGCACGTATAATGTATTTAAATGTAGTTAACTGGTTGGGCTGTGGACCAAAAAAGAAAAGACACGAAAAGGAATATTGAAGTAGTTACTCATTTACTATAAGGACAAAAACGGATTACAGAGAATTATAGACAATGAAGCCGGAAACAAACAAGTGTTTGCAAGACAATGACCGGGCAATTAAGTAGAGTGATAGAAAAACAGCTTGTGAATACAGTAGAGATATATAATAGTCTAGTAAGGCTGAGAGAGAGATTCTTTAAGTAGTCGTTTGAAACTATTTCGAGTATGATTTTTTAGGTTTTCGTCAATAGAATTCCACACAATGGTACCTTGAAAGCGAATATTGAACTTGCCATAATTTGTTCTTGCTTGAGGAAGATAAAATGATTTTTTTGAAGCTAGCCTGGTATTATATTGATGAACAGTATTGACATTTTTAAAAAAAATCCTAAACACTGGAGGAAGTTTTCCAGAGGAAAAATCATACATAAGCAATGCATCATAGAAAAATACAAGATCTTTAAGTTTTAGGATGTTAAGACGTTTAAAAAGTGGGCTGGTATGTTCAGTATAACTGGAAAAAGTTATGATTCTAATGGCTTTTTTCTGTAAAATGACAAGAGGGTTTAAAGTAGATGGATAGGTGTTACCCCATGCAGTTAAAACATATGTTAGAAAAGGGTAAATCAAAGTATAATAGAGTTGTGTTAGGGTTTTTGTACTAACAAAATAACGAATTTTAGAGATTATACCTATGCATCTTTTATTTTTTTTGAAACATGTAAAATGTGAGATTTCCAATTTAACTGTGAATCTATAAAAAATCCTAGGTATTTAATGCATTTTTCTTGTCGTATCTGTTTATTTTTTATGTGCAGAGTAATCTGGTGTTGTAATATTTTTTGTGGGGGTTGAAAAATGACAAAGTTAGTTTTATCTATATTTAGAGAAAGCTTATTGGCAGAGAGCCAGTTGTGGATTTTTTCTAAATTTTCATTAACAGCTAATCCTAGTTCATTCAGGTGAAAATCAAATAAGTTGGTGCATGAATTAAAGTCATTAATGTACAGAAGAAAAAGAAGAGGACCAAGAACAGAGCCTGGGGCACGCCACAGGTTATTTCCACCTTATCAGATGTACTATTTCCAATCGAGACAAATTGTTGTCTGTTATTTAGATAGGAGAAGAACCAATCTTTAGCAACACCACGGATGCCATAGTGATCTAGTTTTTTCATCAGTATGTTATGATTCACGGTATCAAAAGCTTTAGAGAAGTCTAAGAAAATTCCACAGGAGTATAAACCTTGTTCAATTGCTTTTTGTATTTTGTCAGTTATAAGCATAACTGCTTGTAAGGTTGAATGATTGGCACGGAAACCAAACTGTTTATCGAAGAGTATGTTGTTTTTATCAATATAACTTATCAACCGTTTGTACATTAATTTTTCCATGATTCTATTAAAAATCGAGAGAAGAGAAATAGGACGATAATTATCTACAATTGTTTGGGGTCCTTTTTATGTATAGGAATTACTCTGGCAAGTTTAAAGTGATCTGGAACAATACCACTGGAAAAAGAACAGTTATACAGTATTTCCAAAGGAGTAGATAAACAATTTTTAAGTAGTTTGAGCAGTTTAATTGGAATGTTGAATGGACCTATTGCTTTGGATGTGTTTAATTCACTAATTTCTTGCTCTATTTCCTTTGCAGTAACAGGAAACAAATAGAAACTGTTTATCTGAGAAGGTCCTAACAAATCTTTTGGAGCATTTTCAGAAATAGGGATAACATTTGCTAAGTTTTTACCAATGTTAGCAAAGTATTCATTAAATGCTGTGGCAATAGCTACACTATCCCTCAATTCACAATTTTTTCCCACTAATTTGGTTGGTGGGTTTAGTCCCTTTGGTTTAAAGTGCCACTACGACGAAATTTGACCATTTCTTTTGCCACTTTTTTGTATTCCATAAGAACAAACAGTGGCAGAAATATCCAAATCAGTGAAATTTTTTTGAATGGGGCCAATTAGACCACACATTTTAAAGAGAGTTTACGGTCAAAATCACGTCCGCCATTACTCGAACCCGTTCCCGTGGGCGAGGAATGCCTAGTCATTTTTAGCGTATGTGACGTCATACACTTAACGCATCGTTCTCAAGTTGCTTCGAACCCATACATTTCTTCTTATGTTGTCGACAAACTCACACTGCGAATTTTGCTGTGGTTTAGTAAATAACGACCTAAAATCTGCATCAGATTCTTCAGAACATAGTAATGTGTCTTACTGTTTAAATTTATTGCCGGATGTTGATGATTTAGGGGGAAATAGAGCCGCTGGCGACCGAGTTGAAACTGAGCTGGACGAATGAATAGTCGCTAAAATCGCTTGGGAAGTGGCCTGCCAGTAAGTAGTGCTAGCTAGCAGAGGTTTCTTATCTTTTGGGGGTAATTTTTGTCCAGGGTATTTTCCCTGGTTCGGCTTTCAGGTTGTGCTGTTACTGGATCCGGGCTACAGTGAGAATTCAGCGGAGAAATCACTAAGGTAATGATCAGCAGTTTATAAGTCCTAAGTTTGTTCGTGTTTATAGTGAAACCCGGATAATTGCTAGTTCGTAAATGAGAGATCGATAATTTATATCTGTGTCCCGGCAATAGATTTTCCGGCGAATCTACATTCTAAAATATAATGTAATTGCTATAAAATTAAATCGCTCTCCTGACTGATCTGCAGCTTTTACAGTGGCTATCACAGAACCAAACTTCGCGCCCCCCGTTTCTGTTTGACACACAAACAACTGAAACAAGGTACTTCATGAAACAATATTGGTGGTTTCTTCTGTGGTTTATTGTCTTGAAAATAAAATTAGCAGTAAATTAAAAGGCATACTACATCGATAGGTTTATCTGTTTATAGGAAACAGCAATATGAGTTATGTATGATAAACTACATGTATGTTCTCAGCAAACGTAGCCGCTAATATTTTTCGGTCAATCTATACTAGTACGGTCTTACCGGCTATTCCATGTGATACAAACAATTATGGAGAAGCTTCTGTCCTCAAAACGTACACAAACCATCCTTGCATGAGGCTTGAAGAGAATTACAAACCGTATTCTTGGTACTCAACTATAAAAGGCTTGAATTATTCGTGTAGCGAAATGCCAGCTTTGTTGTTCGTTAAATTGCTACAGTCCTGTACAATGCACAAACTATTCAAAACGTTTTGTTTGCCTTTCAAAGCGGGTAAATGGTACACTTTCTTACTACATATGTTAGTTCGCGTGAATGTTTGTATGGGAAAAGTAGCCACACGTGTTGTTGTGGGAAGTTTTGACTGTGACATTTCCCAGTCACTGGTTGAAAGAATCAGTCTCGCCGGCCGGCTAATTTCAGAGCGTTTTCTTGACTTTCTATTTTCGTTCTAAACATAGTTTGAAAAAAGCTCCAACTCGACGCGAATTACTTCAAATTTTCACAGATTGTTCGCAATTTATATCAGCTAAAAAGCCCGTGTCGGCGATTTTTTTAATTTTTAAAAGAGAGGCGCTGAGAGCGATTCCCGCATCTATACTTGGATTCGCGTTAGCAGTTTCACGAAGACCAAAATATCTTCAGAACGGCTTCGAATTTCCACAATCGCCGACACCGTTTCGTAAACAAGGTCTGTGGGAGTCCAGAAAAGCAAACAGATCTTAAATTCATTAAATTGCCGTGGAGTTGGAGCTCTTGGAAACCAACTCGCTTGTTCGGAAAAGAAGTTTATTTAAAATCGCACTTTTATCAAAATTACAAACCTTAGGTATATTGTTGTAGCCAATTTTATAAGCTTTAAAATGAGGTATAATTTATCTAAATACGACGAATATTCGAGACGCTACTTAATTTTATCCGGAACAGTACCCTGAAGGTATATGATAACCTTAAGTGTATGACGTCACGTACGCTAAAAAAGTGACCAGGCGTTCCTCGCCCACAGGCACGGGTTCGCGTAATGGCGGACGTAAAATTCAAGATTCGGAGTCCAAAAAATAAGACTTCCCGTCGTCGTATCGAAAAACGGTTTGAACTGGTAATAATATAGCCACTATACTTTACGAATATGAGAAAAAATTGATATGTCAAAATTTGATCTTAGGGGCACTTTAAGGGTTATAATCTGTTTGATTCCCTTCCAGGTATTTTTAATATTACTGTTATTTGCATTAAAGTAGCTTTCATAATAGTTTTTTTGCTTAGTTTAAAAAGATGATTTAATTTATTACGATATGCTTTATATTTTGAATGATGGTAAGAGTTTTTAGTTTTGAGGTATCTTTCTTGAATAGTTTATCTTTAATTTTGATAGAGGTCTTAATACCAGGAGTTATCCATGGCTTAGACATACATTTAATTTCTCTTCTACTGACTTTACGTAATGGTGCATGTTTGTGTATAATATCTGTGATGACGGAAAAAAATGACTGAAATATTTCATTAACATGATTGTTTTCAGGAGGAAAAATTTCATTCCAGCAAATATTTCCTACTTCTTCAATTAAGAGCTCTTCATCAAAGTTGGAGTAATCTCTCTTATAGAGTTTAAAATTACTTGGAAGTGCAGAAAATTTATTAATGATTAGAAAATTTGGTAAATGGTCAGTAATGTCACTCAAGATATTACCACTAACAACATGATGTTCTAGGGAATTGAAAAAGATGTTGTCAATCAAGGTAGCAGAGTGTTCAGTGATTCTTGTTGGTTGCAAAATTTGTGGATGAAAGGAATAAGAACCTAGTGTATTAATAAATGTTTCAGTATCTGGATGAGATTCAAAATTTAATAAATTGATATTAAAATCACCCATCAATATGCAAAACTTATTTTCTTTATGTATTTTTTCAATGGACTTGTATAAATAATTTAATGTAGAGTCTAACTTTGCATTTGGGCGTCTATAAATAATACCACATATCGTGTTGTGTTGATTATTATTGTTGATCTCAATCCAGAGGGATTCATATTCTTTTTCTGATGTAGACAGGTCATCTCTTTTAGTAAAGGGTATTGAGTTCTTAATATAGAATCCAACTCCTCCTGAATTGGAGAGGGTGGGTTGAGATACAAATTGGTAATTTGGTATATCTATATTAACAATGGGATCTATATCCTGCCTTATTTTAGTTTCTGAAAGCCCAATTATAGAAAATGAATGGTGTAGATCAGACAACATAGTGGTAAGGGGATCATAATTCGCTGCTAAACTTCTTATATTAAAATGTAGAGCTGATAACGACTTATTTGTAAAGGAATTATTAATTACATCACTTGAATGAAAGTCATGAATAGTATAGTAATTAAAATTTGTTTCAGAAGGTAGCTGTAGATCTATGTCTATACCAGAGAGTTGAGGTGCATTGCTAATACATGACATTACATCAAAATATGGTAAAGAATCTAATAGAATCTAATCGTAAATTAGCTATTGATTTAGAACAGAAACAAGTGGTATTTGAATTAAAAGAAAGATCAATTAAAGTGCCTATAACCCTTTTGCAATTTTGATAGCTTATGAACCTCAGAACAATTTTGAGTACTTCTGTGAATAATTTTTTGGTTTAAAGTGAATACTTTATGTTCTACGCTTATTTGAAATCGTGTAAATGTGACCTTTTGTGACCTTTCCTGACCCATGACCGCGTAAGTAAAAGCCTGGGTCGAAACCTGTATATACGTCACCTCATTAATGCATTATTCTCCATAGCGCCTTTCTATCACAACAACATCGATGCATAGAAAATATACACAGTTTGTGAGTTGTTAGTAAAGAGAAAAGTCATTTTAGTCAACATGTTAAGTATTTCTTAAAATGATTGCAAAGCCGAATTAATTATATGACGTCAAGATGACGTACATACAGGTATCGACCCAGGTTTTTGCTTACGCGGTCATGGATCAGGGAAGGTCACATTTACACGATTTCAAACAAGCGTAGAACATAGAGTATTCACTCAAAACCAAAACTTTCTTCACAGAAGTACTCAAAACTCTTCGAAGGTTTGTAAGCAATACAAATTGCAAAAGGGTTATAGGCACTTTAAATCATAGTTATTTAAATTATAAAACGGAAACGTTTGTGATCTACACTGCATACACAACCAAAGATCATTGGTTTTAGTATAATGTTTATATTCCTTGATGTTTAACATAGTGCACTTCAAGTGAAACCAATTCAAACAACAATCGCATTGAATTCCTCTACAATTTTCTTTCACAATCTTTTGGCATTTAGGACACTGGTCTGCCATTTAGTTTTTTGATCGTTGTTGTCAAACAAATTTTGCTCAGTGTTAGGTCGATCAATGTACAGATGAATACTAGATCGAGATTTACCTTGCCAGTTGTATGTACATGTACGTATATCAGGGAAAACTGCTTGGAGGAAAGCAATAATAGTGATTCGTCTCATCATGATATTCAATAGGTAGCATTAACCCTCAGTAGATATCGCTGGAGCGGCAGCTGCTGATTCTAGATCTCTTGGTGGTGTGTTATACAACTTCTGTAGATCATCAACACAAGAAATGTGTATTGCGCGATCATCTGTAGTTGCTCTCAGAAAGATCTTTCCCGTGCGAGTCCAGATGAACCTATATCCTAGGCTCTGTTTGGCTGCTAGGCATCGTTTGAAGAGAGCTTTGTTTTGTTGAGTAAGGCTCTCGGCTATGAAGATCTTATTACCAGTTATGCTTGTAAATCCAAGATCGCGAGTAGATTTCCCTCTTAAATTATTTCTACTTTTGAAGAATTCGTCTCGAACATTTCGTCGGCTGAATTTTACAATGATTGCTGGATCTCTGTTGTCTTGTGAACTAGATCTGTGAATGTACAGCCTATGACTGATAGAGATATCTTGTTAATTTATTTGGACTCCGATCTTCGATCCTAGGCGTCTTATTATATCGTCGGTGTTTTCTCCAGCTTGTATTGGAATCCCTCTCACCTCGAGGCAATCTCGCCTCGAGTATTGCTCAAGATCGTTGTGAGCTTCTTTTTGCATTCGAACTTCGTTGGCCAAATTAAAGACTTCTGCCTTTAGATGCTGGTTCTCCTCACTGTTTTCTCTCTTCTTAGTTTCAAACTGGTTAACTTTGAGTAGCAAGTCGTCATATTGGGAACTGATGAATTGAATCGAGTTTAAGACTCCTTGTACTGACTCCTTCATTTCGCTGATTTGGGAATGTATTGGTCGGAATTTGTCATCTAGTAGTTTCTCAAGAAAGTCCCGAGTTTCTTTAGTTAAGGCCATTGTAAAACAAAACACATATAAACACACTACTAGAAAGTTTGACGATGAAATCTGGTGGTTACGGTAGACTTAAATAAAAGACCGCCATCTTGCACCAACCATCATGCAACGCTGAGCACGAACCGGTCTATGCCGCCTGCTAAAAGAATAGAGAATGATTACTTTATAGCAAGTGCGGCGTACGGGTTTTTATGCAATGAAATTCTCGTGATATGTATAATAAATAGAGAATGATTACTTTATAGCAAGTGCGGCGTACGGGTTTTTATGCAATGAAATTCTCGTTATGTGTATAATAAATAGAGATTACTTCATAGCAAGTGCGGTGTACGGGTTTTTATGCAATGAAATTCTCGTGATATGTATAATAAATAGAGACTACTTCATAGCAAGTGCGGCATACGGGTTTTTATACAATGAAATTCTCGTAATATGTATAATAGATAGAGATTACTTCATAGCAAGTGTGGCGTACGGGTTTTTATTTACGAGTTGTGAAGTTTGACAAAACGAACGAGCGAGTCTAGAGGCTTTCCAACGTAACAAAGTGAGTTGGAAAGCGTCTTCATTACGGCACGTAGCTATTTGTTTATCACTTAAGTGATAGTTCATTAGTTTCTTTTCTTGTACATATGTTTAATATTCATATTTGAGGTATATAACGACCAATCAGTTTAGAATTCTTTCTCTCGCTTTCTGGTCAGCCAAACTTTAGTTTTAATGTTTTAAATTATTATTCATCAAGATATAACCATTTTGGCTTTAGCCCTCGGAGCCTTGTACGATTGCATTCGGTCGAGGAGTACGTTTCCAGAAGTTTTTCCATGTAGCAAGACGTGGTTTTTTACGATGGTTTTTCGTACCGGGCAACGTACATTATTTTCTTTAGATATCGATTTTTCGGTATTAATTGATTTAAGCATGTGAAAAGCTACTTATTATCATGTGATTACGTCATTTGATTGTTCAACCATCCTTTTAGGATGATGTGTGGTTATGGTATGTTTTTCTCCATTCCTTCATGTCCTGTTAAATATTATGATTTTGTAATATTAGAACTATGTAATGATTTGTAATACCGTAGTTTATTAAAGAAACCGTTTGCTGCTGTCCACCAGGCATCCGGCACTGTCACACTCCACTAGTTGTATTGTTATGATTTTGTACGCGTTAAGCGTGTTGCGTAGTATAGGAATGAATTGTACATATACATCACACGAGAATAAATATTTTTAATACTTTAACTGCTCAAACTAGCTGAGTTTTGATAAAAGTGTTTAAAATGTACCTTTAGTTTTGTCAGACTCAATTCAGTCACTATCACATAGCGACGACGACGCTTTGTTGACTTTCGAGAACTAGTAGTCAGCACTCTGTGTCTTGCTAAGTGTATTTTTGTTATTTTGTTCATCTATAAATTCATCTAAAGAGCAGTCACAAGAAACAAAACGAGAAGAAAATGTTTTTTTTGAAAATGTTTCTTGTCTGGTGACTTAAATATAAATTAAATAAATTATGAAAGCCATGCTCTTACTGAAGAGTTTATTAATACTCTAAATACATATTTCTTAGAAACACACATTCTCAAACCAACTAGAATCACTAACTTTAATTCTCAGCAACACTAATAGATAACATATTTTTTAACTCAATTGACTTTGAGACACTCAATGGCAATCTGCTGTATGATTTAACCGATCATTTACCTAACTTTCTCATCGTAAATGAACTAGGGATATCTCATCGCAAAGAAACAAATTACAAACGAGACTACACCAATTACAATGAAGAATCCTTTATTAATGAATTCAGTTCACTTGATTGGTCTACCATTTTTTATGGAACACAAAATGTGACTCAAATGTTTGATACATTCTATTGTACAATCACTGATATTATAGATAGAACTGAGTAGTAAGGTAGGGGTAGTTGGGTGCAGGCGTACTTTTATGCAAATGAAGCAAAGAACAAAAGAAATGACGTCAAAACTGGTCAAAGTGGTGACCTCGATGATGCAATAGTTTGCAATTTGACTTCCGTTAAAAAATTGACCTCTGGCCTTTGACGTCATCAGCGGTTTTCGCAGCGTGGGCTCAAGAAATGACATCATTCCGGAAATACGTCATAGGCAAAACGGGAAAAGGGTCTTGGAAGCGGAAGTTCATGTTTGGGCACATAAAAAAGCGGCCGAAACGCGTCAGAGGCGCGCGTCACGGCTTTTGGGGCCGTATAAAAACGCGCACGCGCAAAAGGCAGCCCAGCTTTATGTGTAGTGACGATGGAGACACTTCAAATGGTGGTAGGCTTTCCTAATGGTTTTAAGAATGCAAAAATATTGCGTGACTACATCGTGTTAAAAAAATAAACCCGAGAATAGAATCGGCGGTGTAATGTAATGGCGCGCGATGGAAGTACTACAAACGTTTACCGATGTGGGAGGGTCACTAAAAATCAATATCAATGCTCATTTTACGCCAGTCATCACGAAGATGGAAAAACGCCTAGAACGCCAGTGGTTCAGAGGTGATGGTGAGACCCACGTGCAAGCCGGAGCGGTTGGTAAGAAACGTGATGAAGAAATGTAGCCAAAACAACCTCGTATTGAAGACTGGTAGATCGCATTCAGAGAAAAATCCTAAACGCATGTATCAAACTTGTACCGCCCCACCCTTTAATGGCACATGGAAGGGTCCTAGCCTAATGATGTTCCCGAACGCCACATTGAGAGTTCCCAGTATGTCCCCTTATCCCTTGGTGCCACCGGCCAACTATGCCCCTCAGCAGCAGGCTACACCAACCTACTTCCCTGTTAGACATTAAACAATGACTGAGACATTCTAGTGCATTGACAACTCCATGTTTTATTTACTCTCATTTGTAATCTTTTAATTACACTTTTTATTAGAAACACCACTTAGAAAAATAAAACAAAAGGAAATCTAGCCAGCCAGCAGGCTAAACCACTTAGTATCGTATTGGACTCCAGCGGTCATTTTCATTGAAAATGTATACATAATGTATACTGACAAAATGAAAGGATGATTGTACAGTTAGGGAAGATATATAATTAATACCGATATTTCGCTTGCACGGCCAACCTTCCTGAGGGTACAGTATAATTATTGGACTCTAGTAGTCATTAAGCAAAAAAGTGAAATGTAGTTTGTAATCTTTTTGCAATCTTTTAATTACTCTTTGTATTAGAAACACCACTTAGAAAAACAAAACAAAAGGAAATCAAGCCAGTCAGCAGGCTAAGCCACTTAGGGATGGAGCATTAGAATAGTGATGGAGAGGGTGGAAAGAAACCGTAAAAAATCATGCAAGGGAAAATGTTAAGAAAAACACCCATCACTATTCTAATGGTTCATCCCTGAGTATGATATTGGACTCTAGCGGTCACTTTGATTGATTGAAAAATGTAAGTGTATTTTATTGGACTCTAGAGGTCACTTTGATTGAAAAATGTATACGTAATGTATAATTATTGGACTCTAGTAGTTATTAAGTAAAAATATGAAGTGTTCAAGTAGTAGTAGTAGAGTCTTTTCGAAAAACGCGTTATATTCTTTACAATGAAAATATTATTATTGGAGTTATCAGATGTCGAAGTCGAAAGGACAACAATTTATAAGAATATACCGAGTCTCCCATAAAATTCGTAAACGCCATCGCTAGTGTCTTTGAAACAATGAAAGATGTAAGACCAAGGGTCAAATAGGAGTGGATTAGTATGGAGAAGCTTTGACGGAAAAGAATGCGAATAATACAACATGAGGTAGGCATCTAAGTGGTCGCATGTTGTCACATGTATGTTGAATCGTGAAGGGAAAACAAAGCGTGTTGATGCATGTATGGTTACAAATCTCTCACCGCATGACCATACGAGAAAGGACCTTCACATTGCTAGGAAAACTCCGAAAATATCGATTCTGATAACCCCAGTATTCACAGAAATGACAGGAGCAGAGTGCGTTGTTTACAATAGAAGCAAGCGATGACATTGAAATTTTGATGTCCCAAGATTTACAAATACGGCACCATTGAGATTGTACGTCACTTCTGTAGGATAGAAAACAAACAAAAAACTAATTAATTAACTAAAACATTAATCGCATACGTAGAATGCGTTGTCCGATCATAAAATAGGCAATACTTGCCTGGGTTGTTTTTGAGCTAGCAATATTAGCTATGACCCTGCTCATATAATTTCTGTCTTGGTCATTAAAGTGATTCCAAAAATTAGCATCGTCAGAATCTGGTCTGATTTTAGGCATGGGAACGATGACAAGGCAAAACGACTGAAAAAATAGAGGGGTGTCATGATAAGGTGTGATGATAATGACGATCTGGTTTGGTGTACAATAATTCTGCCATTGAAGGTGGCAGAAATTACAGCGGCAGCTGTCATTCGGTATGTTTTTCACCAGATTTATCCATAGTTAATAGAGTGGAATGGTTAGGAAACCCGGCAAACTTCAAAAGGGCTAACAAAGTCGCTGCGATTTAGGTTGGAAGGGGTAAGACAAAACATTGTGCACGATCATAGTTCATTAGCGTTCCCTGAACGACTGAACTCACACGTTTCTATTGGCTGATTGATTAACATGTTGGAATTTCTATTGTGTTTTGTGCACGGTGGTGGTTAAAAAAAGCTAACAAAGACCTATAACAAAGAAGGTCCCTGAGTTTCCTAACCATTCCACTCTATTAACTATGATTTATCCTAAAGAAGAATACTGAAACAAAAAAGGTTGTTTAACTATACGGCCTTGTTTCGAGATTGTTGGCAAGTTTCGCATATTTTTAGGTGGCAAATGATGATATGGACTATGGAGTTTCGTTTGACCTTTAAGGTCTGGGATCGTTCTTGAATCAGGGAAATGACTTAACGCTGTGAATAGTGGGGTATGCACGAGTAAAGCTTCTTGGGTGAGAAAACTAGCATAAATAACTTGGGGAAAAAAGATTACGGCCGGCATTTTGCCTGAGATAAGAGCTTCATGGTTCATGGCCGATAAAGGTTTATACAGACAGTTTGTGTCAGCACACAGTTTTTTCAACGTAGTCACAATAATCGACATATACCTCAGTTGTCCGGCTAGCGGGAGTTCATTGATACTGAATGTATGTGCGAATCACCCAAAGTGATATTCAGTATTAGTTCGTCCGGAAAAGAAAATCCATAAAAATTGTAAGGTACATTTATAATTCATCATGCGGTGTGACACGAATAATGAAATGCGAAGAAAAAATCGAGTGGGTTGGGGTATGCTTACAGACTTCCCAATGTGTCACCAGACGCGATAAGACATTTACTGATTCTGATAGACCCAATATTCACAGAAATGACATGAGCAAAGATCTTTAGATTGGGTGGAAGAAAGATATGTGGTGTACCATTTTACATGTGGTGTACCATTTGACAATCACGGCCTCAATTGAGATGTCGCGGTTTCCCTGCAGGATAGAAAAAAAATGTGAAAGGAATGTATTAAACATAATTTACCGCATGCGATGGCGGATTGAATAAATTTGCTCATGTAATTTCTATCGTGAAAATTGAAATGCCCCCAGAAATTGACATCTACATAATCCGGTCTAATTTTAGGCATGGGCACAATGACGAGAGAAAATGATTGAAAGAATAGCGGATTGTCGTCGTCTGGGGTAATGGTAATTACATTTTGATCTAGGGTAAAATATTCTTGCCATTGAAGGCGGCAGAAATTGAAGCGACAGCTGTGATTGAAAATGTTATTCATCAGGTGTATCCAAAAGAAATAAAATACAAAACAAGTTATTTTAATTACAGAGTTGTGTAATGAGAGATGACAAGTCTTGAGACGTTTCGGTTGAGAAATAGCCGTAGTCTAAGAACAGAACAGTTCTAATAGAATTATTTTAGATTCCAATAAAGTCCAGTGGACGCACTTTAACAATGATGTGAGTGTGGGGAGAGGTATAAATCCCGTCGTAATTATAATAGATATGAACTCGAAGCTGTGGAGGCATGAATCTGATCCGAAATAATAGGTCTCGAGAATCCCGCCAATCGTATGGGGGCATCGTTACAAATTAAATATGATGTCTACATGACTCCCTAAAAAAGCGGGAAACCCCCCAATCGTATGAGGCGACCGTTACAAAATCAAACCGTAAAAGGCGGGAAACCCCCACCTAATCGTATGAGGTGACCGTTACAAAATCAAAACGTAAAAAGCGGGAAACCCCCCCAAATCGTATGAGGTGACCGTTACAAAATCAAACCGTAAAAGGCGGGAAACCCCCAAACCGTATGAGGTGATCGTTGCAAATCCATAGATGATGTCAAACATGAAACAGCAAAAATAAATATTATATAGCATTGAATTCAGAACTATCAAGGCGGTATCTTTTCCCGCGCTTTCAATAAAGTAATTATATACAGGCTCCCTTTTTTTCATGCTATGAAACCGGTACCAGCAACGATAGGTAAACCCAAGACAAAAATACCATTTTCACTAAGAAGAATAGCAGCAGGGGAGATATCATGAGCTATACCGATGTGAAAGCAATATAGTGAGATGTTTTAACGGAATCAGAAAGGAGGCAGTAGCCAGTACTTAACTGATTCGCAAAGATGTGGAGGATTGTATCTAACGGCTTTCTAGGCGTACACCACTTTCGGTTGTGGGTAATACAATATTTTGCGGTTAAAGAATAAGACTTACTTGATGTAAGGTAAGTGAACAGGCTGACTTGATGTTCGATTCCTGGATGTTTTTTGCAAGTGGTTAGGCGGTTCGATAGGTGGTGTGTGCCAGTGGACTTCGCGTTCTGTCTCATATAGAGTCGATGACGTCTTCCGAGGCTGGGGGAGGGGGCCCACCTATTCTATTGTACTATGTACTTATTTTTAGAGACACGTTGGGTTTGATTGTTTGCTGAATCATGCTGTGTCATTCTGACATTTTTAGTGACAGACCACATTCTAGAAGTTGATTTGTTTGCTGAATAATACGAGGTTCAATGACATAAATCCCGAATTAATTATATGTGGTATGTTTTCCCGCGCCTTCAATAAATAATTATTGGCGGTATATTTTCCCCGCGCTTTCAATAAAGTAACAAGAGGCCCTGATTGGCCTTAACTCGGGCCACCTATAAATAGGTTAATACATGGAGTTCTAGTATATTTTTGTGTCATACATGGTTTGTGCTAGGGGACCGGATAATTGATTCACTTCTGATGCTTGTGATAATTTATATATAATGGAATGGACCTTTTGCAGGAATGCAATAATGTGGCTGTACTAGATGCCAAACAAATATTTAAAGGCACTTGTACGACATTGGTAGTGTTATTAGCAAAACCTGTTTGTAAATGCTATTTTCCACCTTCTTACAATTCTCAACCTCCAAAGGTGGTCACGGTCACTTACAGGAGCTTCTAATTACAAAGTTTTACTAAAAATTAAAACCAGGTTGCATAAGGGTGGTCGCTGAAGGGACTGGTCAGAAATTATCAATGGAAGGAGTTGTGAAAGGGAGGATCATATTTTTCTGAATCCCCAAAACTGGAGGGTCATAAATAATGGGCAACTGAAAAAGGATTGGTTATAAGGGAGAAAGGGTCAAAATATTTCATACTAATTGTCCAGGGAGGGTTATACAATTTTAGACTTTTTTTATCTCCACCCCACCCCCTCCCCCTTTGCACCTCCCCTGCTAATTTTTGACCAGTCCCTAATGTTTAATAAAATATTGTGTGCATTGATTTCATGCATGTAGACCACTTGGATAACATCAACTAGTACACACATAGAAATGCGTAGCCTCCCCCACAGTCGTTTTTAGGGGCTAGGTATGAGCCCCTAAAAACGACTGCGGGGGAGGCTAAGAAACGCGTGGCCCTCCTTGTAATTAAAAATTTGAAACAAATGTAGAACATGATTTAGATTAATATCAATTAAAATATGTCACTAATTAAGCTAAATATTGTCTGTTCGTGACTGTAATAATAATATCAGTATACAAGTGAATGCATATAAATTATATATCACTTCAATTCGTTATCTGAAAACATAAAAACATAAATACTTCTGAAATACTATAAAAGTAGATTGGACGGATTGGGTTAGGCTTGGAGGATCAGTAATATGCCCCCAAGAGAGAAATGCACAGGAAATCCCACTGTCCCAATTTCAAAACCTAAATTATTCTATTTTTAGTATTATACAATTTTCTGATGATGGTCATTCCATTTTTCAAGTCAGCTCTAATTCAATTTTCTTTTTTCTTATTTTGACAGTCCTACATTTGTCTTCTTTCTTCAGTATTTCAAGTTGACTTTTCGACATATTTTTCAGGGCAACAGTGTTCGCTTGGTAAATAAATCGCCAAACCCAATTCTATTTATGATTGTTCTAATCAGTTCCAGTATCTGTGTATAGCTCTACCAATTCCAAACCTGCCCATCCCCCAAGGGTGGGGGGCGTAAGTGAGGCATTTGACTGAGTTTTTCGGTCCCAGGGGTGAGACATTTTGGAGCAAACAAAAGTTGGCAGGGTGGGGAATTCATTAATTGTAGAAAGAGAGTCAAAATAGCGAATTTGATAAGAGATTTGCACCCGTACCAAAGCCCCACCGTGGGGCATTTGCAACGTTCTGATGCCCCACAAATATCCAGGGGGGAGGGGCAGGTTTGGAATTGATAGAGCCATAACTTACATGTATATAATTGTACTCTCCAGTATGACTTTACACAACAAATCCTGCTCGGCTTCTTTTGACAGTTTCACATCCAATTCAATTTTAATTCGGTACTCTCGGTTTGGGAATGATTGCAGAATACCCCACCACTTGGTTCATTAATAATGCATTTTCTCAAATTCTCATACAAACCCTCTAAAAACCTAACCCTGAAATTCAAATAAATCTTACCCATTTTCAACTCCAAATCATTCATAGAACGAGTCTAAATACACCTGAGCTGTATAAATGGATAATTTTGCACAATTTGTAAGGGCTTTTCAAGTGTTCATTCGAAGTGGTAGGGTATTCTGCAATCTAGCCATGTAAGGGATGTAAGTCATATCCAGTTCTGTTTTAGGGTATAATTCGTAGTAAATTCGAATGCCTCTCTGTATCTTCCGAGTTCTGTTATTGTTTTGACGATCGATTTTAACTTTTTCTTCTTGGTCTCTATAAAGTCACATACAATTCAACTTGCGGATGATTTCATTTCCAGTTCGAATTACAGTCACCATTACACTTAATAAAAATTTTAAAGTAGGGAACAAGCAAGATTTGTGGGGTGTCTGGAAAACGAAGACCTAGAAAGCGAAGACCGAAGACCGAAGACCTGGAAAACGAAGACCCAAAAACGAAGACCCCCATAAATAATATAACATGATATGTTAAATGCTGCTGCTATTGTTAATTGGAAATCGCGAATCGCAGTTGAGCCGTAAAAGTGCGTTGGGGAAGAAATGATCTTTGTTTTACGGATCTGAAATATATCGAAAATATATATACGTCGGATAGACACATGCAATTTAATCTAAATTGGATATAGGCACGAATAAAAACATTATCTGTGTGTCGGTTAGACAGAATTTAATCTCAATTGGACATAGTCACGAATAAAAACATTAGCTGCAGTTATTTACGCTAGGGTCTTCGTTTTCCAGATCTGGAAAACGAAGACCCCCTTTTAAATTGAACAATCGTAAATATGGTAGCTAGAGAATTCGAGCGACTAGCCGGGAAGACACAAATTCGATATAAATTGGATATAAACATGAATAAAACACGATCTGCAGTTGTTTACGCAAGCACACTTGAATGAAACTCAATACTTTACAACGACACATGAATGGAGTCTGTGCGATTTATTGCCGCATCGTTGCGAATTTTAGAGTGAATGTGTACCCTGAAGGTCTCCGGTAACCTAAGTTTAATTAATATAAAAAAAACTACGTTTTCGACAGAAGTTTTTCATTTCTGACATCTGACCTTGATGTTTACTCCGACTTGAGTTGGCATGACGCGGCACATATCATATTTCTCTGAATCTCTCCCTCTTATATTTGAAATGTACGCAACAAGTAACCCAACCAAAGATACTTTATTTGATACCTACATTGTAGTAACCAAGTTTTGTATCTAAGTTATAAGGCAACAATTCCGAAGTGGTATTGTGTTCTCGTGCCGTGGTAATCCTCCCTAATAATGTCCTGTCCCCTCCACAGTTGGGACTGTCTGCTACTCCATGTGCTTTCACGCGGGGAAAATATCAGACACTAGATCAATTGCGTTGTTATATCAGAATTCTAGTGAAAGACTCGAGTTTTAATGTCTGAATTCGTAACGTAGACAGCTATGCAGTCTTCTTTTGCCTTTCCGTCCTTGCCATCTATTGGCCCTCTTCGTAAGGAAGACTGTGGTGAGTACAGATCTGTTTTAGGGAAAGGAATTCCTCTCTTTGAATGGGACAACATTGTACCAGGAGATTCAATCGGACGTGGGTCATTTGGATCTGTCCTTCTCGCAAAATACAAGGATAGCAGCGACGAGGTAGTTCTTAAGAAACTGCTAAGCGAAGAAGCTCATGATAAAAAGCTTTTTATGAAGGAGGCACGCATTTTACGAAGTGCAAAACATAAGAATATTGTTGAAATCAAAGCGGCGTGTGTTGATCCCTGCGCAATCATGCTCGAATATCTTTACTTTGATTTCACACCTTTCGGCGCAGCAGAAAAAGTCAGTAGTTTAGACAAACTGCTAGCCTTCATCGACAAGAACATGCTTGTAGGTAAATTCCCTCTCACTGTGACAATTGCAAGGGACGTTGCCGAAGGATTGGCCTATCTTCACAAAAGAGGAATTGTCCACAGAGATGTAAAGCCAGCAAACGTGTTGGTTTCAAACCAACATTACTGCCACAAGAGTAGAGATGAAATATTACGTGTATGGAACGCTGATGCGATAAGATGCAAGTTAGCAGACTTCGGAGAGAGCCGTTCGACTGCCCTGCAAACAACTTTGGTATGCCATACAGCGACAGCCAACATCGTTAGAGGTTCCCCCGTCTTTAGGGCTCCAGAAGTGTTCACAGGCGATGATGCAGTCAAGAATTCTCTATTGAAGACCTGAAGAAAGTCGACATTTGGGCCTTGGGGATGATATATTATGTTCTACTAAATCCCGACAGGAGCTATCCATACCAGAGTGAACTGCAAAGTGCGCCAACTGGAAAAGCCCTTCCCTTTCTCAAAGCCTTGATGCAAAAGAAGAAGCGTCCCTGTCACTCTTTGAATTATGGTACCGAACAAGCCACTGACTGGGTCGGCGTTTGGAATGCTTTTGACCAATGCACCCAGCACAGCCCACATGAAAGGCCAACAGCAGACCAGGTCATTGTGGCACTTCAAAAGAGCAGCGATGAGACCCCGTGCAAGAACTACCCTTTGTCCGTCAGTCAGAACACTGCTCTAGCGTTGGCTTGCGAGAACGCCCTCCAGAAAAATGGAAGTACTGGTGACGTTAGTAACGATGGTACAAACTGTTGTACTATTCTTGCCCTACATTTTGGTCATGAGATGAAGAGATCCAAAATAACCAACTTAGACAAGTGGGGTAAGATGGCCGCAGCCATAGCCGAGAGAATTATATGCAAGACCCCAATGATGATCAACGGCTACCGACATATTAATGAAATGTATGATCCCGTCGAGGCCTATAAGCTGCTATATTCCCTAAAAATTATCGACTCGAAGTACGACTTCACTGAAGAGATTTTGTGCCCCGAAGGCGTCTTCACACCTAAGGGGAGGGGTGCTCTTGTGCAAGCAATCCACGAGCTGTACACTACCGATAATGTCTGTGCCGGTATCTATATCTGTGGTGGTTACACATTTTCAATCGGCTGTGTGACAGGCAACTATTTTGTCATGGACACCCACGTCATCAGCAAGGCAATTGGCGGAAACGGAGGTGGCCTTCTAAAGATATTCACTTGTGGAGATAAACCACGCCTTATTAGTGAATGGATATGGAAACGGCTGCAGCTGTCTAACGTGAAGCCGGACTCACTTCAGTCATTGGCACTTATTGACGAACAAGCTGCTCCAACTAGCAGTCACACGTAAGTACCTTATTTTAAAAATATTTCTCGATCATCACGCGTAAATTGTTTTAACGGCTAGCCATCATAATTTTTTGACACGCACCCGAAGTCAGAAGTTGTAAGTAAACAACAGGCCTTTTGCAACAGAACAATTACGTGCTGGTACATCGCTTGATTGCGAATCAACTGAGCCAAAGACCTCATGGCAATGGCTCCACTGGACCTTGACTGGATGGCAAACAAACTTTTAGGCTCTGAATCAGAGAAATCGGAGGTATATTTTAGGTTGAAAATTAGTAGAAATAAACCCAAATAACGTCAACTACTCTCGCGCAAAAAAATAAAGATATGCAGAAGCCAGATACTGGGATCCAGGTACAATCACGTGATTATCTATTATAATAAGTCCAGCTTGGTTGTGTCTGGCTCATGCGCATTTCAACTGGGATCCCTGTGGTATACACTGAATAGACATTTGGATCTTGCAGGAATACGCCAACTGTCAAGAGTGGCAAATTAGGGACAGCCGACAAACGCTGCGTAGAGGAAATTTCAAGCGACGAAGAGCAGGCTTCAGACAAGTGCACAACGAAACGTGCAAAGTGCTCTCCCTTTTCTTCTTCTCGTGAACAGGTAAAATTTGGGATTTGTACTGATTAATTTGTCACATGTGATCTTGTTAGTTCAGCCGTGACTGTTGCTATAGTGACTGTTACTCGTCCCAGTCCACCCAGGGTGCAAAATTTGAAGTTTTTGTAGAAATGATGAGACAAAATGTGGCCGTGTGACATCATTTTGCCACCTGAGCAAACTGGTACGAGAGAACATTGCATTAGCAAAGTCATGTATTGTATTCACTTTGCTTTCTCATTGGCTGAAGATCTAGATAGACCAATCAGATTTCAAAGTAATTGTAATTGCGAGATAGTTGGCTTATGATTGGCTGAGATAGAAGCCATTTATCAGCAACTTGTAATTGCTTTTGCGTTTAGTTCTGCAACAGTTCGAAAACCGCTCTAAATTGATCCGCTCGTTTCTCTCTATAGTCGCGGACATCAGGCGAACAGGATCAGTCTGAGCAGATTACTTTAGATGACTTTTCAAATGATGAAGATGTGACGGAGGTAAGAAACTAGTATATTGGGCAAAATATCGAGGGATTCAAGTGTTATATAGGCAGATATAGTAATTACTGATAAAATTTTGAAGGGGTACTGTAGAGTTCATCTTTACTATATTTCCCATTATTCAAGGTGCGCAATATGAGTGGGAGGGCTGTACGGGAAAAAGTTTGCTCGAGGACATGCCATACGGACGATGAGGCTTTGCGAGGTCTGTACGGCATGACTAAGAGCAAAATATTTACCCGTACAGCCCGAGCCTAACTCAGTCAATAAGCATTTTATCATATGACCACTTTTCAGGGTTGTTTTGTTGCTATTTTTGTTTTACGACGCGCGCCTGTTTTTCCGGACCCCATCACGTACGGACCTTATCACGTGACTTTTCCCTATGGCTTTCATAGCAGAGCGCGCGCGGATCCGTACGGGTGATATGATAATAGTAAATACGTTTTAAATAAACGAGATTTGGAAATAAGACAAAGAAAAGCAGGCATAGTAGGGTATGTTACTCGTCAATGTAAAATGTGAATGCTATTGTTATACGAAATTGAGTTAGGAAAGTGGGGCCATTATATAGAATCTTTCATTGACAGGAAGAGGCCAGTCAGGAGAAAATATTTGGTGTTCCAGGGAGGGTACCCTCAAAGTTTGGGAAAAGTAGTTTATATCCCACCAGCACCCCATACCCCATAGAAAAAGGAACGATTTTCCCACGGTCACTGACTAGTAACGTCATCGATTATGTATGACTAGTCTCCTTTTCAGCCGTTCTGCTTCGGCTCTACCCCCCATCACTTTTCTAATGGTCAGTCCCTAAATATTTAATTTTGAAATGAATGAATTAATATTTAGCTACTGAATCAGCCCACTTCGTTTGTCTCTACAGCCACGGACATCGGGTCAAAAGGACGCCAAGAAAACTACTTTAGATGACTACTTTAGATGACTACTTTAGATGACTACTTTAGATGACTACTTTAGATGACTACTTTAGATGACTACTTTAGATGACTACTTTAGATGACTACTTTAGACGACTACTTTAGATGACTACTTTAGATGACTACTTTAGACGACTACTTTAGACGACTACTTTAGATGACTACTTTAGATGACTACTTTAGATGACTACTTTAGATGACTACTTTAGATGACTACTTTAGATGACTACTTTAGATGACTACTTTAGATGACTACTTTAGATGACTACTTTAGATGACTACTTTAGATGACTACTTTAGATGACTACTTTAGATGACTACTTTAGATGACTACTTTAGATGACTACTTTAGATGACTACTTTAGATGACTACTTTAGATGACTACTTTAGACGACTACTTTAGACGACTACTTTAGACGACTACTTTAGACGACTACTTTAGACGACTACTTTAGATGACTACTTTAGATGACTACTTTAGATGACTACTTTAGATGACTACTTTAGATGACTACTTTAGATGACTACTTTAGATGACTACTTTAGATGACTACTTTAGATGACTACTTTAGATGACTACTTTAGATGACTACTTTAGATGACTACTTTAGATGACTACTTTAGATGACTACTTTAGATGACTACTTTAGATGACTACTTTAGATGACTACTTTAGATGACTACTTTAGACGACTACTTTAGACGACTACTTTAGATGACTACTTTAGATGACTACTTTAGATGACTACTTTAGATGACTACTTTAGATGACTACTTTAGATGACTACTTTAGACGACTACTTTAGACGACTACTTTAGACGACTACTTTAGATGACTACTTTAGATGACTACTTTAGATGACTACTTTAGATGACTACTTTAGATGACTACTTTAGATGACTACTTTAGACGACTACTTTAGACGACTACTTTAGATGACTACTTTAGATGACTACTTTAGATGACTACTTTAGATGACTACTTTAGATGACTACTTTAGATGACTACTTTAGACGACTACTTTAGATGACTACTTTAGATGACTACTTTAGATGACTACTTTAGATGACTACTTTAGATGACTACTTTAGATGACTACTTTAGATGACTACTTTAGATGACTACTTTAGATGACTACTTTAGACGACTACTTTAGATGACTACTTTAGATGACTACTTTAGATGACTACTTTAGATGACTACTTTAGACGACTACTTTAGATGACTACTTTAGACGACTACTTTAGACGACTACTTTAGATGACTACTTTAGATGACTACTTTAGATGACTACTTTAGATGACTACTTTAGATGACTACTTTAGATGACTACTTTAGATGACTACTTTAGATGACTACTTTAGATGACTACTTTAGATGACTACTTTAGATGACTACTTTAGATGACTACTTTAGATGACTACTTTAGATGACTACTTTAGATGACTACTTTAGATGACTACTTTAGATGACTACTTTACATGACTACTTTACATGACTACTTTAGATGACTACTTTAGACGACTCTAATGATCAAGTTGTAACGGAAGTAAGATGCTTCGCTAGATTTTCGCCACAATAACGAGGGATTTATGTTTGATATAGGAAATAATACCAAGATCGCCTAAGATTCCTTCAATCTCCTGCAGCCTCTGGCCTTCACAAACCCTCCCTTGGCTCGTCCACTAATACACCTACTTATAATAATATGATTCCTGTGATCACTCACAGCAAGTGAGTGATCTCCCGATATCACGCTCAATGGCAATGTTTTTGAATGAGGGATATGTCAACCAAACTTCTAAATATTGTTCTCTTAGGGGAAAACAATCAAACGCATACATAATCGATGACGTTACTAGTCAGTGACCGTGGGAAAATCGTGTATATCTTCCCGACGATGCTATGAATCTCCTCGAAACTCGATTACATCATTAGTCACGTGATAGAGTCCGTATCTGCTGATGTGGACGGACATGAAAAACCTATCTGGGCCAGCATTACGTATTTTTCAACATTTTAACGTTTTTGCATCGAAAATTTAAAACACACAAAACACAAAAAGTTATGATAAGTACATATGATTAGAGTTTTTAGCAGTCTTTAGATTTTCCAATCCAAATATATATATGTATATATTCCTTTATTACTTGTATTTTTATACACACTGTAAATATTACGCAGCTCAGCCTTTATTTGGCCGCTGCTTTAGTGTTTTTGACAATTAATTATCTACCTTATGTGGCTGTAGTTAAATTGTCACTAACTACGTTTTGTTGTTATGTTATAGGAACAGCAGTTTTGGAATAACAACTTGGAAACCCCAATCTACGAGAAGAACAGAGTTTGTCGATATACTGTGGCAGAGGCTCTTCGTATCTTGATGAAAGAGAGTTTGGATGTAACGAGGGCTGTGCTCCACCCTTTAAAAGTGAGAGAAAACGCGGCTTTTCTAATAGATTTAAAGAACTATAAATGCTGGGAAGATATAAAGTCGGATATGAACGGAGTGTACAACGGTGTTCTTCGATGTGGTATTTGGACGCTAGAAATAGTGGGAGATTTGGAAGAAGATAGACCGATTAAATTCGATGTTCTTCATCAGAATGAAACGAGCCTGGCTGAAGAAAGTCAATACCATTTAGTAATGAATTCAAAGACCAACAAAGCATCACCAGCCCTTGTACGATCAATATTTCTACTGAGAAATAAAGACGGCGATATCGTGAACAATGTTTGTTTATTGCAATATCATGTCAAAGATGGCAAGGACCAGGTGACTGTTGAGGTTAACAAGCATGGGAATTGCAAGTCTTCCAATCCATTTTACCCATCTTGCAAGAGCACTCTCAGTACCATGAAAGAGGGTTTGAAAGATAAAAAAGTGAACAAGGTGTATGATGACGTTTTGAAGAAATCCGGTGGAATCAGCGGAGCACGTACACCAGGAGATTTACCAAGATCCAAACAACAGCTGTACGATCTGAAGAAAAAGAAAGCAAGCGCAGAAGACCCTGTAAATGACTTGCTTCTGTATGCCAGGGATAAAGATGAAGCGGTTGTCATGTGCCACATAGACTATCCTGACGATACTTGGGTGCTTGGCACAAAGGTCATGTGTACAGACCTCAAAAGATTTACTACTTCTGAAATGCTAAGCTCACCCCTTAGTGTGGACCCCACATTTAACATGGGACAATTTGAAGTAACACCTATAGTTTATCAACACGTATTTTTGAAAAGTAAGCGTACAGGAAGCCATCCAACATTCCTCGGTCCAACTATGATCCACCATAGGAAAGACTATGCTACATTTAAACATCTGTCGTCTACATGCGTATCGCAAGTAAAGGGCTTGGATAACGCCAGAGCGTTTGTGACGGATGGTGAAAAGCCACTCCACGATGCCTTGAA
This sequence comes from Actinernus sp. WN-2022, assembly GCA_030867875.1. Taxonomy (NCBI): domain Eukaryota; kingdom Metazoa; phylum Cnidaria; class Anthozoa; order Actiniaria; family Actinernidae; genus Actinernus; species Actinernus sp. WN-2022. The sequence goes on along the minus strand of JAOWCC010001679.1, from coordinate 51,084,348 downwards.
AGACGATCTGAAGAAATATAAAGGTCTTCGTTGCTTCAGACATTTTGAAAGCAACTGCAAGAGCAAGTTAAATGACATCGGGATACGAAAGGCAGCTGACGAGAAGTTCTTTATCGATTTGACATTCGGCTTGAAAGGAAATGGTCAAGGGATCTTGGATGCGGTGGATAAGAAAGAGTTGAGGTTGCGACTTGATGCAGCTAAGGACACTATGGATTCGCGAGAGAAGCAGATTCTGGGAATCGCAGGTAGCAATTACCATTCGAAGTATTGGACATACTTGAATAACTCCTTTGATATGATAAAGAATAGTATGCTCGCAAAAGTTAGAAGGAAAGCCGGTCTCCCGGATGACGTAGATGGGAAGCCAGTGCGTTGCTATACGAACCAGTCAGAGTCCATGAATAACGTCATGAGAAGTGAAAAAGACTCCTTCCTCAAGGCCAACCCCAACAGATCGACCCTTAGCAAGCTCCAGTTCACTAAGTACGTGTTTGAGTCCATTCACAAGCGCCAACAGGAAGAGCTTGCTTTGGCCATAGCAGGTATTAGTGAAGAATATCAGCTAACTGACATAGCCAAACACTTGGGCGTTGCAGTGGACGAGTGGTTTGACTGGAGTAAGGAAGAGAGAGAGGCTTATATTTCCAAGTTCAATGAAATAACTGTTGCAGAAGCAATGAGTAAAAAGGAAATTCGACGGCCTACCACAGAGAAAGACGTGAATGATTTCCAAACGATAAGCGTTGATGTCGCCAAGCAACTACAAAATGATTTTGGCTATACTCAAATCAACGCTAATAATTTGGAAGAACAAGTAACGCGTTTACTTAATCTTCCTCATGCTATCCAGCGTCGACCAAGTTTAGGGGCCGATCAAAACAACAAGTATGAGGTTGCAAGCAATCAAAGCAAGAATGGTCGGGTAGAGGTAACGGTTTACCGCGATCATACCGTTTGCAGCTGTGGTCGGTACAAACACGACAACATCTGTTCGCACTCTTTAGCAGTCGCTGCTGTCTCTGACATCCTGGAAGGCCATCTCAAGTTCATTAAAAAGAAAAAGGAACAAAAAACAGAACAGGCCTGGCACAGTATAATGTAAATTTGCAAGTAGCCGGGAAGAAAGGCGGGCGAAATAAATTCCCATACAGACCTGCACGAGGAAAAAGCCCCAACGAGCGTGCTGGTGCTGCCAGCGGCCAGGCCTACACTGCAATCCACCACAATGACAACCAGTTCGAGCTACCGTTCCTTTCCCGAGAGTGCAGATCCTGCAAGTCTTGCGACGTAGAGTTCTGCCATCGAAAAAAAATAGTCCCTTGCGACTTGGTGTTCTCCCACAAGGAGAAGTGGTACTACCCGGTGGACGGCGACTGGTCTAAAAAGAAAGCCAGCCAGAAGGAAACGACAAGATACTACCACACAACAAAATCATGCTTGGAAGGCCGTTTTCCGTATTTTACCACAGAGTATGTATCCATTCCAGATAAAGTTCTTTCTTTGATGAAAGATTCCCACAAGAAATATCTGAATGAAGAATTCGGAATCGTCTTTGGTCAGTGATCCAGTACTCGTAAGGCAACAATTAAAGTACATTTATTGCTTTTCGGCTGAGTTCACCACTACCAGACTAGTATATACCATTCAAATCTGCTCGATTTGTTTGATGGAACATGGATACGGCAATTTTACTGTTGAGTATTGTTGATCTCCATGCACGACCAACCATATTGCCCAGGAGGACAAGCTGCTATTTGTTTGATGGAACATGGATATGGCAATTTTACTGTTGATCTCCATGCCTGGCCAACCGTTTTTCCCAGGAGGGTGCTCCGGACCTTGAGTGAGGAGAGGTGCCAAAGCGATTTTTAACATTCAGTATAACGAGTTGACAAATTTTTGTAAAACTTTTTTAAAGGTCATTAAAGGTCAAGGGATTATGTTGGGAGTTTGTATAAATGGAACCCCGACTATTTCATCATGCTCCTTCCATATTTTGCAAAGTCGGAATTTCTTTTTGATGTATTTTGTGCACAAGTTCTGTTATTTCAATTGGAAAATAAAGTTTCATTTACCTGCGAGCCGCATAGTTGCGCATAAATTTAAATATTAATAATTAACCTATCAAATGAACAAAAAAAATCACCCCTAAAAGGTAAGACCATATATAAACACTGATATAGAAACTGAATTTCTGCTGATTGGATCCCACTTTAAACTTAGAAATCTTGTCAAACAGCCAAAGATTGAAATTGAACAGGTCCAAATTGAACAGGTCTTCAATAGCAGGGTATTAGGTGTTGAGATTGATCAATATTTGGCCTGGGACAAACATGTTGGTCAAATTGCTAAAAAAGTGTCCTCAGGAATAGGAGCTCTACGCAGAGTGAGGGACTTTGTAGATAGAGATACCCTTGTAGATATTTACAATGCCCTTATTAACCCCCATTTCAATTACTGTAGTGAGGTATGGGACACCCTAGGTCACGGACACTCCAAACGTTTGCAAATATTACAGAATAGATCTGCTCGGATAATATTGAATTTGAGAAACGATGCTCCCCACCTTGAAGCATTAGATGCTCTAGGGTGGGAAACACTTGAAACTCAAAGGGCTAAAAATAAGGCGAAACAAATGTACAAAGTTATAAATGGTCAAGCCCCAATTTGTCTTATAGATCTGTTTAAACAGAAATCTGAGGTCACGGAATACAATCTTAGGGGCTCCAATTCCTCACTGCAGTTACCTTTACCCAAAACCGAAAGTATGAAAAAGAGTTTCTCGTACAGTGGGGCTAAAATATGGAACTCGCTCCATAATGAAATTAGGGACTCCAACTCATTCCCTTCTTTCAAGACTAAAATTGCCGCTCACAAATACCAGCTATAAAATTATTTAATCATTATTACGTAATATTCAAACATTTTATTTTTATCTATATTCATAATATATTTTTATATTTTGTAAATTTTATATTTCTGTCACGCCCCTTGTGTAAATCAGCTGCTGTTGACAGGGCTAGCGTGCTTAAATAAAGTTATACTACTACTACTATTTAAAAAATATTGTTTTTATTCTATTCTTTGAGCCATATCGTGCAAACTGATAATTCACTTGTCAAACTGATAAATAAAATGACACCCTAAATGGTACGGCTACAACTGAGATATGAATTTTTACCCCTAAAAGGTACGGCCGAGCACCCCCGTCACTTCAGTATGGGATCCCCCCCCCTGGGTGTTTCAGGAAAAATGCTCTATTATTAATTTTATAACCATTGTTCTACAAACCGAAAGTGAGGTCATGACGGCCACGAGGGTTTGGTTAATAATTAATATGCATTTGGCCCAATCGGATCACTGCAATTGGTCACGTGAAAGTGTTTTTATACCTGATAAAGTCCAGTATGACTTATCGCCATGGGCTTTCAATTGATTTGTTTCTCATAGGATGAATATTTTATATAAAAAATATACTGAGCATGAACTTTAATATGGGATCTTTGTTTTCCAGATCTGGAAAACGAAGACCCTAGCGTAACTAACTGCAGCTAATGTTTTTATTCGTGTTTATATCCAATTTATATCCAATTTGTGTCTTCCCGGCTAGTCGTTCGAATTCTCTAGCTACCATATTTACGATTGTTCAATTTAAAATGGGGTCTTCGTTTTCCAGATCTGGAAAACGAAGACCCTAGCGTAACTAACTGCAGCTAATGTTTTTATTCGTGCCTATATCCAATTTATATCCAATTTGTGTCTTCCCGGCTAGTCGCTCGAATTCTCTAGCTACCATATTTACGATTGTTCAATTTAAAAGGGGGTCTTCGTTTTCCAGATCTGGAAAACGAAGACCCTAGCGTAACTAACTGCAGCTAATGTTTTTATTCGTGCCTATATCCAATTTATATCCAATTTGTGTCTTCCCGGCTAGTCGCTCGAATTCTCTAGCTACCATATTTACGATTGTTCAATTTAAAAGGGGGTCTTCGCTTTCCAGATCTGGAAAACGAAGACCCTAGCGTAAATAACTGCAGCTAATGTTTTTATTCGTGCCTATATCCAATTGAGATTAAATTCTGTCTAACCGACACACATATAATGTTTTTATTCGTGCCTATATCCAATTGAGATTAAATTGCATGTGTCTAACCGACGTATATATATTTTCGATATATTTCAGATCCGTAAAACAAAGATCATTTCTTCCCCAACGCACTTTTACGGCTCAACTGCGATTCGCGATTTCCAATTAACAATAGCAGCAGCATTTAACATATCATGTTATATTATTTATGGGGGTCTTCGTTTTTGGGTCTTCGTTTTCCAGGTCTTCGGTCTTCGGTCTTCGCTTTCTAGGTCTTCGTTTTCCAGACACCCAAGATTTGTGTGCGCATATATAAACACATAATTTCAACCTCACCAGTTCTAATTTCCGTTCGCGTTCAAAGCAGGGTCAATCACTGTTCACTTCCAGCTTTTGCCATTCTTGAACCCGGGGGGGGGGGACTCCCTTATGTGAGGGGTACATCGATGCTCGTCGTACCTTTTAAGGGTCAAAATCAGGAGTTTGTTACCACTTATGGTATCTACCATCAAACACAGACATTTCTATGTAAAGCGGTACCTTTTAGGGGTCGGGTGTCAATTGAACAAAAAAGCTGGTATCAATTTACATTTTTATTATCTTTTAGTGTTCAAAATAAGCTTGAGCCACGCCCATTTTAGTACCTCTTAGGGGTCAAATCGAAAATGTCCGAAGAGCATCCCTACCCCTTTTATATCGGAGTCCCCCCCCCCCGGGCTCTTGAATTGAAGTGTTAGTAAAGTTCGGCATTGGTTGACTGGTTTAGTCAAGATACCCAGTTGTATAATCTCAAGAGTATTTCATTTTCAGGAGAGGACTTCGCAGTAAACAATTACAGCCAACATTGCAAACAATCAATCCCTCATTTGACTCGTATGGCACTTAGATGCAGCAGTACAGGCATTTTCTTTCAGTTTCCGTGGATTATTGGACCAAAACCATCACTCCTCCGGCCGGCTAGATCATAGACTAGCTAGTCTAGTAGCTTATATACCGTGCGATATTTGGATCGCCACATCCCTTTCGTAAATGTGAGAATTTTCCATCGAAAGCCCCTAAAAGTCCTGTCAGCCTTAGAATAACTGAATATCTTGATATTTCATTCGAAGAAACCTTTGGTTTCAGCAAAATAATAGTTCAGAATGAACCCAAACCACAGGAAACCCAAGCTCTGTTTGTGTTTTAAATTATAAGGGTTTGTATGAGATTTTTAACGAGTATTTGGTTGTATCCGTTAGGCCAGAAATACTGAAATAAAATCAATGAAAACTCCCCTGAAGTCTTTATCTGTTCTTCATTGGGCTCTGTATGCAATTTCAGAGAATTCTGTTGAAATTTTACACTTCGACCTCTCCAACTAAGAAAGAAGGCAAGGACGGACGCAACCGCCATTTCTTGATGCCAATCACCCGAACATCACGCTCGAATTTTCATCCAAAATCAATGCCAACCGCAACTAGACCTCAAATAATAGCACAACAGTATCTATTCCAAGAGCCTCGTGCCATTTAATTGGAATAATCCCCATTTCTCGAGCCTAAATCGAACCTAATTTCAAACAAATCTGGCCGTTGGGATTCGTGACTGGGAGAAGTTGGCAACGCTTAGCAACGGCTAGCTGCCAAGTTCACGGGCTCGAACGTACGTAAGTTGGCTCTATGGTACAGTGGTTTAGAGCGCGCGCTTTTGATCCAACGACCGGGGTTCGAGTCTACACCAGGCAATACATTTTTTTGTTTTTTTTACTTCTTTTTCTCCTTTCTCAGTTTTATTTAATCTTTTCCTCTATTTTAAACAATTAGAGCCGCCTTATACATGAAAAACATTGTTGTCTATTGGCTCTCAAGCCCCAACTGTGCACGCTCATGACCTCGATTTTCAGCAGTGCGACTGATGAGAAAGATATCATAACAAATTCCCTCGTTACCTTGTAATTACGTAAATTCTTGTGAAAATATCGAACACAACAGTTTGAATAAATTAAGGTACAGTACTTTACATGCGATCATTCGAATCCCGGATTTGAATCAACAGAAAGCCCGTTAAAATTAACTGGTACATTAATTTGCTTATAAACTTAATTACCAGGCTCGAATCGAAGAATAAAAGGAAACAGATATCCCAGCTTTTATCTTCTACGCAGCGAGCTTCCTTCTAGCTCTTATGATCTCTTGAACGTCGACAACATGTTTATAAAGTAACCAGAAAAGTAACTTCACCGCAGTATCATGGGTTTTTAATAGTTGAGGCAATGGGCTCCTGGACCCTGGTTGGGGCTTGAGAGCCAATAGACAACAATGTTTTTCATGTATAAGGTGGCTCTAATTGTTTAAAATAGAGGAAAAGATTAAATAAAACTGAGAAAGGAGAAAAAGAAGTAAAACAAATATATTTTTAGTGCCTGGTGTAGACTTGAACTCCGGTCGTTGGATCAAAAGCGCGCACTCTAAACCACTGTACCATAGAGCAAACTTATGTGGAGGCGTGTTCAAAATAAGGTATATACGTACGTTCTGAGCCCGTGAACTTTTGGCAGCTAGCCGTTGCTAAGCGTTGCCAACTTCTCCCAGTCACGAATCCCAACGGCCAGATTTGTTTGAAATTAGGTTCGATTTAGGCTCGAGAAATGGGGATTATTCCAATTAAATGGCACGAGGCTCTTGGAATAGATACTGTTGTGCTATTATTTGAGGTCTAGTTGCGGTTGGCATTGATTTTGGATGAAAATTCGAGCGTGATGTTCGGGTGATTGCCGTGGAGTTGGAGCTCTTGGAAACCAACTCGCTTGTTCGGAAAATAAGTTTATTTAAAAATCGCACTTTTATCAACATTACAAACCTTAGGTATATCGTTGTAGCCAATTTTATGAGCTTTAAATGAGGTATATTTATCTAAATACGACGAATATTCGAGACGCTACTTAATTTTATTCGGAACAGTACCCTGAAGGTATACGATAACCTTAAGTGTATGACGTCACGTACGCTAAAAAATGACCAGGCATTCCTCGCCCACAGGAACGGGTCGCGTAATGGCGGATGTAAAATTCAAGATTCGGAGTTCAAAAAATAAAACTTCCCGTCGTCGTATCGAAAAACAGTTTGAACTGGTAATAATATAGCCACTCTACTTTACGAATATGAGAAACAAATTGATATGTCAAAATTTGATCGTAGGGGCACTTTAAGTTTCGTTGATGTGCGATTCAATTCCAGGGAAATGCACACGATTTTCTGAGTTTTTCATTTAATTAATTAATAAATTTTATTTATCTATTTATATTAGCTAATTTATTATTTATTTTATTTATCTATTGATATATTTCATTTATCAATCGAAAACTGTCAACCTGCACCCAACCTGCACTTTGTACCGTCCGATCCGCGGGGGCTCCTACCTTACGCTTCCTTTCATACACCTGTGCCTCCTTTCCTTTTCTGTGATAAGCTACCTCTTGGTAACTCTACTTTGGCCATCCAAAACCATATCATACAGATAACGATAAAACGGTCTCCGCCTCCCCTACCCCCACGAACAAAAACATTGTAACGCACTATTGTCTCGGCAATATGCAAATTAATCCAGGATGGCAGCTCTGAAACTGCACTTTTAAAATATGTATCATGGTTCTGGTGTATGCTGCTCGAAGCTTGCAAAGCAATTGATATCATCGACACAAAGCTAGAGCACTAGAATACATGTGTACATGAGGAACAATCGTTCAATTCAATTTACGACCGTTTGTCATGTGGCCGGTACGTCAAGAACGGCAAAGAATATGATGAAAAGAATACTATCGACCATACAGAATATCATAACCGAGGAAAGGTTAGCAGAATTATGTTGTTTTCTACCAGTGTGACATATATGTAAGGTTTTTACTTCAACCACAAGCTTTTAATGACACTTTGGCTTTGGTCACACAATCACAAGATGGCATGATTTTATGAATTGAGAAAATTCCTGAGGAGCGCGAATTAATTTGCCCAAAGTAAACTTTCTATTAATTGAAAGACCTATTTCTTCGTAGTTAATATCCATCATCTTATTGAATTTGGAGTTGTGGCACATGGGTACAATCACACTCCTTTTGGACCTACCGATTGTCATAACAAAACAGGGTACTTTGCTCGAAGTCTTAAAATAATAAAAGGTTTATGAAATTCCTCTGAGCGAACAAAGAAGAGCCATATAATAAGCTGGTAGTATTACAATAATGCACCTATCAATGTCAACCCCCAGGGGGGGGGGGGGGCAGATGTGGGGCATTTCACCGTTCTTGGGATTTGAACAGGAGCCTGGACCCCATGTGGGGACATTTGATTTTTGGAAGAGAGGGACTGGTACTAAATATCGGGGCCTCATGTTTGTCGGCCATTTTGGATTCGTCTAAAAGGTAGGTTTACTGTCCAGTTCACATTAAAAATATAAATTAATTTAATACTTCAACACTTCATTCCTATTTACTATAGATCATTCCAAATACTTCTTGAATTTGTGTAAATCAATTTCATACAAGGGTGGGGGATTTGATCCGTTTTGACCCAGAATTTAGTCCCCAGGGTGGGGATTTTGACCAAAAATTCTCCCAAAAAGTCAAATGCCCCACATCTGCCCGGCCTCCCCCCACTGGGGGTTGACATTGATAGGTGCATAATTCTCGGTTCAACAGTTTTGACACGCGAATCGAGCGAACACGGCCGATTTTCAACGCTGTCGGGCCTCTCGGAATCGTGTCTGGAGCTCGATGGGATTTTTTCGTTTTTCTCGGAATTAAATAAATATTTCACGAAACAAACTACACAGCGTTTGTATTCTGACTAAGGGTTACCTTTATGCAAAAGGCGAGCGAATTCTATTTTTCGACTTTTGCCGCAGATTTTCGATTTTGTTTGATTTTTGTAGACATCTGCTCTTAATAATCGTAGTATTGCTGATTTCGTCATGTCCCCATGCTTTTGCAGCGTCCACTATCCTGATTTAATTTTGTATTGAATATCAGAAGTTTGTATCAGTGCAAGTGGCATTCCTGATGGTAATTACTCGGGCTGCCTGTGGCAGCACCGAGTCTTAATCTGCAGGCCGTTATTTTTTTTGTTCCTTGCAGCAAAATGTATGCGCATGCGTTAAATTATGCATTAATTGACCTTGTGGCGCTGATAGATTTCGCCATCGGACGGTATTCTTGTTTGAGGTACGTTTCGTAGGTTTTATGCCACATTTCATTTTACTCTCGGTCATAATACATACCAGCGCAAACACCGTGATCTGTGGGCCAACACTAAAATAATTTTGAGCGTGTTTTTGACTGTCGCTCGCCAACACGAAGCCAGAAATACCCTGGAGAAATAAACACTCAGCACAGAATAATTTATGATGAGTGAAGCAATATTCAACTTTCAAGGTAAACTTAAATAAGAATCCTCTCACGGCCGAGGTTTTGGTTCGAGAAATTAAAGGCTTCCAACAGTTCCCTTTATAGTTCTGTAATATAATGACTGCAGACTGCAGTTTTGGGAAGGAGGGTAAAAGCTTTTAAATATAGATTACCAACAAGCATTTCAGTTAATAATCTTTAATCCAACAAATACCAATATGGACGCGATCAGCGAGCTGCGATAAAGAGCCACAGGGTAGAAAGAACAGTAGAGAAATATAGTGATAGCTCCATCATAGGTGGACAGGATACAACTTATAATATGGGACAAATATAAACATAGATTTGAGACACTCATCTATTAGTACTCTGAACCTGGAGAACAACATACTAAATTGTAAGCGTGCGTTACATGAATAAGTAGAGGTCAACTTCTTAAATTTACATACACGAGAAAAACGAAAATATTAAATTACATATAAATACTAGGGGAGCAGAGAATGAATGTCACCGCGCTACCGGCCACTCCTAAAGACTGCTAGTAAATTCAGCTAATAATTCTTCCCTTCGGTTATTACTAAAAGGATTTCAAATGAAAGTGTATTTCATCTTCAATCTCATGTGGCTCGAGTGAAAGCCCAGATGGGCTCTTTGTAACTGGGATATGATGACCAGAATCATTCACTCTGGCTTGACTGACAAAACAATCATTTCAGCCTTTTGCTTTGCGTCAGACACAAGAGTGCCTCCCTCTTGAATTGCAGGAACAGATGTATGTATCTTATTGGTTACCTTGTACTCCATCTGAATCGTTAAAACACATTCAACCCGATCGTACGGGTGTGTTCTTACAACAGTTGGACTGAGCATGAAATAATTCATCAAATATTGAAATAAAGTAAACGAAACAGTGATGCCTGGCGTGTTTAAATATTTTGGGCTGTGTGGTCACAAATTCAGCGTTTTCTGGTGAAGTTTATCCACCTTTCGTTTACTTTGTTTCCATATTTGTTGATTAAAATTCCCAGGCATCCATCTTCAAATATTCTTATTTGTTTAACAAATTTGCAGTATGTTTATGTGCACGAAAATGCTGTGGAATAACCCTCGAGTTCTCTTTAATTAATCTCGTAGGGAACAACAACTCGCCTTGCTCGTTTTCATATAAAACCATTCTAAAGTTACAAAGGCAAAACATAGCAGTAACCTGAAGTCATCCTATGTTCAAGAGCATCAGTCTCCTTGCAGCTGTCAACTGCTTCCTTCGAAATATAAGCAGTTAGAGACATTTCCGGTCAACCGCTTCATCTCCCGTATTAAATAAAGGCCCCTTAAGATTTTGCCTACAGCCATGGAAGTCACCCTCGGGTTCCTGTCCGTCCTCATTCCCGAGTGAAAAACACATTTGGGCTCAAAAGCATCTTTCAGATGTACTTTGTTTAGAAAATGTATTAAAATATGATAAAACTTTTTCAGAGTTGAGAATGAGCCCCTCGAAGTTGGCCCCGCGAAAACCTGGGCGCCGCCATTTTGTTGACATTAATTTTACGTCACTTCGTCCCACCGGAGTCTTGCGGCTAACTTGTAGCGACTTGTTTTCTTTGTAGAATTTTCACACACTCGGAATTAGAGTAGATTTTCATCGATATGGCAGAGCAATTTCGTACTAGAACAAAAATATGATGAAGACGATATTGTGAGAGAAGTTCAGAAGACTGGGAGGACGAGGAAAAGCATATGAAAGGCGAGAATATTAGATGAACAACAAAAGGCGACTACCGAGCTAGTTCAAAACTGGTGTTGTGCTATGATGTAAAGATTCGCTGTGTGTTTTTGTATGGAACTTGTCAGCCTTAAACGCAAGACTAAGGTAGATTATGACAATATTGATATTGCTTTCGAAACTTATGTATTATTGGAGCTATATAATTTGCGAGTTATCCGGTTCGATCTGACTGCATGGCTTTGTGCAACTGAAACGAAACACCTGAAAAGTTAAAACCTCCCTGTAAAAACCGATCATAACTAGCCCAACATAGCAGAATATATGCAATGACACAAGAACGAGACACTCGGAGTAATTTTATTGCAAAAACAATTCCATTCCCTTATTAAATTGTGTGAAAGCATTGGCGCGATCAAGCCCGGCATGTGGTGGAACTTGGCGCGCGCGCGCGCTGTTTCACAACACATCAGTTTATAGGTATAAAACGAAATTAAAAGTATGTGGCTTGCTCAGTACACCCTGATTCTCTCTCTGGGTCAAATCATAGTTAATAGAGTGGAATGGTTATGAAACCCGGCAAACTTCAAAGGGGCTAACAAAGGCGCTGCGATTTATGTTGGAAGGGGGCAAGACAAAATATTGTGCAGGGTCATAGTTCATTAGCGTCCCCTGAACGACTGAACTCACACGTTTCTATTAGCTGATTGATTAACACATTGGAATTTCTATTGTGTTTTGTGCAGGGTCACGGTTGAAAAAAGCTAACAAAGACATATAACAAAGAAGGTCGCTGGGTTTCATAACCATTCCACTCTATTAACTATGGTCAAATTATACAAGTTTCGATTGCTATGCTGATATCAATATTGTAATAATCTACCTTTAGTCTTGTGTTTAAGGCTGACAAGTTCCATGCACACACAGCGAATCTTTATAGCACCAGCTCGGTAGTCGCCTTTGGTTGTTCGTTGATTTTCTCGCCTTCCACATGCTTTTCTTCGTCATCCCAGTCTTCTGAACTTCTCTCACAATATCGTCTTCATTATATTTTTGTTCTAGTACGAAATTGCTCTGCCATATCGATGAAAATCTACTCTAATTCCGCGCGTGTGAAAATTCTACAAAGAAAACAAGTCGCTTCAAGTTAGCCACAAGACTCCGGTGGGACGAAGTAACGTAAAAAACGTCACAGGAATTAATGTCATCAAAATGGCGGCGCCCAGGTCTTCGCGGGGCCAACTTTAAGGGGCTCATTCTCAACTCTGAAAAAGTTTTATCAAATTTTAATACATTTTCTGAACAAAGTACATCTGAAAGATACTTTATGATTGTGTTTTTCACTCGAGTATCGCTTTAAGCATCAAAGGATCTTCCATTTCGTTTTAATTTCTACTAAAACCCCGTAGTTAAATGGAAGGCAGAACATGTTTACAACGAAATGACAGCGCTGAAAGGATCTCTGAGTATTATCGCCCGTTTTTCTTGCACAATACGCACGTCATCAAAACTATTGCACAATACAATTAGCGGAGGATTCAACAAATTTCCACGGGTTCGCATTGCAAAAGAAATCTATTTTATTTCGATTGCACAATCTAAAGATCATTTTGAGCCCATATGTGTTTTGGACTCGGGTATTCTTATATTATTATTTTATTTACCAAATATGTATTTTCAACTGATATCCACAAAAATGTACCATGGTTCCAGAGGTTTTCTATTACTGTTTCTTTTGTGGATTTCGTCGTATGTGCTGTGAAAGGTGAGAAAGAGAGAACCTCTGGTCTCGGTGGTAGCGAATCTTACTTTCATGTCCGAGACAACTGTCTAACTTTTAATTCGAATAATTAATCAATTAACCAATCACAGAAACAACACACGTCATCATATTTTTTGTCAGTAGTGCAGTCTGAGTAAAGGAACTGCCGAGCAAATTTCTTGAGTTGATGTTTACGATAGAAAAATCCATATCCTTCCATGTTTCGTTCTGAAGCAGACTCGTGGCTTGAAAACACTAAAGAGAACTGTGCATCCATGAGTCCTGCATGTGTTAAATCGACTGTTTCCCTGCACGTACCATCAAATTCGTCACTGTTTACCAATACTATGCTTGTTCATGTCTCGAATACGAGAGTCAGCTAACCACTGATACGTACTGCTATGACTTTCATACCAGAATCTTTCTTTGACCAGCAAGACTATTCAGACACGTTTATCTAGCACGAGAAATACATTCGACGCGATAAAAGTATGCAAAACTTCATGTCCGCACTCTAATCTAGCGAACCTCTCTAGCGAAGACATTTTTTACTTACCCTTCCGTCTATAGTGACAATAAAGCTCACCAATCACATATCTTTTAGTGCTAATTAAAAATTCTTCCAATCAGGGCGCGAGGGTCAGATTCAAACATGAAAGTGACATTCGCTATCACCGAGACCAGAGGTACTGGCCTAACTACTGGTGAATTTCTTCTCTTCCTTCGACTAGTATGTCTTCTTTTTTTGTATTAATTTCTTCTTACTATAATTATATATATGGGTGGGGAAAGAACATCACAAACTGATTTCACCAATATGTGCTGCTTGTTCTTTGTGTGCGTTGATCAGGTCTGGAGTTTTATGTGCTACGGTAGAGGTTGCTCATACGAATATCTGTTCATTTATTCTTTTAGATACGAAATAAAGTTCGAGCCCCAGTATCTTGAAGAGGGAAAAATCTACTACTTGAAGCTGCGGGGCTATTTTACTCGGCTTTCTATTAATTTTCCTTATAACGTAACCAGCGAAAACGACTACCTTATGAAGTACGACAGAGGTGAGAAAGGCTCAGTGTTAGCATAGTTAATAGAGTGGAATGGTTAGGAAACCCGGCAAACTTCAAAAGGGCTAACAAAGGCGCTGCGATTTAGGTTGGAAGGGGTAAGACAAAAGATTGTGCACTATCATAGTTCATTAGCGTTCCCTGAACGACTGAACTCACGCGTTTCTATTGGCTGAATGATTAACACATTGGAATTTCTATTGTCTTTTGTGCACGTTCAAGGTTGAAAAAAGCTAACAAAGACCTATAACAAAGAAGGTCGCTGGGTTTCCTAACCATTCCACTCTATTAACTATGGTGTTAGTTTCTAAAATTGTCGTAGTCTTAAAGATAAATGAAAACCACTTAACAAATGCCGAATATGTTTTCCTTCAAAATGTGCAATTTTTCGATCAAGAGTTTGCAGTATGTTTTTCGGTTTTTGGTGCATTCCTAATAATGATAATAATAATATTTTTTAAATACGATAGGTTGTACAACGTAGCTGATGTGGTCGTGTGTCTGAACTAATTAACAAATAAGTAATAAATTGATTAATTTCTACAAGATGCATGTGTTAAAAGTTATGTGATATGAGATACGTGAATTTACACGGAGTCTATTGTCGTATACACAAACTACAAACAAAATACATGCGGACATACGTGCCATTTAACGGTAGTTCACAACAGGTACACAAATATACATACACTATTGATACACACACTATTGATACACACGTATGTATAATCGAAGTTAAGAAACGCCGTCGCTATATACTGAAAATTACTATGTTACGTTATTGATCCCTAGTGAGTTACGATATTTCTTGGCTTTGCCAAATGTTTTTGAGCTCAGGTTTAAAAGAAGTTAGACAAGTGTTTGATTTCAGTGATTTCAACTCGTTTTCTATGCTGTTCTCTATACTTTAAAGAGTTTTTTCATGCAATTCGTGGCTAGTGTCACAAGCTTTTGGCGAAGTGAGTATCTCAGGGTGCGCTTGGGAATAATTATTGTAGCACCGGAGGGACGAGATCGTGCTAGCATTTGTGCACAAATATTCCTAGCTTAAGTTTGGAGAAGTACCCCAGTGAGTTAAAGTGTGACAGGGCTATAACTTTGTGTCGAGGGTTGTCCCAAGGAAGACTGTGGATAATCCGGGCTGGACGATAGTGAATTCTGGCTTATGAGTCCAATAAGGTCTTGTTACAGGATCCCCAGATTAGGTGACTGACGGAAAGATTATTTTGAAGTAGAAATCCAGCCTGACCTTCCTACGGAGAAAGAAAGTATAGAGTCTTGAGGAGGTTTAATTTCAGCACAAATAATTTAGTCAATTCAGTCATGTGGAAATACCACGATAGCTTGTCATCTATTTCGATACCTGCAAGCACCTTGAATGACTAACACCTTGATTTGAGATGTACCAAATTTAAAAGCTGGAGAAGGTCCAATGAAGGAGGATATTGAAAGTGCATGTATTCACATTTGTCTGGGTGAACTGTCATTCTGTTCTCCGTGCACCATGCGTGCATACGCTCAAGGGCAACGTTCATGTTGGAAATAGCAACATCCATGGTAGGCCCGGTTGTAGTCACAGTAGTGTCGTCGGCTATAAATAAACTAAAAAGTTTCCCATATATTATTTTTAATATTTTGTTTTCATGTTCAGTAATACATGACTCAGGGTTTCATCATTTTTCTAAAAGCAGTGCCCTTGGATAGTTATCCATTGCTCGGGAACTGGGAATCATGGACGCCGTGCAATTCCAAATGTGGACTTGGATCACGCACTCGCCAAAGGAGCTGTCAAGAAAATCCTCCCTCTGTACGAGCGCAAATAGATGTGTCTTCGATAAAACCAAACCAGACTGAGCCGTGCTCACAGCTGATCTCATGCTCTGGTAAGCTGCATTTGAAAGGGGGCTTGCCCATTCTTTCCATGATATCATTTATGTCTTTTGTCTATATTTTTATAGTTAACTGCCTTTTTCATTGCTTTTGAATTTGTAAACTATTTTACTTTCAATAGTGAAATATTGTATTTTTACTGAAAGGAGTACGCTGGTAAAATAAGATATTCTACTAATAATAAGCAATTATTGGATGAGGTCGAGCATGAAAGCGAAGATGATCAAGAACACAGATTGAGAAGATTATTATCGATATCGTGATGAACTCTATTAAGCTAATCAGAATCGAGGTTGCGATTATTGTGCCTTTGAAGCGAAATTTTCGTCATTAAAATTAAGATCCCATTCGAAAGTCCTTTCGAAATTAGGAAGAATGGTGTTAAAATGTTTGTCAATATCTGATCTCGTCCCAGAAATAATATGGTTCTTAGATGGTCTGTGACGTCATAAGCTTCACAGCCATAAAGACAAATCGCAAGATGAAAAATATCTCTGCAAATAGTGGTTAAAAACAATTGAAACTTTGCACATTTGTGGTACTAAGGAAAACACACATCACTGTGGAGATCATGATGTTGTCATGGAAACACTCTTGGCCCCAGGCTCCTTTCACCTTGAACATAAAATTGCAGTTTTTTTAATCTTAGTTACACAAAATAATTTACTTTTTGCCACTCACATACATTGCCTACGCTGTTCTAAACCTTCTGATATGCCCACAATAGAAAAAAATGTGTTTGGCAAAGGAGAAATTAGGAAATTTATTTTCCTCCTTGAAGGAGCCTGGGGCCTAGATGTGTTACCATGGTAACATCTAATTTGCATAATGACGTGTATTTTACTTAGTGCCATTCATATGCAAAGAGATATTCTTCATTTTGTGATTTGTCTTCATGGCTGTGTCAAACTTATGACATCACAGACCATTAATTTGCATATTCCAAACTCCTTAATATCTCTGGAACGAGGTGAGATATTGACAAACAGAAACCACCATTCTACCTCGTTTCGAAAGGACGTTCAAATGAGATCTTAATTTTAATGACGAACATTTCGCTTCATAACATGTCGTTTCTTATTTTTAGAAGAGTCCAAGAAATCTCAATATCCGTAGTTGCGATTCATAGCTACAGTGATAATTACTCGGGCTGCCGTCTAAATCTGCAGGCCGTATTTTTTTTTTGTTCGGTGCAACAAAATTTCTACGCATGCGTTAAATTATGCATTAATTGACCTCGTGGCACAAATAGATTTCGCCATCGGACGGTATTCTTGTTTGAAGTACGTTTCGTAGGTTTTATGCCACATTTTATTTTACTCTCGGTCATAATACATACCAGCGCAAACACCGTGATCTGTAGGCCAACACTAAAATTATTTTGACCGTGTTTTTTAAATATACCCCGGAGAAATACACACTCGATCAGCACAGAATAATTTATGATGAGCGAAGCAATATTCAACTCTCAAGGTAAACTTAAACAAGAATCCTCTCACGGCCGAGGTTTTGGTTCGAGAAATTAAAGGCTTCCAACAGTTCCCTTTATAGTTCTGTAATATAATGAGCAGACTGCAGTTTTGGGAATGAGGATAAAAGCTTTTAAATAGAGATAACCAACAGGCAATTTCAGTTAATAATCTTTGACTAAATTGTAAGCGTGCGTTACATGAATAAGTAGAGGTCAACTTCTTTAATTTACATACGAGAAAAACAAAAATATTAAATTACATATATATTCTAGGGGAATAGAGAATGAATGTCACCGCGCTACCGGCCACTCCTAAAGACTGCTAAATTCAGCTAATAATTCTTCCCTTCGGTTATTACTAAGAGGATTTAAAATGAAAGTGTATTTGATCTTTAATCTCATTGGGAACATATCATCAGAAATCTGTAGAAGGGTAGTCCAAAGAAAATAACCTGCCCTGCACAACCAAGGGGCCAAACAAATGTGCATCTTGAGGAAGTCCTACCTCCCCATCCACATTTCTAATGGTGCTTCCCTTGGATATTGAAAACAATTTATTTATGGTTGTACCCCTTTCTCAATAAAGGTTGGGACATACTAGGGGACATGGCCCGAGTGAAAGCCCAGATGGGCTCTTGTTCTAATATCGATCTGAAGTGCGCGTCATAGCTGCAGTGATATCGCGCAAGGTCATTTCCGGCGCGCGCTCCTTCAGAAAAGGCGGGAAAATGGCTACCGAAGAAGAAAAATAGTTGCTTCCAACAGGACAATTGTCTATGTGAAAACAACTCGAGATCGGAAAACTTTAGCGTGTTTACGAAGCTACAAAGGAAAGATAAATTAGCGAAAACCGTCATAGCTTCATGCATAAGATTTGTTGGTATTTCGTGATCTGGTTTAAAAATGCATATGAGCTTATTTTTTATCATTAAAATCGTTTCTACGTATACATCAAGTATTGTCTTGCGTCTGTGAGTCATAAATGTTCATATTTCCAATATGCTGATGCATGACATAAACAGGCCATTTTCTGTCATTTCTTTCTCCTAGTGAATGAAAATATTTTCTGATTTAGACAAAATATTTGGTAAAATCACCGAGATAAGCTTCAAATATGACATGGATGTTTAAGTAATGATTTGCTTAAGAAGTAAAGCGAATACAATAGGCTGCGGCAATGAGCACATACGATTTGCCTTGAATATGCCTTAATTGTTGTCTGAGATGTCCACTGTCAAAATTACAAGCGAAAATCGTAGTAAACTGTATACTTTTGACCATTTTTACTGTGAAAATGTAAAGAAAACACTATCTAGCCAATGGGAAAGGGAGAAAACAAAAGATCTTTCAATCACAAATTTGCTAACATTGCTCATATACGAATTTCTCAATAATAAAACCATAGTTAGCTGATCAAAACTAAATTAAATCTTCAAAAATTATATAATGAAAGTGCATTACTTCGGTGGTCTTCTATTTAATTTAGGAGTATCAACCAATGAAATTACGAGAAAGAATAGAAAATTAACATCTGTTTACATTCTTTGCCGTTCAGCTCCGGAGCATTAACAAACAGACAGTCAGACAAATCTCTACTGACCAGCACCAGTGGCGTAGGGAGGGGGGGCGACGAGGGGGGAGGCGGGGGGAGTTGTCCTCCTCTGTCCAGTCCCAGAAGAGAGATTGACACAAGTCATCAATGAAAATGTCCCAGAATTCGTCATTTCCCCTCCAATCAACGAAATTTTCCCCAATTCAATGAAAATGTCCCCCGGCAGAATTATACGTTTTTGTGTAATAATAAATGCCCTGATTTACGTCAAACATTAGCATATTCGAAATATAATCCGTTATAACTCATACTAGAGATGCAACACTCCAGTGAATAAATAATTTACTACTCATCTATTTACTTAATGTAGAATCGATTTTAGTGATAAAAAAATCGTGCTCATGTGCACTTTAAACTACCAATGTATTCCTTGGCTAAGAGAAAAGGAGTTTGAAGAAGTCAATCAAGTCGGTATTCAACTCAGTGAGGGTTTCCAAAGACTGAAGGGTGAGTGAAAATCAAACACAATACAAGCGATGCTGTCAAAAAAATAAAATATATAGGAAAGAGCGACGTGTTTAGGAACATCCAAACACCTTCATAATAACATTGGAGAACATTAACTATTTAACAATTAGACTCGCAGCCCGAATGGTCCATGAGGGCGAGGTCTAATTGTTTAAGTATAAACTAACTAGTCGGACAGTAGGAAATAATAGAAAGAAACAAATAGAAGTTGATTTTTTTATTTCGTGGAAATGCATGCGGTTTTTCTCTACCATGGGCTATCACAACTAGACCTATAGTAGGGTAGCCAATCAGAATGCAGGGTTTGTAATAGTCCCCTCGACAAACACAATCTATTGTTATATTATAGTTCACCACAAAATTTTGGCGCGCGCTCATTGCCCAAAAGCGATCACGTGACGTGATAGTTGTCCTCCGCGGATGCAAACTGTCAGGCGATAATGCCCGCTGAGAGCGGAAGACAAGTTTGTGATGAAGAATAACGACAAAAAGACTGTGTTTCTCTCGGAACTATTATACAAAAAGAGTGCGTCCGTCGAGGAACTATCGGCTGAAAGTTGCCCGGAGAACGCAGTTCGAGGGCTTATATGCTAGCTTTTTGTCGCCTTTGAGCGAAGTAAACATTTTCAAAGAGAGTTGAATGATGTTTGTATAGTTAGAAAACAGTTGAAAAAAGCCTCAAATGCTCTTTTATTCGGAATCAAAGTATCTGTCAGTTCATAAGACTCTTAGTTAAAAGTACTAAGTTATTTGAAATATTAAAAACACAAGCAAAAGGGAATCCAGTGGTTATTCGCATGAAGATTCACGGCATGAAATCAGTGCTGCATGGTAATAGACCACCTCGAAGTTTTCGACGCCATTTTGTTTGGTATCAGTCCCATACAAACCTTTGTAATTCGGACACGCTTCGTCAAAGCGCTCTGAAGAAAATTGTAAATACGGCAAGCTGACCTAATAATTCTAGAAGAACCGACAACAGAATTAAAGGTAAGATAATAACGAAGATCATTTGTGAATTTAAATCCAGTAGGATGACTTTTGCCAGATGAATTTTGGTCGAACTCTGCAAAGAACCGGGAAAGAAGAGAAATTACGAATGACAAATGTATTGAAATAGCGAACTGAATATTAAAATAGGGGTAAACATTATATGCAGGAATAAAACTTTATGTGGTTTAAGTTAATTTCGAGAAAAACAAATTTTGGCTCTCACACCACGTGCTTATGACGACGACGCCATGTTTTTGAATAGTTTACACCGTATTCGGAGTGCCGAACAGAAGTCCGATCAAAAATCATCCGGCAAAAGTCACCCTGCTGGGTTCAAATTCACATATGATATTTGTTCTTAACTTACCTTTGATTCTGTTGTCGGTTCTTGTAGAATTATTAGGTCAGCTTGCCGATCATCTCACGTGATCGCTTTTAGCCAATGAGCGCGCGCCAAAATTTTGTGGTGAACTATAACGGCTGATAGTTTCCCTTGGAAATTTGATGTTCTTAATAAAACTAGCATATCTCGAACTGCGTTCTCGGGCTTATATTTGGTTTAAGAACATCAAATTTCCGCGGGCAACTATCAGCCGTTATAGTTCACCACAAAATTTTGGCGCGCGCTCATTGGCCAAAATCGATCACGTGATGTGATAGTCGCCGTCCGCGGAGGCAAACTATCAGGCGTTATAGTTCACCACAAAATGTTGGCGCGCGCTCATTGGCCAAGAGCGATCACGTGACGTGATAGTTGTCGTCCGCGGAGGCAATCTGTCAGGCGATAGTGCCCGCTGAGCACGAAAGACAATTTTGTGTTGGACAATAACTCAAATAGACTGTCTGTCTCGGAACTATCGGCTGATAGTTTCCCTTGGAAATTTGATGTTCTTAAAACTAGCATATAAGCCCTCGAACGATCAAATTTCCGCGGGCAACTATCAGCCGATAGTTCCTCGACGGACACAGTCTATTTGTATAATAGTTCCGAGACAGATACACTCTATTTGTCGTTATTGTTCATCACGTCTGATAGTTTCCTTTGGAAATTTGATGTTCTTAAAACTAGCATATAAGCCCTCGAACTGCGTTCTCAGGCTAATATTTGTTTTAAGGGGAGCCGTGGTGGCGCAGTGGTTAAGCGCTTCGCCTCTCACCTCTGTGGCCCAGGTTCGATCCCCGGCCGGACGCGGCGCCATATGTGAGTTGAATTTGTTGGGATCTCACCCTTGTTCCGAGGGTGTTTCTCCAGATCCTCCGGTTTTCCTCCCTCCACAAAAACCGACACGCTAAATTCCAATTCGATCTGTGGATTAGCCGGGTCCTGGATCTGATCAGCCCCTAAGGTTGTTTCAGTTTCCCTTGGAGATTTGATGTTTTTAAAACTAGCATATCAGCCCTCGAACTGCCATACATACGGCCCGAGTACAGCCTGAGTACAGCCTCTTGTTACTCGTGTTGTTAATATAGTGCTCATATGCAGTGAGTACTATCAAAAAAATTGTATTGAACAATAAACGACAATAAATTAAAGTGTTTCTGTTTCGAAAATTCGGAACTATCGGTTGATAGTTGCCAAAGGAATTTTGAAGTTCGTTCTCGAGCTTATATTTGTTTAAGAACAGCAAATTTCCGCGAAACTATCAGCCTATAGTTCCTCGAATGACACACTCTATTGTTATAATATATACCAGCCGACAGAAGGGGTATAGTTACAAGTTGGAAGACGTACGTTATCGTTTCCAAATAACGGCCTCAATACCTTTTTAAAATATAATTCAAACTCTCAATCAGGGCTAGGACAAATGACATTGGTTGGACATTCCATGACCGAAATAGATTATAGAAATAGTTGACGGAGTGTAAAGTCCGGTGTATTCGTTTGATTTTGGCTTACTGTATTTTGCGAAACGAAACGAAACGAAGTTGTAATTTGCGAAGTTGTAATTTTCAAAGTTGTATTTTGCGAAGTTGTACTCCGAGGATGCTGCTAGCAGAGATCTCTCTACTGGTAAAATTAAAATTGTAAAATGGAGCCGAACTGCTAGCAGAGAAAACGTAGGCAGCGTTATCATCTCGTTTCTCCCAAGGAGAATGTTTCTCGAAAATTTGACGGTGACAGCTGTCCACATCACCACATGTTCTAGCGCGATTCCATTTCTACCACGAACAAAATATTGTCGCAAAACCACGGAAGCCGTTCCGGCCTTTTATCACCCACAAACGGATCGGAATGATCATAAACGCAGTCGACCTTCAGTACATGCATGATGTGTTCGAAAATTGCAATGCATCTTCGAAATGAAACGAAGTTACGATTTGTGATGCCTTCAGAGCTTTAAAGACTTTAAAGACCGGCAAAATGTTACCGTAGCCGTCGGCGTGGGAAGTTAATCCCTGAGTGATCAGGCTACGAAGGACTACAAATGACTAATTAAAGTGTCGCGTTCACATTACCACATGTTCTAGGGGTGATCTGAATCAATCAATCAATACTTTATTAAAACACGGAAATATTCTACCAGCCTTAAACAGACTTTCATAGAGGCCGTGATAACATTATAATATTAGAAAAATAGAATTGACAATAGCTACATTTATGAAAGTCTTAAAATATCTATAGAAACATAATAGAACTATGGGGACAAGGGATAGTGATAGCCTTAGTCTGATTCTTAAAGGGACTGTGTTTGACGTAGTTTTTCTGTGAGATTATTCCATGCTTTTGCTCCATAACTGAAGCTTTTTCTCTTAGTTTCCGTATTAGGTCGAGGGGTATGAAATTTTGTACTTATATACTCCTCTCAGATTATAATTTTAATTGGTTAAGTTCCCAACTGTTGTAAATAATTCTGTTCGACTCGTTGGAGTAACACGACGTATATATAAGCTGTCACTTTTATCACCATCCAATCTTCCAGAAACTTTCTCCTTGGGATGGAAACGGTATGATAAACACGCGGTCTGCTTTTCCTCTGATATAAGGCTCCACTGATTAGGCCTACTCCGGGTCCTAAAGTCGCCTTGAATCGCCTTAAGTCGCTTAAGAGGGTATTCAGCAGTTACTCCTTATAATCAGTTTTGCTTAATATAAGTCGCCTTAAGTTGCCCAAAGTTGCAACAAACAATTCTTCAATTTTTCTTAAGTCGCCTAAAATTTCCCCCAAATTCTTTTCCCCGAAATTACTTAAGTCGCCTTAAGTTGCTATTCATCGCCTTCAATTACAGCGACTTTAGGACCTGGAGTAGGCCTTCCATTTGAGTTACTACTTGAAGACGTTGATCAGTACACGGAGAAAGAGCCGAGAAACGAGATGGTAATGATAAACGCTGCCTACGTTTTCTCTGCTAGCAGTCTCCATTTTACCAGTAGAGAGATCTCTGCTAGCAGGGAATCTTATATACGTTCAGTGACCTTCAGTAAGTATTGTTTCGCAAATTAAAATTACAACTTCGCAAAATACAACTTCGCAAATTACCACTTCACAAATTACAACTTCGCAAAATACAACCTTGCAAATTACAACTTCGCAAAATCCAACTTCGCAGATTACAACTTCGCAAATTACAACTTCGCAAAATACAACTTCGCAAATTACAAATTCGCAAATTACAACTTCGCAAATTACAACTTCGCAAATTACAACTTCGCAAATTACAACTTCGCAAAATACAACTTCGCAAATTACAACTTCGCAAATTACAACTTCGCAAAATACAACTTCGCAAATTACAACTTCGCAAAAAACTACTTCGTTTCGTTTCGTTTCGCAAAATAAAGTAAGTTGTTTTTTGGAATCAAAAACTGTAACACAAATAGAGATTACTTAATGGGAAGTGCTGGCGTATGGTATTTACGCACGAGTTTGTTTTCACAAAACGAACGAGCGAGGTACGAGCGAGTGAGTTTTGTGAAAACAAACAAGTGTGTAAATACCATACAAAAGCACTTCCCATTTTGTAATTTGTTTATTACATACACACTGAGATTTTTCTCCAGTATCAAACAGGTTTTATTTAGGTCTTGTCATTGAACACGTACATTTGTAGCTTTCAATTTTTTGTTTTGCATTTCGTATCCGACTCAACGTAGACTAAAATGTATGCTCGATACAATCAAAATGGAAAGAAAATCTTACTTTCTGAACTGACATCAGCCTTGAAATAGTTTTCAACATCAATATGAAACTGTCTTTGATTCAACAAATAAAGTTTACAAGTTTACATCGTCAATAGATTAGTATACCTGCTTTTGTCCAAGTTGTTTGCTACGACGGTTTCCAGACATCTCCACGGCTTGTAGGTTTTCTCTGTCACAGAATATTTACGATTTTTCAAATGTCGATGGTCTATGGAAGTTGAAATCACTCCACGAAGGATTGAAAGCTCGTAATCTTCGCCGTATTTTCTTTTGACACTAAGAATGATTTCACATAGATTATCTCAATATCTGTTGAGTTCTTTCGGTCAGTAGAATTTCGCTTCTTCTTTGTCTCTTTGAGTAACTTTACGGCTGTTTCTCTAAGTTTTTGCTCTTGTGATTTTGTTTTCTTGGTCGATAATATACTCCTCAATTGACTTGGAAGTGTTAACATCGTTAGTTGGCTGTTTACAGGTCAATATTACATTAGTTAAAAAAAAGTCAAAACCTCCAACTTTCGTAGTGAATGAAAGTGGCGCCTCCGAGCTCAAGTCCAGTTTGAAAATCCGATATGTTTTGGCAGGTGTTTTCTGATTGGACGAAACGCTTTTCGCACGTGTGAAAAATTCGTTTCGCGATTCTGATTGGCTAAGGAAAATTGTGAAGTGAGTTTTCGCATGAGTGATTCCATTCGTAAATCTCAGTATGTATGTGATAAATATTAATTATATGGTTTTCGTCGAATTCATTTTCGAATCATCCCTTAGTTTATCCATTCGTATAGCGAAAATCTATTTCGGTCTTGAAATACTGGACAGACGCGGTTTTTCAGCTGGAAATATTTATTTCATTTTTATGGAAAACTGTTAAATAATCTAACATTGTCAATTTCAGTAATTACTAATTACTTCTCTAGGTATTACGTACTATCTTTCATCGGATCTTGGATCCTCCTGTGAGAAAACGTGCTCAAACCACAACCAGCATTGTGCTTCGGAGGGCCATGATTTTCAACACAATTCAGTTTTGTTATTATTTCGAGCTTTGGATATCGACTGCTCTGATTCTATCGTGTACCGGTGAGTAAGTAGAAATGTGCTTCTAACTCTCAAAACTGAAAGAAATTATAACTATACAAATACGTCCTAGGACAGGAACGTACATGAAAGTCGAAGGCCTTGGCTTCTTCCACTTCTAACTTATACTTTTCGCTAAAAGGTACAGGTATCCCAATCTCACTAATAGTGGGTTAGAATAATTATTATAGTGAATGTACAGAATTTCTCGTATTAAAAAATAAAATAGAATCGATCTTGAAACTTCATTCACTTGTTCGTTGTGTTGTCCTTTATCTCTGAAGAAAATCTGAAATTATTTGCCTGAAATTGAGAGTTGAGCGGTTTGAATATTTTTTATAACCACCAGTAAAACAAGTAAAGAAGGTAGGTCCCACTCGTAAATCTCTCGATTGATCAGTACACGGAGAAAGAGCCGAGAAACGAGATGGTAATGATAAACGCTGCCTACGTTTTCTCTGCTAGCAGTCTCCATTTTACCAGTAGAGAGATCTCTGCTAGCAGGGAATCTTATATACGTTCAGTGACCTTCAGTAAGTATTGTTTCGCAAATTAAAATTACAACTTCGCAAAATACAACTTCGCAAATTACCACTTCACAAATTACAACTTCGCAAAATACAACCTTGCAAATTACAACTTCGCAAAATTCAACTTCGCAGATTACAACTTCGCAAATTACAACTTCGCAAAATACAACTTCGCAAATTACAAATTCGCAAATTACAACTTCGCAAATTACAACTTCGCAAATTACAACTTCGCAAATTACAACTTCGCAAAATACAACTTCGCAAATTACAACTTCGCAAATTACAACTTCGCAAAATACAACTTCGCAAATTACAACTTCGCAAAAAACTACTTCGTTTCGTTTCGTTTCGCAAAATAAAGTAAGTTGTTTTTTGGAATCAAAAACTGTAACACAAATAGAGATTACTTAATGGGAAGTGCTGGCGTATGGTATTTACGCACGAGTTTGTTTTCACAAAACGAACGAGCGAGGTACGAGCGAGTGAGTTTTGTGAAAACAAACAAGTGTGTAAATACCATACAAAAGCACTTCCCATTTTGTAATTTGTTTATTACATACACACTGAGATTTTTCTCCAGTATCAAACAGGTTTTATTTAGGTCTTGTCATTGAACACGTACATTTGTAGCTTTCAATTTTTTGTTTTGCATTTCGTATCCGACTCAACGTAGACTAAAATGTATGCTCGATACAATCAAAATGGAAAGAAAATCTTACTTTCTGAACTGACATCAGCCTTGAAATAGTTTTCAACATCAATATGAAACTGTCTTTGATTCAACAAATAAAGTTTACAAGTTTACATCGTCAATAGATTAGTATACCTGCTTTTGTCCAAGTTGTTTGCTACGACGGTTTCCAGACATCTCCACGGCTTGTAGGTTTTCTCTGTCACAGAATATTTACGATTTTTCAAATGTCGATGGTCTATGGAAGTTGAAATCACTCCACGAAGGATTGAAAGCTCGTAATCTTCGCCGTATTTTCTTTTGACACTAAGAATGATTTCACATAGATTATCTCAATATCTGTTGAGTTCTTTCGGTCAGTAGAATTTCGCTTCTTCTTTGTCTCTTTGAGTAACTTTACGGCTGTTTCTCTAAGTTTTTGCTCTTGTGATTTTGTTTTCTTGGTCGATAATATACTCCTCAATTGACTTGGAAGTGTTAACATCGTTAGTTGGCTGTTTACAGGTCAATATTACATTAGTTAAAAAAAAGTCAAAACCTCCAACTTTCGTAGTGAATGAAAGTGGCGCCTCCGAGCTCAAGTCCAGTTTGAAAATCCGATATGTTTTGGCAGGTGTTTTCTGATTGGACGAAACGCTTTTCGCACGTGTGAAAAATTCGTTTCGCGATTCTGATTGGCTAAGGAAAATTGTGAAGTGAGTTTTCGCATGAGTGATTCCATTCGTAAATCTCAGTATGTATGTGATAAATATTAATTATATGGTTTTCGTCGAATTCATTTTCGAATCATCCCTTAGTTTATCCATTCGTATAGCGAAAATCTATTTCGGTCTTGAAATACTGGACAGACGCGGTTTTTCAGCTGGAAATATTTATTTCATTTTTATGGAAAACTGTTAAATAATCTAACATTGTCAATTTCAGTAATTACTAATTACTTCTCTAGGTATTACGTACTATCTTTCATCGGATCTTGGATCCTCCTGTGAGAAAACGTGCTCAAACCACAACCAGCATTGTGCTTCGGAGGGCCATGATTTTCAACACAATTCAGTTTTGTTATTATTTCGAGCTTTGGATATCGACTGCTCTGATTCTATCGTGTACCGGTGAGTAAGTAGAAATGTGCTTCTAACTCTCAAAACTGAAAGAAATTATAACTATACAAATACGTCCTAGGACAGGAACGTACATGAAAGTCGAAGGCCTTGGCTTCTTCCACTTCTAACTTATACTTTTCGCTAAAAGGTACAGGTATCCCAATCTCACTAATAGTGGGTTAGAATAATTATTATAGTGAATGTACAGAATTTCTCGTATTAAAAAATAAAATAGAATCGATCTTGAAACTTCATTCACTTGTTCGTTGTGTTGTCCTTTATCTCTGAAGAAAATCTGAAATTATTTGCCTGAAATTGAGAGTTGAGCGGTTTGAATATTTTTTATAACCACCAGTAAAACAAGTAAAGAAGGTAGGTCCCACTCGTAAATCTCTCGAAAATCAAGATAACGCCACAATGTGTTCGGTAAACGTTAGTTCAATACATGCCTGATAATTCACATTTATTTCCCTTGCTTCTCACGATCTGCTTCAAAGAGGCAAGTTCTTGTGGCTTATCCCGAAACTAAGACGCGCGCGTCCATCAGCCACACAACGGTCTCCAATGGCCGTTACAAATATCCAATTTTTGGGAACGAAATGGTGGTGTGAATTATCAGTCATGTATTGGACTAACGTTTGCCGAAAGACGACTCGCTCGAAGATTCGTTCGTTCGTATTCTGATACGCCTCTACTCGTGAATAAAAATCGTATGCTCGCATTTTCCATGAAGTAATCTATATTAATTAACTATAATTTCTAAACCCCTCATAGTGAGCTTGGGATACTTGTTGTCATTTGCTTCTTTTGTTCCTACCAACCAAGATGACCGCTACGCTTTTGTGATTGATTGCAACCCAAGTATACATGTGTGTTTTATATGGTTATGGCATTCATTGAGCATTCGTATCACATTTTTCTGTGTGGTATACAGTGTAAAGCAATAATTGGAGTTAGTGTTGAACACAAATCAACCCTATAGCTAGCTACAGCTATTCAGATGTGTATAAACTGCATTCCAGTTCCTAGCATTCACAATAATAAGTACACTCCAGTGTAGACCATAAACTATATATGCATGTGTATAAAGTACAGCCCATGCAGTTCCTTCAGAGCATTCACATTATTTTCAAGTTATTATTATTATTATTTGTATTATTTTTCAAGTGAAAACAAGGTTGGCTTCCATTGTTAGTTGCAGAATAATTTATGGTCAATGTTGGTAGCCGGGTCCTGGCTTTGATCAGCCTTGTTTCAGGTCCGTTAGAAATTCAGTGTAGATTACTTGATTAGGGAACACAGCAATTAACTCAGTACTTTAAATTTTCCTCACTTTGTACTGTGTTGATATTCCAGTTCCTTGGCATATCAAAGTTTCGTTATAGATTAACTCTCTGCCTGAATGTAGCGTTAATTTGTATAACCAAGATGTACACAGTGCCGCAGCTCACAAGATACGGCGATTACGGGTATCTAGTAAACTCAGACCTAGATTTCTCTTCAGCCAGGTCATCTTACTGTTTGTAGTTTTGGTATGTGTATGTACAGCGAAAAGCATAATCCAATACAGCGAGCAAGCCAACATAATTCACTCGGTTGTTACTGGATAGTTCATGCAGCACAAATTATGGCCGAGTTGATTTGACTCAGTTCTCTGTTCAACTTCGCTATAGTGTCGTCTGAATTTCTAACGAGACCTGAAACAACCATGGGGGCTGATCAAAGCCAGGTCCCGGCTAATCCACAGATCGAATTGGAATTTAACACGTCTTCAAGGTGCAGACAGCGCCGACAAAACAGACCATGTTTGACTTGATATAGTCTGGACATCAGACTTTGTCGAATGCTACAGAGATAGCACACACTTTCCTCAGGCTTTGATATATCGTACTTGCTAACTTTTTAAACATTATTGCATTGAATTGGGAAAAAAACACTCTGACGTTCACATGGCGGTTTTAATTTGCTCCGAGCATCGTGTAGTTACCAGTTCCCCGGCCGTTCATGATATCGAGGCTTTTTGTAATAACGTCCTTTTATTTAACGTCGGTAATCCCTTCAGTCTAACAGTCTTTACCCCCTTACACGTTAGAGCTCCCGATTAGGGAAATTCAAAGCTGTACAAGCTACTCGGATTACCGAAGAAGAGTCAAACAAGCCAAAAACAGGCTGTGATCACAGTCATTCAGAAAAAAAGAATAATATCGTACTAGTCTAACTAGTGTCCAATTTCATTAGTTAATGTTGATGCAAAAAATATATCAATGATGCCTTACTCCTCAGACTGCTTTATCAAAAAACTTTTAAAATCAAATTTTATTTAAATTTCTGTGAAATGGAAAAGACAAGCTTTCGGTAATAAACGACTATAAAGATAGCGGTTTGAGGAAGCCTGACGTTGAAATCATGGTTAAATCTCTACGTCTTGCATTGCTGAAATGACCCTTCCAAAATGTGGATGCATCATGAAAATTGGAGGTCATGCATTTGCATACATGCAGGAGGTTGCGTGCACGAAAATTGGCCCCTGAGTAGTAGTATATACAATGGCGGTCCTAATTCACATCCTTATATAAGCCCCCTTTTTCCCATTATATATCCCTACTCCCACGAAAAATCGTCGAAAAATTGTGCCTTATATAAGCCCCTTTTATTCCCTCAGTAAGAACTACCACCAACACACATTTAATGTAACCATTAAGAAACCCCTATTAGAGATATGGTACCATCATATTATGAGGTTATATCACAGTTACTATATCAAAACATCGGAAGTATACTATGGCTAATATATTATACCTTCCCATAGAAATCTTGACTAAGATCGTAGAGTATGCCGGTCCCACATCATTTGCAAGCATCTGTTTGACTTCAAAACATCTAAATGATGCAGCATCTCTAGCACGATACAAAAACGTAGACCAAAAGTTTCGTAGACTAGTAGTCCTACTCGGGCTTATGTCTGCTCATAACGATGATGAGAGAGATAATTTGGCTAGGATCTTCAATATTTCCGAGAATGACGTATACGACGACGAAGATTGTTTCATAGTAGTATGTACCTGGGGTGGTGGTGATTTTAAGTGCTCATACTACTACCACGACGATGTCGACGACAACGAGTTAACTACGATGGGGACGTACTAATCAATGCCTGTAGGAATAATAATTTTGGTATCGTTAAGTGGCTCATTAAGCGCTTCCAGTTCAACATACACGATATACACTTCACATGTGCACTAAGCTACGCATGCGAAAATGGCCATCTTGATATCGTTAAGTTGCTCGTTAAGCACTCTCAGCCCCCAATCCCAATGGATGAGGGTGATGGATTATCTGATGGTACGCTATCCAAGGCCAGTAGAAACGGTTTTCTTGACGTCGTTAAGTGGATTATTAAGCACTTTGATCTCGACATATATGATAGAGACGCCAGGCGCGCACTAAGTTATGCCTACGATAATGATCATCGTGATATCGTTAAGTGTCTCGTTGAGCACTTCTTCCAGCTCACCGTAGAGGACGAAAAAGGTGGCAGCTCGTCGTCGAGGACGAATATTTTGATTGTTTCTCAATACGATTACTCGACCGAATTTTAACTGATGGGATGCGGAGGAGTTTTCTCATTTCGTATACACTCACTACCCATTTCAACCAAAACGGTTAATTCATTAGAATGACATCCGCCAACACATAACCATTAAGAATTTAGTTTTTAACACATAAGAAGAAACAAATCCAATAAAGAAAAAAAACTGGACGTCTCCAGACCCATCATCCACTCACTAAGAACTACACTTAATGTAACAATTAATAAGCCCCAATTAGAGATATGTTATCATCATATTATAACACATAAGATGCGCGGACATAATCAGTGCCGATGGTTAACAATTGGCAGGACAACTATTTGTGGTAAGAGTTGTTTATTCGAGTGCTGTAAGCAACACCGAAAACAGATCAGAGAAGGATCGATCGAGCCATATCCCTGCCGTGAGTGTGGAGTTGGGACTCAAGCAGAGACACGACTTTGTCGCCCATGTGGTAATATAACCGCACAGATAAACCTGATGCGTAAAGGTAGGAGGGCTAGAAATGATTTCAACGCTGTATTGACTGAACTTGTAACTAAAAAATCTCCCTATTAAAGAATAGATATACTATTAGTATAATCGTAGTAAATATGGCATACGGTAATTATCAGAGAGACGTACTAGATGTATATGAACAGGCGCGCGTCATCCTTGATGAACCGATCCCCGAAATGGAAGAAAAAGGTTTAATACGACCATTACTTCCAAAACGATATGTGCCATTACCAAGACCCAGACCACGTAGAAAACGTAACGCTATCCTTGCAGAGTTTGACCCCATGCAGCGCAATTCCCCCCCACTAGTATTCAAACGCACTAAATGGGTCATTGGTAAGTTCTTACGAGGCTGGCAGATGGATATTCCAGAGGGCCACGAACTTGGTGCAGACCCAATGGCTTTCTTAAATGGTGTACGCCACACAATACACGAAAAGCTGGAGGAAGAGATTGTCGATCTAAAAGGGGTGAAGTTCCAGCTAGCCTTGAGAGTACATCTACTAAAGTACAAACTCGATGGTAGTGAAGAATTCATCGATGCAATACTTCGCCACAAGCAGGAGGCCGTATTGCAATCCCACGAAATCAATTCCGCGCTAGACAAGTCTTTTCCTGTGATCCAAGAGACCCTGGAGAAATGGACGCATAGAGGCTCAGGATGGGTGGTAGACCGAGTAGTTCTGCTTTGGCTAGACATCGCACGATATCAACCATTACGAGGAGGCTCATACATTCCACTACCTAAAGAAGTCCAAAACAAGAGGGCTGTGATTAATGTTCAAAATAAGGATGGTAACTGTTTTCGTTGGACAATCCGATCAGCAATCTTTCCCGCTGAGATTAATACGCAAAGACCATCTAAGTATCCTATAAAGGATGATCTAGACTTTACGGGAATCGATGTGCCAACCCCCCTATCACAGATTTGCAGGTTTGAGAAGCAAAACAATCTTGCAATCAATGTTTTCGGCTGGGAGAAAGGGGTGATAGTCTACAGGATTAGCGAGCGATGTGTAGACACCCGCCACATTATAGATGAATCCGGAAGAATTAGCATTATAGATAAATCCGGAAAAATTAGCAAGAAATGTGTGGACACCCGCCGTATCAACATGCTGCTCATAGAGAAGTCCGGAAAGTATCACTACACTTGGATCAAGGATTTGAATCGCTTCCTATTCGAACAGAGCAAGCACGAGCACCGAAAACACTTCTGCGAGAGGTGTCTCCAGGGATACTGCCGAGAAGATCTCCTTGAAAAACACATTCCAGAATGTAAAGGTATAGGACAGACAGCAGTTAGAGTTGAGATGCCTGAAGAGGGTAAGAACAAGCTATCCTTTCAGAACTGGCACAAGCAGATGAAGGTTCCCTACGTTATCTATGCAGATTTCGAGGCATTGACAACCAAGATCGAAGGACCGGAGCTCGATCCAAATAAGAGCAACACCCAGAAAACTCAACTACACGAGGCCTGCGGATTCGGCTACATTGTGGTGAGATGCGATGGCCATACGGAGACTCCAGTCGTCTATAGAGGGCCCAATGCTACGGAAATGTTCCTGGAGGCAATACAACAAGAAGAACAGAAAGTCAAGGCAGCCCTATCTAAATGTAAAGTCCTATGCATGACTCGAGAGGACAGTATAGCCCACCGCGGTGCAACCATTTGCCACATTTGTCAGAAATCTCTTAATGGGGATTCGGTTCGAGACCACTGTCATATTACTGGAAAGTATAGGGGGCAGCACACAATGCCTGCAATCTACTCCTGCGGATAGACCCAAAGAAGACCATAATACCAGTTGTCTTCCATAATTTGCGGGGATACGATTCTCATATCTTGATGCAGACTATTTCCAAAGTAGAGGGGCAGATAAATTGCATACCCAATAACATGGAAAAGTACATTTCATTCTCACTTGGCAACCTCCGGTTCATTGATAGCGCGCAATTTCTCTTTGGGTCGCTAGACAAATTGGTTTGTAGTACTATAGAGGCAGCAGGCAAATGTAAACGATGTAATAAGGATGAGCTGGTTGTCATTGACGAGGCCTGGGAGCTAGTGGGGACTTGCCCACAGTGTGGAGAAGGGAACATAAAGCAACTCGACCCGTCTCGCCTTCCGATAACCGTTTCGCATACGCCTCTGAATGCACACCTTCTTCGGCGCAAGGGCGTATACCCATACGAATACATGGACAGTTGGTAGAGGTTTCAGGATGAGCTACCACCACGCGATGCTTTTTATAGCAAGCTTTCTGACGAAGGAATCTCAGACGAGGACTATACCCATGCACGGAAGGTTTGGAAAGCATTTGGTTGTCAAACTATGGGAGACTATCACGACCTATATCTTAGAACTGATGTACTTTTACTCGCAGATGTGTTTGAAGGCTTTCGAGCGACATGTATGCAAAATTATGGCTTGGACCCAGCTCACTATTATACGAGTCCTGGTCTATCGTGGGATGCATTGCTAAAGAAGACTGGTGTAGAGCTTGAGCTGCTAACCGACTACGATATGCATCTTTTCATCGAGAAAGGGATGCGAGGCGGCATTTCGATGGTCAGTCGACGTCATGCAAAGGCCAACAATCCGTATGCGGCAGAGTACGACCAAACCAAACCCACTACATACATACAGTATCTGGACGCAAACAACTTGTATGGATGGGCTATGAGCCAAGCGCTACCAACTGGAGGATTCAAGTGGTGCAACGTAGCAAAGCTACAGCCTATCGAACAACTAACCTTGAGTATCCTTGATATCGCGAAAGATGCGGATAAAGGTTATATTCTTGAGGTAGACCTCGAGTATCCTCAAGAACTACATGATACTCACAACGCGTATCCACTAGCCCCAGAGCGTATGAAAGTCCAGAAAAAATGGATGTCAGAGTACCAATGTGGACTACTAGGTGAAAGAGCGTTTCCAATCGAAGTTGAAAAGCTTGTGCCCAATCTATTCGACAAAGAACTCTACGTCCTACACTATAGAAATCTACAATTATATCTTTCTCTTGGTATGAAATTGAAAA
The DNA here is from genome assembly GCA_030867875.1 of Actinernus sp. WN-2022. NCBI lineage: Eukaryota > Metazoa > Cnidaria > Anthozoa > Actiniaria > Actinernidae > Actinernus > Actinernus sp. WN-2022. Next base: position 51,049,225 of record JAOWCC010001679.1, on the reverse strand, counting down.
AGGTGCACCGAGCACTCAGATTCGACCAAAGTCCTTGGATGGAGCCATATATACGTATGAATACGGACCTTCGTAAACTGGCTACAAGCAATTTCGAGAAAGACCTCTACAAACTGATGAACAACTCAGTATTTGGTAAGACAATGGAGAATCTGCGTAAGCGTGTGGATGTGAAGCTGGTGCGTGCAAGAGAGGAGGACAAGCTTCGGCGGCTGATATCAAGCCCAACATTTGCTAGATCGAATATATTCGACGATGGCCTTGTAGCCCTACACATGCATAAAAGCAGGCTCATGCTGAACCGCCCCGTTTACGTTGGTATGAGCATCCTATACCTATCTAAACACCTGATGTACGATTTCTATTACAACCAACTTAAGCTCCAATATGGTAATCAATGCGAACTGCTCTACACACTGACTCACTGCTGCTTGAGATCCAGACTGAAGACGTCTATGAAGACATGTACTCGAATGCAGACCTATACGATACAAGTGATTACCCAAAAGACCATCCGCTGTACGACACTACCAATAAAAAGGTGCTTGGAAAGATGAAGGATGAGTGTGCAGGCGTTGCCATCGTAGAGTACGTTGAACTTCGACCTAAGATGTATTCGATTGTATGTGCAGACACTAAGGAGATTCGCAAGGTTAAAGGAGTACGGAAGTATGTTGTGAAGAAGCACATGCGACACGAGCAGTATATGGAGTCTCTTTTCGATAGGAAGACCTTCAGACATGGAATGAATATGTTGCGAAGCATTGGACATCAGATGTATGGTCTGCGAGTTAACAAAATCTCACTTTCGCCCCTGGACACAAAACGTTGGATTTCCGAAAATGGAATCGATACCCTAGCCCATGGGAATAAAGATATACGTACAGAGCAGGAGAACTTCACCGACTTAGCTTAAGATCCCATTCGGAGGTAGTTCTGTATCCCTAGACACCACTTGTAGCTCTTCACGCACGAATCCACGTGTTGGTTGTTTCTTCGAACCATGTATGGAATACAAATAATACAGAACTGGCTGACCCGAAGAAACCATACTACGTGAAATGCTATATGTTTTCAAACTCCATATAGGATCGGTAGCACGCTTTCGTCCACCTTCTAGTTCACCAGGAGCGTATAGATATCGAACACTGACATCGAATGGAAGTCTTTCCTCCTTGAGACCAACGAGACGTCCAAAGGGCGCGGGTTCTGCTGGGTTCGATTCGATTTCCTTTCCGGTAATCGTTAAGGCCGGCTGTTTTCCTGTTAAACGCGTAGCTTCATTGTTTAAAGCTTTTACGACCGCAGGTAGACGAGCCACCCATTCGACAGATCTATCCTCCTTTCCCTGTGAAGCAAGCACCATTTCTTGAGCATATTGGTATCCAAATAGCCTTTCCGATAGGGTTCGGTTGAATCGTTCAACGATTGCTTGATCCCGGTGAATATCCACACGCCCACGACGTACAGAAACTTCATGTTTATCTAGTAGCGAAGACATTGCACCCATAAATTCACGTCCTGGATCGACTTGTAAAAGTTTTGGACTTCGCTTATATATTCGTTCGAATTGCCGCAGCAACTTCTTTAGATTCTTTAGTGGCTAATGGTTCGGCTTCTTTGTATCTGGATGCTACATCCACAATCGTCAATGCATACTTATATAGCTTTCTTCCACGTCCAGGTCGATCATGAGGTAGAAATATCAAATCAGCTTGGTGGACCTCATTTGGTGTAGATACATCGAATTTAGGTCGTGGAACGTATTTTAGTGGTGGTAAATAGATCTGCCATATAGCTTGTTTTTCTAGCCACATCCGAGTCACATCTTCAGATATGTTTGTCGAATTGGCAAGATGTTTAATAGCTGCTAGTCCTTTCCAATAACCCTCCGGACTATAGTATCGTAAACTTAGTTTAGTATCCATTGATATATATGCATTCTAATCTTCAATAAGCAGAAAGTTACTACTTAGTAATTTGTTTAGTAAGCGAGTAATTATCTACGAAGACGAAAAGGCCGACTAGTTCTTATCCTTCTTTTTTTTACAGCGATGTCGCGCCCTATTATCAAACCGAAGCTGGCCCCCTCGTACTCTTGGGGGAAGAGAGCTACGTGATCGGTTAGTGGCTTATCTGAGCAAAGCACGACATTATTAATACTTGAGAATTCTTCAGTACTACTCATTCGCAATTCTAGATTTGTTATGGAGGCTTTGTGGTCGGCATCGAACCTGATGTCTACTAACTTTCCTTTTGGATCTAACTCGAACATAAGCGAATCGGTACAATATGAAAGAGGAGATTCGAAGGCTATCAAGGCGTTAGTGGTGACAGAGTTTCCACTTCCTTTAATCCTCACGTTGACGGTCAGCATGATTTATATTTTTGCCTCTGATACGTTTATATGTGCGTAGTTTCAAATGAAAGTAGACGACCAACCTTACGGTGTACCTAGTAATCACGTCGAGCATAACAAATCTCGTTTGTAAAAAAGCATAGCTATAGCCAGCGACTAACAGCATAGCCAGTGGCTAGCATTCCACCTCCGACATAGATCAACTCGCCCGTTCTTTGCGAACTCGAGGGTCGATAGTAGTCGGATAAACGAGGTTCTTTCATTTCTTTGAGTTGTTTCAGTTTTTGGCGTAACTTATCGGATTGTACGAAACCGCGATTGGTGTCGTTGTTCTCCTCGTAAGCAGCACGCTCCATGTCTTCCTGTTCCCGAGCATGGGCGTATAGTCTTTGACGTTTCATTTCGTTGGCAATCTTGTCGGCGCTGAATTTCTCGATAGCCCTATCGTGTCTCTCTCGTTCTATATTAAGTGTTTTATCTTTTCCAGTAAGTAGCCTAGCAAGCACTCCACCACCAGTGAATGCCGTTGCGTTCAAAATAGCTCCGAAAAAGGCCATTCCAATGCCTGCCAAAGCCATCGTCTCTTACCAATAAGCAGGTATGTATTTTTGTTCCACGAGATATCGCTTGGCAGCTATGCTACCAGCCAAAACGGCCGTCCACTTAACGTAATTCAATATAGAAGCAGAATGATCGTTAAGCATAGGTTCCTTGACGACCTTCCTTGCAATCCAACCAATACCTGTAGCGATCCCAGTAATTATAGCGGCATCAGCTATCGTTTTCATCGACGTATTCTCTCCCATCCTACTACAACATATAACCTATGGTCCTAGTCTTCAAATGTTTATCGTTCTATTCCATATCCGGCAATGCTTCTACCTTCGTAGCCTCCACCCGACTCGCGGGTTGTATCGTACATGTATTCTTAGGGGTGTCGGCTATGTATCTTCTGTATTGATAGTACGCTCCCACCAACGAAACACCTATGCCAATGGTCGCTATGGCAGTATTGGTAGATATGGTTTTCGACCAGATTCCTGCAACATCTGTTTCTTTAGATAATTCGCTTTCGCGTTCCTCCTCCCGCTTTTGAGCCGCTCTAGCACGCTTATTGCTTTCTGCCAATGCTTTTCCAGCCGCAACGCGCTTTGGATCTTTTACTTTTTTATCAGGTACAGTCTTCGGTGGATTCGCAGTTATCTGATCCGGTTCCTCCATCTTGCTTCGATATAGTAGATATGTGCGAATGTTCAATAGGTGTGGTAGCAGAGGTACCAGGAATTACTATGTGACCAGATACGTGGAACAAGACGCTAGCTAGTGCTACGAAGCGACCTGCTTTAAGTGATAATAGGCCAGTCGCAGCACTTATCTCGTTGCGTACTAGGTGGTCTGCTCGTATGTCTCGCAGCAGATCTTCTTGAGAATCTAGAGGTATTAGGTACGCAACTAAGCGGGTAGCTAGACGCATCACACCATCAACTAGACTACCTGTTATTTGCTGAGCTAGAACGGCCTGGTACCTTCTATATAATCATTCTACTTCTTTCTCAGATAGTCTAGCAATATCTCCTATAGAGAAATTTTTACCTAGATATTCTTTTGTTGTGCCTGTTGCAGCCAAAATGGAAAGTGATTCCCGATTGTCTGTTACATAGGAACGTGCGGCTTTAGCATCTAAATTGCTTACCTCTTTTTTAGGTGGACCTGTTACGTCCTCGCCAAGTAGAGCAATTATTTCTTTATTATCCATAATATGTTATAGGTGCGGGTAGCTCTAACACTACTGCAAAAGGATGTCGTAAACAAAAACATATGCGAGCAAACTTGTGAGACCGAAGCACTGATCGTAACTCACTACCTTCTTGCGAACCTCCATAGTTCTCGAATAGCCTTTTTTCATCTATATCCGATGCGGTATGGAAGGCAACCACAACAGCTACATTTTCACGGAAAGGTTTGCATATGCTTGTTAATTGTTGGGATATCACCCAAATAGAGAGTCCTATATGTCGAGCAGAAAATGCCAAATAAACGAGCTTGTCAGTTCTTCGTTTTACATCTTTTGAGGCAGCACAATCATCTAGAATCAATAGAGTATTGGTACCTACCCAAAATATTTCACAAAGATGCAATACGAAATTGATAGAATCTTGTGGTGGTGATACGACATAGAAGTGTGGATCTCGATTGGCAAATCCACGATATGTTTTGTTGTGTGCATATGTGGGACACACTAATACTATATAGTCAAACTTACCACGAAATGCTCCACGAAGCTGTTCTATGAGAAATGCTGTTTTCCCGCAGTTTGTTGGACCTACTATGAGTGCGTTGAATGGTATGTGTTCTACCATGGAATCCATTAGTATGTAATACTCTGTAGTGCTCTGTTCAATATCGTGAGTTGAGCATCTGCAAGAACATAGATGTGCATGTTTGTGGTTCCACTACCTTTTGCGGGCCTATGTATACGAAGGTCGATGTCTTTTCCACCACCCGTTTGCGCCATGAACAGCGGAATCTTTTGCCGTGCGACAATCGACTAGGATGGCGAATCTGTTGTTGTGAAATTTGGTAGGAGTCATAGAAGTAGTGGATGTGGCAAACCACCCCTTTGCAGCCTCCCAGAAATCTGGTGGTAGCATACCTCCTGGAAAGAATCTGTTTGGAACCCCATTGACATCCACCTCTATCTTCGAAATACCAGGATTTGAGAATGCTTCGCTATCTCGCGTGCCAGCGGTAGGTGGATCTACGAATAGTAGAAGTAGCCCAGCAAAGGATCGTCGTGGAACATTGATGTTCTGAGATATCAAAGAATCTGAGTCTTTGGCGATAGGTACTATCTTGAAGTGAACAGCATGGGTGTATAGGAAAGCAGTACCCGATTCGTATGCATTAAGTGCTTGCTTAGCTAGAGTTTCATTTTTGATTGATTCATATTCTAACTGGATGTTGTTAAACTTGTATGTACTTATCTTCGTGCTGTCTGATCCAACCACTATCTCAATGGCGGGCGCTAGAGTCAACTCAAATAAAATAGTGTCTTCTAGGGCGTGGGGGTATAGAACTCCCTGTTGCGTCAGAATATCAATGTCTAACGGAATTCTGTACTTTGAACCATATGCAGCTAGTAGAGCGTTTTCTCCGGCATTCGAAGTGCCTGCGTCCCCTGCCTTCGAGCGTAGCTTGTTTGTGTTCTCTGATTGGATACCTTGTTGCGTTCTAGCTTCTCTCTCCTGCGTAGATAGGTATATATCGGAATATGTCTGTAGTAGATCTGACCGAGCAATGTCTTCTACTATTTCAGCCCCATTTTACAAACTCGACGTATAATCAAGCAGCGCCCAACATTGGCTACAACGCGAGTATTGACATGTCCACCAGACAATACGATGTCACCCAATAGTGCTAAGCTACCAGGTACTAGTACGATGTTTTCTCCTAGTGTTGGTACTTCCACATAGAGTGTCTCTCCTGGGTTGGCAGATGATGGGGTGAAAGTTTTTCTATATAGTGTTCGTGGAGCTTTGAGTGCTCGAGGTTCTCTTCGTGTTAGTGTGGGAATTAACTTCGACGATATCATATTAAATATAGCAAGATATATAGTTAAGTTCAATATGGAAGATGGAGACATCGACGTCGATAAAAATGCTGGTGGAACCGAAGCAGGTGAAGACTACGAGGATGGAGATACTATCGACCAAGAGGAATGGAATGCAACATTTCCAGACGACACTACGGCGTCAGGCGAAATTATCCCCATGGAAACCAGACGCGACTTTACTAAAGAAGGTGCTCGACCAAAGTATCAGGAAACCTCGTTTTCTATGGATGATTACATCGAGTACCTCTCCTCTGATCCAAAAACTATAAAACTTTCGAGACTTCAGGAGATTCTGAAAGTTCTCATAGATGAGAAAGCTCCAAAATATACCGATCGGGGCGTAGTCTTCAAACAAGGTTTATCGGAAAATGCGAAACAGGAGCTGTTCGAGACCGTCTGGGAATACTATCATGATGTGGGAATTCGGGGCATTCTTGAGATAGCAACCATGTCCGACGGAAGAATCGCCATACACGAGTTTGGAAGCGATAAGAAGCCTACGCCTTTGACCACCAGAGCCGATAATGGTATATTATATAGGAAGATGGGGGAAATATCTCAAGAGGGTTCTAGGGCCTACGCAAGAAGAAGCGGCGCAAGAAGTCATCAAGGCTGAGGATCAGGTCAATGAACGACTCAAACAAAACGAAAGTATACTCCAAGACACTACGTCTACAGATGCTCAGAAAGAAGAGGCCAGTGAGAATATAGAAACCGACCATGAAAAAAAAGAAGTCGTAGAACAAATAAAAGAAGCCATAATAGAACGTATGCCACTGCGGGATCGTATAAAAGCTATTTTCAAGAAGTATGGGGTTGGCATAGTTAGCGTGCTGGCCGTAGCAGGCGCCATAGTTGGTGCAATAGTTACCGCGCTGACTAAGGCTGTTCCCGTGCTACCGAGTTTGCCTAATGCTATTAAAGATGCCGCCAAAGCCGCTGCCAAAGCGCTAAAAGCAGTAGGAAAAAAGCTGGGGGAGATTCTACCTACGATGATTGGACCAATTGCGAGTTTCATATTTAGTATGGCTGGTGACGTTGTGGGATTCCTAGCAAACAATGTTTGGTTGTTAATCGTAGCAGTGGTGGTGTTCGTAATAGAGCAATACAAACGACGTTAACGAAACAGCACCCATGCAATTCTCGCTCCAGCAATAGATACTACTGCTAGATTGGTCTCATGTTGTGGAGTGGGCTTTGGTACGTGTGAGGCTTTTTCGTTACGTGTGGGGGTCGAATCTTGTTGCTTCGCATTGTGTGGTAGTTGTTTCTTATCGGAGGGTCCTTCCATAGAGGTCAATCTTTTAAGATTCTCAACCTCCTCGTTGATACCATTCACACCTAACACCATACCTTTCGTAGCGTTCAGGATTAGATTTTTATAACCATCCTTCTTGCCTAAGTAGTACTCTAGATTGCTTGGCAGTAACCGCACCCCTACAGATATTGCTAGATCAAGCCTCTTATGCGTTTTCGTTATAGCTAACTTATAGTCATCATAGCTTTTCGATAAATCATTTATAAGAATAGCGTCTTCAATCATCTCACTAAACTTTATTCTAACGTTGAAGCTATCTATGATGGATGCGTTCAGGTCGTTTTGAGCGCCTAGCATGCAATACCCGAAAGCCTCGACAGATCGATTCAATCTACCTAATCCAGCATTAGTTAAACCCTTTCCGATTGGTGGCGTAAACCAATTGTATTGTTTTCCATTAGTCTCGTCACCCCTAATAAAGTGAATCATATTGGAATTGGCTAACTTGCCACCCTCATCTTCGAATAGATAGAATGGGTCCTTTTGTGCCCATGTGTACATGTCTGGGGCACTCGACCTTAACTCATACTCATTCTTATCGCCGTACCTGGGGAAGTAAACAAATATGTCACCTAATCCTTTATTACGACCTCCATGCCATCTGAAGTCTGGTGTTCGAGATAAACCAAACTCTATGCATAGTTTCTCAAGAGCTGCTTTGCTGTATAGGTTATCACTTTGCTTGAAAGTAGAGTCATCAGGTAGAGGAACTCCAAGTTCATGAAGAATTCTTCGTATTGTGAAATATGTGTGAAATCGTAGGAACCCTTGAACAACGGGTGGATATGTTTTGAAAGTAGGATCGAACAACGATACTCCACATCCAGAAGTCGCACACCACGTTGCGAAATTCAATTGTTGAGGCCAATAGTGAAAATTCGGACCCGTTAACCACGCATGGGACTCTTTTGCTGTCACATGCTTTACGACGGTCTCTTTGAATATGTTCGGAACGCCTGATTCGAACTTTTTCGTAGGTGTGACATATATCCATAGATTAGTGAGATAGATATCTTGTGCTTTTTCGGTATCTGGGACAGCTGTAACAGGATATTTCACACTTCTATCTAGTGTTAATGTAAGTGGAAAACCTCCATGCACACCCCACAACGCGTTATCGGTACGTTTTCGAATGGTAGCAGGTAGCTTGGAGACATCATCACCATAGACCACATAGCTAGAATCCCCATCTCGAAACCAAATACTCGTAGAATATTTGCCCGGGCCATCTATATCCGTGGATGCATAAAACTGGTGAATATCTGCATGTGGGTATCTTTTCTTAAACTTCGCCAACAGATTGGCATTCAGTGTTGCGATCCTTTCATTTTCATCGGCAAGGAGCGCTGTCTGCTCAGATTTCGAAAGCCTTGGGCCACCCTTGGCAATCTCCGCCTTGTCCTTGGCAGATAGACCATCATACCAATCATCTTTGTCTGGCACAACGAGAGGCATCATAACTATTGAAGCTATACATATATACAGTTTATACCTTTAATATATAATGGTAATCTTAAATGTCACCTGTCCTACGTCTGACCATATAGTCTACTTCGATAAACCTATTCTTATCAATAATATTTCGCTAGTTGAGGTCACTATTAGTCATAATTGGTGGAACCTAGCTGAGGAAGGGAGCTTTAAGTGGGCTGGCAATAGTGTGGCGTTTCCATACGAAATTACGGCGGGGCATTATAGTATAGAAAACTTGATAGCCTACTTCGATCCCGCAGTTGAGGCTGGTTTCTTGAAATTCATAGGCCACCCATTTAGGAAATATTGGATTATCGAGGTCAAGAAACCAATCCAGTTCACTAAGAATATCTGCGATTTGTTTGGTATCAAAGTAAATAAAGATGTGGCAGACTATGTGACTATCAATGTGGGAAAATACACCCTGGTGCCACAAGATATTCATTATGCATATATCTACTGCGATGTGGTAGATTCCGACTTCTCGCTTCTTGAGGGGAAGCCATCTAAAATACTACATATTTTTTATATGGCAGACCACAGTTTTAAAGCAAAAACTTACTTTCCACCAACCATCATACCCATTCGAGCCCAAGGAACAATGCGGAGCTACATTCGCCTCACAGTTCGTGATGAGAAAGGCAATATCATAGAATTCAATAAGCAGCCTATACATTTCGTATTGAAGATTGAGTAAATCATACGTATATACAATGGATGGCGATTCAATTCAACCACTTCCAACGGCACCAAATATGTATCCATCGCTAGTTCCAGGGGAACGTAGTGACACTGGAAAGAATTTTCGACTACAAACAGTCCGAGATACACTTTCAGATATCGAAACTCAAGAAAAACACTATGAAGGCGTGCGTAAGAAATATGCCCGTGCGCAAGGAATAGTTCACGGTGTCGCAGTGGTAACAGGAGGTCTATCTGTACTTTTATCAAGTTCTGGATTGTCAGTTGCTCTAACTGGAATTGGAATAGTGATTGGTCTACCACTTGGTGTTATCGGTGGACTATGTGGATTAATTTCAGCATCTACAACTGTGGGAACTAAAAAGCTCGGAATAAAAGTTTCTAAACATGAGAAAACAACTATGTTGGCTAGGGCGAAAATTAATACTATTCGTGATCTAGTATCAAAGGCCCTACGCGACGAAAATATATCCGACTCTGAATACGGTCTCATCCTCGCTGAAGCAGATAAATACGAGACCATGAGGTCTGAAATTCGCCGAGAGACTTCAGCTAATTTAGGACAAATGCGTGAAAAAAATATGGAACAAATTCGAACCGAAGTGCGAAAGGAAATGCGAGAAAAACTTGGCAGTCTAGTGGGATAAAAATAGATATCTCCTATGAAAGAAACCGGCGTGGATTTTACTTTAACTTCACTAAGAGCAAAATAGTATAAATTACCGTGTTGTTTTGGTTCGTATGTAAATTTCGAGCCAACGCGTGGGTGCCGCTAATTAACATACGGCAGTTGTTTAAGACATAAGTAGGATATTTTGCTACCAAATCTTTCGTCTAGCACATGTGGCCTCACGGTTCTGCGCTGGACTTGAGGGAAAATGGAGGCCCCTTAAGTCCAGAGTTCGAATCCTGTCGAGGCCACATGTGGTAGACCGGTTTGTGGGGGGGGGGGGGGGGGGGGGGGGGTAAAAAGCCTCCAGCCCCTCACAAATCGTAGCGCGTCTGTCGATGTAGTAGTAAATGTGGTATAATGTCAATACTTGGTCGGGTGCTTGGGTGAAGCTTACGGGATCTCGAATAGAGTTCTTACGGGTGCCGGTTGTGCCTCAACCAGTTAGTACAGGATCCAAATACCAGTAGAATAAATACAGTAGAATGAATACAGTAGAATGAATACAGTCAAATGCCGGGCCCGGCAATAAAGCAAAAACCTCTCTAGGAACGAAAAAATGGCGAAGGAAGGAAAAGGTGAAAGATTCCTAGAGAGGTTCTGGCGAAGTCCAGTTTTGCTTTTTTTTCCGTCTTTTTTCTTTATTGGGTTTTTTCTTCTTATGGTTTTAAACTAAATTCTTAAATGGGTACGTATTGGTGACTGTCGTTCTCACGAATTAGCCGTTTTGGTTAAATGGGAAATGGAGGGGAATCTGGAAGTGCTCAATGAGATACTTAACGACATCAAGACGACCATGTCTACTGGCAAAGAGTAGTGCACGACTAACGCAGCCATTCTATGTTGTGATCTGGCTGGAAGTGCTTAACGAGCCACTTAACGACATCAAGACGACCACTTAACGACATCAAGATGACCATTTTTGATGGCAGCGAGTAGTATATTAATAGCGTAGTTATACTCTGTGGTGATCTGGAAGTGCTTAACGAGCCACTTAACGACATCAAGATGGCAATTTTTGATGGCACCGAGTAGTGCATAATAAGTGTATGAGTCATCTCTGTCAATCTCGAAGTACGTAACGAGCCACTTAACGACATCGAGATGACCATTTTTGCTGGCATAGGATATTGCATTGTAACCGTATGAGTCATCTCTGTCAATCTCGAAGTACGTAACGAGCCACTTAACGACATCAAGATGACCATTTTTGCTGGCATAGGATATTGCATCGCAATCGTAGAAGTCATCTCTGTCAATACTGAAAATCTTAGCCAAATTGTCTCGCTCGTTATCGTTACAAGCAGACCTAATACCAACAAAGAGTACTAGACTACGGAACTCGTAGTCTTTTTCGTAGCGTGCTAGAGATGCTGCATCATTTAGATGTTTTGAAGTCAAAGAGATGCTTGCAAATGATGTGGGACCGGCATACTCTACGATCTTAGTCAAGATTTCTATGGGAAGGTATAATATATTAGCCATAGTATACTTCCGATGTTTTGATATAGCAACTGTGATATAACCTCATAATATGATGGTACCATATCTCTAATAGGGGTTTCTTAATGGTTACATTAAATGTGTGTTGGTGGTAGTTCTTACTGGGGGAATAAAAGGGGCTTATATAAGGCACAATTTTTCGACGATTTTTCGTGGGGGTAGGGATATATAATGGGAAAAAGGGGGCTTATATAAGGATGTGAATTAGGACCGCCATTGTATATACTACTCCCTGTGCATGTGCGAAAGTACTTTTTAGATAAATAGATATATAGTCGCTTATTTTTAAAATTCATATTTTACACATGTTGCCTGGTTATTTTTAAATTAGTCTCACATAGTAGTAATTATTCGCTAGTAGCTTTTATAGATACATATAATTTTATATATATATATATATACATTTATTTATTTTGTATTCTTTTTTGAGGGCCACGAGTTTATCAGTTTTAACTGTCAAGTGTTTATACCCTCGGTAAATAAAAAATAAATAAAGTTGTTATAGGGTGCATGTATGAGAATTGTGGCACATCTGCATGCACGCATGGCATCAGCAGGGTGCATGCATGCACAAAATAGATTCATTAATTACATTGAGTCCGCTACATAATATTGCTTGAAGAAAAATAATTTAGGTAGGAACCAACTCACACTCGTTTAGTGGTTACAATAACAGACAAGACTAGTTGTAGCTATCACGTGCTATTCTTACTGTTAAAACACTTGCCACACTGCTGACATTGATAAGAATTCGTAGGCGTTTCTTGGTATTCAAGGAATGGGAGAAAATGCTTTACTTATTAAATGAACTGCCGTTCATAAATATTGGAATAATAATTATCTCATTTTTTATACTGCCTAGCTTTATCTAAGACAACATAAAGGACTCGCTATATTTAATAAAGAGGTAGCAAACAATCCAATTACAAATCCCTACGACAAAACACGACAGAAAATAAGACAATTACAAATTTAACTGTGCTGTTATAATGTCCATTACATTGCAATTGAGTGGGAGCTTGAGTCACCAACACTGTACTTTATATCCCCCAATAATTTCCAACTCATGAACTTGATCTGATCTGCAACTGATAGACCTCTTCTTGTTCAATCATGCAATAATTGCGAGTCATCAAGTGAACAAGGTCATCAGATCAGTGCCTATATAACAGATATTTAAATGTTAATACTTTAGTCTTTAAATAATACTTTGCTTCCACTCGCTGAGATCGCTTCATATCAACCTAGTTTAAAATACACTATGGAAGCAAGGTTAAAGGAATTTGATTCATAAATCTCTCGTTATTTTCTAGTAAACACAAACAGGAACAGAGGTTGGTTTCCTGTGAAGAGCATAAGCTTATAACTTTATAAGCTGGTATGTCAGATTTATATATGAAACTGCATGAACTGAGTGAAGCCATCACGATTTACTGAAACATTGAATTCCCTTTTCTAGTTACAATTCACAACAATTTATGATCGCATCTTACCTTCATAGTTTTCTAATCTGCTGGGTGGTTTGAAAACTCCTTTGCTCAGTCTGTAAGCCATATTATACAGATATTATAAGAGATTGCATGTCCTGCCGCGTCAAGAAGCCGTTAGCTTTTGAAAGCGAAATGGCGAGCAGAGTGAGTGCGCCCGCACAATTTGCGTCAGCGGTCTTCAGAATAAAGCAATGCATCTTGGGATCTGAGTTCATAGCCGCCATCATCTGATGATTAACTTGGCAAATGGTGTGGCTATATCCGAGGAATCTAATACACTAATGAAATGGTCAACTAACTCCGTCTTAAACTGTTTTGCCGAGTCTGCCTGGGAAAGTACGTAAAGCCATTTTAATACCCGACCGATTCTGAACTCTTGATTTTTTAATGGCGGAACATTTTAATAGAACTTCGTTCTTTCCTTTCCTTTGTGGCAAAAATAGTAGTAGTATATAATATGGGGGTTCTAGCGCAGCACCCTCGTTTTTTTGTTGCAATCCCGCCTGATGACCCCCTCCCCCCACCATCTTTTTTGGACATTATCGAACATTAGGGTGAGAACACTACCCACACGTCAACACCGGTACCTCCACCCCCTCTTGCTGCTATTGCTATACCCATTTGTGGTCCACCTTATTGTATTTTGACGACCAATTAGAGAGAAGGTATATATAGGTATACTCGAAAGCATTCTACGACTAGATTACCTTTCCAAACGAGGCTATACCTATGACTAGTATACTAGACCTACCCTTAGAAATCCTGTCTAGGATCGTAGAGGATGCAGGCCCTACGTCATTTGCAAGCATTGCTTTGACTTTGAAACGTCTAGGCGATGCGGCAGTTCTAGCGCGCTACAAAAATGTAGACCAAACGCTCTTCAAACGAGTTCTCCTGTTTGGTTTCAGAGCCGGTTGTGATGGTAGTGAACGAGACAAATTGTTTAGGATTTTCGGTATTTCCTCTAAATCCATACGCACGGGAGATAACTTAGTACTACACTATGCCTGCGAAAAGGGGCATCTCGATGTTGCTAAGCAGATCGCCGAGTATTTCCATCTTATTATAGAGGAAGCGTGTGCTGAAAATAATTATGCGCTATTCTTTGCCTGCAAAAATGGCCATCTCAATGTCGTTAAATGGCTTGCTGAGCATTTCCAGCTAACCATAGAGGATGCGAGTCATAAGGATACCTATAAACTATGCCTTGGCTGGATATATGGGAAACACTTCTCCACTATGGTGGACCCGCACGTTATACACAACTATGCGCTATACATTGCCTGTAGATATGGTCACCTCAACGTCGTTAAATGGGCTTTTGATCATTTCGAGACCCCCATAGGGTATGTACGTGATCATACTATCTATGCACTACACCTTGCCTGTAGATATGGCCATCTCGATGTCATTAAATGGCTCACGACGCACTTCCAGCTCCCCAACGACTAATTAGATAGAAGATATACTACGAGGATTGCTGAATTTCAATTGCTATACCCATTTGTGGTCCACTTTATTGTCGTTTAAACAGCAATTAGAGAAAGGTTAGTATAAGGTATATATCGAACAACAATGGAGAAAATCACTTGCAGTTGGTTGATGCGTGGAAAGGACACGAAATGCGTAAGGAATCGTTCGAAGACAACAGAGTACTGTGCTCAGCACAACTTTCAGATACTAGGAGGGAGCACCTTATTCGTCCCATGTTCGAAGTGCGGGCGTGGTTGTCATACTAGTTACGGACTTTGTTATAAGTGTGGGGTAACACAGCGTCGGCGCCTCCGCGAGAATAAACGCCGCACTAAGGATTGCTTTTCAAAGGTATTGGCGGAATTGGAGAACCATAAGGTAAAGGATTGCTTTGCAAAGGTATTAGCGGAATTGAAGAACCATAAGGTATTTCTAGACAAGTAGAAATCGTGAGATGAAAAAAGAAAAAAGAAAGAGAAACTGGTATACCACTACTACCTGTCTCTCTTCCTTTTTTTCTTGTGTCTACAAACAATTAGATACTAGAGAGACCTATAATATACACCACTAGTATGGATGATCCTCTTGGCTTGCTTGGTTCTGAAATTGGTGCCAGTTTACCTATATTCGATATCGACCCTCTTATTCTACGGTTACGTCTTAACCCCACGGAAACGTGTCCAGAATGTTTATGTCCAATGAAAGTGCTAGGAGCGGAATTCATATGGTCCACCTGTGGTCTTGTTTCCGAGGCCGAATTGTGTGAAGAAACGACCACTGCTGTTACGCGGTTGCATATAGTAGGTCCGGATAGCTTTCGGCATCAACGCGATCTCGATCGTACTAACCTAACAGATAACCAAGAATTGCAACGACACACAATTATGAGAGAACTAATGGCATACAACACTTCTTATAAACAAAACTACGACCTATCGTTTCCCACAAATGTATTAGTAATCGTGGCCGACGCATTCATCCAAGCGAATAAAGTCAGGCGCAGTTATGCTAAGAGAACTATTTTGGCTGCGCTACTTTACCATGCATGTATACAATGTGGATTCGTTCGTTCTAAAAGCGAGGTTGCTCATTTCATGCAACTCAACAACCAGTGTATCTATCGCGGCAACGTCTTTCTACACTCGCTACATGCCGACGACAAACTCGATATTGACTTAAATGCTGATCACATAGCTCCTCATATCGTAACAACTTTTGCCAAACTCAACCTAACTGACGAAGACGGCATCCAACAAATAGTCTATGAGGTCGTTCATACAGCAATCAAAGGCCATATTGGTATCCACTCCATACTTCACACCAAAGTCGTTGGAGCAAGCTACGAGGTGCTACGTCGCGCAGGAGCATGTATTACTATCGTCGATGTCGTTAAACGATGTGGTAGACGTAAGCGTGTGATTGTACGTTTTATCGATGAGTTGCTTGCTTACCATTCCCACTTCGAGCCCATCTATACAAAACATGGTCTAACTAGTGGTTGACATACCGTTTCTCGATGTGAAAGTATATACCTCGCGCGCTCCTCTCATAGGAAATGTCAATCTTTAACCCACTAGACTGCCTAACTTTGCTCGCATCTCTTCCCGAAGCTCTTTCCGAATTTGTTCCACGCTTTTTTCACCTTGGACCAAAGCTTTATGGCGAATTTCAACCTTCATAGCCTCGTATTTATCTGCTTTGGCGAGGATGAGATTATATTCGGAGTCAGACACATTTTTATCACGTAGGGCTTTTGACACGAGATCACTAATCGTATTAATTTTCGCTCTCGCCAACATAGCGGTTTTCTCATGTTTAGAAACTTTTATTCCAAGCTTTTTAGCCTCAACAGTCGTAGCGGCCGAAATTACCCCACAGAGTCGGCCGATAACGCCAAGTGGTAGGCCAATTATGACACCAAAACCGGTTAGAGCTGCCGCCAAGCCTGAGCTTGATAAAAGCACAGATAGACTACCTGTTGCCATAGCGACACCGTGAACTATTCCCTGCGCACGGGCATATTTTTTACGCACCACTTCGTAGTGTTGTTCTTGGGCTTTGATGCTCTCAAGCGTATCACGGACATCTCGCCGACGAAAGTTCTCTCCAGAGATTGTAGGATAAATCGGGGGGGGGGGGCTGTTGGAATTGTTTGAATCGAATCACTTGCCATCATATGTATATGCTATTACTTACTCAATCTTCAATACATAGCGTATAGGTCGACCATGGAAGTCTATGGTGTTGCCTTTCTCGTCGCAAATTGTCAGGCGAAGGCTGTTTCGCATTGTCCCTAGAGCTCGGGCGGTTGGTGGGAGTAGTGAAGCATATGTTGCTTTTGCAAACCTCTCACCTCGGATCTCTAAGCTAGCTAGGACATTTGATGGCTTT
Source organism: Actinernus sp. WN-2022 (assembly GCA_030867875.1). NCBI lineage: Eukaryota > Metazoa > Cnidaria > Anthozoa > Actiniaria > Actinernidae > Actinernus > Actinernus sp. WN-2022. Next base: position 51,032,233 of record JAOWCC010001679.1, on the reverse strand, counting down.
CCTTCGAGAAGTGAGAAGCTGGAATCCACCACATCGCAGTGGACATACACTGTGTGGATATCTTGGAGCTCCAGCTTATGTTTACCTACTTTGAGCGATACGCCCCTAGCATCTTCTATGCCTTCGACACACAACAGTTTGCAGAGCTTTCTATTGAACCGTATCTGTTTTTTGACATCTATGGTCCAAACCCCCCTCGGTAAGCGGTTGACGAATGTAACAATGCCAGCATCAATTGCGGGTTTGAACCCTTCTGTGCTAGGTTCCACCAACTATTCTCAAAAGTGACCTCAACTAGCGAAATATTCTGGATGCAAAGGGGTTCTTTAAAGTAGACTGTATGGTCAGCCGAGGTAGTGGCGACATTTAAGATCACCATAGTGGAACGGCGCTTTTCAATAGTATTAGAGGCAAGCCACTATCCTATATAAGTCGAAAAGCTTCAATATGAGGAGGCATGGAGGTATTTTCAGCTATCATCCAAGCCCGAGAGAGACGATGAGAGTCCAACACTGAATGCCAATTTACGGGCAAAGGATAAGAATAAAGCCCTGAGAGAGAGCCCGAAGGCCAATTTGCGGGCGGAAAATAAAAAGGTCGCAACACTGAATGCCGATCTATTGGAGAAGTTCAAGAAAAAATACCCACATGCAGATTTTCACCAGTTTTATGCATCCACTGACATAGATGGGCCGGGCAAATATTCAACGAATGCTTTATTTCGAGACGGCGATTCTAGCTATGTGGTATACGGTGATGGAGTCTCCAAGCTACCTGCTACCCTTCAAAGACGTGTTAATGATGCGCTGTGGGGGGTGCGAGGTTTCCCATCTACCTTGACGCTAGACCCACGTGTGAAATATCCTGTTCCAGCAGCCCCAGATACCAATAATTTGTTTGCAGACGAAGGAGGTAAGGAGGAAAATGGAGATCTGGTATCCTTTATTCGGAACGACGAACACAAAGGGAAACAATACAATTGGTTTACACCACCAATCGGGAAGGGTTTGACGGAAGCCGGATTGGGAAGGTTGAATCGACCAGTAGAGGATTTCGCACATTGCGTTCTAGGCGCCCAAGTCAACATGAATATTTCCGTCCTAGATAGCGTTAACACCAGACTAGAGGTTGGGATTCTGATTGAAGCCGCGATTCTTGAAAACGATTTAGTGAAAAGCATAAATAACTATAAGATAGCTATAGATGGCACACATAAGAGGCTTGATCTAGCAATAGCTATAGGGGTGTGGTTATTGTCAAGCAATCTTGAGTACTACCTCGGCAAGAAGGATGGGTATAAAAACATACTTAGTACGGCCACAAAATCTATGCTATTAGGTTCAAACGATGTCAATGAGGAGAGTAAAAAATCCCCACCACAACCTATGGAAGGGCCTACCAAAAAGAAACAATTACCGCAAGCATCTTTGGCAGCGGCAGGCACGCTCTTTGGCAGCGCGGGAACTCCCTTTGTCAGCTGGGAAACTATTACACCAATCACGGTACCTACTACAGCCAGCACGCTAGTTACACCAACCCCGTACTTCTTGAAAATCTCTTTGACACGGTCCCGCAGTGACATACGTTCTTGTAAGGCTTCTTCTCGGCGTTCTAGGACTGCTATTTCCTCCTGGATAGTGTCTATTTCGCTACTGGCCGCTTCTTTCTGATCATCGGTTGACGTAGTGTCTCGAATTATATCTTCGTTTTGTTCGAGACGCTCATTAAGTTGTTGCTGAGCATGGATGACTTCCTGGCCTGCCTCTTCCATCGTTCCTAGAGAGGTTTTTGCTTTTTGTTTGCCGGGCCCGGCTTTTTCTGTATTTGTTCTACTGTATTCATTCTACTGTAGTTGTTCAGCTTCTGACCACATTTGGTTCTCACACAGGTATCTTGTACTCTGGCCGCTGATTTTTCTACTGTAATTATTCAACTTCTGCCACATCGACAGACGCGCTACGATTTGTGTGGAGCTGGAGGCTTTTTACCCCACACAAACCGATCTACTACATATGGCCCCGGAAGGATTCGAACTCTGGACTTAAGGGGCCTCCATTTTCCCTCAAGTCCAGCGCAGAACCGTGAGGCCACATGTGCTAGACGAAAGATTTGGTAGCAAAATATCCTATTTATGTCTTCAGCAGCTGTCGTATGCTAATTAGCGGTGCACCCACGCGCTGTCTCGAAATTTACATACGAACCAGACGTAGGAATTAATTTATACGAAGATTTTTGTAAAGTTAAAATAAAATCCACGCTCGCTTCTATGGTATGAAATATCGATTTTCATCCCACTAGACTGCCAAGTTTTGCTCTCATCTCCTTTCTGATCTCGGAGCGAAGTTCTTCTACGCTTTTTATCCCTCCTTCTCGCCTGTTTTTTTGTCGTATTCCTAGCTTAAGCGCCTCATATTTCCCTTTCTCACCAACGATGCCTACGAACTCGGCGTCTGAAATGTTGCCGTCAGCTAGCGCTTTCGAAACTTTGGCTTCCACGGAATTAGCCTTAGCCTTTGCCAACATAACGGTCTTTTCGTGCTTAGAAACGTGGACCCCCAGTTTCCTACTGGCAACAGCCGTCAAGGCCGAAGTGACGGCACAAAGAAATCCCACTGATCCTAAAGAAAGGGCAAACCGACTCCTGTCAATGACATACCAGGGCGGATGCGGTCAAAACACCACTCAGGCTACCTGTGGCCACAGCAACCCCATGAACGATACCACGGGCTCGGGCATATTTTTTACGAACAACTTCGTAGTGCTTTGCCTGCTGTTCGAGCTCGGCAAGCGTATGGCAGACTTTCTGCAGTCGAAAGCTATCTCCAGACAAAACAGTTTCAGGTGGATTTAGCTGTGGATAGATCGGTGCTGTTGGAACTAGTTGAATTGAATCGCTTGCCATCGTATGTATATGCTATAACTTACTCAATCTTCAATACGTAGCGTATAGGTTGACCACGGAAGTCTATGGTGTTGCCTTTCTCATCGTGAATTGTCAGTTGAAGGCTGCTTCGCATAATCCCTAGAGCCTTGACGGTTGTGGGGTTTGGTGGAGAGTAAGTCGTCCTTACGTAACGCTTACCTCGGATCTCTAAGCTAGCCATGACATTCGATCGCTTTCCCCCGAGAAGTGAGAAGCTGGAATCCACCACATCACAGTGGACATACACCGTGTTGATATTATCTTTGATCGACACTTCATAATTACCAACGTTGATAGCCACCATATCACCAACGTCAAGTAACTTGATACCCCATAGCGTACAGATATTGCGGCTGAACATGATTGTTTTTTTTAACCAAATATTCTTCCCCATGTTTTGTACGAATTCTATGAAGCCACCATCAATTGCGGGTTTGAAAAAGGGCTGGATGTTTACCATATCATAGTGCCCTTGATTAATATAATATGGGAACATAACAAGGTGAGCACCCCACCTGAAAGAAGCAGTCATTGATAGATTCCACCAACTGTTCTCAAAAGTGATCTCAACTAGCGAAATATTCTGTATAAGAATAGGGTTGTCGAAGTAGACCGTATGGTCAGCCGAGGTGGTGGTGACATTTAAGATCACCATGTTAAACCTTAAGTTTGATATACGTATGAGTACTTGCGCTTCAATATGTCTATATGGCAAGAGTTCAAGAAGAAATATCCATATGCTGACTATTCTAAATTTAGAACTCAAGCCTCCGAGTTCAATGGTGAGAGCTATTCATATGTCATATTTGTAGACAAAGGTCAAGAACGTCTAGGTATAGCCTATGGTTTAGATGGCTACCATAACAAGCCCGACATACGAAAACGTATTAATGATGCACTAGGCTTACCTGCGGGTTTCCCACAGTCTCTACTACTAGCAGACAAGGCCAGGAAAATACGCCTCCCACCAGAATGGTCATCTGATTTATTGGGGAAACCATTCCAGCTTCACCCATTCCAGCTTCACCCCCTCGACATCTACGTAACAGAATACGAATACTTCAAAGCGGAAGTCCCAGACATCTTTACAAACCTCGTTGTGCTATATGGTGGTGGGGCAGGTGGTGGACCCCAAGGAGGTAAGATTGTAGATATCCGCAGGTGGCTCCAGGGACCCAATAGCGATTTCTGGCCACAACAGGTCAATTTTGCTGTGTTACTGGCCACTGAGGGTTGTGGTATTTCAGTTGATATGCTGAAAGACCTTCCAAGACGTGCAGCTTCTATCATACGGTTTCATATTTACTTCACAACACGTAAAATACTCCAAGAGATGGGTACTTCGCTCCCAGGAGCAGCCACTTGGAAGGCTTGGGACAACCCCCACAACAAAGCTGTGTACAATAAGATCTGCAAAGAGTTCTCCATTCCAAAAGACACCGATTTTAGATTTCGACAGGGGCGCCTGGGGGGCCTGGGAACCACATCCACATGGATGATAGGTGATAAAGTATGGACATCGAATCCCGCTTGGAACGACGCTAGAGAACTTAAGGCATTTAGAAGAGGAGACTCTGATGCTGAGCTTGATGCTGGGAGGATACGCATCGAGAACAAAAAAGCAGCCAAGCAGTGGAAGCAATTCATTCCAAAAGTAAGCAACACACACATTGGGCTAACAACTGTTGGTCGTGGCAGGCTCAACCAGAGCATAGAATCATATGTGATTTGTGTGTGTGAAGCCCAGACATCAGTACGAGGCTCAATACTTGGTAATGCTGGTCATGCAGATGAGGGCCGTACGATTTTCCTCAAGATACTCGAGGACCTCATTAAGAGCAATTACATTGCAGCTAGCATCAAAAGATTCCAGGATACCATTTCAGATACCTTCAGGTGTTTAGACTATGCACTTGCTCCGGGAGTCTGGCTTCTACCATCAGATATGGCCCTAGACTTCAAGATTAAAGTGGGCTACAACAATAACCTCATAAGGGTTGGTGCCAATATGAGTATGGGGGTTAATACCATTAATAGGTCGCTCATAATTAAACCTCCACCGCCTCCACACAAGGGTGGAACCGGTAAGTCCGCCCCACATAGCTCAGGTACGACGCATGTACCAAAGACAAAATCGACTACGACGCATGCACCAAAGACAAAATCAACTACGACGCACGTTCCACCTCCCGCACCTAGCAAGAAAGGCCCCCATAGTACTACACCACAACACGAGATCAATCTAGCAGTGGTAACTATTGTTGCAGCCGGATCTGCGTGGTTGTTATTTCGCTAACGCCGCTTGAATTGCTCTACCACGAACACAACTACAGCCACAATTAACAACCAAAGGTTGTTTGCTAGGAATCCCATAGCTTCACCAGCCATAGTAAATATGAAGTTTGCAATTGGTCCAATCATCCCAGGTAGGATCTCTCCCAGCTTTTTTCCTAGTGCTTTTAACGCTTTGGCAGCGGTTTTAACAGCATCTTTAATATAGTCAGGCAAGCCCTTTGGTGGCTTTGGAACGGCCCTCGTCAGGTAGGAAACTATCGTACCAATCACAGCCCCAACCGCCAGTAAGACGGAAATAGCCGTTACCCCATACTTCTTGAAAGTAGTTTTTATACGGTCTCGCAATGACATATGTTCTAGTAGGTTTTCTTCTATTTGTTTTAGGACTGCTTTTTCATCACGTGTGGTTGATATCTCATTCCTGGCCTCTGTTTTCTGAGCCTCGGTAGACGTAGGGTCTTTTAGTATATCTTCACCTTGTTTGATAATATCATTTCGCTGTTTCTCAGCTATGATGACATGTTCTGTTGATTCTACTATATTAGGCCCTAGAGTACTTTTGAGGTCCTTCCCCATCTTTTTATATAACTCATTACGCTTGGTTTTCAAGGGGATAGGCTTCTCTCCACTTCCCTGCGCGCGCATTTCAATTCTTCCGTCGGGCGTAGTTGCTACCTCAAGCACGCCCCGAATTCCCACATCATGATATTGTTCCCAGACAGCCTCGAACAGCATCTGTTTTGCGTCTTCCGATAAGCCTTGTTTAAAGACTACACCCCGAGTTCCATATTTCGGAACTTTCTCATTCCTAATACCTTTCAGAATTGTCTGAAGCCCCGAGACATTCTGGGCTTCTGGAGTGGTGAGGTCTTTGATGTAATCGCCCATCGAAAACGAGGTTTCCTTAGTCTTTGGCCTAACACCTTCTTTGTTATGGTCACGTTTGGTTTTCATTTGTCTACTTTCACCTCCTGGATCCGTAGTTGTGTCGTCTAGAAACATTGATTTCCATGTCTCTTTGTCGATAGTATCATCATCATCATCATAATCATAGCCTCCATCTGCTTCATCTCCACCAGGATTTTCCTCATACGGGTCAAACTCTCCCCCTTCAGCCATATTGAACTTAACTATGTATCTTGCTATATTCAATATGATAGCATCGAAGTTAGTTCCAGCGCAAACTCACAGAGAGCCACTTGGACTCAAAGCTCGACGCATCCTATATAGGCGCACTTTCGCACCATCATCTGCCAACCCAGGAGAGACACTCTATGTCGCGGTTCCAAAACTAGGAGAAAACATTGTCCTAGTCCCAGTTAGCTTTGCACTCTTGGCTGACATTGCATTGTCTGGGGGGCTCAACACCAATCGGGTGGTATCCAATGTTGGACGCTGTTTAGTCTCTCGTCGTAGATGTAGATTTGGAACAGAGGTAATAGAAGACCTTGCCCGACCAGATCTCCTACAGACGTATTCCGATCTCTACCTTCATACTCCAGAACTAGGAGCTCGGATTCAACAGGGTATCCAATCAGAGAATATGAACAAGCTTCGCTCAAAGACTAACGGAGCAACATCTACAACTGAAGAAGCTGCGCTCCTAGCTGCATATGGTTCGAGGTATCGAATCCCATTACATGTTGACATTCTGACACAACATGGAGCTCTGTATCCCCACGCCCTCCACGACATTATTTCGTTCGATTTGGTTCTAGCACCCGCTGTCGATATAGTGATAGGATCAGATGCTACCAAGATAGGCACATACAAGCTCAACAACATACAGTTGGAGTATGAGGTCATCGAGGATGAAAAACTCGCCAGAAAAGCATAGCACGCATATGATACAGGCACGGCCTTTCTTTTCAACCACGCTTTACACTCCACGACTGTCCCTATCAACAAGGCATCAAACACTTTGGTGGCTAAGAACCTCACAGTCCCACGGAGATCCTTCACTGGACTACTTCTACTCTTCGTTGAGCCACACACCGCAGGCGCCCGGGACAGCGAGGCATTCCCCAATCCAGGCATCACTAAGGTGGAGGTAGATGTTAATGGCATTCCAAATTTCTTCTTTCCAGATGGTATATTACCACCAGATTTCTGGGAGTCTGCCAAGGGATGGTTTGGCACGCCGGGCACAAATGATCGTAAAAACGGCGGGTTTTATATATATTTAAAAGTTTTCGACATAGAAGAATGAATTTTGGTAGGTGTATAAAGGAGTGTAAACAAAACATGGTCTGATAAGTTAAGCTAATATAGCCATCATTATGACGTCATAATGACGTCATATATCCTTTTCTAATAGGTTTCTTATAAATTTGTATTCCCTCTAAAATCGTTTTATTATATCTTTTTTAAATCTCTTGTTCATGAGAATGAAATAATCGAAAACGCGTTATCGATCGGTTTAAGTAAACGAAAGTTATTAAAGTTTGAATTTTGGTAATTTTCCCGCCAATAAAAACAAATAGCATAAAACCATTTATGAAAATGTCGCTTGTTTTAACTTTTACAGTTCGAAATACTGGTGCATCATATTTTGCACAATAATAGAGCTCTTTAGTAATAACAACGTGTTCTTTTTAGAATTTTGATTTTTTGAGTATAACAGCTTAGAATTGAAGCCCCATTTTTTGTATACGTCATTATGACGTCATAAATATATTTGTGTACCCTCAGAAAATAGCCAGTTCAATGTTTTTGGAATTTTATGAATGAAATGAATTTGATTAACACTCACAAGTCATAGTATTCTCTTTAGTAATATTTTTTATAGTCGGCAATCTGATTTAAGCTTGAAGTATGACGTCACTAATAATGACGTCATAAAAACAGTAAATCGTCCATAACTTTGAATATATTTATCGTAGAAAATTTCGATTTTCGGCAAATTAATATATTTCATAAAAGCTTTCTCATGACGTCATATTTTTGAAACGTGTTTTAATGGTTAATTTTCACCAAAAAAGGAGTCTTCCATTATGACGTCACAACAACGTCACAATACGGAAACAATTGTCCCGAAAAACGTAGTCTTACTTTGTTACCAACCTGCCAACATTTCGTCAAATTTAGAGTAGAAGTAAGGAAATGGCGTTACTTTTACGTTTTATGTTACACTCAACCCTGACGTTTTTACGGTTATTCGTGCCCGGCGTGTGGTACGTCAGTAGATGTCGATCCGAAAACGACGCCTATGACACCGGCCAAGTTCTACAACAACAAATTTGCCATCTTGGTTGATTGTCGCACAGCAAAGCATTCAGTTGTCCATGGTGATGGCTTGGCACAAATAGGTGGTGGAAAAGACATCGACATCAGAGTGCACAGGAGTGGAGGCAGTGGAACTGTTAACATGCACATTTTCGTTCTGTCGGATGCTCAGATCAATATATTGAATGGAACTCTGAGTAGTTTTACATACTAATGTATTCCCTGGTAGAACACATTCCATTCAACTCCCTCATAGTAGGACCCACAAATTGTGGAAAAACAGCATTTCTCATAGGGCAGCTTCGTGGACCATTTCGTGGTAAGTTTGACTATATAGTATTAGTTTGCCCCACATACGCCTACAACAAAACCTATCGGGGATTTGCCAATCTAGATCCACACTTCTACGTTGTATCTCCACCACAGGATGCTATCAATACCGCATTGAATATTTGTGCAGCCTTTTGGGCTGGGACCAATACGCTATTGATTCTAGATGATTGTGCTGCCTCAAAGGATGTAAAAAGAAGAACTGACAAGCTCGTAGATCTAGCATTCTCTGCTCGACATATAGGACTCTCTATTTGGGTGATATCCCAACAATTAACAAGCATATGCAAACCTTTCCGTGAAAATGTAGCTGTTGTGGTTGCCTTTCATACCGCATCGACTATAGATGGCAAAAGGCTATTTGAGGACTATGGAGGCTCGCAAGAAGGCAGCGAGTTACAAACAGTGCTTCGGTCTCACAAGTTTGCTCGCATATGCTTTTGTTTAGGACATCCTTTTGCAGTAGTGTTAGAGCTACCCGCACCTATGACATATTATCATGGCTGATAAAGAAATATGTGCCCAACTAGGTGAGGATGTGACAGGCCCACCACCACCACCAAAGACAGAGGATGTCGTAACAGATAACCGCGAAGCACTTACAATTTTGGCTGCAACGGGTACAACGAAGGATTACCTAGGTAAAAATTTCTCTCTAGGAGATATTGCTAGTCTATCTGAAAAAGAAGTAGATAGATTATATAGAAGGCATCAGGCCGTTCTAGCTAAGCAAATAACAGAACGCTTAGTCGATGGTGTGATGCGTCTAGCTACCCGCTTAGTTGCTTACCTAGTACCCATAGATTATCAGGAAGAACTGATCAAAGACCTACAAGAAGACCACCTAGTCCGCAACGAGATCAGTGCTGCGATTGGTCTGTTATCACCTAAAGCAGGTCGCTTCGTAGCGCTAGCTAGCGTCTTGTTCCATGTATCACATAGTCATTCCTGGTACACCTATTGAACCTTCCCACACACCTACTATATCGAAGCAAGATGGAGGAAACGGATCGGATAACTGCAGATCCACCGAAGACTGTGCCTGAGAAAAAAGAAAAGGATCCAAAGTGTGTTGCTAGGGGAAAAGCATTGGCAGAAAGCAACAAACGTGCCAGAGAGGCTCAAAAGAGGGAGATAGCACGTGAAAGCGAATTATCTAAAGGAATCGACGTGGGGGGAAGCTGGACTAAAACATGTCTACCAATATTACTCTAGCAGCTATAGGTGTGGGCGCTTCGTTGGTTGGGGCATACTACCAATACAAAAGATACGTAGACGACGCCCCTTAGAATATTAGTACGATACGCCCCGCGAGTCCGGTAAAGACTACGAAGGTAGCATTGCCGGACATGGAGTAGAACGATAGAACATTTGAAGACTAGGAAACCATAGGTTATAGGAGGATGGAAGAGAAAACGTTGATGAAAGCTGTAACTGATGCTGCTATATTAACTGGTATTGCTAGTGGCATTGGGTTCATATAAAAAAATTTAGCCAAAGAGCCCATGCTTAGCGATCCTTCATCATCATTCATAAACTACGTGAAGTGGACAGCCGTGTTGGCTGGTAGCATAGCTGCTAAGCAATATCTTGAGGATCAAAATATAATTCCAAAGCCAAAGCTAAAGCCAAAGCCATAATGTTCATAGCTGCAATAACTGCTATTGGTGGAGCTATACTAAATGCAACGGCCTTCGTAGGCGGAAGCTATATCGCCAAGGCAGTTGCTGGCAGTGATCCCTCTGCGGTGGCTGCTGAGAAAAAAAGACACGACCTGGCACTAGAGAAGTATCAGGCAGATATGGGTGCCTTCCAGAAGCGCCGCGCAATCTTAGCTGACTGGATCAAAGAACAGGACCTCCTGAAATACTATGCTTCTGTGGACCTCAAAAACGAAGACAAGGCCCGTAGGCTATACAATACTGTAAACGTGGGACTACACCACATACGTCCACAGGACCTGAAGGAACCTAGATTCTCCGACTACTATCGACCTACTAGTTCGCAGAAGACGAGTGAGTTAGTCTATGTAGGTGGGGGGATGCTTGCTATTGGCTATGCTGCTAGTAAATGGCTATAGCTTTTTAAAAACGAGCTTTGTTCTACATGTTGAAGTTTGGTGCCATTGGAAAGATATAGCTATGTATAAAGAGATGAGACTAATATACTATAGTCCTATAGGCTATTGGAAAGGTCATGCTGCAATTGGTAAGCTAGCAGTGGCAGCAAAGGTATCTGAGGATGTAGCTAAGAGTTGGTTAGAGAAACAAGCCCTATGGCAGATATACCTACCACCACCACGACATATCCCACGGCCACATTGGACTGTATCGAAACCAAATGAGGTTCACCAAGCTGATTTGATCTTTCTACCTCATGATCGACCTGGACGTGGACGAAAGCTATATAAGTATGCTTTGGTGGTAATCGACGTAGCTTCTAGATATAAAGAGGCTGAGCCTTTGGCTTCGAAAGATATTGGTGAAGTTTCTGCAGCCTTTGAACGAATCTACAAGCGTAGTCCACTAGAATGGCCAAAAACGTTGCAAGTTGATCCTGGTAGAGAATTCATGGGACGTATGTCTGAAACCTTAGCACTACGTGGTACGAAAGTTCAACGAGGTGAGGCTGGTAACCACAGGGCACAAAGCTTTGTTGAGAGAGCAAATAAAACACTGGCTGAAAGGTTGTTTGGATACCAATATGCACAGGAAATGGTACTCACTTCAGAAGGATCAGATGCACGTAGTAGAGAATGGGTGCTGAGGCTTCCAAAGGTTATCAAAGCCATGAATAACGAAGTTACTCGGCTGACTGGGAAGGAGCCTTCGAATTCTGTAGAGGCACAGCAAGTAAACATAAAGACTCCTACATATTTGCGATCTGTTGGGTTAGAAGAAAAACGTTTGCAGTTTGATATTTAGATATCTTTATGCACCTGGAGAGTTGGAAGGTGATATCTTCGAACCAACCAGTTCTATACTATTTGGAAAAGGGTGCACCCAAGCGTGGATTTGTGCGTGAAGAGCTACAAGTCGTACCACCAGATACTGAACTACCTCCAAAGGGGATTCTAAGATAGAAGCAGCTCGCAAATAAAATCATCTAAGTCTTCCTCCTCTGGAATGGTGTTTTTATGTCCATAGGCTAGTGTATCAACCCCGTTTGCTGAAATCCAGCGCTTACTATCGAATGGCGATAGAGAGATCTTATTCATATGCATACCATACATACGAAGAAGAGCTTCGGTAGTATATCCATGTAGATAACGCTCGCAGAAGTGTTTCCTACATTTATGTTTCGTCTGATCGCACAGAAGCTTATTGAAGTTCTTGATCCAACAGTAGTGCTGTAGTACTCTTTGGGCACTCTATAAGTAGTACTCTTTGGGCACTCTATAAGTAAGAGGTTAATGCGCTTTGAGAAGGTCTCCTTTGAGATGTGATGTACAATCAAGCACTCTTCCTTTGGATCCCAACCATATACATTAATAGAGATATTGTTTTGCTTCTCTACTCGTTTTATTTGTGAGATTGGTGTTGGCGCATCCACCCCATCAAAGTTCAACCCATCGTCTTCTCGGTACTTCGACGTCCTCTCGGGGTTTTGTACGACTTTACACATCGCGGCACGTAGCGACCAACGCAAACAATGATCGTCTTTGTTCTTTGCGTTGATCACGGCTTACTTATTCGCGATTTCGGTAGGTAGTAGTATGTACGAACCTCCGTGGAGCGGTCGATATCGAGCAATGTCCAACCATAAAACGTTGAATTTATCTATAACACAGTTTGATCCTCGACTGATCCACTTCTCAATGTGGTTGTAGATCTGAGCATGTGCTTCTACTATTGCCCCACGGATCCCAGCATCATTGGTCAAGACGGTTTGTGAGCTCCGGAAGGTAACTATCTCATATTCTGAACCCTTAGGTTTGTCGAGCCGTAGCGTGATATTCAAAGCTAGCTGAAGCTTGATGCTATTGTGGTCTTGGAGCTCTTCCTCGAGCTTTTCAGTAGTCTGCTTCCGCACACCAGCTAGGAAGGCAGCTGGGTCTGCTCCTAGTGGATTACCATCTGGAACGTCCATCTTCCATCCACGTAAATAGCCCTTGATGGTCCTTGGTGCTCGGACGAATTCGAGTGTGCGTTCAGCCATAGTGTAATACCTTAATAACAGCCTTTCTCTAATAGGGTGTCAAAATATAATAATCGTACTATAGTAGTATATAAAGTGGTGGTTCTGGCGTAGCGCCCTCGTTTTCTCCCGAACCCAAACGTATTTGTTGGACTTTGTAGAACCACAATATGTACCAAATTACAACATCTATGGTACCCTAAAAGATAATAAGTTGAGATTTGGTACATATTGTGGTTTACAAAGTCCAACAAATACGTTTTTTGGGGAGGGGGCCATCGGGCGGGGTTGCAATAAGAAAACTGAGGTGCTGCACCAGAACCCCCACTTTATATACTACTACTGATCCTGTGTGGAGTTTACAGACATATGTTATTTCACGTAGTGTGATATCTTCGAACCAACCAGTTCTGTACTATTTGGAAAAAGATGCACCAAAGCGAGGGTTTGTGCGTGAAGAGCTACAGATAGTGCCACCAGATACTGAACTACCTCCAAAGGGGATTCTGGTTGTACCCAACAGATCTAGGCTAGCAGCTCGTAAATAAAATCGTCATTTTTGGAATGGCGTCTTTGTGCCCATAGGCTAGTGTATCGATCCCGTTTTCAGAGATCCAGCGCTTAGAGTCAAATGGTGATAGAGATACCTTATTCATATGCATACCATACATCCTGTGCCCTTCGCTTCGAAGCATATCCATCCCGTGGCGGAATACTTTCTTATCTAGAAAGCACTCTTTGTATTGCTCATGACGAATGCGATGTTTCACAACTGCCTTCTTGGTGCCTTTAGCTTTCCGAATCTCCCCACCATCTACTTTCAATATTGAGTAGAGCTTTGATCGTAGTCCAACATATTCGACTATGGGAATACCTCCACATTCGTCTTTCATTTTACCAATGACTTTCTTGTTGCTAATACTATACGATGGATGGTCCTCGCTGTAGTTGCTTGTATCGTAGAGATGGTTGTTGATAGCGATGTCTGCATAGATGTCTTCAGTTTCAATGTATAGCAATAGACTGTCAGTATCTGTATATAGTAGATTACAGCGTTGTCCATACTGCTTCTTGAGCTCACCATAGTAGAAGTCATACATCAGGTGCTTTGAGAGATCTAGAATTGACATTCCAACATATACCGGGCGGTTCAGCAGTAGCTTGCTTTTGTAGTTGTGTACAGCGGTTAGATCGTTGTCAAAGATTGTGGAGCGAGCATAGCTAGGTTTATTCAAGAGACGCTGTAGTTTGATTCCTTCTAAAGATCGCACTAGTTGGATATCTACACGCTTACGTAGATTTTCCATTGTTTTGCCGAAAACGGAGTTGTTCATCAATTTGTAGAGGTCCTGCTCAAAAGTGCTCTTTGCTTGTTTTCGTAACTCTGTGTTCATTCGTATGTATGGCTCCATCCATGGGGATTGGTCGAATCGTAGTGCTCTGTGGATCTTTTTCAAACGCATGCCAAGAGATAGGTATAGTTGTAGGTTGCGGTAGTGGAGCACATATCGTTCTTTGTCATAGAGGGTAGGCACAAGCTTTTCCGCTTTCAAAAATCCATTGCCCTTATATAGTTTCTCAAATAGATCGGTTTGATACTCTGAGAACCAAGCTTTATCCACTTGCATGCTCTCGGGAGCTAGCGGATAGCTGTTATGTGCGTCGTGAAGTTCTCGAGGATTATTATTCAAGGTCAACTTCGAGGATGTAACCTTTATCTGAATTGCTTGTGTGCTGGGTGTTTTGTTCTTCTGTTGGTATGCACCACTCAAACCCTCCTGTTGGTAGATATTGACTCATAGCCCAGCCATAGAGGTTGTTAGAATCGAGGTAGACTATATGGCTCTTTGGCTTCTTGGGATCGAAATTAGGCATGTTGGGGTTGTTTGCTTTGGCATAACGCTGAGGCACCATAGATATACCACCACGTAGACCTTTCTCAACGAATAGGTGCATGTCATAGTCGATTAATAGTTCAAGCTCCACGCCAGTCTTCTTTAACAATGCATCCTATGAGAGTCCTGGGCTCGTATAGTAGTGGGCCGGGTCTAATCCATAGTTTTGCATGCATGTCGTGCGAAAGGTCTCAAACACATCTGCTAGAAGAAGTACATCTGTTTGTAGGTAAATGTCGTGGTAGTCTCCCAACGTCTCACAATCGAATACCTTCCAAACTTCTAGTGCGTGTTCATAGTCCTTGTCGGATATGCCCTCTAGGCTTAGTTTACTATAGAATGCTTCTTTAGGAGGAAGAGAAGTCTCAGTGAATCTCTCCCAAGCGTCCATGTACTCATATGGATAAACGCCTTTGCGCAGCAGCAACTTGTTTTTATCTGGGTCGGGCGTGTGCTTTGTAGTTTGTTTGAAGGTGTCTGGGGCTGCAGTTGCTACCAGCTTGTCAAGAGAGGATAGTAGAAATTGTGCGCTATCGATGAACCGTAGGTTGCCAAGTGAGAATGAGATATATTTCTCCATATTGTTTGGGATGCAAGAGATATCACCCTCTGTCTTGGAGATGGATTGCATCAGTAGGTGAGAATCATATCCACGCAAGTTGTGGAATACAACTGGAATGGTAGGTGAGATACGCAATTTGAGGTTACAGACTCTATGTGCGGCACCTCGAAACTCGCCTGTGATGTGGCAGTGGTCCCGTACTCTATCTCTACCAACCAAAGGCTTCTGGCAGATATGACAAATCGTTGCTCTATTATAAACCCTCTGGTTTTTCTGCGACATACATAGCGGCTTGGCCTCTTGGGCTTTGATCTTCGCCTCTTCCTCTTGTATACATCGTAGAAAGCGTTCGATCGTATCTGTACCTCGGTATAGTACAGGTGGTTCGCTATGACCATCAGAAGGTACAACAATGTAGGAAAATCCACAGGGAATATGTTCTTCTGTTTTCAGTGTGTTGCTTTTTTCAGGGTCTTGGGCAGGCCCTTCGATCTTAGTGGTTAAAGCCTCAAGGTCTGCATAGATAACGTAGGGAACTTTGAGCTGTTTGTGGATATTCTGAAAGGAGACTATGTTGTTCTCCTTGGTAGGCATTTCAATGCGAATGGCTCGGTCATCGACACCGTTACACTCTGGAATGTGTTTTTCTAGGAGGGCATTGGTAGTGTATCCATGTAGACAACGCTCGCAGAAATGCTTTCTCTCTCGGTGTTTTGTCTGACTGTAGAGGAGCCGATTTAAGTCCTTGATACAGCAGTAGTGTTGCAAACCACTCTCTGGGTGCTCTATAAGCAAGAGGTTAACATGCTTTGAAAAGGTCTCCTTCGAGATGTGATGTACAACCAAACACTTTTCCTTTGGATCCCAACCATATACATTAATAGAGATCTTGTTTTGCTTCTCGAAGCGTTTTATTTGTGAGATTGGCATTGGCGGGTCTACCCCATCAAAGTTCAACCCACCGTCTTCTCGGTACTTCGATGTCCTCTGGGGGTCTTTTGCAACTGGAAACAGTGCTGCGCGTAGTGACCAACGGAAGCAGTGGTCGTCATTGTTCTTTACGTTGATCACGGCTTTCTTATTCGCGACTTCCGTAGGCAGTGGTAAATATGAACTTCCACGGAGTGGCTGATACCGAGCGATGTTTAACCATAAAATATTAACTCTATCTATAACCCAGTTTGATCCTCGACTGATCCACTTCTCAATGTAGTTGTGGATCTGAGCATGTGCTTCTACTATTACCCCACGGATCTCAGCACTGTTAGTCAAGACGGTTTGCGAACTACGAAAGGTAGCTATCTCGTATATTGAACCCTCAGGTTTGTCAAGCCGGAGTGTGATATTCAAAGCTAGCTGAAACTTAATACTTTTAAGATATTGGAGCTCTTCCTCGAGCTTTTCGGTAGTCTGCTTCCGCACACCGGCGAGGAAAGCTGCTGGGTCTGCTTCTAGAGAATTACCATCTAGAACATCCATCTTCCATCCGCGTAAATAATCCCCAATAGCTCTGGGTGCTCGGACGAATTCGAGTATATGTTCAGCCATAGTATAATACCTTATAACTGCCCTCCTCTAATTGGGCGTCAAAATACAATAAGTGGACTATAGTAGTATATAATATGGTGGTCCTGGTGCAGCACCTTTGTTTTTTGTTGTAATCCCGTTTGATGGCCCCCGAACCCTAACGTCGTTTTTGGATTTTGCCGAATTTTTTAGACCGCAATATATGTGTTTATTGTACCCAATAACAACATATATGGTACCCCGGAGATAATAAGTTGGGATTTGGTACAATACACATGCATATTGTGGTCAAAAAGTTCGATAATGTACAAAAAGGATGTTGGGGGGAGGGGGTCATCAGGCGGGATTGCAACAAAAAAACGAGGGTGCTGCGCCAGAACCCCCATATTATATACTACTATAGTAAAACATTGTACTTTACTTATAAATCCACGCGAAGGTTTGTGTGAAAAGTAGCCTCACATATTGTTGAGTTGAGAAAATGACGTCACTTCCGCTGAAAATTAGCTCTGTACAGGCTCTGTCAAGGACGGATTTGGCTCAGTGCGGACATAAAAACTCAAGATTCGGACCCCAAAACCTAAGACTTCCCGTCGTCATATCGAAAAACAGTTTGGACAGGCAACAAATATAGCAACTTTACCTTACAAATACGTAAAAATATCACTATCTCAAAATTTGATCGTAGTGGCACTTTAAGTAACCATTATAAGTTTTGAAGCCGTTTCATAAACTCCCAGCACTTGTTTTATCAGGTCTAAAACTCTCGGGCTGCGCCCTCGAGTTTTAAACCTACTAAAACACTGCTTCTCGTTTATTAAACAGTACTTAACCCCTCTAAACATCCAGTTCTACTTAATTATTTTATAATTATTGAAAAATATATCTATGGAGCTGAAGAAGATACCAATCTATTCCAAATATAGGTTTGAAAAATAAGATTAAAATGAAATATGAAATTGAAAAATCTAAATATACTAAACATAATCTTAGTGATAAATTTAAAGAAAAGTGGACTTTTGATTTTTGAGATACTATTATAATAATATTATGAAGGTTGTTTTTAATGTAATATAATTGTATTTTCTTTTTACTTCCCTGTTTTTTCTCCGTTAAATATGAAAGTAAATTGCAATTCTTTATAAGTATTGAATTTTTTTTAAATGTGACAAAAAGATTTTCAAGACCTCAAAACTGCATTTTTTCCCTATAATAATATAAATTATTATAATGAATATTATAGGCTAGAAAGAATTACTGAACCGGGAGAGTTCGCAGAACGAATTACTACACATTATTTTATCGTCGTTATAAAAAAACAGTGCACGCGGTACTGGGTTCAAAATAAAAAGGTAGATAGCTTCAGGTTAAAAATAGTTATTGTTGTAGTTTAAAAAATACTTCAGGTTAAATTTGTCCAAACTAGTTTATTTTTGTCCAAACTAGTTTATTTTTTTCAACCTGGTTTATTTTTGTCTAAGCTAGTTAATTTGTTCAACCTAGTTTATTTTTGTCCAAACTAGGTTATATTGGTTCAACCTAGTTTATTTTTGTCCAAACTAGGTTATTTTTTTCAACCTAGGTTATTTTGTGTCCAACCTAGGGTATTTTTTTCCAAACTCTAAATTTTAGAGTTTTTTAAATGAAGGGTAGCATTATATTTATCTGTTGTTTAGTGACTTCGCAGTAAAAACAAAACAAAATTGGTGACTAGCTCTAAAGACCCTAAATAAGTGAGCACCCGTTGTGTGGACGGTTAGGGTATTTTTAAATGTAGGGGTAGGGTTTGTAGTGGTTCAGAGAACCATTAAAGAAGTATTATATTTATCTGTTGCTTAATAGTGACTTCGCCGTAAAGAAAAACAAAATTATTGACTAGCTCTAAACACCCTAAATAAGTGAGCACCAGTTGTTGACGGTTAGCGTGTTTTTAAATGTAGGGGTAGGGTTTGTATTAGTTCACAGGACCAATACATAAGTATTATTTATCTGTTGTTTAGTGACTTAGCCGTGAAAAAATAGTGACTATATAGCTCTAAACACCCTAAATTTGAATTACAAAAATAAACTAGGTTTAAAAAAATAAACTAGTT
Organism: Actinernus sp. WN-2022; assembly: GCA_030867875.1. NCBI lineage: Eukaryota > Metazoa > Cnidaria > Anthozoa > Actiniaria > Actinernidae > Actinernus > Actinernus sp. WN-2022. Next base: position 51,013,246 of record JAOWCC010001679.1, on the reverse strand, counting down.
TGGACAAATTTAACCTGAAGTTTTTTTTGACCTGCAACATAATCATGGAACACGGAGTTACTTTTGCTTACTTCATTTTCTCTTTCTCTTGACTAATTTGACTGTTGCTTCTTTTTATATGCATGGAGCAGCAGCAGCAGCAGTCTGACAATGTGTTATACCTCACCGTTCACAAACCGCAGATGTTATTGTTATGGGAAAATTACAAGTGGCATCGACTGTGGAGCAACCTCCATGTACATGTATTATGGTTATCGATATTACTACTACCAATTGCTATGCCCTTGTTTCAACAAACCACGTGAGTAGTTATCCAACGAGAAAGAGGCTGTTAAAACAATGAGAAATGAACTGCAAAACATACTTGACATCCTAACTCCTCTTATGTTCATAAAAGGATGGCAAAAAAACTACCACATGACATTCTGCATATGAGACGGCTCATTGATATAACCTTCACTGAACATTCTATGAAAACGGCGTCCATTTTGTAATAACACGGCAAGCTTAACATAATGATTTCTTTTGAGTTATTGTGAATCGTTTTCTTTGAAGTAATCAGGGGAAATGTAAGCAGAACATTTTTCCGAATTTCTGATTTATAGACAAGAAATGATCTGACTGACACTTTTAAATTTTACACGGTGATATCAGTGTTGGCCAAGTTACAGTAAAACTTAAGACACGTACCAGCTTGAATCCTCCATCCTTGCCATCCCACTTAGCTCAACATACTTCTCTGTATAAGTTGCACTTCATTTGCGTAGAGGCTTTCAATAAAACTACATGTACTAAACCAGTATTTTTGGGTTTCCCGCATGAGTTTAAATAAGAATGATTGTAAACTTACAATGTATGCTAAAAACAGCTGACACGTTAACATTTTACGACTTTCGTCGTCGTTTTAATTAAGTATACTTAAGAATTGGTAAACGTGCAGAGTGCGTCCATCGAGTTATGGACACACACGAGAGGTTTCTAAGCACGAAAGAAAAGCAAGAGTCGCTCGAGGCAAAGACTGTAGCTTCTCAGTTGAGTGCTTAGGCAACCTCCCAAGTGCGTCTATAACTAGATAGATGCAACGCTGTGGCGTTTACCATTTATTTTAGAACATAACCACGACAATTTAAAAGCAACCGGGGTTTTAATTGGAGATGACATATAAAATTCTCAATACATGGTCTGAACTGTAGCGCGCGAAAAAATATCGCGTAATCAAGCTGAGCGCTCGCGCGAACATTTGAGTTCACAAATCATTCATTGATCTCTTTTCTCAAACGAAATGTTTATTCGAATATTGTTCTCAAGAAAAAAGAACATCAAGCCTACTTAAAAAGTTTTCAAACTGCAATAGAAAGTCATGTCTTCAGTCCTTTTGCTTAAAGCACATTTGTAACCGCTTTCTTGAATCCAAAATGAACAAAAAGGACTCACTCATCGCTTCAGTGAAAACTGGAGCAGTCGTCTGAGCCAGATGTTGGAAATTCGCTGTTTCTTCTAAGATTTGAACTGTCAGCCTAATCTTTTGGTCTTGTCTTCAGTAGTTGCTGCTGGAATGGGACAATTTTAATTACCGAAGTTAGCATGTTTCTAATGTTCCCTAAAATTGTACTCGAATCCACAATTTGGACAATAAAGTTATGTCGCTGTAAAACGAAGTAGTTTATTAAATATTATGTAGTCTGTATTTATATCATGACACTATAGAGAACGTTTTTAGAAACTGATTTCTTTGTTTAAGTTCACTATGTACACCTCTTCGCCAGATTTCGACTCGGACGGTAATTGGCATTGTACTCACTGCTAAATAAACCATTCAGTTATATTATTAGCTCAGAAAACTCTTGTCTGTATATTTACCTCTAAATGTTGAGACTGAGAAGTTACTAGCCTTTCAGTACCTTCTTACCTAGCCTTTTCTGAATGTTTCATCCAACATCTTCTTAGCTAATTTTTTAGGACAGTTTTGCAAACCTTCTCAACTCTTTCCTTTGCTAATGATTCATAAAGTATATGAAGCTCAACATTTGCCAAAACATTGGATTAAAGTATTTATCCAGTTGTTCTATCAAATAATTTTCGTGAGAAAAGAAGAAAAACTACAATTACAAAAACACACTTAGCAAAACACAAAACTGGAAAATGTTTCATTATTGAAAAGGTTTCTGATTTCAATTTATGAGCCAAATGACCACTTTTCTACTTCAAGTTAGAAAACAAAACGGATAAGAATATATTTGCTGTCAAAGGCAGCGAAAGAGGTCTTTTTGTAATTAAGTTATCTATTCTGTGCCACTAATTGGTCTGATGATATAGCTCATTTTTATTTCGTCATCATATTAAAAGTCTAAAAGTCAGCTCCAGTCGGAGTTAACAAACTAAACTCTCTCATATTAAAAACAAAGGGTTTGTTCGCACGAGCACCTTTGGAGGCCTCCAATATTTTGTCAGACGCCATAATTAATTCTTCCAATGACAGCCGACATCAAATTGATCTCAGCAAATAATGGATTCTTTGGTGTGTTCTTTTTTTAATTTGATTGACGTGGTTATACAAATACAGTAGTTTATATTACATCTCAAGTGCAAACGCGATTACCAATATAAAAAAGTGCAATTACCAAATTATTCGGCCTAGTGCGAACAGGCCCAAGGTAACAACAGTGGAAGGAAACTAATAATGATTCAGAAACTCAATGACGAGCGGGTACCTCCAATTTTTTAAACTGTTATCATTACCAAATACATTCTAGCAATATATTTTGATGGTACATGACTATAAAGTAATTTTATTTTAAACATGAAGATGTCAAGAACTATTTATTGTACTGTTGTCTTGCTATTTTATGTTTCATTGGAATCGCTGCATTTTGCTTATTTTAGCATTTTCAAGTATACAAATTATGATAAAAATAATTATCGTGATATGTGTAATAAACAGAAGAAGAGCTCATTCGTTTTCGGAAGCTTCACAACTCGCGAATAAAACCCCGTATGCCGCACTTTCTATATAACCGGTTTCTCTCTTAGGCTTGCCAAACGACCTCATTGTGCACAGTCTCAATGCAACAGCCATAAACATAACGTGGACACCTCCTGCTCCAAACACGCCAAACCTTACAAACCTGCATTATAGGTTCAAGATCTCCCTCAGGCAGGGAATCGCCGATAAAAAAATAGTGATAGTTCCTCTACACGAGCTTGCATTAGGCTGGAAGGTTGTCGATGGATTGAAGGCGTTTTCAAGTTACTGTGTAACAGTTTATGCCAGTTCTTTACCTGGTAACGGAAATCTATCAACCTGCTTTCAAGTCAACACATTAGAAGGAGGTAATAAAATAACATGTGATTACCAGGATTGGTGTTTTATCTTATGTGTGAGAGGGGGAGCTCGAGGGGTGATGGAGACTAAATACAAATGGACACTGTCAACCGTAAAACCAAATACTTTTTCATGATCATGACAAACGGGAGCGAGAGAATGCTTTCCAGGCTGACTAGAGAAAATTAAAAACAATTTTGATGAACGATGGTAAGGAAGAAATAACTCGTAAACCGGCTAGAAATTCGTTCTGTTCCATCTATTGTTTTGAATTATGTGCCCTTCATTCTACTACGGCAAAGCTTACCATAACATCTGTAAGATCATTTTTCTCCCCCCCCCCCCCCCCAGTGAGTTTTAATCCCCTCTCTAAGTGACTCAAATACTTTCGTGTGTCAAATTAATTCATCTAATCACAGAATTGGAAATCGTTTATGTTAAAAATAATGGGAGAAAACAAGTGCATGTGAAAAATATACTTCCCGCAGGTTCTCAGTACAGTAATTTATGACTTATCCTTAACCAAAGAGGGCAATGTTCATGTTTCGATTAATAACTACAAATGATGTGAGCAAGTGCCGGGCAAGTGCTTGCTTGCCCGCTGTATACTCTTCAGTGTTAACAAAACAAAAACTTAGGGGGAGAGTGCAAAGTCATAAAACAGTACGTAGTGTCAGTGTCACTATCCTGCTATTAAAAAAATTAGTACATTTTAATTTGGCTGAAGAAAAAAGCAAATGGTCCAAGTATTTACAAAAGTTTCAAAGGCTCTTGGATTCTTTCTTTCAGGATACCATTATAATCTGCAAACTATTATTGTATTTCAAGTTCTATCACTTTCTCATAAGCTGACATTCATTGATTGAGCAATACAATTTGTTACAGTTCCACAAGGATATCCACGACTAATTTCTGTGCACAGCACCAGTTCAACATCTTTGCAAGTTGAGTGGCAGCCAGTTGAGCTACAATTACGAAATGGTGCCATCACGGGATACAAGATACTTTACAAAACAATCAATGGTACTGACAACAGTTATATAACTGTATTTAACACGACCTTAACTGCAAACGTTACCGGACTACAGAATTTCACCAATTACTGTGTCCAAGTGCTGATGTCCACAAAAGTCGGAGATGGACCTGTCTCGAAATGCGTTCTAGTGTCAACAGGAGAAGACGGTAGGCGATCTATATCATCACATTCTACTAACATGTCGTTTCGTGTGTGTTATAATGCTATAGGCTCAAAAATGGTACGATTTTTTGTATTTATTCAACAAATACGTTTTGACTCTCGGGCAGTAAACTATTTTAGTGGTAGCCGTTAGGCATGTACTCCATTTAGGAGACAGCGTAAGTCTAAGCACAAGCAATCTACGCAGACGCAGTATATATATTATATTATTGGTAACCTTAGATATTGCAATATTTATGTCTAAATTTCATCACGATCTTCTACCTTCAATATTTAATAACTTCTTTATATCAGTGAATAGAATTCATAGTTATAATACAAGATCTGCAGCAAAGCAATCTTATTATTTAACAAAAGCAAGAACAAACTATGAACTTTTTAACAATAGGATTCAAGGACCAAAAGTATGGAATTCAATCAAAGAAAACATCAAATCGTCCTCATTGTCTAAATTTAAAGCAGAATTATTGAAACAATATGTTTTTAGATAAATATTAACTTTGTGGCATTTTCCTTGTATTAGTATTATTATAATTTATTATACCACAGCTATTCTACTAGTATTTCCTCCAAAGATATGCTAGATGTAATATATCTATGGAATTATTGTGTGTGTGTGTCTGTGTGCGAGTGTCATTGTGTAAAAATGTGTACTTTTTACATCTCCGGCCATGTAATTTTATTTATCTTATGTAATTAGCTTCCTGTTTTTCTTTAGCCTTATGGTTATTTTAGGGAGCTAGTGCCCTAAATATTTTAACTTATCCTTTAATGTATTTTTTGTAAATTTTAAATAAAGAATTTGTTGAAGTTGTTGTTGTTATTACCTTTTTTTTTTCACAGTACAAATACAGCTAATAAACAATTATCAGTTACGGCTTACTATGATATCAATGTTTATTTTTAGCTAAAATCGATGGCTGAGGCTGATAACACATAATTACTTTATGATACATTTTTTTAACTTCTAATAAATACTACATGTGGTTAGCTGGCAGTTACAACTTAAAAAAACAATAGGACGGTACAGCGACTGCGCTATGATTACTGAAGCATGCACCGCGCGCCAATACTTTTCGCAATGTACGCGCGCCGCTTTTCACAATTCGCACGTAACTCTCAGCCAATCAAATCGATATCGTGAGTAAAATGAAATATATGATGCTAGTACTGAGTCATCTTTTCTTGCTTCTGTCAATCTAAGGTCATCTCTTTTCTTTTGTTCCCTTTTTGTTTCTACTTTAAGAAACATGGTCAGTGATGGGTATTTTTGTTCGTTTCGTTTCCTTCTTTTTCCTTAGTCCCATCGTTTCCTCCTCCGGGCATTACTGCACATAACACAAGCTCCACGACCATCATGGTATCCTGGAAGCGTCTTAATTTATCGGCAGCGAATGGTTTGGTGACAGGATACAAGGTATATGTCACGACACTGAAAGCAAACGAGAAAAATGCGTTTTCTACAAAAGAAAACAGCCTTTCGATGAATATTTCCAACCTTATGAAGTACTCCTGGTATTGTGTTCAAGTCTCTGCACTGACAAAGGGTGGTGAAGGACCTCGAAGTACGTGTTTCAACGTGTCTACTGACGAAGATGGTGAGTATTCCTTGTTGTTGTTGCCTACCTCTTGCATCTTCCATATTTTATACTCTTCCTCTTTGTCGTCTGCCTAGCTCAAATGTGATCCCTCGTTCCTCGTATTTTCAAAAAGTTTCAGTTGCCATGCCCACGCATCTTGAAAGCACCGCCTGCGATGTCTACCGCTGATTTGTAGACCGATCAAGTTGATATATTTTGAATTCGGGATTTATTTTCCAGGCCGTTTTCATGTCGTTTGGCCTGAAACGTGGATGAGAAGTGCTTACACATCTCTGAATTTGTGTGCCGAAAGCAGAGGCGAAATCGATTTGAATTTCTTGTCGAATTTCGGTGGCGAGTGAGGTCACATCGATGAAAAGCGCCTCAAAGCTGCATACCTTGTGTATATTTGTGTCTATGAGGTAGACACGCGGCCAACCGTCGAAACTTCGAGGCCTAATAAACTGCTTTAGAAGTCCCAAAATCGCCCCAAAACCACTCACACAACTTCATTAAGTATCAATCTTTTATTATTGAAGATTTATTTCGTAGGAATCGGAAAAGAGAATTCACAAGGAGCAATTATATAAACTCTTCCGAGATCGCTTATGAAACAAACACAGGTAACCCAACAGACTAATAAGCGGGAAATACATGCGAGTCTGGGCTGCCTGTGGTCCATAATGAATTCCAATTTAACTAACTGTTGTTTAGGACTGACTAGCCTCGCTTACTCGGTCAAAAGCTTTTGTGTGGACTGACTAGCCTCGTGTTCACGTTACCAGGACAATAGCTTTTTAAATTGGACGCCGTTTTTCGAATGGGTCTATTATCTGGAACATTGCTCTCCTCACACATGGATGAGACACGGTGACAAATGTTAGAATATTCGGAAAGAAGACTAGAAAAACAAAGCGCGCAAACTGCTTTATTGACAGTCATGTAGTATTTTTGATAGAATTATAGGATTTTATAGTATTCTTATTTCTAAATACCTTTAAAATTTAAAATTTAAATTATTAGTATTGCTATTATTATTATCATTGTTATCATTAATTCTATATATTTTTAATTAATTTTAGATACACGACCCCACAAGCGGTATCGCTTTAATTCCTATCGTGTATAAATAAAACTTATTGTATTGTATTGTATTGTATTTACTGGTTATTTCATGGTTTACTATGGCGGCTTATAGTGAGTGAGACTGTAGGTTCTTTATAGACCTTCTAACGCAAAGAAAACCGAAACTTTCTGTGATGAAATAAGAATAGAGAAGCGGAACGAGAATTATATTAGCTTAAACGTAGCCATTGTGATTAAAAAGCCATGCTTTTTAGGATTTGTCATCTCTCCGGCGTCTGTCTGTCCAAGTCCAGCTGCTTGGCGGCAATTATTTAGAGGAGAAAGGCCTGAAACCCAGTTTATATCCCAGCAAACATTGCAGGATTTAGGTTAACAAAACAAGATGGTGGACAGAAAGCAATATGATGAGGTTTCTCTCCTTTCTTGTCGAGTTTTCTTCGACAATGTAATCCTATATGGCGTCCTGGCACTAACATTATTTCGTCAAAACTCAGACGTCTTTGGAAGTACTTCGGAGGAGTGTTATTATACGTTTTATTGGCGATATGGATGTATTGAACACTGCTTTATTGATACCGTGGCGAACTTATTTGCCTCACCGAAGACTTGGCGTACTGTTGTACCTCAAACTGTGTATGGGTTCAGCCAGATTACAGACAACAACATGGAGAACTCGGGGAAGTACTTTGCCGACGATCTGAGGGATTGTTTGTGGCCTTAATACACAGCTTAATCCGTAAGTTATTGGTCTCGAGGCGAACTAATATGAAATCAAACTTAGATTGTTAGAAGGTCTTCAATTTTGAAAAGATTTATGTTTTTCATACATTTTCTTATACGAATCGACAGCCATTTTAGACACTGATGCGCATGTGCGCCGCCATCTTGTCTCATATTTCTGGCAATGCGGTATATACAACGAGCCTGTATTCCACAGAAAACCATGAAATAACCATATTATCCTATAAATAACAAATTTTTGGGAAGGTTTATCACGAAAACAAAGTAACTTACCCGACGATAGACTGCGAATTTTCTCGTTGGAAAACAAAAAATTCGATTGGCGATCGCGTCTGCAGGCTAATAATGTAAACTATTCAAAATACTGAATTCTTATTGGCTAATAAAGAAAGGGCGCGAAATTTCCTGCATTTTGATTGGCCTTAATCTAGCCATGAAATACCGCTCTGTATTTCATAGAAAAACCATGAAATACCGCCCTGTATTTCATAGTAAAGCTAAACTCTAATTGGCTGAAATATAAGGTTTATTAGACCCCCTCGAAGAATAACGTTTTCTCTTAAAACTCTTGAATCATGTATCGGTTCATACTAGAAACTCATCAGGACATAGGATAAAATATCCTTCGGGATTCTGGGATTTGAAAACGGAAGTTACGTGCTTGATGACATCCCACTCTTTGGAGTAATAGTGAATAATACATGTTTAAATGCGGCGATGATTTTTTTTTCAATATCTAACAAAGAAAATATGCTTTAAATGTTACAAACTAGAGTTAGTACAACAATCATATCCCACCTTGGGTTAAGGCGATATTTGGGAAAATAGATCATGTGACATAAAACTACCTTGAATATCTTTTTCATGAAAAATGAAAGTCATCCATCGCAGACTGTTTTGGTTTCCCTTTACATAGTCAAACATTTCTACATATTTGTTTTCCAACGTTGTAGGAAACTCAGCAGCGCATTTTACAACCGATTTCAGTGTTACGTGCATAGAGCACTCATTCGACGTAGTCATTCGTCATAATCATTCGACATGCTTTGTAACCGGGCTCACTGGTTTATCGTGATTTTGAGGTACTGAATAATTTAGGTGCTTTTTTATATTCAGTTACTCGACAGACTTCGCCAACATAAGTTGCCCACCAGAAGCGGCGGAAATTTGCGTGGTTTATCATCGAAAATTAATTGGCCGCTAGAATTCCAACCCATGATTTTAGGGTTTGCCTTGATTTTATCGATCAATAACTTTCCACGGGTTTTTAGTGTTTTCGGTAAACCATGAATAATGTCTTGCTCTATTTGTTCGTCCACTTCAGATTTTTTCTCGGTTGGCTCTTCGACAGTTTGTTCTTCATGTATTGGGTGAACTATACGTTTACGGATAAAGGTTCGTCTTTTCTTTGATGGTAATACGTGAGGTAGTTTTGAAGCGTTTGGGTGTATGGCGAGTTTTTTCTTCATCTGACAATTCTTTGTTGTTGAGTATCTGTTCCATTTGTTGGTCCAACAGTGTTAGCGTGGTAGTCAGTGGTGCCGTTGTTATTTTTTGCCGCTGTTGGAATTTTTCCAGAGTCTGTTCTGGTACTAGAATCATTTTCTTGGTGTGAAGCATTATAGAATAATTTCAAGTACTTTTAATACCGGAGGAAGTAGAATTCCAAGGAAATTTATACCGTGTTGTACTAAAAGTTTTTTCTTACGCGACAAGGGAACTCCTTTCTGTGCCAAAGCTAGTAAAGGATTTCTAAATTTTTCAAGCTTGTTCTTTTGTTGGGGTGTTATAGGAACTGTGGCTCTCATATTGTTGAGTACACATTCACAAAGGCTGTGAATCAATGGATCGTCGGCGACTTTCAGTAGGGCCTTGGTTTGATGGGGTTTACTAGTTGCCAATACTTTCAAGCGATGAAAGTTGTTTCTCACTTGACGACTCATGGTAGAATGAACGGTTCAAGTTTATACACTCTCGTTTATACACTCTCATTTATACCTTTTGACATAGGCATCATTGTCAGAAATTCATGCCACGCGTGCGCACTAGGCATTAAATTTCATCAATAAACAGATCCGGAGTTGCTCAGAATTTTACAGTAGTTTGTATGGAAGTTTTTTGGGGGGGATACATTGGGAGATGGTATTATAGCGAAGCTCATTTGTTCCGATCTTAGCAATTTCTAAATCATATTGCCTTCCGTAAAATTGTATTCTTTCAAGTTATAACGAATAATTATGGCTTCGAAAAGAATCTGAAATGAGTTAATTGACCTCCATGTTATGACCTCCATGTTGACAGCAATCTTCTTCCTTTCAGCCGTTATGATGGTTGCTCTGATCAACTTTACAATATAAAACTCGGGTAGTTATTGTTTTGTCCCGATTCAGCCGAGTAGATTAAAAGACGTTATATTGCCCAGATAGATCCAAATATAACTTCACATTATCCTCGAGCTGCGAATTGCGAACAAATATGAGTAATATTAAGGTTTTTCGACGGCCACAGCAGGGAAGAATGCCGTAAACACGTAAGTCCTTTGCACATCTCTTGCCTCTCTCTTCGAAACGCTTTGTCCGCCATTTCTCTCCGATCGGTTTGCCTGTACAAGCCTGGGAACTGGTATATTCTTAACTGTTCTTTCATTGGCTCTATTATAACTTTCATATATAAGAGCTTGTCTGATAGGGCTAAAAAAATAACGCGGCATTGAAATATAATATGCAAAACTAAATCGTGACTGTATTCCCTGTAAACGTACTCGGTTACACTGTTTACCTCCCGCTTGGCTATTAGCCGCTCTACGAATAATAATCCGACATAGCTAGAACTTTCCAACCACGCAGTTCATAAACACTAGAAGCCTTTCGAATTCGACCGCTTTCGCAATTCGCTTCGAGCAGTGTTTGGCCTGGAATAATGGCTGAGCGAGCCTGAGAACAAATAATTTATGATGGGCAGGCAGATTTGCATAATTTTATACCCCGCCCACATTGGCATGAATTTCTGACCATGACTGTGTTTCTCCCGGAAATATATTGGTCCGTAACCGGAAGTTATCAGGGATTTTGGGCTTGAGATCACAGAACAGATACCCATGAGGCTTTGCGATCGCATCATTGAAGGCTTCTTGCATGTATTTTATATTTCCCGGGAACATTTGTTTTCCCAAGTACGTGGTTGACTTGACTACTATCACGTGGAGATTTAAAAAGGACTAAATAATGACAGTTCAGACTGACATCTCTCATTTCTTTGCCTTGATGAAAAATATTTTGCAATATAAATATGCATGACAGATTTCTGTGGTGACAGCCTTTGGTAAATAAATTCGAAATTCGTTTATCACTGCTAACTTCACTCATCAAATCATCGATAACCACAAGATTGCGAACGCTTGGATTAATCCTAGATTCCAGGTCACTTGGTATTCCCTCGATAAATGTTATGTTGGGAAGGGTTTGTTGCATTTCTTCATAAGCGGGTTGGTCTAATCCATAACACCAAAGAATATTCTCGGGGGCGCCATCGATTGAATTTTCACCGTATTGCAAAAGACGTTTCATAAACTGGGTTTTTCCACAACAAGTGGTCCGGCTATCACCGCTCCAAAGGGGTGTTTCAGTCTTGGATCCATTTCGCCAAATGGTAACATTTAAGTTGTTCACGCGTATATCTCACCCCTAACCTTTCTCATTAGGAATCAACCAATGGCTATCCAATGGATTATAGTCTCGAACGACTTTATATTTCTGTAATTTTGCCTCTTGTAAATATTTCTTGCGTTTTTCGCTAGGTAAATGATGAACATCAGCTAAATGATTGGAAAGTTTCACTAAATATTTGGATCCACAATTTGGTACTGGACAATTCCTACAACTCCGTTTGGACATGTTAACGTTTGCATGTTATGAACTCAAATGATTTTAAAACTAGAAAACTTGAAGTTTTATCGTAATTTGTCAGGACAAACAGGATAAACAGGACAAAAAGGACAAATGAATAGAGACGTGTTCATTTCCATAACACATTTATTGGAAGTTTGTACATTTGTACATTTTAAGTAAGAATAAAATAACTGTTTACATTAAGCTTGCAAATACTATTTACGATCATAATATAACTATTTTGCAGCACTTGGTTCTAAGTTTATATCTCTAGAGGTAAAGTGGTCACACCATCCTCTTGTACTTTGCGCTTAGGGTAAAATGACGGAAGAAAGGGGTGTTGATGAGGCGGGAGGCTTTGGCTTCCTCACAGAACTTCACTTCCCTCTGCCGCTCTTGATCAGTGATCGTTTTACCATAGCTGCTATTGCCCACCTGTACAAAACAAAAATAAAATGAGTCATCACATATTACAATTGCCAACCTGTTGAATATAAAATTAGTATCACCTGTTAAGAAATGGTTAATATGTTAACTTTTTTAGATTTACTTACCAGTTTCATCGTATCCGCGATGATGACTTTGTTAGGGTCGGCATCACCAGCGCGCCTGGCATCACTCACAGCCTCGCCAAAGGATTGGAAGTAGGGGGAGGGCGTGTACTCCACGACTTGATAAATACGAGTGACTTCCAGACCGTGCGCCAAGTACCATTGGATGAGAGGGGTGGTTAATAGGATCTTTTCACCGAAGAAACTCCCTATCAGACTGCGGTGAGGGCGAGGCATGATGTTATGTTCCTCAGCAAAACCCTTGCATAAACTCACCAATATCCGCGCTAGAAATTTCTGTGTTTTTAAAGATGGGACACATCTCTGAGAACTTGGGTTTCAGATGGTCGGGTACCCGGATGTCACATTCCACGACCCCAAACAGACTCGTTACGGATGGCTTCTAGGATCTGGTCTTTATCCAGTGTTTTCTTCTTATCTAGGGGGCGGTAAAACTTGGATTCCAGGAAGTGCTGTAAGGTGGGGTTGGTCTTTTTCAGCCTTCGTCACTCGCATTCCCACATAATGCATCTCCACAAGATTGTACCCTTCATCCAGAATGTACTGGGAATTGGCTCGCGTTTCTTCTAGCAGCTCACTCATAGGCTTCTTTCTCTTGTCGTTCATTTTTTTTTCCTTGTTCACTGGCTCAAATGAATGCCCCAGAAGATTTAATTAGAAATGAAAAGAGGCGAAGTATGCTTAGAAAGTACAAGAAGAAAAAAGCAGAGGATCAAGATCACAGTCGAATATTACCAACTCCGCCATCTTCCTCAGCCAAGATCCCAGGACCGATGAGAAGGACTAAACATAGAGCCAATCATCCCGTACGATGGTTAAATTTTCGATCTTGAAAGCTGTAAACGTTTCCTTTCTGATAAGAGTTTTTTTAATGTAAACCGCTATCATTTTAAAATGATGTAAACGTTGATTCGTGACAAATAAAAAATATATTTTAAAAACAACGTTTGTCTATTTTTTAAATTTATTTTTTGCTTTGTGTATATGAGCACTGTTCTTCCTTATTGAAAACTGTGATCTATGCTAACCCTAACACAAAATATAATAAGACATACATGTAATCATGGTTTCACACAAATACTTTATTGGATTTTTTACAATCAGTTATTTACATTCTTTGACTTGGATTCTTGGTGGGTTCCAAGCTTTTTTTGATTAGGGTGAATTACAAAACCAAAATGTTTGATTATGAAGCGATACACGAGTGAATCGTTCCTTCTCGTGTTTTTACTAAAACGGTTTACAATAGCGGACATGCTAATATTTCGGGATCGATTAAATAAGAAGTACAAACAATTATAGTGTCCACACACATTAGAGCTTAGGCTTTGTAAACATCTATTATTGTAGGTCCATTGTTTGGCGTTGTGTTCTAAAAAGTCTTGAAATGCTTGAGTGTAGTCTTGGAGTTTCAGTCCATAAGAGTCCAAAAAATCTGCCTTTCTGTCCTTATCAAAATAAAAAGCGCACCAATGCGATCCAGGCTATCCACTCGTATCCACGTTGGTTACAAAAGCTGCTGGAAATGAATTCACTTCTCTTGGTAGTCGGTCTGAAGCGTAAACACCTTGAAAGCTTTTCCTTGTGTAGGAGTCCTTTTGTAATACAGCAGTGATTTGTTTGGTATTCATCTTAGACATTCTCACTTCACACGCTATTCCACACGTAACTATCATTTACCTTCAATTTCTACTAACTATGGAAAATTCTCACTCAAATTCACTGGTATACAAACTTGGAACTCAATCCCAGATTCAATTATAAATATTTCAAGAAACCAGTTTAAAAGAAAAATCAAACAACTTTGTTTACTTAGATATGATTGACATTAATTATATCACAGACTTCAGTGCATAATTATTATAATTAATAATTGTATATTATTGTATCATAGATAAATTAATTAAGATTAATTAAAATACTATATGTTAACTTATTTTATTGTCATGTCCCCTTCACAGAAATACTGCACCTTGACCTTATTTATGTGAAATTAATTTAATGGGGAGTTGGCTTCGAAAACCTACGTTACTCCAGATCCCCTGCACTCTCTTTCATTGTCTTTCCTTTGTAATGTATGTATATGGTAATTTATAAGATAATTTTTCTTTTAGTTTTGTAAAATTCTAAATAGTGATGCAAATAAAGAGTATTATTATTATTATTATTACAAGTGGATACCGCTAACGATAATCATACAATGGTTTCCACCCCTCCCCCTCATTTGTGTAAGTTTCACAGATCTTACACAAAATTCGAAATAAATATATTGTACTCATTGTGTTTAGTACCAAAACTATGATTTTGATGCTGCAACTTCATTCAATGCCTTTAGAATGGTGGAGGTACCTATCTTAAAAGGAAATTTCTATGATTTTCCATCTCTCCCGCCTCAGTTTTGCAAGGTTCGCAGAACTTACTCAAAATTGGCAAACAATATGCTGTGTTTATCGTGTTTAGTACCAAAACTATGATTTTTAAGCTGCAACTTCATTCAACCCACTTCTAAATAGGGAGGGTACCACTATTTACAGGAAATGCATATGATTTTCCACCCCTCCCCCTCAGTTTTGGAAGGTTCGCAGATCTTATCCCAAATTGGCAAACAATATGCTGTGTTTATCGTGTTTAGCACAAAAACTATGATATCAACGCTGTAACCTCATTCAAACCATTGGTAAGGGGAAGGGTACCTTTTTAATGACAAATGCAATATGATTTTCCACCCCTCCCCCCTCAGTTTGGCAAGGATCGATAATCTTACCCCAAACTAAGATTTTAACGTTGAAACTTCATTCATTCCAGTCGTAGACTGCGAAAAAGAAAATGAAACCGTCCCGTCCCATGCTTTGCGGGCAAAACGAAAAGGGCGATGGATTTTTACGGACAGAAAGCAACGTCGTAGAGACATGGGGTTTTCACCAAAATGTTACCCATAGAAAACTGCAGGGGTTCCTCTTAGTTTGGTTGACATTAAAGTTCAGGGGGAGAGATTACAGCCAAAACAAAAATTCAAAACGGCTTAACCCCCCCCCCCCCCTGAACTTCATTTGCGCGAGTAATAACGCAAAAAATTCATTTAGTTGGGCGAAAATACATAAGATAGGCTAGTTTTTGTGTACTGTAAAACTGCAGGGACCAACGGACGAAGTATAATACCGGATCACCTTGGAGGGATCTAATCAGCGAAAATTTGTAAACAGTAACAACGAAGAAAGGCTGATTATACGGTAATGGGTAATTTATATAACCAATATTTCGGCTGGCACGGCCAACCTTCTTCAGGGTTTACAAGTGAACTGGCAAGAAAACGTTAAAAATTCAAAAGTATGGAATCTGACACTGTGGTATGAAATTACAAACATGGTGATTACATGAGTCATGAGCGTGATGATAGACGGAGGAAAAATACAGGAGCTAAGGAATATGATATACAGTAGATATTTACAGTTCTTCCTTTCTATTAATACCTTTAGGTTCTAGTGTTTGACCTTTATCAATAAGATGTGCTTCGCGAGCTTTGCGTACACTATCTCGATTAGAATGAATTAGTTCTAAAGGAATTAAGGTATCTGCACTGGCAAAAATGGTCAATATTTACCCAATTTTGAAAAAATTGAATTTCATTTGGAATAGACAGTAGATAATTGAACATAGACATGAAGAAGGACCACATAAAAAATAAATAGCTTGGCATAAATTTGTACACATCCCCTTTTTGCTAATTGAATTATCACTAGACCCCCTGGTGCCTCAGTATTTTATATTTTGCGTTTTATTAAGCTTACACGTTCAAATGAGTCCATTTGGCCTTATAATATTGTTGAAAATGGGATTTGAAAAAATCGTGTGGTTGGAAATCCATTTTCTGGTTTTACAACGCGCGATATCGGGTATTTTTACAAATAAAAGTTAAATATTAACAACGCCGTAACAAAAATGATTTCCAAGACTTCCAACCACACGATTATTCGTTACAGTTTATGAAGTCTTCATGAGTAGTTTCGTAGGAATATCATAAAAGCATTCAGAGAAAAATGTATTTGAAATGTCCTTTCGTACGTAAGTATTCACAAACTTTCCTCTGGAACCCTCAAAATATGCTTTAAACTCCATAACTTGAGTTGTATCTTGTTGTCGGCCATCTTGGATTCAAAACCGCTGATCAGAGCCACCAAGGACTCTAAAAAGCCGTGATTTTAGTCCTCCCCCTTTGGGAAGTTGCTTTTGTTTATCCGTTGTCAAGGCGTGCCTCACGAGCTCAAGCGTGACTTCCGGTACCTTTGTACGCATAGTCAATAATTAATCCGCTGTCCAAATGGGGGCTAAGACCTCAAGTAAACACGATGTCGAAGTCGATTGATATAAGAAAAAGTAAAGAAAAAACAAGTCTCAGCGAATAACAAATGAAAGGAAGAAAAGGTACAGACACAAGAGGAATTGGTTCTTCCCTAGAAATGGGAAGCAGAGGCCATGCAATTGCCTTTCTCAGCCTCGATCGGTCGCTATCGTTTGTTTCGTCGCAGAGAAACGTGCTACAACATGCATGATATTTGAATGTGTCTTGAACAGTCCTATCATGAGTCCTCATATAGCGGAGAGTGTTTTTCTGACTACATACCAAGTCTGGAAAGGAAGATAAAATTTAAGCAAGAATATTTATTGAAAGGTTGTTTTATATATTTAGTTATGCGGTTGAAATTGATATGTATGATCGAGGCACGACAATCTATTCTCACAAACTCATCTGACAAAGCTTGTGTATATTAAAGAACTTATAAAGGATCTTATAAATATATCGGTCAAGTTATGAATGAAGTACACTTCTAATAAATTCAGCGTTGAATGTAGACCTCAGAACTGTCTTCAAGTCTTGCAACCCCAAACTTTCTGCTATCTTGGTTTTGTCAGAAATACGGGCAATTTGCCACACTCAATTAGTCTTCGCTAGTAACCGACCCAGTCTTCCGCTCGTCCATCAGCTGCAACTTCCGGTCAAAGACGTGATTTTAAAAGCGTTTTGCAACGTTCAAATTATGAGTAAGTGGGAAAAAACTATTGAAAGTGATATTAGATGCAATAAACTATAATATACCTGAAAAAGAGGAATTTTAAAGGACCTAAATTTAGCCAGTGCAGATACCTTAATTGCATGTCATTAGGACAGTGATTATTGGTGAGGAAATGTTCTGAGACAGCAGTGGTTTTAGACTGGTTAGAAGGTTTATCAACGGGGCGGCGGTGTTCGTTAAAGCGATCTTTAAGGCGACGTTTCGTTTCTCCGATGTATTGAGCGTTACAGCGTTTGCATTGTACCATGTAAATGAGATTTTTAGAGTTACAGTTAATGTGGTCTTTGATTCTTCTGGTTTCGCCAGTAGAGTGAAATTGGTAATTAGTTTGGCCGTTGTTTATGTATTTACAGGTTACGCAATTGTTGCCACAGCGAAATGAGCCACAGGGGTTATTAGGTATATTAGGCGGAGTTTAGACCTAACTAAGATGTCGTGTAAGTTATTACTGCGACGGTAATCTACAAAAGGTGCAGCCGTGAACACGTTAGCACATCGATGAGATGAAGAAAGTATGTTAAAGTGTTTGTGGATGACTGAAGATATGGGTGTTAGAGCAGGGTTATATGTTATGACCAGAGGGACTCTGTGGGGTTGGTTGTTAGTTTGCTTGGGTGTAAGTGCTTCTGTCCTAGAGATGTTGCGAACGCGATCTGTTTCCTTGTCTAGAAAAGAGCGATTATAGCCACGTTTGTTGAGGTAGGATTTGAGTTCGTTAGTGCGAGAATTAAAGGTTTCGTCTGAAGAGCAGATGCGGCGTAATCTGAGAGCAAGACTGAAAGGAATAGCGCGTTTGGTGTGTTTAGGGTGACAAGATGAATGTAAGAGGTACTGGTGTTTGTCAGTGGGCTTAGTATAGAGGTCTCTGTCGATGTTACCATTATTGATAGAAATATTGACGTCTAGAAAGGGTACTGAAGTGACGGAGTAAAATGAAGTAAATTTGATGGTAGGATGAATTTGATTAAGATAAGAGGTGAATGTAAGGAGTTCGTTTTCTGTGTGTGTCCAGATCATGAAAATGTCATCTATGTAACGCCACCAAGTGTGTGGCTGACGTGGGGCGTGAGCGAGTGCATCAGCTTCAAATTTAGCTAGGAACAGGTTGGCGAATGAAGGTGCCATTCTAGTACCCATGGCAGTACCGTGTACTTGTAAGTAGTGTTCATGGTTAAAATCATTCTAATGAGATCACAGAGTGTTTCAGTGCGTATGGTATATGTGGTACGAGTGTTGAGAAAGTGACGACAAACATCGATACCTTCGTCATGAGGTATGTTGGTGTATAGCGAGGAAACGTCGAGTGTGACAAGAATGGCGTGACTAGGGAGTTGGCCGAGTTGACCTAGTTTATTAAGGAGATGTGAGGTGTCTTTGATAAAAGATGGAGTATTAGTTACTAAGGGTTTGAGATGGAAGTCAACAAATTGTGAAATACGTTCAGTGGGATGATTGTTACTGGAAACGATAGGACGTCCGGGGTTATCAGGTTTGTGGATTTTAGGTAAAATGTAGAAACGTCCCGCTGTGGGATCACTGTGTAACAGAAAGCGTTTAGGGTCTTTGTCAACGAGTTGGTCCTGGTGCATACGTTTGACGTAAAATTGTACGCGTTACATTTACATGATCTGGACACACACAGAAAACGAACTCCTTACATTCACCTCTTATCTTAATCAAATTCATCCTACCATCAAATTTACTTCATTTCACTCCATCACTTCAGTACCCTTTTTATATGTCAATATTTCTATCAATAATGGTAACATCGACACAGACCTCTATACTAAGCCCACTGACAAACACCAGTACCTCTTACATTCATCTTGTCACCCTAAACACACCAAACGCGCTATTCCTTTCAGTCTTGCTCTCAGATTACGCCGCATCTGCTCTTCAGACGAAACCTTTAATTCTCGCACTAACGAACTCAAATCCTACCTCAACAAACGTGGCTATAATCGCTCTTTTCTAGACAAGGAAACAGATCGCGTTCGCAACATCTCTAGGACAGAAGCACTTACACCCAAGCAAACT
Organism: Actinernus sp. WN-2022; assembly: GCA_030867875.1. NCBI lineage: Eukaryota > Metazoa > Cnidaria > Anthozoa > Actiniaria > Actinernidae > Actinernus > Actinernus sp. WN-2022. The sequence goes on along the minus strand of JAOWCC010001679.1, from coordinate 50,993,751 downwards.
AACAACCAACCCCACAGAGTCCCTCTGGTCAGAACATATAACCCTACTCTAACACCCATATCTTCAGTCATCCACAAACACTTTAACATACTTTCTTCATCTCATCGATGTGCTAACGTGTTCACGGCTGCACCTTTTGTAGATTACCGTCGCAGTAATAACTTACACGACATCTTAGTTAGGTTTAAACTCCGCACTAACATACCTAATAACCCCTGTGGCTCATTTCGCTGTGGCAACAATTGCGTAACCTGTAAATACATAAACAACGGCCAAACTAATTACACATTTCACTCTACTGGCGAAACCAGAAGCATCAAAGACCACATTACAGTGCCTATAACCCTTTTGCAATTTTGATAGCTTATGAACCACCGAAAAGTTGTGAGTACTTCTGTGAAGAAAGTTTTGGTTTACAGTGAATACTTTATGTTCTACGCTTGTTTGAAATCGTGTAAATATGACCTTTTGTGACCTTTCCTGACCCATGACCGCGTAAGTAAAAGCCTGGGTCGAAATCTGTATGTACGTCACCTCATTAATGCATTATTCTCCATGGCGCCTTTCTATCACAACAACATCGCTGCATAGAAAATAAACACAGTTTGGGAGTTGTTAGTAAAGAAAAAAGTCATTTTAGTCAACGTGTTAAGTATTTATTGAAATGATTGCAAAGCCGAATTAATTATATGACATCAAGATGACGTAAATACAGGTATCTACCCAGGCTTTTGCTTACGTGGTCATCGATCAGGAAAGGTCACATTTACACGATTTCAAACAAGCGTAGAACATAAAGTATTCACTCAAAACCAAAACATTCTTCACAGAAGTACTCAAAACTCTTCGGAGGTTCGTAAGCAATACAAATTGCAAAAGGGTTATATGTACTTTAACTGTAACTCTAAAAATCTCATTTACATGGTACAATGCAAACGCTGTAACGCTCAATACATCGGAGAAACGAAACGTCGCCTTAAAGATCGCTTTAACGAACACTGCCGCCCCGTTGATAAACCTTCTAACCAGTCTAAAACCACTGCTGTCTCAGAACATTTCCTCACCAATAATCACTGTCCTAATGACATGCAATTAATTTCTTTAGAACTAATTCATTCTAATCGAGATAGTGTACGCAAAGCTCGCGAAGCACATCTTATTGATAAAGGTCAAACACTAGAACCTAAAGGTATTAATAGAAAGGAAGAACTGTAAATATCTACTGTATATCATATTCCTTAGCTCCTGTATTTTTCCTCCATCTATCATCACGCTCATGACTCATGATCATGTAATCACCATGTTTGTAATTTCACACCACAGTGTCAGATTCCATACTTTTGAATTTTTAACGTTTTCTTGCCAGTTCACTTGTAAACCCTGAAGAAGGTTGGCCGTGCCAGCCGAAATATTGGTTATATAAATTACCCATTACCGTATAATCAGCCTTTCTTCGTTGTTACTAGTTTTTGTGTCTTTCACTATTCGCTACATATCAAACATTAATTAATTAATTAATTAATTATTTAATTAATTAATTAATTAATTATTTAATGATTGTATTATTTCTATGATTATCGTTAGGAATTATTATTATTGTTGTTGGTGTTGGTGTTGGTGGCGGCGGCAGCAGCGACTTTCAGGTCTAAATTGATTTTTAAACTGTTCCTCTGATTACAATGGGGCTAAGAGAGGTTTTCATATCGCATATCGTTTATTTGCATTTTGTTTAGTCATCCTTCATGTTTGATATTACAGAGTGATCGAAAGATATGTATTTCTGAGTGTGTCATGGAAATTATGTCATATCTCACTTGCCTGCGCTCTGGTGGGTTTTTAAAAGTGCAGATCGTTGAAATGAGGTCACATCTATGTTTCTATAATAAATCAGAACTGAATTGTTGGGGATGCCAAATTTTGAACGGACTTTGACTATTTTTTGTCTTCAAATACACATATCACGCAGCGGTCATGTTGCATCCCAGGGCACAAAGGTAACTTTATCCCTAGGATAGCGCTAAATCTATAATTATCATCTGTGCAGTTTATCCCTAGGATAGCGCTAAATCTATAATTGTCATCTGTACAGTTTATCCCTAGGATAGCGCTAAATCTATAACTGTCATCTGTGCAGTTTATCCCTAGGATAGCGCTAAATCTATAATTGTCATCTGTACACTTTATCCCTAGGATAGCGCTAAATCTATAATTATCATCTGTACAGTTTATCCCTAGGATAGCGCTAAATCTATAATTATCATCTGTGCAGTTTATCCCTAGGATAGCGCTAAATCTATAATTATCATCTGTGCAGTTTATCTCTAGGATAGCGCTAAATCTATAATTATCATCTGTGCAGTTTATCCCTAGGATAGCGCTAAATCTATAATTATCATCTGTGCAGTTTATCTCTAGGATAGCGCTAAATCTATAATTATCATCTGTGCAGTTTATCTCTAGGATAGCGCTAAATCTATAATTATCATCTGTGCAGTTTATCCCTAGGATAGCGCTAAATCTATAATTATCATCTGTGCAGTTTATCCCTAGGATAGCGCTAAATCTATAATTATCATCTGTGCAGTTTATCCCTAGGATAGCGCTAAATCTATAAGTATCATCTGTGTAGTTTATCCCTAGGATAGCGCTAAATCTATAATTGTCATCTGTACAGTTTATCCCTAGGATAGCGCTAAATCTGTAATTGTCATCTGTACAGTTTATCCCTAGGATAGCGCTAAATCTGTAATTGTCATCTGTACAGTTTATCCCTAGGATAGCGCTAAATCTATAATTATCATCTGTAACTTTATATAAAACAAGACCAATTTGCTGCCCTTAGCGGCACGAAACGTACGTTATGGATTTTTTTACATGCATTTCGCTCATAGCAATTATACTGAATACAGAGAGCAAAGAATTAAGGTGGTATGGTACTCTAATTTTGCTAAAATTTGAACGAAGTGCGAAAAAATTTTTCCCACTGATTGAGAACTAAAATATATTCTTAAAATGGATCGCATTTGCCATTTGCCCTTTTTTATTCATTTTCGGAAGACAATTGAGTGGTTGCTATGGCAACGAGTTTGTTTACGCATCCTTTTTATTGTTTAAATCAGTCCCCTTTGATAAAAAATGATGGGGTTTTCGCACGCGGTCAACCTGTGGAATTATTTTCGGGGATAGACTGGAGAGAGATACCGATAGATGGAGTTTACTCGCGTTATTTCACTTCGAATTGGAAACTTGATCACTTATGCTTCGCCATTATAATTTATATCTTCGCTCTCACTCAATATATTCGGACTTAGTTGCTCTCTATAGTTTTGCTATGGGGAAAAGTCGTACAAATATTAGCAGGTAATCAGTTCGTACAAGAGGGCAAACGAACGAGCAAAGACGAACAGCAACTAGACAACACACAACCATGCGGACCGAATCCAGAGCTGGGCGAATCTTCGAAATCAAGCAACGATGAACTCGACTCTCGAAAATCTGTTTTATACCAGAAACTTCAGCCAAAGAAATCCACAGAACCGAAGAAAGCTGATGTGGAATCTGAAGAACATCAAGTTGGAAGCACAATTACTGGATTTAGAATGTGACATGGAGATTTTAAGTAATGTATTTTCCTCTCTGCGATGCCCTGACTGTGCAGATTTCAGTTTGTCCGTGTTGGAAAACTACTTTACCAGAAAAGGCTGTGCTTTGAATTTGCGAATTCTCTGTGTGAACTGTGGCTGGAAGAACGAGTTTTGCACTTCAAAGAAGCACAAACATAGTTACGAAGTAAACAGACGCCTGGTGTATTCCATGAGGGCTTTAGGCAAGGGTCACAGTGGGGCTAAGAAATTCTGTACTCTTATGAACATGCCACCTCCCCCTACAGCAAAGGCATATAGGAAAAATGCAAAAAACAATATTGAAGCATCTGAAAGACATTGCACATAAAAATATGGCCAGTGCTGCTGAAGAAATAAGGCATGCAAAGGAGGCTGTAGAACACATGTAAAAAATTCTAGCAACCTAGCTACTATTTTATACTGGAGAGCTAGAGCTGTTAGCGCGAGGGCCATTTAACACAATAAAATTGGGCGTGGCCCGATTACCATGGCAACTACAGACTGTCACTCACTGTCAAAAAAATTCTCATTTTGTGTACAAACTAATGATTATCAGAATTAATCCTTCAGACAAATTCTCTAAATTTTGCATTTTCAAAGTACCTTACAGATCAAAAAGGATTTGGCACAAATGATCCTAAAATCGATCACTTTGCTATATATTCAAAAGTTTCCAATGTAGAAGATTGAATTTTTGTGGGAGGATGAAGACGGATGACCAAAACAAAATTCGATGATTTGAACTACCGTAGACATCTTGATGACGTCACAGTTACGTCATGTATCCATTTATAATAGGTTTCTCGATGTTTTCAATTACCTTTAACATCAGTAAATTCTATATTTTCGTGTTCCCATCATGTTGACAACAAAGCAACCGAAAACCCGAGTTCGATTGGTTAAGAGGGAGAAAAGTTATTAAATTTTGAATTTTGGTAATTTTCCCACCAAAATTTGGCGGGAAATATTCAATACAGAACCATTTACAAAATAATGTGATGTAAAGTGGTAAGCTGTAGTGCTAAGTGTGCACGCCCTACGAGGGAAAGAGAAAAAATCTCTGACCCAAGTGGGACTCGAACCCAACGACCTCCAGGTTACATGTCTGGCACTCTACCAACTGACCTATCAAGTCAGATGACAGCAATCGTGGGTATTGGTGCGTTTTACAAAATAACTGCATCATTCATCTTTTAGAGTTTAAAATATTTGTTTACGACCATCTAGCAATCAAAAGAGTAAATCAGTACCCACAGCCGTATGTTTTTAGAATCATTTTTGAAAACGTTATTTAAAAATAACTATTCGAATATTTTTCGGGTTCTAAAGAGGAAATGTACTTACTGTACACTGAATAGCCGCAATATGGTCTTTTTTTATGTTTCTTCAATTTAGAAAGCATGACTGATGATGTCAGACCCATGACGTCAGAAAATGTGACGTCACAGGAATCTTCAGTTCTTAATAACTCAGCATATATTTATCGTAGAGACTAAAATTGCGGCAATCAAAAACATATTTATGTTGTTGTGATAACATGCAGGTGGTGTTGGCGCTACGATCGCAAAGCACGTTGGTCCATTTCACAAAATCGGCTCATTTCGCACAAGCTGCCGTCGAGCGAACATCTCTGTTTGAATCGGTTCGATCGGTGAAGAGCGTTTTGTTGGTAGTATCGTCGTGTACCGTTGAGATCCGTGGGGAATCACACCTCGCGCGCTCGGAGGGTTGTAGTACCGCTATTATAGTATATATTATACTATAATAGAATATTTTATGAACATACTAATGAAGTTGATATAAATCTGGTAAAAAAACGACTGCAATCAGCGAATTCTCTCGTGGTCTAATGGTTAGGGTTTGCGTTGGTGGTGGGTAAGCCATTGCACTGATTCTTAACTGGCCCGAGTTCGAATCCCGGTTCAGGCGGAATTTTTTTTTATATTGAGGATAACGTATAAATCGTTCTAAAATTTCTAAGTGTCGATTCGGATGTTCGTATAAATTATTCATAGCGAACGTGGGTAACAAAACGAATTTTATGACGCAGTTGGTTAAAAGGTACACGACTATACTAAACCGTTTTGTTCGGGTATTAAAAAGCAAGTTGTTCCCTCACGGAGACGAATTACCTTCTACAGTTTATCAAAAATTGTGTGAAAAGCGCCACAGAGCAATCCAAAGGGAAAAAAGCGACAGTCTCCAGCTCCACGAAACGGCGCTATGAATGAGAGTTGAATACTTTTGCCAGCTTTTAATAGGTGAGTTTAGTTTTTTTCTTCCCCTTTTACTTGCATAAATCAAGGCTCAAAGTTGAGTCGAAGCTTGCAATTAGTTCGGTGTACATGCAGTACTGCTTGAAGTGGTACTAAATTAACAGGAGCGTTCATTTTGTCAGCCTTTTGTTATTGTTTATAAATTTATTATAAACTTTTATATTTCGAAAGATAATTAAGCCAACACTTCATCTTTGACTAGGAGATGAGACCCAGTTTGCTCAGACTTTCGGACAGTATCCTTCCCCTGCTAACTGATTTGATATTTCAAGGATAATCACACAAGTTTCGATTTCATTGGTACATAAGCAGTGGACTGGTACAAAATGTACTACAATGGTTTCTGATGAGCCAAACTAAGCTTATATATGTTGTACTACATGTAGGTTGTGTAAAACAAACAGATCATACTACACAGCCTGATTTTATTTGGTCTTGTTTTTGCAAATATATATATATATATACTGGTATATTGTTGTTGTTGTTTTTCCCCCAAGATTTTTGCTATAAATAAATACTGTTTTACAACCAGGCACTCTCCGTGAAGGGCTCTTCCGTACCGGTTCACTCCACACACGCTCACACTACACATATATTCTCTACTCGCTACATTCAAGCTCGCATGTTGATTTTTGAGGAGGGAGGAAAACCGGAGAACCCGGAGAAAAACCCTCGTGGCAAGAACAACACAACAAACAAACTCAACTCACATATGACCCGAGCTGGGATCGAACACAGGACATAGGGTGAGTGAGAGGCGAGCGCTGACGCACTGCGCCACCTTAAAAATCATGTGATTTCTAAGCAACCAAGTCCAGAATTGCTTTAAACATGATAGTCAGTGCAACAAGTTTTCTACCCTTTATAACATTTGGCTTTTGTTTCTATTGATACAGGAACAGAAGAGAGTGACATTCCAGCTGCTTGTGCATAATTATATAGATAGGATACTAAACCAGCATATAACTTTACCAAGACAAATAATTATTACAGAACAATATATATAGCCTGTGTAGCAGTGCAACGGAGGGAGACAGTGGAGCTCCTCGTGCTGCTATGCTGGCTAAGAACAAGATTCACATTAGCTATAGTCCTGTTCAATAATACATTTAAGCAGTAGTAGTCCCCCCCCCCCTCTGCCCAGTTTCAGAAGAGACAGAAGTCATCAATGAAAATGTCTCAGAATTTGTCACACCCCCCCCCCCCTCCCAGTTTCCCCCAATTTTAAGGACTTCCTATGCCCCAGCAATTAAGCATTGATTAACTTTTCTATAATTCAGGTTGATTTGTCCTATGAAATAATTACGGTACATACATTGTACATGAACATTTATTTTTTTATTGTTTCCATTTATATTAAATTAGATAATTTAAATATTTCCACATGTGTAATGTAGGTGCAAGAATCAACTAATACACTTATCAGCAGCTTCCCCCAGGGGTAGATCCCGGGACAATCAAGGGGATTGCAAAAAGGGTGGAACAAACTTTACGATTTTCCCCAGGGGTGGGGAAATCTTATTGGTCAAAGTCCCCTGGGTCACATTTTCCTTAAACAGAAAATCCCTCTTATGCGAGATTATAATCTTACAAATCCCCCCTCCCTTATCTTACCCTGGATGCCAGAGGTTCTAGGAAATTCAAACAAAGTCAAGCATTTCCCCTACCCAGGGGCAAAACTTACATTCAATCCCCTTTTATTCCCCAACTTACCCTGCTGGTTGGCCTGCATGGGAGTCTATCCCTGGAGGAAGCTGCTGATAAGTGCATAAGAAAGGTATTTTGAAATTTTTTTATTTGCTTAAAAAAGTTGTGAATAGCTCTTGTTTTCCTCTCATTTGTCTCACTAGCCAAGCTCAAGACAATTTTTGAGCTGGCTTTCCAGGGGTATTCCCTGTAGCACACCCATGACCTCTCTTGCTGTGCTGGTAATTATTCTGTCATCTGTTAAAATAATTAAATGAATAAAAATTGAGGTAATAGCTGACATGTAGTGACAGTTGAATAACAGTAGCAGTACTGTTTAGGAAGCAACTGCAGAATACAATGCCACTTTGCTCAGTATAATTCCTTTTCTCAAATTTTCAAACAAACCTAAACTGAACCCCCAAATAAAAAATGAAAATTCAACCCAAAATCATTCATAGAACGAGTCTAAATACACCTGAATTATAATGACGAATTTAGCGAAGTTCTCAATATCTTTTTAAGTGGCACTGCAGTGGCGTTGTATTATGCAGTTTAGCCTAATCACCAAAATCTTCCCAAATTCAAGTCTAAAATTCAGATCGAAGATAGGTGGCGCTTAGAGGCGCTTTTACACAGTTTTAATCATACACATTTGGGAAAGAATTCGTCTATGGTTTTGTCAAAGTTTCCAAGTCTCTAATGCGTGCTTTTAAGAAACTCGTTCACATTGAGAAGTAATAATTTCCACCGTAAAATATAGGGCTAAAAGTACTATAAACACCAACACAATGACTCAATGATCAAGATAAATCGATAAACCGATACTTCTAATTTCTATTCATGTTAAAATATGTGACGAAACGTAGAAGAAAACCTCATGACCAGCGTTTGACTTACCGCCAAAATGACCCTTTCCACAGTTGATTCGCCGCCATCTGAAAAACCTGACTTTTTTGGAAAAAATAATGCTTTGCGTCGTAGCGCCTGCACCACCTGGATAACATGCTATATTGACCTTACTACGAGTCGTTCGTTATGACGTCACAATAACATCAATATACAAATGTGTTTGATCCTAAATACGTTATTTCATTTTAATATTAACATACGAAAATTTCGTTAAATTTGACAGAGAATTAAATAAAATGTGCTGGTTTATATATTTTTGGCTCGCTTCGTAGTGATCGTTTTTGAGGTAACTTATGCCATGCGTGAAAGCATATAAGGGTTGGGTTGGTTAGATTTTAAATAATCTAATGCTACATTTTTTTGCCGTAGGTTTAGAATGTTGGGTAGTAGTTGGGTAGTCGACATTTCATCTCAACGTTTTTGGAATTTTCTATTACAGCTGAGCTTTCAACGACAGGAAGTATCTAGCACATTTATAACTTTTATTTTAAAATTCTATTTTTAGAATTATATATCACTGCCAAGCAGTGTTCATCTTATATGTATTCCAATTTCCTTTATTTAGCAACTTACTTATTACATTCACTATATGTGTTTATACGTAGAGTGGATTTCGTATGAGTGGGTAGGTTTCAGCAACACCGTACGGCACGGTGACTTTACGGCATGCCGTGACATTGACATGGTTTCCCCATTGTTTGTGTACTTCTAATCCAATCAAATTAGAGAGTGTTACAGTACGGTTAGGGTACAGTTACTATATTGCCGTATTTCTTTCCGTGATTTGATAATTGAAGAAAAGTAAGACTTCTGGGCATTTTGGATTACTAATTAACTAATATCTTACTCAGTGTGTATCTCCTTTAGTTCCAGGCAGACCTCCAAACAACATCAGTGCACGCGCAACCAACTCGTCGGCAATACAAGTCACGTGGGAAAACGTCTCGGCTGGGTTCCTGAACGGTGTCCTTCAAGGTTTCACACTTTCCATAAGCAGCAATCGAAGTAAATCGAGGAACTTCATCCATTGTGCAAAGAGAGCAGGAGATAGAATTCGGCGTCTAGAACCATTCACTCAGTACTGCGTCAAGGTGGCGGCGTTCACCAAAGTAGGACCTGGAACTTCAAGCGAATGCGTGACCGTCACGACGTTGGAAAGTGGTACGTATCTGTCACACATTCTCTTGGAGTCAGCCCTAATAAAAGGTCACACTAGAATGTGTGACAGATACGTTCATATGAAAATCTCATCGTGACAGAGCCCATTTGAAAGCTACCTACATACATTTCTGCATGACAATACCATTCGTTCTCATTTTAATAAGAATGTGTTTATTTGATGGTTTAAAACCCAGTTGTATTTAATCATTACACTTTACAAATCGAAGGTGGATAGAGAACATCGACAGGCCAAAACTCCAGTTATTGAGGTATTCGAGACTCATCTTCTTTAGAAAACAAGAAGTACGGGTCGAAAAGCGGTCCTGGGTGGAATCATTAAAGCGAGCTAGGTCGGTCAGTCTGTCTGTCTGTTATCATTTTAGACAAAAATATAAAACAAATCGTTGTTTTGGCATAGGTGCCCCTTACAATTTGTTGTAAGAAAGGTTATTAAACTACTCATCGAAAATAACACGAACATTAACAAATTTGCGAAAGTTTGTCGTGGTATGTCCTCTTATTTACCACATTTGACTCTATCGATGGTCAAAATTGTTGTGAATTTCACGATTTTCTGTGGACGTTTCGAGTGTTTCTAAGGCTAGCTGGCTCCCAACAGTTTGTGGCCTTTTAACTTAAAACTGCATGATACAAAGTTAAAAAAATAGGATTTGCGGCTTACAACAGAAATATCTCCATTATCTCATCACAAATAAGCAAAATAGAGTCCAATATGAGATCGAAGATTAAATTCATTAGCCAATGTGATAAATATTTCAGCAATTATGAACAGACAGGCGTGAATCTTTGCACTGATGTATATCCATTTTCACTGCTCTTTCTTTATATATTTATCCTATATTTATAAAATAAATATTCTTTTTGTAGCTCCTTCCGGTATACCGCGAAATGTTCTCGCCCATAACGCAAGCTCCACTTCCATAAACGTGTCGTGGCACCAAGTCCAAAAGAGACAACGAAATGGTATCATTATGGGCTATCAGATCTTCCTTTCAAGAAACTCGACAAGCATTGAACGAAACACAACTATTGATGCGGCAACATTTTACCTGGAAATGATGGGTTTGAGAAAATTTACAACTTACTGTGTCAGTGTACTTGCTTTTACAAAGGAGGGTAATGGTCCTACGAGTCACTGCCTCAACGTATCGACCGAGGAAGATGGTAAGATAGACGTCATGTTAATCAGCTTTATAATCCTGTCGGAACTTTTCAACAGTGTCAGATACTTCATACTTCATACTTCATACTTCATACTTCATACTTCATACTTCATACTTTATTCATCTTTCCTTAAAAAGGCTTTTCAAAGACAAAATACAAATACAATACGACTACAGTGTACATGATAATTTGAATTACATCTATTAATTTAACCTATTTTGAGTTTGATATAATTTGCCCTTCAGCTTTCGCTTGAAACTTAAAACGTCTTTACTTAATTTCAGTTCATTATCTAGTGAGTTCCATATTTTTACTGTTCTGTAATAAAAACTTCTCTGACCACTCGCAGATTTGAATAAGGGGATTTGTAATAATTGCGAGTTTCGAGTTTCACGACCACTAATATCGAAGCGCTTCGTGAATTTAGATATTAAAAAACCTGGTGCAGAATCAGTCATGCATTTGAATGCCAGAGTGGCACTTCTAAAATACACTAGCTTATCTACTGGGAGCCAATTTAGCTCTTTTAGTATAGGTGTAATATGGTTATACTTTTTGGCCCCGCTAACAATACGACAGGCATAGTTTTGACATGATTGTAGCTTACGTATGTTTCTATTAGATGCATTTGCCCATACATTGGAGCAGTAAAGCAACTTACTAAATACTAATGTATTAATAACAGTAATTAAAGTGTTCTTATTAAACGCGTGTTTAATACGGTTTATTTTTATTAGTTTATTAAAAAAATTGTATCAGCCTGATATCATAAAGGTAAAGCCAACATAGAGTGAACTGTAAAGCTATGTTTCATGAGTTGCCTTTTTTTGAGTGACCATGTCGGTAGTGAAACAGAACAACGTAAACATACAATTTTACCTTAAACTAATTGCGATTTTGAGACGCCGATACCGAATTATATTGCCGGCGAGTTGAGAGAAAATATATTTTGTATTGGGCGGTGTCGCGCAGCGACGAAGCCCAATAAGAAGAATATATTTTCTTCCAACGCCGGCAATACGGTTTCACGACTTGAGCGGAGAAAACATTCGCGGCGGTCTTTTTGATATTCCCGGCAATTACTCGGCATCCCTTTCTACATTCATGCCGAAAGAACTCAAAAGGGATTCAAATAATCTGAGGGAGCCATCTAGTAACAACGAATGGGAAGAGATGCCAAACGACAAATTTTACAATGAAAACATCACAGAAAACTCGCTGTTTTCAAACGTTGCAGCTGAAGATCCACAGCCGGATCCGGCGAGTGCGGAATAAGGGATGTAAACACAGCTGAGTTACAAACCAATATACACGAGCCAAACCAACAAGTAACAATCCTACATTAGTCTGAAAGGAAAAAAAGACAGAGATGATAAAAGGAAGAGGAGCATTGTCATATTAGAAGACGAAGAAATTGAAAACTTCTAGATAACGCAGCTTGCCAATAACGCCGTTAAAGGAACTGAGGTTGCTGTTCGCCGGCTTATGCATGTTATCCGAATGTCAACCTAGCCCAGGCAAGCAATCTTCTAAAGCATTTCTTCATGGAAGTACGAGATACGAGGAAGGAGAGCCTTGGAGAAGAATACGAGCCGCCCACCTTGACAGCATACCGTAAAGTTGGTTACACAAAACGACGTAGAAAATATTTCGCTTCCAGAGTGATATGCTATTCTAATGCCTACTCCAGTTTCCAACTGACTCGTCTTGCAACCAGTGGAGACATTTCACCAAACCCTGGTCCACCCAATAATGGCAATAACAAAACTAGATGTACTGTCTGTTGCAGAACAATTGCAAAAAACCATCGAGCAATTAGCTGTAACAACTGCGATTCTGGGTGCCATATGAAATGTAGCAAAATGAAGCTAAATGAATATAAGCAGCTGCAGAGTACTAAGGATCAGTACTGGATGTGCCCAGCCTGTTTATCTTCAGCTCTACCATTTACTGATGTCAGTTTCAATCTTGGGGAACTTGATGTAAACACCACGGAACAACAGCGCTTTGACAATACAACTAAGAAACAGTGCGATGAAAATGTGTTTTATTTACATGAATTTTCAAAGCATATATGGAGAGATCAGAACAACATCAACATTGCTCAACTCAATATCCGAAGCATTAAAAACAAAATAGAAGAAGTTCGCCTGATACTTAATGTATGCAAATTTGACATCTTAGCCATTACGGAAACACACCTTGCTGTGAGTATTTCAGACAAACAGCTACAGGTTGAGCAGTATAGTCTACTGAGAAGAGATCGTGGAAATGGAAAGAAAGGTGGTGGCTGCATTGTCTATATCGCGAGTCACCTAGCAGCTATTCACCTTCGGCATCTGGGAAATCCCGCTATAGAAGCCATTTGGATTAAGTTACATACAAAGACAACATCTTTTGTTTTAGGACTTGTCTATAGAGCTCCAAATGAAACGTTTTTTTTTTATGAATTTACTCGACAGCTTGAAAAGACCTGGTCAAAATACAAAAATCTCGTTCTCGTTGGTGACTTTAATGTCAATTTTCTGGACCGCACTTCCCCCGCAGAAAAGGAGACCTCGGTTAACGAAACTTCACTACCAACTGATAAACTGCAGTCTATACTTCTACAGTTTGGATGTTTAGTTGTTAACAAAGAGCCAACCAGAGTGACTGATACGTCGGCTACATTAATTGATCTTGTGGTTACCAATATGCCGAGATGGGTTAAGAAGAACAGAGTATTAGATCTAGGAATTAGTGATCATAAACTTGTCTCGACCACTCTAAACCTTAAAGCCACAAGACCGCCACCAAGAATCGTCAAAACTAGAAATTACAAAATACTAAATATAGACCATTTCCAGAAGGATCTGCAAAACGCTCCATGGTCTGTCTGTCAGGCGTTCGACAATGCAGACGATGCGTACTGGGCGTGGACAACGCTGTTCACCCAAATTTGCGATGATAATGTCCCTCCGCGTCAAATTAAAGTTAGAAGCCAGTCACTACCATGGATTACTGGAAAACTCAGGCATAAGATGAATCTGCGTTACAAATTACTAAATGAATCGAAAAGATCAAATGATGATAACATAAGACAGAGATACAAGACCATTAGAAACGAAGTAACATATGAACTAAGACAAGCCAAAGCAAACTATTATGCTGATCAATTTGAAAAGGTTCGAGACTGCAAGACCTTCTGGAAGTTAATAAACAAAGCTGCACACCCTTGTAATGATCCTCCTCCTCCGGCAATAAGAAGAGACGACGGGACTTTGGCTACCAACGATACAGAAAAAGCAGAGCTCTTGAATCAGTATTTTGCTACAATTGGAGAAAAACAGGCTCTAAGCCTCCCGCCATCGACTATCCCTCTCCAATCACTACAAACAAGAGTTACACCAACCTTGGAATCACTAACGATCACTCAGGAAACGGTGCGGAAACACATTGAAACACTAAACGCCCACAAGGCCACTGGACCAGATGGAATCTCACCAAGACTCCTAAAACTAGCTGGAGCTTCGATTACACCCCTAATGACTGAGATTTATAACCATAGCTTGGTGGAGACCAAGGTCCCAGCGACTTGGAAATGTGCTCGCCTAAGGACAACCCACAAAAAAGGCGATATCACCATCTCCATCCCAAGCAAAATTATGGAACGTTGTGTCTCAGATAAGATTATAGAACACACAGTGCAGAACCATAATCTTCTCAGTCCACATCAATGGGCATACAGGGAAGGGCACTCAACTGAACTTCTGCTTGCACATATGACTGAGAAATGGCGTTCTGCTCTGGACCATCAAAAAGTCGTGTGTGCGGTATTCATTGATTTTCGTAAAGCATTTGACTCAGTCTCCCACACCATTTTACCATATAAGTTGCAGAGTTTTGGAATTATGGGCGATCTATGGGAATGGCTGTCTGATTACATAACTGAAAGGGTCCAGTTTGCTACAGTTGGTGAAGGTACATCCCAATCCGCTAATGTCACATGTGGAGTACCACAAGGGTCTGTCCTAGGCCCTATTCTCTTCAGTTTGTATACGAATGATCTACCAGACACTATTGCCCAAATTGAAAATGCATACATTGAGATGTATGCAGATGACACCACCCTATTCTGCATTGCCAATGATATCGAGTCTGCTGTTAAAGAAACCAACAGAGCATTAGGACTTATAGCAAAATGGTGCATCAACAATGCCATGACATTACACCCTAAAAAATGTGAAGCAATGCTTATATCAAGAAAGCGATTCGTAGGCCCCATTCCAGCATTAACAATTAACAACAATAACATCAAGATAGTCAACTCAACTAGATGCCTCGGAATTAACATAGATAATAAGCTGAACTGGACCATGCATCTTCAAGAGACAATAAAATCATTTGCCAAGAAACTTAATCTACTTAAAGCACTACGGTTTCTTCCAATGAGTAGTCTTGAGATATTTTACTTTAAAGTGATCCTGCCTTCCATCACCTATGGACTGATTATGTGGAGCAGTTGCAACACGGCCCTCTTTCAAGATCTTGAGAGGATGCATGTTCGAGCTGCCAAGATCATCCACAGATGTGATTGGACCACTCCCAGTGCAGACGTCATCAACAAGGCACACTGGAATCCGCTGTTCTGGAATTACAAATATAAGCTAGCAACGTTTGTTCACAAATCGCTCAACTCAGAGAAACTCCCAAATAAACTCTTCACACTAAGAAACAATACACACTCTCTAAGAGGCGTTCATAGGCTAGTCATCCCACATCCACGTACAGATGCTATACGCAAGTCAATCACATACAGAGCATCCGTACTGTGGAACTACCTAGACGATCTCCTTAAAGACAAAAAAACACTCGACCTTTAAAAAACTTGTCAAAAAGTATATTAACTCCATACCACTGCAACCAAATGTCAGGATCAACACTGATAAGTTCTCATACCACTAATATGTTTTATTTATGCATGCCTAACTTATTCATGTTTACTCGTCCAAGTGTTTACTTATACATTAGACATCCGCCTGTCCATTTGCACAACTACTCGCTTGTTCATCTAATTAAGTTATTAGTCAATTAGTTAGTCTTTCAACTATTTAGTTAGTATCATTCCAATATCTTATAATGCAATAGTATTTCAATCAAAAACTTGTAATTTACATAATCAATGAGGTTAGCTAGATTTCTTTATCGTTCCTTTTGTATTATCACGGCCACATCAGCTCTGAATGCTGCAGTATCGCCAATACCGTGTTTAAATAAATGCTATTATTATTATTATTATTAATGGCCGCCGGCGGTATTTTCTTCGAACGAAGCGAGGACGAGTAATTTGACATACAGGAGAATAGATACCGACTTGAGCAAAAATCTTGCCTCAAAGAAAAAAACAGATGAAGGCTGCAGGCAGAGGAAATCGACTTTTCCGAGCAGACCCATTGGACGAAAACCAGATAGAAAAGTTATGTACAAGTGGTGCAATTGGTCTTAACCGGCACTCCTCGCCAGCTGTTAAACCTTGTGTGTGGAATAATATCCGAAAGCTGGGGATGAGATGGAGACAGGAGCAACTAAACTGTAAAGTTCAAGACTTTCAAGACCGCAATAACTACTTCGAGTACATGAAACGATCCACCAAGACAGGAACCGGAGAAATAGAAGATCTGAACTGAAGGCCAAAAGCAAGTACAACAACAAAATATTCAAGGGAAATAGCGACGAGAGAGATCCTTACCTTGCACTTCGCACGTACCTTGATCACCGACCCGAGGGAATCGATGCCTTCTACCTACAGCCAATTGATAACCCTAAGGGAAAAGTGTAGTACAAGAAACTAGCGTTAAAGAAAGATGGTCTAGAGAACATTATGAAGAACATGGCAGAGACTGCACAGATCGAAAAGGAGGGCCATTTTACGAATACGTCGGGCCGCACAACTGCAATCATTCAAAGTCTTCGTGGCCTCTTCGATCGGCCTATGGCCATTTCAGAGCTGACCGGCCATGCCAACCCAAGTTCTATACAGTCCTACAGCCATAACTCGATCTCAACTCAAAAGGCAATGTTTTATAGGCTGGCGAGCTCTAGCACAACGGCTTTTAACAGCAACACTACCACACTCAGTTGAGTCACACTGCCAGACCTTCGAGTGCTGAACCAAGTGAACGCCACGTGTTTTCAAATCTTCTATATTCAATTCTTGTCAAATAAACATCAGTTTCAAAAATGATAATTGATTTCGAATTTAAGGGTTATCTAATTTTAAAAGAAGAACTTTGCTTTGACTTTGAGACTTGATTATTTTGAACTAGTTTTGCAATTTTACTGCTTTGAGACGGTGAAAATTGTACTTTTAGCGTATAAACAGTGTTAAATTTCTGACGAAAACGACAATGCCAACCTTACCTTTTGGATTGGAGGATTCTTATCTTGTAATTTACAACTATTTGAAGGTGAAATTGTAGAAATCTTGCCACCACGCGCTCAATAAATGCTGTTGAAAATTAACGATGAATGTGCTCTTTTGAACTTGACCGGGAACCCATGTGACTACAAGGGCTCGCACAAGAGCCAATCAGAGGACTGATTTTGAGACGCCGATTTCACATTATATTGTCATCTCAAATGTAAACAAAATTATCAGTGAATCGTGAATACTGACTGAGTTTCAAAACTATAGTCGTGTCGCAATTTCGGAAGGTGGGCCTTTCCGTGTCGCTATTTCGTCAGACGTCATCAATTGTTATTGCAATTTTAGACAGCAGTCTTGTCGTTCGTCCTCATTTCATTTCCTTCATGTTCATGTTTCAACAACGTATCGCTTGTCAGAATGTACCCTAACAGGACCCTATTTATCTCTTAGTACCAACCGGAAAACCAGGACAAGTGACTGTAAGAAATCTCAGTTCAACGTCGGTTGAAGTTCACTGGAAATCTCCGCCAGCTGAAGACCTTAACGGCGTCCTAATGGGATATAAACTGCTATTGTACAGAAAGGACCACAATGGGTTACTACTAGTCATGCCCGCGCAGCATTACAGAGCATTCGACAGTAGAAACACAACTACTATAATCTCAGGTTTGGCCGAAGGAACATCCTTCTGTATTATAGTAGCAGCTTTTACCAAAATTGGCCATGGAAACTATAGCAACTGTTCGTACGTGACGACCAATGAAGGAGGTAAGAGAAAGTGTTTGGTTTAGCATATGTGTGTGCTTTATATATAACTATAAGATGTATAGGAACTTCAAATATTAGCGTGTGATAAATAGAGGATATTACACGGTGGTACGAAAATATGAAGTTTATCCTCGAGTCCAAAACATTTCACTTGTTCGCTGCGCTCAATTTGACTCTCGAGGATAAACTGCATATCTTCAAACCAGTGTAATGTTTTGTTTATTATATGGAAAATTAAACTGCTCTAAGATTAAGAATTCTTATCTATTCATTTTAGTGACTGTCAGTACAACTTTCTTCGTGATCGAACTATCGATCGAGGCTTTCATGGGAGAATTTCATCGGGTTCTCTAGTCACTTCATTGCAGACGGGAAAATCCTTAGAAAGTTTTAGATCTTATTTTGCTTTTTCTGACCGGAATGTTTATTTTCGTGCTGCTCATTTAAGCTTTTTACATCTTCCTCTGTGATTTTCAAAAACCTGCCGCCATCTTTGTAAAGCATGACATCATACATCCGGGAGATTGCGTGGCGTATTTTCCATATCTTACTCCAGCGAGTGAGATATGGATTCTACGAATGGTTTAGTTGTCCTGGTAAAACACTCTCATCCATACAATAAATTGAGACGCTCACGCTTCGAAGACCATGTTGAAATGACGCGATTTTAAATTATCTCCCATCGTACCTTGCGATGCATGTCCAACACCGCCTGCTTCTTCCCTTCCCAAACTGCTCCGCGCGCCTTGTAATCTTGCTCATTCCAAGTCCCCTCTGTCAGCTTTCTTTCTTGTCCTAGATGATTAAATAACGACTAGGTACAAGTCAGGCTTGCCTTTATAAGCACAATTCAATCATGATCATGAGTTGAAATTATTGTAAGACACTGGGCTAGCACTCGAAACGGATAAAATCAGTTTTAAACTTCACCGCAGATGCAGACATATACTGCGTTTTTCAAAAATTAGTCTACCATTGAAATAATTGTAAGCCTGTGAATATTCTCGCAGGACTTCTCTTTCGTACGGTTTTTGTCCTCAGCATTGTTGTAGTCTTCCCATCACATCAACTGAAGCTTTTAATGTGTCACATGCCTATTTCATGTAATAAGTCAATCATGTGCTAATCAGCCTTGTACAGGAACAGTCACGCGCTTATATATCACTTCAATAATGAATGAATTGAGATAGTGAGCCCACATGCACGGGAAAGGCTTTAGTGGGTGGCAAACAATATTCAAAAACCCAGTTTTAGAATGATCGACATTCGATTGGAGATAGAAAACAGCATTTACAAACAGGTTTTGCTAATAACACTACCGATCTCGTACGAGTGCCTTTAAATAAATGAAGTCACCCAGTGCAACCACGTGCTTGTATCCTGCAAAAGGCCGCCATTATGTGTACTTTTTCTCCTGTTGTTTTATTGTCCTTCATTTTTTAATGTTCAGCACTGATATCAAGGTATGAACTAATTCTTATGTTTTATCATGTTTAAGTCCCGAGCATCCCTCCTCAAAACATAACCCTTATTCCAACAAGTTCTTCATCATTACTCGTCTCTTGGTTAC
Organism: Actinernus sp. WN-2022; assembly: GCA_030867875.1. NCBI lineage: Eukaryota > Metazoa > Cnidaria > Anthozoa > Actiniaria > Actinernidae > Actinernus > Actinernus sp. WN-2022. Next base: position 50,974,164 of record JAOWCC010001679.1, on the reverse strand, counting down.
CGATACCACGTGATTATGCTAATGGTATCATACGAGGGTACAAACTGATAGTGAATAAAGTTACAAGCCAGCGGAGAAGGCGAAGGAGCGTTTATCCTGGCAATGTCGAGAACATCGTTATCAACACTACAAAAACCTCACACGAAATTACAGGTTTGGAGAAGGAAACAGAATACTGTGTAGTGCTACTTGGTTTCACTTCAGTAGGAGATGGGAATGAGTCTTCGTGCTTCTATCAGAAGACGCAATCAGCAGGTACTAGATGTATTTTAACTTGTAAACCATCAATCCATCTGAGCTAGTTGTTTCGTCTGCAGCTTTTTCAAAAAACTTTGTCGACTCGAGGCTACGGAACCAGGTCAAAATTGAACATGGCAATAGCAATAGGGCAGAAGATTTGAATTTCTGAAATCGTCAAGCAAATGCCTGTCATCTGTTTGTGCTTGCTTGATAATGTACCGCTATATTAGATGGTAAATGTGACTTCTACCCATACTCCCTTTCGGTCTTGTCACGCAGGCTCAAATCCACGTACCGACAATCTTACTTGAAATAGCTATATATATACGTACTCAGATTCGTCTCTAACAGACACTACACTAATTCTTTCAGAATCAACATAATCATTAAATGCTAATGTATATATACAATGTACTTATCATAACTATTATTCATCGAAGTTGAAAGCAAGTGCATATTGGTAAACAATCAAGGTAAATATTCGCCAAATGAACTGCGACTGGGGTCAATAACTGTTTAGTATAATTCAGTATTGACTATCAAAGAAACTTAAAACAAAACTAGTATTATGTTTGTGGACATACTGTGCGTCATTCAAGTTTGCACGCGTGAGCACGTGATGTATCCATGATAACAATAATAATAATGATAATAATAATGATAATAATAATGATAATAATAATGATAATAATAATGATAATAATAATGATAATAATAATGATAATAATAATGATAATAATAATGATAATAATAATGATAATAATAATGATAATAATAATGATAATAATAATGATAATAATAATGATAATAATAATGATAATAATAATGATAATAATAATGATAATAATAATGATAATAATAATGATAATAATAATGATAATAATAATGATAATAATAATGATAATAATAATGATAATAATAATGATAATAATAATGATAATAATAATGATAATAATAATGATAATAATAATGATAATAATAATGATAATAATAATGATAATAATAATGATAATAATAATGATAATAATAATGATAATAATAATGATAATAATAATGATAATAATAATGATAATAATAATGATAATAATAATGATAATAATAATGAAAAAAATATTGATAATAATGCTGATGCTGATACTGATACTGATAATAATAATTCCTAACGATAATCATAGAAATAATACAATCATTAAACAAGAGCCCATCTGGGCTTTCACTCGGGCCACATGAGATTGAAGATGAAATACACTTTCATTTGAAATCCTCTTAGTATCAAGTTGTGCTTTAATTCGCCAGTGAGAACGTCAAAAAAACAGACTGGTCTATTAATCGCTTTTATGGCATGACTATGATAACGCAGGATTCGAACAACAGAATACTGGCAATTCAAGGGTATAAATGCAATACAATGACATATTCAGACTTTGAATTTGATTGAAAATAGATCAAAAACTCGGGGAAATGTCCGGCTAAAACTGTATGAATAAATGTGAAATGAAACATAAATTTCATAGCAAGAAAAAAAATTGTAATTCCTATAAATGAGAAAGCTCTTCTATTAAGCCGCTTCTCATATACACAGACTGTTTCCCAAAAAAAGATTTGCGCTTATCGACACAAGAATTCAGTTGACCTTTCAAATAATTTATTCTGAGGTACGCATACTCTAAATCACAGATGTTAAATAAAGCGATAATTAGAAGAAAAAGTACATTAACAGACAAACTGAGAGGAAATTTATTCAAATCAAAAAGAGTTTACTTACAGTACTTACGTAACTGAACTTTCGTTTTGGATCTTTTGGTAGTGTTGTGCATGTTGACAGCACCCACCTTCGTGCACATATGCACTGAATCGGAATGAAAGTCGAAGCCTACCTCGAACTTAACTTTCAGCTAACCTGTTTCCTTTCATTCCACAATGAATAATATTCTCATAAAGTAAGCCCGTAGCTTTCAATAAATTTGCCAGTGTCTGAATGAAACAGCTAGATCTTTTCGAATTTCTCTCACGAGTCACGGCAGAAGACAGTCTGAAGCTACAAAACTTGAATTTTGATCCTCTTCACAGTAACGTAATTTAACGTCTCAGATATTATATATATGCCCTATTTCAGCTAGCGCTGTGCATTTCAAATACTTTTTCCTCTCTCTTTGCTGGCAGTTCATGCTTCTTGTTCGTGTAGTTGCCGCATTTCAGTTGGCATACACTGAAAACATCTGCTTATCTAAGATTTGTAAAAATCTTTGCGGATCATGTAAATATTCCGCTTGGCTCAATTGAGGGTTTCTGCCGTCAAAGTTCATTTTTTGTTTCAGTTTTCCCCATATTAGCCGACATGTAATGTCTCGAGCTCTCAATCCAGTAGAAAGACTCTGGTTATTCTGTCGTAAAACATGCCTTAGCTGTACAAGACCGCCCACGATGGAATAGATTTCTGACAATGACTCATTGAAAGTGATATCTCCTTGTCTCGCCTTGTCTGAGAGCTTTGAACTTTCTTATCTGAGCGCGCCTGACGAGATCTAACCTTTGATGATAATTCGATACCCGTTGATATCGAAACGTGTTTGGATATTGTATTTCGCTTACGTTTCTAAATGTACATTGGATCTGTCCAAACAGCGCTGATCGAATGTATTACGGCTCCTGGTTGTTCATGTATTTTTATGGTCAACAAGAGCGCCAGTTGAAATATCCTGAGCCTGTTGGAAGGCTTTCGCCCTCGCGGGTCGACCATTTTGATTTACTGTATTAAATTCTGTAAATACATTAACCTGGCGATTGTTGCGTGACCAGCACAGTGCAATCTGATTGGTGTGAATTTGACCTTTAACGCATGCGCAGATCGCGTGCTACACTGAATAAAAATAAAAATAAATAAATAAATAACGACTTGCATTTTAAGACTCGGCGCTGCCACAGGCAGCCCGAGTAATAATTAATTAATTAATTAATTAATTAATTAATGTTCGGAATCTAGCGCATAGTTTATGGAATCAAAACCAGCCTATCCTATGTAGTTTCTCCCAACTGGAATACATTTTTGATCTATTACTCGCGCAAATAAAGTTCAGGGGGGGTTAAGGCGGTTTTTCTCGTTTTTTTCCTTGGCCGAGCGTGGCCTAGGCAACTGTTTAACGTCAGTTCTGTGGTTCTGTGTTGAACTTTAAAACTTACAAACCAATCAGTTTTGTCATGAATGACATTCCCGAGACATTTTGCAAAAAGAAATGGGTATACCATTTCCAGGGGAGTGGGGTAGGGAATATTTGTAAATCGTGGTTTAATGTTTGGTATGCTGCGCATAGCTAGGGGAAATACTAATCAGCCTATCTGATGTACTTTCTTCCTGTGAGATATTTTTTTAATGTAAAACTCGCGCAAACGAAGTTCAGGGGGTTTAATCCGTTTTGAAATTTTGATTTGACTGTTATTTTTCCAGTAACAACGAAGAAAGGCTGATTATACGGTAATGGGCAATTTATATGAACCAATATTTCGGCTGGCACGGCCAACCTTTTCAGGGTTTACAAGTGAACAAGAGCCCATCTGGGCTTTCACTCGGGCCACATGAGATTGAAGATGAAATTACACTTTCATTTGAAATCCTCTAGTAATAACCGAAGGGAAGAATTATTAGCTGAATTTAGCAGTCTTTAGGAGTGGCTGGTAGCGCGGTGACATTCATTCTCTGCTCCCCTAGTATATATATATATATGTAATTTAATATTTTTGTTTTTCTCGTGTATGTAAATTAAAGAAGTTGACCTCTACTTTAATATTCATGTTCATGTTACGCACGCTTATAGCAGAGCGCGGTAATTACGTCACAAGTCTAGACCCCCCGCCAAGACTCAGACAAACAAACCGCTTTTCTTGTATCAACTTACAAGAATTGACTAGCACTTCAGTTCGTCCTCTGTCTATTCTACCAGAAATGACTGCTTTCCTGGACCATATTTTGAAAGGGAACCTGATGATTATACTGTCGAACAGCTTAAACTTTGGCTGAAATACAGAGGATTGAAACAAAGCGACAAACGTTGATCTTGTCAAGCGAGTTTTGCATCTTCGCTGGCCAACCAATGAGACATGCTTACTATATAGACTGTCAAGTCCTATTTAAACTGTATCCCAAACTCATCTTTTCCCATGCAATATCGTTGTAAGACTTCACCTAAACATTGAAAAGTTACAAAGGTCAGGTTTTCCTGTATTAAGGCAAAAACAAAAGAATGTAGCCGTATGCCGAGTGCAATCATCTTCTTCAATAAAACTCATCGGAGACCAAAGCTGTTATGGCTGGAAGAGCATATACATTAAAACGATGAAATGATAGCATCCTAAAATTCGGCAATCTTGCTTATGTTGGTGTGCTCTTTCAAACCATTATGTTATTGTTTGCATTTATCGAGTTTTCAAATTTAATACCTGCAGCTCCGAAAGAAATTAACTTCATTTGTGTTCAGAAAATAAATCAAAGCATTGTAGATGTAGGCTTTGCTTCCAAAATTTATTTAGAATCCACTAATAAATTCAAGTAAACTTAATGGTTGAACAGTAGTTCCTTCTCATTGTTTACTGGTGGATACATAGTCAGGGTTTCAGTAATTTATAGCCACTTACGTTTCATTGCCAGACCTAGTCTCGTTGTTCTGTGCTTTTAAGGTCTCTTGTACAAACATTTATCCAATGCTGACATTTCTCACTGAATTTGCTGTAAAGGTTTTGGAACAGAAAAGCTCCTCCTGTGAGTGATCAAAAAGGCCGAGAAAAGATGAGAAACCTGATCTACTAGCGGTGCACAGTCTGAACGATGCTTCATTCTCCGAGACATATCTCTTTGAGCGCCGGATTCACTCTTATATCTCCCCCAGCAACAATGCTTGGTATAGTCACCATTACTGATATGACTAGGAATCTTACTGAAGCAGCTGAAGGCATTGATTTTTTTTTTATCGAAAAAAATACGAATTCGGTCCTAATTTAGTCTGCTGTTCTGCAGGTTCAGAGTACTAATAGATGAGTGTCTCAAATTTATGTTTATATTTGTCCCATATTATAAGTTGTATCCTGTCCACCTATGATGTAGCTATCACTGTATTTCTCTACTGTTCTTTCTACCCTGCGGCTCTTTGATCGCGTCCATATCGGTATTTGTTGGACTAAAGATTATTAACTGAAATGCCCGTTTTGTTTAATTATATTTAAAAGCTTTTACCCTCCTTCCCAAAACTGCAGTCTGCTCATTATATTACATAACTATAAAGGGAACTGTTGGAAGCCTTTAATTTCTCGAACCAAAATCTCGGCCGCGAGAGGAGTCTTTTTTAGCGTGAGAGTTGAATAACTGCTTCGGTCATCATATTCTGTGCCGAGTGAGTGTTTATTACCTACGAAACGTACCTTCAACAAGAGCGCCAGTTGAAATATCCTGAGCCTGTTGGGAGTGTTGGAAGGCTTTCGCACGAGTGAACTTAAATAAAACATTAAACTGCTTACATTTGAGAGATGGGACTCCAAATTTGAGAGAAAATTCCTCGTGCCGTCGTCCACCATCTTGATGTACTGTATTTAATTATATAAATACATTAACCTGGCGATTGTTGCGTGACCAGCACAGTGCAATCTGATTGGTTTGAATTTGACCTTTAACGTATGCGCACAAGCCGTCTGACATGAAATAAAAAAATAATAATAATAACGACTTACATTTTAAGACTCGGTGCTGCCACAGGCAGCCCGAGTAACTAGCAAGAAAACGTTAATAATTCAAAAGTATGGAATCTAACACTGTGGTATGAAATTACAAACACGGTGATTACATGAGTCATAGAGCTAAGGAATATGATATGCAGTAGATATTTACAGTTCTTCCTTTCTATTAATACCTTTAGGTTCTAGTGTTTGACCTTTATCAATAAGATGTGCTTCGCGAGCTTTGCGTACACTATCTCGATTAGAATGAATTAGTTCTAAAGGATTTAATTGCATGTCATTAGGACAGTGATTATTGGTGAGGAAATGTTCTGAGACAGCAGTGGTTTTAGACTGGTTAGAAGGTTTATCAACGGGGCGGCGGTGTTCGTTAAAGCGATCTTTAAGGCGACGTTTCGTTTCTCCGATGTATTGAGCGTTACAGCGTTTGCATTGTACCATGTAAATGAGATTTTTAGAGTTACAGTTAATGTGGTCTTTGATTCTTCTGGTTTCGCCAGTAGAGTGAAATTGGTAATTAGTTTGGCCGTTGTTTATGTATTTACAGGTTACGCAATTGTTGCCACAGCGAAATGAGCCACAGGGGTTATTAGGTATATTAGGCGGAGTTTAGACCTAACTAAGATGTCGTGTAAGTTATTACTGCGACGGTAGGCTACACAAGGTGCAGCCGTGAACACGTTAGCACATCGATGAGATGAAGAAAGTATGTTAATATGTTTGTGGATGACTGAATATATGGGTGTTAGAGCAGGGTTATATGTTATGACCAGAGGGACTCGGTGGGGTTGGTTGTTAGTTTGCTTGGGTGTAAGTGCTTCTGTTCTAGAGATGTTGCGAACACGATCTGTTTACTTGTCTAGAAAAGAGCGATTATAGCCACGTTTGTTGAGGTAGGATTTGAGTTCGTTAGTGCGAGAATTAAAGGTTTCGTCTGAAGAGCAGATGCGGCGTAATCTGAGAGCGAGACTGAAAGGAATAGCGCGTTTGGTGTGTTTAGGGTGACAAGATGAATGTAAGAGGTACTGGTGTTTGTCTCAAATCCTACCTCAAAATCGCTCTTTTCTATGTGGACCCAGGGGAAGGAGTATACAAGACACAAAGAAAGGCTTTCTACACGGTTTAATCTTATCCGCCGAGCGATCACAACAACCGTTCTCTCCCTCGTGGGCTCCCGATGTCCCATGACCCCTTGCGCGTGCTAATCTCATGGCAACGCATAACATAGGTAACATAATCTAGTCACCCAATACATCGGTCACACTCTCCCCCCCATGAGGAGATGTATGCCACGACATCTAACTTTAACAAATATTTCTATATATATTATCAATGTGTCTCGCTAAAACATGTTATGATCAGATTCTTCCGTGAGCCAGTTTCTTCTCATAGGCTGATGTTCCACGAGCATATTGACAGCACAAATAGTCCCTAAGATGTTGCGGACGCGCTTTCAAATTTATCAATTTGTATTGTATCCGTAACTTAAGACATAACATTTCATATTGTAAGCTCTTTATAACTTTCCTGCCACCTTAATTTGACCTTATTTATAGTTTTAAATTTCATATATTAGCCACCCAGCTCGATTAACTTCTAAGTTATTCTGGGTGACTATTACCTTAGACTTGTATAACTTATATTGTATCTTAAAAATTAATCTGTCTTATATTTATGGTAATAAAGCTGTTGTTGTTGTTTCTTCCTAGTGGGGCGTCTGACGCTCTGTTCCGGTGTTTGCTTGGTTTCTGATTGTTGTGGATTTTCTGAACCCTCATTCCTACTCTCTAATTTGTGACCTACTTCTGTACTACTGTCATCTGACACTTCTAGTGTTTCTTCTTGTAAAGATGTCTGCAATCCTGAGTCTGATGCGAGGCTTTCGTAACCCTCGTCGCTCCGCACTGTCGCGTTACTATCGTCGACCCTCTTACTCGTCTCTTCAGTTAAGTCGCTGGTGATCTTTGCTTCGGTTTCTTTCATTACCTGTGGCGTACCGGGATCTGTCTCTACAGATGAAACGTCAGCAGTGGTATCTTGGTCGCTTGAAAGAAACATGCATTGGCGTAACATATTTCTGTGCACTGTGTGAAGTTCGTCACGGTTATCCTCCTTTCGAATTACGTACACTGGGCTGTCATGGTCCCTTCCATCTATCTGATAGTTTGTGCCTTCCTTTGATGCCAGTCTTCACTGTGAGTACTCTGTCTCCGGGATTGAAGTCTGACCCCTTCGCTTTACGATTGTACTGCTTTCCTTGCTGTTCTTTTGCCTGTAGTGACGCTTGCTTTGCCAATTCGTAGCTTGATCGTAGTCGTTCTCTCAGCTCACAGATGTGCTCACAGTATTCTCTCTCCTTCTCCGGTTCTTCTCCCTGCACACCTAAGGCTAGATCAACTGCACACCTAAGGCTAGATCAACGGGTAGCCGAAGATGTCGTCCGAACATCAAATAATACGGAGAATATCCGGTAGAGGCATGGGTTGTGGCGTTATACGGGTGCGTCATGGTTTCAAGGTGATCTTTCCAATCTAACTTCTTACTTGGGTCCATGGTTCCTAACATGTTCATAAAAGTGGAATTAAGTCGTTCCGTGAGGCCATTTCCCTGGGGATGATAGGGCGTTGTGCGACTCTTTTCCATACCTGTAATCGCACAAAGTTCCTTCATAAGGTCGCTTTCGAAATTTCTCCCTTGATCACTATGTATTCTCTTTGGTATCCCATATACGCACATAAATCTCTTCCAAAATGTCGCGTGAAATGATCGGTAACAACAAGTACGTTCTCTCTTCCTCTCTTAGACGTTTCTAGCGTAAGGAAATCCATACATACCAATTCCAAGGGCTCTGACGTGTGAATACTTTGCAATGGTGCGCGCTCTGTCGAAATAGGCTTTCGCAATCCGCATCTCTGGCATGCTTCACAAAACTCCTGGGCTGTGTCATACATCCGCGGCCAATAGAATCATTCACGCACAAGTTCTAAGGTCCTTTCAACGCCCGGATGATTCACGTCATGAATACTTCTTAAGACCTTCTGTCGTAGGGCTTCCGGTAAGACAACTTGTTGAACAGTTACCTTCTTGTGGTTTTAGTACTCTCTCACGAGGACGCCTTCGATTATCTTTAACTGATTCCACTGTATTAACAACAGTTTAATGTCTGCTGACATGTTCCTCCGTTCTCGACGGCTTGGCTTATTACCTGACACAACATACTCTAGGACAGCACCCGTAATCTTATCTTCTTTCTGATGCACTCTTAGTTCTGCTGTGGTCATTGTTGGTAAAGTTTCGCGTCCCTGTAGGATGTGGCTTTGTATGGTGGCCTTCGTTTTGTTGCTTGAATGTAGCACCGCGTCAGATCAAGCGCCTCTCTCACGTCTTCCTGGGGCATCCTCGATAATGCATCTGCGTTTGCATTGCTTTTACCTGAGCGGTAAACGATACAGAAGTTGTAAGAGGATAATTCGGCAACCCATCGCTGCCGACATGCATCTAACTTTGCTGTTGACATAACATAACATAGTGGGTTGTTATCAGTTAGTACCTGAAATTCATTACCGTAGAGGTAATCTCTAAACGTTTCAGTCACGGACCATTTCAGTGCAAGGAACTCTAATTTGTGGGCTGGATACCGTGCCTCTGCCGCTACCAATCCGCGACTCGCGTATGCAATCACTCTTTCTTTACCATCTTGTACCTGCGCCAGCACTGCGCCCAAACCTCTGGTACTCGCATCGGTCTGTACAACGAACGGCAGCGAGAAATCTGGATAACCAAGCAGTGGCGCACTAACTAGTCTCTCTTTCAACAACTTGAATGCTGCGTCACATTCCTCCGACCACTTGAAGGGTTCACTAGATGGCTGTCGCCGATTACCGCGCTTCTTATTTGACCCCTCTTCAGAAGTGAGCTTATGCAAGGGAGCTGCTACCTTCGAGTACTCTCGAACAAATCTCCTGTAGTATCCCGTGAATCCTAGGAATTGCCGTAACTCCGCTTTACTCTCCGGTGTTTTCCATTCCTTAACTTTGCGCGCTTTCTCGGGATCTGTAGGGATTCCGTCTTTGGACACGACATGGCCAAGGTAACGTACTTCTTCTTGAAACAAATAACACTTCTTGGGCTTGAGTTTAAGACTGTGATTATGAAGACGGTCGAACACCAGCTTCAGTCTCTCTAAATGTTCCTCGAATGTTCTAGAAAATACGATTATATCATTAAGATATATGAGCACCTTCTCTATGTTAAGATCTCCTAGAACCGTTAGCATTAGCATTTGGAACGTCGCCGGTGCATTTACTAGGCCCATGGCCATACGACGGCTGTTATATAGACCTACTGGTGTGACAAATGCAGTTTTGTGCTGGTCCTTGGGGTCGACGCCTATCTGGTAGTAGCCACTGGTTAAGTCGAGGGTTGAAAACAAATTCGGACCCCGAGTGCGTCGAGCGCTTCATCAACACGTGGCATAGGGAATGAGTCTTTGACTGTCTTAGAGTTTAGCACTCTATAGTCAATACATATACGCATTGTGCCATCTTTTGTTCGTGCTATTACAATGGGTGATGCATATGGGCTCGTACTCGGTGCAATGATACCTTTGGCTTCCATACCTTTCAGCGTTTCCACTAACTCCTTATGCTCCGAGTATCGCACCCGTCTATGGGGGATCTTGAATGGGGTCTCGTCAACCAGCGGGATCTGGTGCTCTATCGTCTTGGTGTAACCATAATCGTCTGAACTGCGTGAAAATACATCAGCACGTTCTTGCAATAATTTCTCTACTTGGCTTACTTGCACCTCATTATTAAGTAAGCCCTATTAAAATTCAACTCAGACAAATGGTTAGTACCCTGAGTAGCTGCTTCATGTACCTCTTGGCACACAGTTCCTTTATTCTCGCTACTCTCGATAATGCCATCAGTAACATATAAATCTGCTAACCGCGTGTTTTGCTTCATATGAAGGGCTTTATCTGTAGGTTTCGCGACTCGCACTCGAACCAGTTGGTTTGCTATTATGACAACTGTATTTGCAACCAGAAGATTATCGGGACCGTTGTACGCGGGCGTCCTCTCCAACAGTTCCATGTATGGCCGATTTCCGGATGCTTTAGGGACACTGACCGGGACGTTTACTTCTCCACCGTTCGGGGGAATAACTATAGACTGGTGCCCAGTATACCTGGCGCTCCCCACAAAACCCGAAAAGTCACCATACACGTTCTGGTTATATTGCCTCATTGCGGTATGCCATGCTCGCGATTTTCCCTTCACACTTCCCATATATTTACCTCCATTCTCACTCTCGAAACTTATCTGCACAGCTCTGATTACGGCTGTTCCCACTAATAACGGAACGCCCTTCCGGTACTCTGTTGCCGGTACTACAAAAGCTTGGATACCCTTATACCGTCGGCCGAGTATTACAACATCTAGAAACACTTTCCCATTATAAGTCATTTCATTTCCTGACGAGTCTTCGAAAATGACATCGCTATGACTACGGGATTGTTCACTCAGTACAGGGTGCTGCATTACAAACTCTTCTGTTATTGTTGTCACGGCAGATCCCGAGTCAATAAGACTTTGACATAATACCCCATTTACTAGTTCAATGGGCCTATCTCACACTGATGTATTTCGGTTGGGGTTCCTGTGGTGTGGCTTGTAGGTTGCCCCTCCCCTGCAGGCGATGGGAGTTTAAATTTGACCGGGGCTTCTCTCTCTCTTCCTCGCTCCTCGGGACATTGCGTTGTGTATTTTGATTTTCCTGGTTTCCACTTGCCCCCTGGGGGGTACCCCTCCCCCCATCTGGCACGTCCTCATAGCAATTGTAGGACATATGCCCCCCCTTTCCGCATCTGTAACATACCCTTTTCTCTCTCTTGGGTGTCCAAGTACCCCTGGGAGGCGTGGGTTGCTGGGGGATGGGAATATCAGAGTGATTCAATTTCCCTTTTATAACCTCTATTTCCTTCGCTTGGGCCTCGCACTTGGCCTCGATTCTGCTGAGGTCTGCTTTCAGCTCTGTTTTAAACTCCCTCAGCGCTTTTATTATGGGGTCTTCAAAGCTTGTGCGACCCCCCTTTTCAACTCCTGAGGTCTTGGGCTGACTCATAACTCTATCTATCCCCTGCTTGGCCACCTCCTTTCTCTTAGTGTCATATTCCAGCTTTAATAGCTCATCCTGTATCTGCTCGTATGAGAGTTCCAAGGCCGTTAATGGCCGGAGTTGCATAACAACTTTCTCATCCCTTAGACCCGCTATTAGCACATCCGTCAGCATTTTCTCTCGGTTAGGGTACTTAAATCTCAAGTTGCCCTCCCTTTCCGCGATTCCCAGTAGCTTTGCCAGCTCTATAGCATATTCGGCCGGGGTTTCTTCGTCTCGCTGGGAGCGACAATAAAAAAACTTGAATCCCTACCCTGATACTCGATGTCCCCAAACATGACTTGTAGTCGTCTTAAAACTTTCTTATAGGTCTTATCCTTGCCGGCTTCACTCCTAAAGACTTTCGCAGCTTGCCCGGCCACATATCGCTCGATGAGTTCGAGGGCTCCTCTGTTGTTGGTTTCCAACCGACACACTCTAACCAGGTAGTCAACTTCTCTCACCCAGTCGTTCACGCTCACCTTACTGTCTCTCCCCGAGAATATTTGCACTTGCTTAATTTGGTGCGATGTTTGCACCCGGCTGCTCTCTCTGTTGAACTGGAGAGCCTCACATCTCCGCCGTATACTGTTTATTTCCTCACGGAGCTTTGCATTGTCTTCGGCGAGCAGAATGCTCTCCAATGCCGGCCCAAAAAGCTCCCTTTGATCATCAAACTTCATCCAGCTGTCCTCTTTCTCCTTCTTTATACTCATCCTGCTCACGGCACCAGTTGTGGACCCAGGGGAAGGAGTATACAAGACACAAAGTAAGGCTTTCTACACGGTTTAATCTTATCCGCCGAGCTTTCGCAGACTAAAACCACTGCTGTCTCAGAACATTTCCTCACCAATAATCTACTGTATATCATATTCCTTAGCTCCTGTATTATTCCTCTGTCTATCATCACGCTCATGACTCATGTAATCACCGTGTTTGTAATTTCATACCACAGTGTTAGATTCCATACTTTTGAATTTTTAACGTTTTCTTGCTAGTTCACTTGTAAACCCTGAAGAAGGTTGGCCGTGCCAGCCGAAATATTGGTTCATATAAATTGCCCATTACCGTATCATCAGCCTTTCTTCGTTGTTACTGTTAGCACATTTTCGCTGATTAGATCCCTCCAAGGTGATCCGGTATTATACTTCGTCCGTTGGTCCCTGCAGTTTTACAATATTCAGTTATTTCCCCCCCCCCCCTTGAAGTTGATCTGAACCAAATTAAGAAGATCGCCTGCAGTGTTCGATGGGTAACATTTTGGTGAAAACCCCATGTCTCTATGACGTTGCTTTCTCGAATATCCTCGAGAACTTCACAATGCACACAACAGCTATCCTCTAGCTCCCGAGAGAATGCAAGTGGATAAAGCTTGGTTCTCAGAGTATCAAACCGATCTATTTGAGAAACTCTACGAAGGCGATCGATCTTTGAAAGCGGGAAAGCTCGTACCTAACCTCTATGACAAAGAACGATATATGCTCCACTACCGCAACCTACAACTATACTTATCTCTAGGTATGCGTTTGAAAAAGATCCACAGAGCACTACGATTCGACCAATCCCCATGGATGGAGCCATACATACGAATGAATACAGAACTACGAAAACAAGCGAAGAGCACTTTCGAGCAAGACCTCTACAAATTGATGAACAACTCCGTTTTCGGCAAAACGATGGAAATTCTACGTAAGCGTGTAGATATCAAACTAGTGCGCTCTTCAGAAGGAATCAGACTACAGCGTCTCTTGAATAAACCTAGCTATGCCCGCTCCACGATCTTTGACAACGATCTGGCTGCTGTACACAACTATAAGAGCAAGCTACTTCTGAACCGCCCGGTATATGTTGGAATGTCGATTCTAGATCTCTCAAAACATCTGATGTATGACTTCTACTATGGCGAGCTCTAGAAGCAGTACGGACAACGCTGTAATCTACTCTACACAGACACTGACAGTCTTCTACTACATATCGAAACGGAAGACATCTATTCAGACATGGCTGTCAACAAACATCTCTATGATACGAGCAACTATGGCAAAGACCACCCACGTGCACTGTATAGCACCGAAAACAAGAAAGTCATCGGTAAAATGAAAGACGAATGTGGAGGTACCCCCATAGCTGAATATGTTGGACAACGATCAAAGCTCTACTCAATATTGAAAGCAGATGGTGGCGAGATTAGGAAAGCCAAAGGAACCGAGAAAGCAGTCGTGAAACATCGTATCCGCCACGAACAATACAAAGACTGATTACTAGATAAGAAAGTATTCCGCCACGGAATGAACATGCTTAGAAGCGAAGGGCACAGGATGTACGGTATTCATATGAACAAAATATTGCTATCTCCATTTGACTCTAAGCGCTGGATTGCAGAAAACGGAATCGATACACTAGCCTATGGGCACAAAGACACCGAGGAAAACTTTGATGACCTCACGGATGAGTTGCTATCTTATGAACACAAAGACACGATTCCAGAGGAGGTAAACTTAGACGATTTTATTTGCGAGCTGCTAGCCTAGGTCGGTTTGGTACAACAAGAATCCCCTTTGGTGGTAGTTCAGTATTTGGTGGCACAACTTGTAGCTCTTCACGCACAAACCCTCGCTTTGGTGCGTCATTTCCCAAATAGTACAGAACTGGTTGGTTCGAAGATATCGCACTACATGAAACTATATATGTCTGTAAGCTCCACACAGGATCAGTTGCTCGCTTTGCTCCACCCTCCAACTCTCCGGCGCATAGAGATATCGAACTAGAACATCAAACGGCAAACGCTTTTCTTCTAATCCAACAGTCCGCGAATATGTAGGTACTTTCACATCTACTTGCTGTGCTAATATGGTGTTCGAAGGCTCCTTCCCCGTAAGTCGAGTCACCTCATTATTCATGGCTTTGATAACCTCTGGAAGCCGCAACACCCATTCTCTACTACGCGCATCTGATCCTTCCGAAGCAAACACCATCTCTTGTGCATATTGGTATCCAAACAATCTCTCAGCTAGTGTTCTATTTGCTCGTTCGACGAATCCTTGTGCCCTGTGGTTACCAACCTCGCCTCGTTGGACTTTCGTACCATGTTGCTCCAAGGTTTAGACATATGCCCCATGAATTCTCTACCAGGATCGACTTGAAACGTTTTTGGCCATGTTAATGGACTACGCTGGTAGATTCGTTTAAAAGCTGCAGCAACTTCGCCACTATCTTTCGAGGCTAAAGGCTCAGCTTCTTTATATCGAGAGGCCACATCGATTACCACTAAAGCATATTTATAGAGCTTTCGCCCCCGTCCAGGTCGATCGTGAGGTAGGAAGATCAAATCAGCTTGGTGAACCTCATTAGGTTTCGATACAGTCCAATGTGGTCGTGGGATATATCGTGGTGGTGGTAGGTACATGTATATCTGCCATAGTGCTTGTTTCTCTTACCAACTCTTAGCTGCGTCTTCCGATACCTTTGCTGCCACTGCTAGCTTACCCACGGCAGCGTAACCTTTCCAGTATCCCTCAGGACCATAGAAGATATTCGCAAGGAGAGCATCCATTATATATAGCATAACGATGAGGCCCTAATACGAAGACAAAAAGAAGAATAAAGACTCGTCTAGCCAACTAGTTCTTATTCTTCTTTTTTTTGCATTGATTTATTCTCGACCATCATACATATAGTGGTATAAGGTCTAAGTATACACCCTCCACATGGAGTAGACTTTTGATTTGGCGAGGTTCTGGATTCCACTTGAGCATTATCGACTTTTTATCTTTGATATCGAAGTCTACCATATGTGCGTGCCCTATTACCAAACCGATTTCGTATCCCTTGTATGTAGACAAATCGGGGAAAAGCATCTCGAAGCATATATTGTTTAAGAGTTCAGTCGGGCAAAGCACAGCACTGTTAAGATTAAATAATCCATTCTCCTGAGTTTGCAATTCTAGATTTACTAAGGAGAGGCTCTTGGCTACCGACTTTACATTGCCTTCGAAACCTAACTCGTTTAGATTATCGGCCTTTGGCGCCTTAAGCTCTACCGACTCTACCTCATCTTCGAAACCTAACTCCGTTAGTAGCGAATTGGTACAATATGAAATAGGAGAGTTGAGAGCTAGTAAAGCAGAAGTGTGGACAAAGTTTCCGATTCCTTTAGCCTTCACATTAAATGATGCTATGTGTACGGGACTTTCCTTGTGTTTTGTATGTGTCCCGAAGTTCTTCTTAAGGTTACCGGATACCTTCAAAACGAAAAAGATGGAAAAAATATTTTTTTCGTACCGAAATGTAGTTTTAGTAATAGTCTCTCATTTACCAAAAACTCCGTTCAATAAAAAATAATATTAACGGAGAAATACCAAAAGGAAGTTTTTAACCGGAAGTAAAAGGTTCTTTTTGATTGGTGACCCTGAATCGGTTGAAGCACGATCTCGCCGTGGAGTTTCAGATGCCTGCAAATCGCTGTCTCCTCTACTAACTATGCTGGCATCGAAGGCGTCTCTATAGGTGTTCACCTTGGCTTTGCCCGTCGAGGTCTTTTTGTCTTTCCCATTTTTCTAGCTTGGGAAACCAGCCGACTTTTACCGCTATCATTTTTCAAGTCACACACAAAAAACATTTTCAAGTCACACAAAAGAGAACAAACATTTTCTCGATGCGGCGTGTAGCTTTGATCGGAAATCAACATTGGCGGGAAATCTTGACAGATAGTTGAACTGTGATGAGAAATGATTGGCTAAGAGCTTGCTAATTGTTGGAGAGGCGGGGCAAGGGATTCACGCACGACAGACGGCTAAATTTTTTGAAGTGCTATTTTCTCGCTTTCGATTTTCAATCAAAATAGAGTTTTAAAAAAGCTCCCACTCAAGAGGAATTTATTCGATTTGTGCGAAATTTTCACAAAATGTCAATTGATATCTCAGCTGCAAAATTGTGTCGGGGAATTGGGAAATTCTAAAAAGAGAGCTCTTGACGACGTTTCCCGCAAATCTACTCGGATTATTTTTCACCTTTTAACGGGAAGCATGATAACTTTTGAACTAAATCGAATTTTGAAATTCCCCGACACGATTTTGTAATACGATTCCTCTGAAATACGACAAAGCAATCAGATTTTTAAACTTTAAAATATTTTCGGAGTCGGAGCTTCTGAAAGCCATCTCACTAGATCGGAGAAACGGGATGGCGGAAAATTCGAGATTTTCAAAGAACTCAAAACTTTTTATGTATTCTTATAGCCAATTTTATAAGCTTTAAAATGATACATGAATGATTTATCTACGATATTTCCTCGAGGCGCTACCTAATTTTGACTGGAAACGCACCCTGAAGGTATCCGGTAACCTTAACTTGCACGTTTTCCGTTTTCATCGAAAGTTCTCCTTGACTTGCACGCCTTCCATTTTCGTTGAAAGTTGCCTCTGTTATGTATATATATAAATAGCTTCAAATGGGTGCAGAAAACCAACTTTTACGACGAATAAAAAAGCTCGTTTTTAAAAAAAAAGCATAGCTATAGCCATCTACTAGAAGCATAGCCAGCGGCTAGCATTCCACCTCCAACATAGACCAACTCACTCGTCTTCTGGGCACCCGAGGGTCGATAGTAGTCAGATAAACGGGGTTCGTGGATTTTCTCGTGTACTGCTTTGAATAGAGCAAAAGCCTTGTCGTCATCGTGGAAACCTTTAGAATCCTCATACTTCCTATTTGCCCGTTTGCGAGCCCAGTCGGCCAACTTTTCGCGGTTCTCCTTGAAAGCAACAAGGGCTGCCTGTAACTTCTATGTTCCCTTGTCGTGTCTCTCTCGTTCTATAGCAATTGCCTCGGGATCCCCTCCAGTAAGGGTTTTGAGGAGGTAGCTTCCCCTATGAAGGCCGTAGCATTCAAAGCTGCGCCTACGATCACCATAATAACTGCGGTTGCCATCACAGATTCTTTGGGATGATATCTTGATCCTCGAGATATTGCTTAGCAGCTATGCTTCCAACCAACACAGCTGTCCACTTCACGTAATTCAAGATAGAAACAGAAGGATCGTTAAGCATAGATTCCTTGGTCGCCTTTTTTGTAATCCACCCAATACCCGTAGCGAGTCCAGTAACTATAGCGGCGTCGGTGACCGTTTTCATCAACTTGTTCTCTACCATCCTACTATGACGTATACCCTATGGTTCTAGTCTTCAAATGTTGTACCATTCTACTCCATGTCCGGCAACGATACATTCGTAGGCTCTGTATGTTTATCGGGACTCGCGGGTCGTATCGTACTAGCATTTTTAGAGGTATCGTCTCTGTATCTTCTGTATTGATAGTACGACCCTACTAACGCAGCACCTATGCCAATAGCTGTTAGAGTAGTGTTGGTAGACACATTTTTGAGCCAACTTTCCTCCACATCAGTTTTTTTAGATAATTCGCTTTCACGCTCCAACTCCCGCTTTTGAGCCTCTCTAGCAAGTTTGTTGCTTATCGCTAATGCTTTTCCAGCAGCGACGCGCTTTGGATCTTTTACCTTCCCAGGCACGTGCACAGTCTTCGGAGGATCTGCAGTTATCCGATCCATCTGTTCTTCCATCTTGCTTTGATATAGTAGGTATATGCAAAGGTTCAATAGGTGTCGTAGCAGAACTACTAGGAATAACTATGTGACCAGATACGTGGAACAAGACGCTAGCTAGTGCTACAAAGCGACCTGCTTTAAAAGATAACAAGCCAGTCGCAGCACTTATCTCGTTGCGGACTAGGTGATCTTCTTGTAGGTCTAGCAGCAGTGCTTCTTGAGAATCTATAGGGACTAGGTTAGCAACTAAGCGTGTAGATAGACGCATCACACCATCGACTAGACTCCCTGTTATTTGTCGAGCTAGAACAGCCTGGTACCTTCTATATAACCTCTCTACTTCTTTTTCAGGTAGTCTAGAAACATCTCCCAAAGAGAGATTTTTCCCTAGATAATCCTTTGCAGTACCTGTTGCAGCCAAAATGGAAAGTGCTTCCCGGTTGTCTGCTACAGAAGAACACGCGGCTTCAGCTACCTCTGCTTTGGGCGGGCCTGTTACATCCTCACCTAGTATGGCAATTATTTCTTTATGTCCATGATATGCTATAGGTGCGGGTAACTCTAACACTACTGCAAAGGGGTATCGTAAACAAAAGCATATGCGAGCAAACTTGTGGGACTTAAGCACTGCTCGTAACTCTTTATCTTCTTGTGAGCCTCCGTAGTCCTCGAATAGCACTTTTCCATCTATGGCCGATGCAGCATGAAAGGCAACTACAACAGCTACGTTTTCGCGGAAAGGTTTGCATATACTTGTCAATTGTTGGGAGAGCACTCAAACAGAAATCCCAATATGGCGAGCAGATCGAGAATGCCAAATCCGCTAGCTTGTCAGTTCTTCTTTTTACATCTTTCGAGGCAGCACAATCATCGAGAATCAGTAGGGTATTGGTCCCAGCCCAAAAGGTTGCACAAATATGCAACGCCGCATTCATAGCATCCTGTGGGAGTTATACAACATAGAAGTGTGGATCTCGATGGGCAAATCCCCGATAGGTCTTGTTGCGGGCATACGTGGGGCATACTAATACTATATAGTCAAACTTACCACGAAATGCTCCACGAAGCTGCTCTATGAGAATTGCAGTCTTACCACAGTTTGTGGGTCCTACTACGAGTGCGTTGAATGGGATGTGTTCTACCAGGGAATCCATTAGTATGTTATATTCTGTAGTGCTCCGTTTAATATCGTGAGCTGAGCATCAGCAAGAACATATATGTGCATATTTACAGTGCTAACGATTTTGCCTGCGGTCCTATGTATACGAATGTCAATGTCTTTCCCACTGCCTGTTTGTGCCATACCATCGCCGTGAACGGTTTGATCTTTAGCTGTGCGACAATCGACTATAATGGCGAATCTGTTGTTGTGAAATTTGGTAGGGGTCATAGAAGTCGTAGATGTGGCAAACCACCCTTTCACGGCCTCCCAGAAATCTGGTGGCAGCATGCCTCCTGGAAAGAATCTGTTTGGAATCCCGTTGATATCTCACCTCAATCTTCGAAATACCTGGATTTGAGAATGCCTCACTATCCCGTGTACCAGCGGTGTGGGGATCCACGAATAGTAGAAGTAGCCCAGCAAAGGATCGTCGTGGAACATTGATGTACTGAGATACCAAAGTATCTGATGCCTTGGCGATAGGTACCGTCTTGAAGTGGACAGCGTGGTTGAATAGGAAAGCAGTGCCTGTCGTATATGCATTCAGTACTTGCCTAGCTAGAGTTTCATTCTTAATTGCTGTCAACAGCAGGTGCTAGAGTCAACTCGAATAAAATTAGTGTCTCGTAGGGCGTGGGGATATAGAACTACATGTTGTGTCAGAATATCAACGTCTAACGGAATTCTATATTTGGAACCATATGCAACTAGTAGCGCGTTTCCTCCAGTGTCCGAAGTGCCTGCATCGCCAGCCTTCGAGCGTAGCTTGTTTGTGTTATCTGATTGGATACCTTGTTGTGTTCTAGCTTCTCTCTCCTGTGTAGATAGGTATAGATCGGAATATGCCTGTAGTAGATCTGACCGGGCAATGTCTTCTACCACTTCAGCACCCATTTTGCAAACTCGATGTACTACCAAGCAGCGTCCGACATTGGCCACCACACGATTATTGGCGTGTCCACCAGACAATGCAATGTCACCCAATAGTGCTAAGCTACCAGGTACTAGTACGATGTTTTCTCCTAGTGTTGGTACTTCCACATAGAGTGTCTCTCCTGGGTTGGCAGATGATGGGGTGAAAGTTTTTCTATATAGGGTGCGTGGGGCTTTGAGTGCTCGCGGCTCTCTTCGTGCTTGTGCGGGAACTAACTTCGATGATATCATATTGAATATAGCAAGCTATGTAGTTAAGTTCAATATGGGTGATGTTGAGGTTGACCCCAAAGATACGACTGACAAAGATCCACTCATTCCAGGTGGAGCCGATGCCGATGCCGATGCCAACGACAAAGACACAAGTGCCCTTTGGAAGTGGCTTTATGGTGAGGACGAGGATGGCGAGAAAATTGAGATGAAAACCCGACACGACAATACCGATGAAGTCCCTGAGGGAGAGGCTGAAACATCTTTCACGACAAATCCCCAGGAAGCTGCTCGAACTATTGGCCTACAAAGTCTTAAGGCGGCATACCCAGACCTGAACGAAAACTTGGTAATATTATCCGTAGACAAAGAAGGAAATATCTATATCCAGGTTCGCAACCTAACGAAGGGGGGTTGGTCGAAACCCCGACTGTTATTCAAACAGGATGGTAGTGTCCTCGCCGATGTACAGAAATTAAAAGGCTTCAAACTTGCTATAGGTTTGGGCGACGAAAATATAACACAAAATGAAGAGGAGGTTGAAACCCTCAACAAGCAAAATACCGTAGATGAGTCTACTGTCACAGATCCCGAGGCGACTACGGCAGAGAAGGAGGCAGCTAAGGAGAAAATAGCCACTAGGGAACAAGAGATTCAAACAATCGAGCAAGAAATGGAAGACATCAAAGAGGGTATGTCACTCCGTGAGAGGGTCAAAGAGATCTTCAAAAAGTATGGATTGTCAGTGCTTGGATTGCTGACTGTGGTAGGTACCGTGCTTGGAGTCCTACTTACCAAGCTGGCTAACCTCGCTAAGGCAATAGGCAAGGGTTTGAAGAAACTAGGAAACAAATTAAAACATCCACTATCGGGTATGCTGGGGGCAATTGCGAGCTTCATATTTAATATGGCGGGTGAGGCTATAGGATTCGTGGGAAAGCATGTCTGGCTATTGATCGTAGCTGTAGTCATATTTGTAATAGAGCAATATAAGAAGCGTTAGCGAAACAACCACCAGGCGGCACCCGCTGCAGCAATAGCTGCCACTGCTAGAATGGTCCCGTGTTGTGGAGTAGGCTTTGGTACGTGCTCTACTGTAGGGGTACTACGAATATCTTTGCTACGTGTGGGATGCGAGTCGTGTTGCTTTGCGCTGTGTGGTAATTGTTTCTTCGAGGGAGGTCCTTCCATAGTTGTCACAGTGGTTTTTGCTTTATCGAGGTTGATATGGGAGTTTATCCCGAAGTAGATTCCTTGCGCGCTTGCCATTTGCAGTTTATTGTTATAACCATCTATAATCTTAGTGTTGATAATCATGCGACTAGGTATTAACAGACACCACTTTGCAACCGCTAGGTCGAGACGAACCTTCGTTTTCTCTAGAGCATCTTGATATCTCAATAGACTATTTAGATTCGATTCCCGGATGATAGCTTTCAACGTTTTACCACAGGCAATTTGAACATTGAGGGCTGTGGCTGCCGGCCCTACGATTGGGCGGCGATTGGTAGCCTGGGGCGCTAGGACACAATACACGTAAGCCATTATAGACAAGTTGATTCGGGCTAGACCAGCCTTTGTCAATCCCTTTCCCTGCTGTGGAACGAACCAATTGTGCTGCTTCTCCGCCATACCATTGCGAAAGAACCGCGTCGGAATATAGAGTGGCCCATCTTCTGGCTCGAACCCCCAAGTCTTATCAGTATCGCTTGCTCGGCGTAAGGCGAAGTTAACTTTATCGACTCCAAACTCTTTCCTGAGCCTGTCGTATATGACGGAATTCCATGGAACGTTGTTGTTCTTATTAAAGATCGACTCTCTTGGAAGTGGGACTCCCAATTCGAACAGCAATCGCCTGATTGTGTAGTACACATGGAAGCGATAAAAGCTCCGAATGTTGTCAATGATTGGTGCGTCATCTGAAAGATGATCATCAAACGACACTCCACAGCCTGCTGTCGCGCACCAAATGGCAAAGCATAGCTGTTGTTGTCAATGTCTCATCGGTTTAGCATCCAACCATTCTTGTGCTTGTTTGTCTTTGTCTTTGTCATCGTCGTCGTCGTCGTCGGTGTCGTTACCGGTGTTGGTTGGAAAATCAAAGCCCAGCTCTTTGAAGATAACTCGCGGTTTCAATATGAAGTACTATTCCTTTGCTACGTAGATCTTCAAAGTTCGTATTGGGGGGTCTATGTCTTTGGCGATGCTCTTCCAGGAAACGGCTGGAACTGGATACTTTTCTTCAGTCCTTCTGAAGGGGGGTGGGAATTCTTGGAGTGGGAATTTTCCCTCACCTAATGCTGCATCAATGCGTGTTTGTACGTTAGCCTTGTTCTGGTAGCCAGATAAACCATAGGCTATGCCTATACGTTCTTGACCTTTGTCTACGAATATGACGTACGAATTGCTCTCCCCATTGAACTCGGAGACTTGAGTTCTAAAATTAGAGTAGTCGGCGTGTGGATATTTCTTCTTGAACTCTTGCCATATAGACATATTGAAGCTAACAATATATGTATTACATACAATATTGAAGTAAACTTCAGGCTTCAATACTATCCGAAAATGGTAATCTTAAATGTCACCTGCACCTCGGCTGACCATACGGTCTACTTTGACCAACCTCTTCTTATCCAGAATATTTCGCTGGTCGAGGTCACTTTTGAGAACAGTTGGTGCAATCTAGCAGAGGATGCAACTTTCTGGTGGACTACTTCCGAAAGTATGGCGTTTCCATTCACTATCGCTAAGGGGCACCACGATATGGCAAGCCTTCAACAAGCCTTTAAATCCGCAATCACTGCTGGCATCATAAAATTTGTGAAACCTCCACTTAGTAGATCTTGGAACCTAGAAGTCAAGAAACCGATTCTATTGAGTGGAAATATCTGTACACTGTTGTGTATTAATACAGATGGGAGGGATGCCGCCACTGAAGCAACCGTAGGAGTAGGTGATTACGAAGTGACGATCCAAGATAAGATCCACACAGTGTATGTCCACTGCGATGTGGTGGATTCCAGCTTCTCACTTCTCGAGGGAAAGCCCTCTAGTGTTCTGGCTAGCTTAGAGATCCAATGCGGAAGATTTTTGAAAATAACATATGCTTCACTACAACCACTAACCGTCCGAGCTCTAGGTACGATGCGAAACAGCCTTCGTCTGACAATTAGAGACGAAAAAGGCAATATCATAGACTTCCATGGTAAACCAATACGCTACGTATTGAAGATTGAGTAAACCATACGTATACATATATATATGATGGCAAGCGATTCGATTCAAACAATTCCAACGGCACCGATCTATCCCCAGCTCCCTTCATCTGAAACTGGTTTGTCTGTAGAGAGCTTTCGACTGCAGAAAGTCTGCGATACGCTTGCCGAGCTCAAACAGCAGGCAAAGCACTACGAAGTGGTTCGCAAAAAATATGCCCGAGCCCATGGTATTGTTCATAGGATTGCTGTGGCCACAGGTAGCCTGAGTGGTGTTTTATCCGCTTCCGCGCTGGGTACGTCATTGATCGGCGTTGGGCTACCAATAGGGCTTTCTTTAGGATCACTCGGATTTCTTTGTGCCGTTGTTTCGGCTTTGACGGCTGTTGCCAGTAAGAAACTTGGGGTTCACGTTTCGAAGCACGAAAAGACTGTTATGTTGGCTCTAGCAAAGGCTAATTCCGTGGAAGTTAAAGTTTCGAAAGCCCTAGACGATGGTAACATTTCAGAAGCCGAGTTTGGAAGTGTTATTGGTGAGAAAGGGAAATACGAAGCGCTTAAGCTCGATATACGACAAAAAGACAGGCGAGAAGGAGGGTTAACAAACGTCGAAGAACTTCGCTCCGAGATCCGAAAGGAGATGAGAGCAAAGCTAGGCAGTCTAGTGGGATAAGAATTAATATTTCCTACGTTTGAAGCCAGCGTGGATTTTATTTCAACATTGCGAAAACAAATTAATTCGTATGTCGGGTTCGTATGTAAATTTCTGTCTAGTCACGTCGGACTATGTCACGGGCCGCTAATTAACATAGTGAAAGACATAAATACAAATTTTCATACCTACGTCAACGTCACTGTCTAGCACATGTACCCTAACGGTTCTGCGCTGGGCTCGAGGGAAAATGGAGGCCCCTTGAGTTCAGAGTTCGAATCCCGTGGGGTACATGTGGTAGGCCGGTTTGTGTGTAGTAAAAAGCCTCCAGCTCCACACAAATCGTAGCGCGTCTGTCGGTGTGGCAGAAGTTGAATAATTACAGTAGAAATAATGTCAATACTGGGTCGGGTACTTGGGTAAAGCTTACAGATACTCGAAAAGAGTTCCAAGGAGTGCCGGTTGTACCTCAACCAGTTAGGACAGGATCCAAATAAACAGTAGAACAAATACAGTAGAACAAATACCTCTCTAGGAACGAAAATGGCGAAGGAAGGAAAAAGGTGAAAGTGGTTCCTAGAGAGGTTCTGGTGACACCAGTTTTGCTTTTTGTCTTTTCTCGATTTTTTTGACTAAAATTCTTATTCGGCGGTTATCGTTCGACTACTATTTAGTTCGTGTTTATCATAGATAGGTTCGAAGTGTGAATGGTAAACAAGCAACTCGTCGATAAAACGTACGATCGAACTCTTACGTATACCGCACCGCTTAACGATATCGATAAGAGCTATACATGCTCCTGCACGACGTAGAACCTCGTAGCTTGCTCCAACGACTTTGGTGTAAAGTGTGGAGTGGATACCAATATGGTCTTCGATTGCTGTATGAACTACCTCATAGACTATTTGTTGGAGACGTACTTCAGAGAGGTCGAGTTTGGCAAAAGTAGTTGCAATATGAGGAGCTATGCGATCAGCATTTAAGTCAATATCGATTTTGTCGTCGGCGTGTAGCGAGTGTATAAAGACGTTGCCGCGATAGATGCCTTGGTTGTTGAGTTGCATGAAACGAGCAACCTCGCTTTTAGAGCGAATGAATCCACATTGTATACATGCATGGTAGAGTAGTGCAGCCAAAATAGTTCTCTTAGCATGACTACGCTTGACACAAACTTTCTTCGATTGGATGAATGCATCGGCCACGATTACTAATACATTTGTGGGAAACGAGAGGTTGTGACTTTGTTTATAAGCAGTGTTGTATGCCTGTAGTTCTCTCATAGTTGTGCGCCGTTGAAATTCTTGGTTATCCGTTGGGCTCGTACGATCGAGATCGTGTTGATACCGAGAGCTTTCCGGACCTACTATACGCAACCGAGTAGCAACGTCGATAGTTTCTTCGCATAATTCAGCCTCGGAAACAAGGCCACAGGTGGGACATACGTATTCAGTTCCTAGCACTTTCATTGGGCAGAGACATTCGGAGCACATTCCCGGGGGATTGATATATGAACGTGGAACAAGAGGATTAAACGTATTTAGGCTGGCAGCACCAAGCAAGCCAAGAGGTTCGTCCATACTAGTGGCATATACTATAGGTCTATCTATTGTTTAAAATATGAAAAAAAGAAGGAAGATAGGAGTGGTATCCTGTCTATCTTTCTTCTTTTTTCTTTTTCATATCGCGGTTTCTAAGCATCTAGAAATACCTTGTGGTTCTTCAATTCCGCCACCACCTTTGCAAAGCAACCCCTAGTGCGGCATTTCGTCTCGAGGTATTTCTTCTCGCGAATGATACGGCGCTGTGATGCACCGCACTTCGTACAAAGTCCGTAACTCGTACGACAACCACGACTACACTTCGAACATGGGATGAATAAGGTGCTCCCTCTTTGTATCTGGAGTTGTGCTGAGCACAGTACTCTGTTGTCTTAGAACACTTCCTTATGCATTTCGTGTCCTTCCCTCGCATCAACCAACTACAAGTTGTTTTCTCAGTCATTGTTCGATATATACCTTATACTAGCCTTTCTCTAATTGCTGTTTAAACAGGACAACAAATGGGTATAGCAATAGCAGAAAGGGGGAGTGGAGCGCTATAGCTTAATAATGATAAGACAGAGGTTCTAGTTATTAATGCGAAACACCGTCCACGCCCAGACTTAGATTTCCTGTTAGTTGGAAATGAGCGTGTCACACCATCAGCTCATGCTCGAAATCTGGGCAATATATTTGATAACTCTATGTCATTAGAACGTCAGGTTGCTGCTATTTGTAAGGGTGCTTTTTTCCATATTAGAAATATTGCTAGAATTAAGAAGTACTTATCGGAAGGTAGTATAAAAATCCTAGTTCATGCTTTTGTTACCTGTAGGCTAGACACTGGAAACTCGCTCCTAAGTGGACTTCCGGGTTACTTAATTAAGAAACTGCAGTCAGTTCAAAATTGCGCCGCTCGCCTTATTGTTGGTGGTGGAAAGTATGATCATATTTCACCTGTTCTTCAGCGTCTCCACTGACTACCCGTAGAAAAACGAATAACTTATAAGATATTACTTCTTACATATAAAGCTCTAAATAATCTGGCTCCTACCTACATTCGTAATATGGTAGAGTACTATACTCCTCCTCGTAATCTTAGGTCTGCCAATAAGTTCCTTCTGAAGGTTCCTACAGTCAATTTAAAGAGCTATGGAGAAAGGGCTTTTTCTGTTATTGCGCCAAAACTGTGGAATTATGTGGAATTATGTGGAATTATGTCCCTCGGTGGGAGTCTTCAAAGCTAAGTTAAAAGCATATTTATTTAAGGAAAGTTTTTATTAGTTTAGTTATTGCTTAGATCGTAATATTTTATAGTTCTTGTAAATTAACTTGCCTGTTTTCCAGCTATGTAAAGCGCCTTTGGATTAAGGCGCTATATAAATGTAGAATTATTATTATTATTATTATAGTAATTGGGGGTTATGGTGCAGCACCTTGTTTTTTATTGTAAGTCGCGTTTGATGGCCCCCGAACCCCGACGTATTTTTGGGACTTTGTTGACCGCGGTATGTTTGTTCGAGTGTACCCAATCACAACATCTATGGTACTCGAGAGATAATAAGTTGGGATTTGGTACACTCGAACGCACATATTGTGGTTGACAGGGTCCAAAAAAGATGTTGGGGGAGGGGGTCAGAAAATGTGACTTACGATGAAAAACGGAGGTGCTGTCCCAGAACCGGCACTTTATATACTACTCAAAGTTTTGGTACCTATTAAACATGACTAATACAACGTAACGTTTGCGAATTTTGTATAAAGTCTGCGAAGCTTACAAAAATTAAGGGGTAGGGTGGAAACTATTGTATGATTATCGTTAGCGGTATCCACTTGTAATGATAATAATAATAATAATAATAATGATAATAATAATGATGATGATGATGATGATAATAATAATAATAATAATGGTAATAATAATAATAATGATAATAATAATGATATAGGAATTTATATAGCGCTTATACATCGCTGTTCTAAGCGCTTTACGATAATAGTTAAGATAATTATAAGTAATGATAATAATAGGATGAAAAACTACTACCAGAAAAAAGGTAACTAATGATTGTCATATAAAGATAATGATAAAATTACAATGGTACACCTAGGTAAAAAATAAAATAGTAACACTATTACAATACTAACATATTACAATGTAACGCCTCCCAGTTAGCTTAGTGGTTAAAGTGCCACTACGACGAAAATTGACACTTTTTCAGTGTCAATACGGGTCAATCATTGTTAGAAATGTCCAAATTATTAATTGAAGCCTTTCTAATTATTCAGCGGAAGTGATGTCATACACGACAACCACGTCGCGCGAAATAGTGCGCATAAAAAAGTAGCAAACCTCGCAAAGATAAATATAACTTTCTTCTTGTGTACGTGAAAACGTTTTTAGTAGAACTATGCCTCCAAGGCGTTGTGTTGTGCAGGCGAGCGTTGCGCGTATGACATCACTTCCGCTAAATGTCCATGGGCCTTGTCCCTTCGTGTGAACTGTTCATGCAACATGTCCATGGGTCTTGTTCCTTAATTCGTGTGAACTGTTCATGCAACATGTCCCTGGGCCTTGTTCCTTCGTGTGAACTGTTCATGCAGCATGTCCCTGGGCCTTGTCCCTTCGTGTGAACTGTTCATACAGTAGATACAGTATGTCCCTGGGACTTGTCCCTTCGTGTGAACTGTTTATACAGTATACGTATGTCCCTGGAACTTGTCCTTTCGTGTGAACTGTTCATGCAACATGTCCCTGGGCCTTGTTCCTTCGTGTGAACTGTTCATACAGTATGTCCCTGGGACTTGTTCCTTCGTGTGAACTGTTCATACAGTATGTCCCTGGAACTTGTCCTTTCGTGTGAACTGTTCATACAGTATTCCCTGGGCCTTGTTCCTTCGTGTGAACTGTTCATACAGTATGTCCCTGGGACTTGTCCTTTCGTGTGAACTGTTCATACAGTATGTCCCTGGGCCTTGTCCCTTCGTGTGAACTGTTCATACAGTATGTCCCTGGAACTTGACCTTTCGTGTGAACTGTTATTCATACAGTATTCCCTGGGCCTTGTTCCTTCGTGTGAACTGTTCATACAGTATGTCCCTGGGACTTGTCCTTTCGTGTGAACTGTTCATACAGTATTCCCTGGGCCTTGTTCCTTCGTGTGAACTGTTCATACAGTATGTCCCTGGAACTTGTCCTTTCGTGTGAACTGTTCATACAGTATGTCCCTGGGCCTTGTCCCTTCGTGTGAACTGTTCATGCAACATGTCTCCGGGCTTTGTCCCTTCGTGTGAACTGTTCATACAGTATGTCCCTGGGCCTTGTCCCTTCGTGTGAACTGTTTATACAGTATGTCACTGGAACTTGTCCTTTCGTGTGAACTGTTCATGCAACGTCATGTCCCTGGGCCTTGTCCCTTCGTGTGAACTGTTCATACAGTATGTCCCTGGGACTTGTTCCTTCGTGTGAACTGTTCATACAGTATGTCCCTGGAACTTGTCCTTTCGTGTGAACTGTTTATACAGTATGTCCCTGGAACTTGTCCTTTCGTGTGAACTGTTCATGCAACATGTCCCTGGACCTTGTCCCTTCGTGTGAACTGTTCATGCAACATGTCCCTGGGACTTGTTCCTTCGTGTGAACTGTTCATACAGTATGTCCCTGGGACTTGTTCCTTCAGTCGTGTGAACTGTTCATACAGTATGTCCCTGGACCTTGTCCCTTCGTGTGAACTGTTTATACAGTATGTCCCTGGAACTTGTCCTTTCGTGTGAACTGTTCATGCAACATGTCCCTGGGCCTTGTCCCTTCGTGTGAACTGTTCATACAGTATGTATGTCACTGGAATTTGTTCCTTCGTGTGAACTGTTCATGCAACATGTCCCTGGGACAAAATTAAAATAAACCAATCGCAAAGCGTCATTTTACTTTACCACAAGCCCTTACGAACTATTAAAATCACAATCTGATAAAATCACAATGTCCCTTCTGAACTCGACGAGAGATTTGTCCCCGCAACACATCCCTTCGTGTAAACATAGCAAGGGATTTGTCCCTGGGACATGTCCCTCGTACTTGTCCCTTTGTGTGTACAGACCTTAAAATAACTGAGTAGAAGGTGCTGCCTTTGTGAAACAATCTCGTTCTCGAACTGCAAATGGTTAGACGACTTCTTGGATAAGGACGTAGAATCGTAGGTCCCAATTCGGCCTCAAGTCTGTCAGTCCCACCAGACTGTTAACGAGTTACCGACGTTAAATAAGGTTGCTTTACTTTACTTTATTGAATTCCGCGGTGAATATAGCGAGTTAATATTTCGATTAAATTCGTGAACGGTACAAAATCCAAGCAGGTGATTGGCTAATGACAGTGCTTTATTGGTGACCACAGAAAGCTTACACACATGTTTTCAGGTATTCCATAACCAAACATGCAATGATGTTAATAATATTATTGTAGATTGTGTTTGGTATATAAAAATGACCTGTTGAAAATGTTTACAATCCATACATTACGTCTACGCAACACACAACAACTTATAACTATATATCGATAATACTATCTAATTAGGAAGATGTATGCATGATATAATTATGTTATTGAGGGGAGCCGGGGTGGCACAGTGGTTAAGCGCTTCGCCTCTCACCTCTGTGGCCCAGGTTCGATTGCCGGATGCGGCGCCATATGTGAGTTGCGTTCAGAGTTTTACCCAGTGAATTGTATTACTTATAGATATTTATATTATATTGATATAACTACATATCAATACTATCTAATTAGGAAGATGTAAGCATGATATGATTATGTTATTACCCAATGCATTGTATTACTTATAGATATTTATATTATATTTATATAACTACATATCAATAATACTATCTAATTAGGAAGATGTAAGCATGATGTGATTATGTTATTATTACCCAATGCATTGTATTACTTATAGATATTTATATTATATTGATATAACTACATATCAATAATACTATCTAATTAGGAAGATGTAAGCATGATATGATTATGTTATTACCCAATGCAATGTATTACTTATAGATAATTATATTATATTGATATAACTACATATCAATAATACTATCTAATTAGGAAGATGTAAGCATAATGTGATTATGTTATCACCCAATGCATTGTATTACTTATAGATATTTATATTATATTGATATAACTACATATCAATAATACTATCTAATTAGGAAGATGTAAGCATGATGTGATTATGTTATTACCCAATGCATTGTATTACTTATAGATATTTATATTATATTTATATAACTACATATCAATAATACTATCTAATTAGGAAGATGTAAGCATAATGTGATTATGTTATCACCCAATGCAATGTATTACTTATAGATAATTATATTATATTGATATAACTACATATCAATAATACTATCTAATTAAGAAGATGTAAGCATGATGTGATTATGTTATTACCCAATGCAATGTATTACTTATAGATAATTATATTATATTCATATAACTACATATCAATAAGACTATCTAATTAGGAAGATGTAAGCATAATGTGATTATGTTATTACCCAATGCATTGTAGTACTTATAGATATTTAATCTTCAAAGGGAACCTTCACTAAATTTTTTTTTCTTCTCAATTGTTTCATGTTATGGACCAACATCATGTAAATCTGTTGCTGTGTTTGTTTCCTGTACATTGTACACCATATGTCAGTTGTGGACCGATTGTCCTGTCAAAAAAATGCATCTGAATTTCCCGGGCGCCGCCATCTTGGATCTTATGACGTCACATGGTTGCCCCTATTGTCAGAAACAATAGCTCTCTGTCTTTGTGTAACAATAACAAACATTTGAGAGCAGACATTGTTTTTCAGTATATAACTCATAACGTATTGATTGTTTACTTGCAGATGTAATAGTTCCTAACGTCTCCCTTCACAGTCCACCAAGCCCAACAACGATCACATTATCACTACACTTAACACACCAGGCCTTTATGGTGGCTACCGACTTCCTGGTGAGGTTCGAGGTCAAGTACTCCATAGTAAGGGTTTCTGGTAAAATCGTCTCCTCGCAGACTTCAGCCGAATCGGTGACTGAACGTTTTGATGGACATGAAACGAAAGTAGTCTTACAAGGATTAAAGACATACACAACATATGCCATCGAAGTAGCTGCCTTGACGAAAAACGGAAAAGGGAATTATAGTACCGCATTGAATGTTGGTAAGTTGAGGAGATTGTTCATAGGAAAAGCCATTTCGGAGGTAAATTTGTCGAAATCAACAAATTGGAAGTTTAATGGTAGCTGTTGGAAATTATTTTCTTATTGAAAAAGAAAGTTACAAAGTTGGGCACCGAAATGAACTTAGGGACCGATCATTGTTTATGGACTGGGGGGGAGGTCGGAGGAATAGTGGGGGTTCTTTCATCTTCAACCATGCTAAAGGGATCATGCGGTGGAATACTCATCAGGTGGAATATATACGGTTATAAAAGCAGAAACCTTGGAAACAAATTACAGCTAAATTTTCAATTTTAAGATTAAGATTTAGTCTTCGTTTTAACAAAATTGGCCTGGGGGGGGATCCAGGGGGATCGCTCTCTTACAAACGACAACAATGAAATTGCCAAATATGTTGGCGCTCGCGTATAGCCCCCTTCTCTTGCTCGAACCCTCTCTCACAGAATCCTTTATCCTCCTTAGATGGCCCTACGAACAGTTGCGTTTGTATTCTAATCACTCTGTGAACCGAACACAAATTATTTAATAACTAACTATAACTACAAAAACAAAAGAGACAACAACGATTAACAGGAAGGGGCATCTCGTTTATTTGCCTCGGATCTCGGATATCGTTTACATCAGTGAACGGAAACATATAATGGAAATAAAGTTTGGTTTAAACGGCTTTACAAAATGCCTTCGGTCACAACTCATTTGCTCTCTAGACTTTTATACTAACCTCTATTAACTGTCATAACGTCTGCAAAACACACAAGTCATATTTTACTGTGCAAACATTAAATAACAATACTTGTTCAACCAGTGTTATAGCATTAGAATGCAAGAATTGTCATAATAGACGGCAACTAAATATATCAGTATTTTATCTATGAATCGTCATGTATTCTTCGTTTACACGTGATGTCATCGTCGCCATGTTAGTGGACGCGTTAACAGAAGATTCCTCGTTAGTTTCTCTTGTTAGTTCGACCAACATGGCATTTGAATATCTGTGGATTGATCAAACGCAATAAATATAGCAAGGCTGACTCAATTCTGATATATATTCTTGACAGAAACTTGCAGGTGCCCAAAGGTCTTCCCTATTAACTGGTACGCCATTCATCCATTCACAAAAGTAATAAACAACACAGCAAATGGAATAATTCCATCAATTCTACTCGATAGTATCAAAACAGCTTGTGGTTCTTGTGATAAAGAAAACAGCCCCACAATATTGGATACCAAGGTTAACAACAATGGTAGAAGAAGCCTTAAGCCTAATGCCACTGCAATGAAAGGGAACATCAAGGACTTCATGGGTATCTCATTCCCTTTGAGTGCAATTAAAGGAAACGTACAGCACAGAGGGGTTTATGTTCCCTTGGTAGAGATCCCAGGAGTGCTTCTGTTGAAAAAGGAAGAACCTTCACCCATGCGGTATGCCAAAGTTGTTGCAGATTCCGTGTTCCAATTGTGGCCAATCCTGTTACTCAACGTGACGATGATATTCTTAGCTGGTGTTATCATATGGACATTGGTAAGTGGATAAGCTATGATGTATGCTTCAGCTTTAAAAGAAATCATATCCACACTACACTGTTTCTATATATAGTGGATTTCGTATGAGTGGGCAAGTTACGGCAATGACTTACGGCACGGTTACTGTACGACAGGCCGTGACGTTGAAATGGTTTCCCATTGTTTTTGTCTTTCTGATCCAATCATATTACAGATTTACGGTACAGTAAGTTACGGTATATACGGATATGGCAAGGGCACTGTTATGGTAAGCATCGCCATAAAAATCGAATGGACATGTGCAGTTAAAGTGTGACACTTCGAAATGTTTGCCATTTGTGGAGTTCCCAACTTTACAGTAATTGTATGGCGCAATAGTTTTCATATTTCGATATCTTCTTGTGCACCAAAATCTCCAAGCTATACTCTATTCGTGTAGAATCAGATACTCATTATCTTTCTTTTGAGGTCTATAAACGGCATGTAATCGTTAAATAGCAGGCCTAAATGTGATTCTTCGCTGAAGTGAACTTCAAGGACAACATTATAAAGAATAGTGAGACCAAACACCTCAACAGACTAAATTATTATTCATTTTGAGGTACTATGTGAGCGTTGCTACTCTTACCTTCTATCGCAATCGACTGAATATCCAGTATGGTCTCGGAATTTTGCTAAGTTTCAAGACATTCTATCATATAATAGACTCCGCTTTACAACTGCAATTTGGGTAATAATCAAGGTTCAAATGACTTGCCAGCAGAGGCTCATACATAACTATCGACAGAGTTCGTAAAAACAGAGCATTTCTCCCCTTTCGCTGCCTCAACGGGTCGACCATATTGTAAAATTATATAGCAGGCATTTCTTGTTGTATACTTATGTTACTAAAAATAAAAATATAGTGAAATTAACATACTGAGCTGAAAAATACGACAACATCTTATCGTGATATGTAACAATAATAATGAAATGCCATCCTACTGATTTGTGCCATTCTAACCAAATGATAAAGCATTACTCGTTACATGCGAACCATTAATTTAATAGCCACTATCTTTTATTGGCCAATTTACCATATATATAGCAAAACAACACACCATATTTGGCTTGATGAGTTCTTGATTATTTCTCACTTAGCAAACAGCCGCATTTGTTTTATTGACTTCACATATTTGATTGTTTAACTGACAATAAATATGTGAAGATGGATTATGCTATTTTCCCAGGAACGTGGCAATAATTCCTTGCAGTTCCCACCGTCGACAATAAAAGGAATATATGAAGGTTGTTGGTGGTCTCTTGTTACCATGATGACGGTCGGGTAGGTTTTGTTTACAACGTACTTTATATTATAAATGTATAAGGTCGTTTAAGGTTACCGGATACCTTTAAAACGAAAAAGATTGGCAAAACTTTTTTCGCACAGAAATGTAGTTTTAGTAGTAGTGTCTCATATACCAAAATCTCCGTTCAAAAAAAAATTAAATTGACGGAGAAATACCAAAAGGAAGTTTTTAACCGGAAGTAAAAGGTTCTGTTTGATTGACAGCAGATCAATTAACACATGACAAGTGCTCACTCGCCCGTATCTAAAGTGTGGGGAAAGCTAGCTCATTTTAATATATATTACACCTTTTGCTGTTCATTAACACAACATATGCATACATTTGCGCGAACAGTTAGACCACTAACGCGAAAATACTTTCAATTACTTCCAAATGACATTCATCCAATCAAAATCATTTTAGTGTAATTGAAATTCATTAACGATTTCTCCATAAACACTAACATTCAATTGCATTTACAGACAACCATTAACACGGAAGCGACATTCTTTAGTGCGATCATACAAACATTAACACGTTTTAAACACACTATAAGGAAATACAAATTTTCAATAACGTAAATAGCCATTCCACGGGATATTGCCAAAAGCGTTCATAAGAAACTTTCGCATTCAGTATAAGAGAGATTATGTAACTACTTAAGTCCTCTATTGTACATTTGTCCACACAGAGATGTAGAAAAATGTAGGCGTACAGGCAACTACTGTACTGTACAACACTGTACTTCTCGAAGTTTGCGATATGCCCCAGAGAAACAGGATACCGCTCGAACACCGTGAAAGAAACATCAGGACGTTTGAAGATGCAACAGAAGATTATTTACTGGTGGCGGACACATTAGGGGTCAACAGGTCTGCTGCAAGAAGTACTGTGGCTAGATACATGCGAGATGGAAGAATCGAAGAAAGACCACGAGGTGGTAGGAACAACGTCAGAGTTGATAACGAGATGAGGGACTGTCTCCATGAAATTGTAAACGAGAACTGGCTTCTAACGTTATTACAGATAAACCGCGAGCTTAGGGCGCGCCTCCCTCGGAAACCCAAGATCCATGACCGTACTGTGGCGAGGACTCTAGACGGGATGCTGTTTCGAGTGAAACTGGTCAGGCCGCTCCCAGCTGACAGAAACAGACCAGATGTAATACAGAAAAGGGTTGACTACGCCAACTGGTTCATGGGTCATGGTGTGGTGCACCATTGTATCTTTGTAGATGAGTGCGGATATAACATCTGGACCGCAAGAAGTCACGGCAGAGCCAGACCGGAGAGAGGGCATATCGGCAAGTATGTGGCCAGCGAGGGAGAAACGTAACGATCACCATGGCTATCTCACCGATCAATGGCCTTGTCTTTCACTCTGCACTTGTTGGAGGCATGAATGCACAAAGATTTAGCGACTTTTTAGTTCAGGCGAGGCTAAACCTAGACTCTGACGAGCAGGTGGTCTTTATTTATGATGGAGCACCAGCCCACCGCAGCCCTGCTGGCCCTGGACCAAACACAGAGCTCAAAATGTTACCACCCTACAGCCCATTCTTAAACATAGTTGAGCAGGCAATAAGTGCACTTAAGGCAACCATTAAAGCAGATATTTCAAGGCCTGAGGTGCAAGCACAGATGGATGATAGAGGAGAGGCAATACGCCAAGGAATTGCTCTAGGAGACTATCGCACGCAGTTACTGCTGCAAGCATTACAGCGCAATATCGGTACTATCACGGGAGCTAAATGCGCACAATGGTATCGCTTTATGCAGAGATTTACCGCGACACTTAAAGGCTATTGAAGGCTAAACTACAGTATAACACAGAGTGAAATGAAATAAATGCGCAGTTGAATTTAGCTTTTTGTTGAATATTCAGTAACGACGTATGTTTGTATGATCGAACTAAAAAATTTCGCTTATGTGTGGACAAATGTAGTTACATAATCTATCTTGTACTGAATGCAACAGTTTCTCATGAACGCTTTTGGCAATATCCCGTGGAATGACTATTACGTTATTGAAAATTTGTATTTCCTTATAGTGTGTTTAAAACGTGTTAATGTTTGTATGATCGCACTAAAGAATGTCGCTTCCGTGTTAATGGTTGTCTGTAAATGCAATTGAATGTTAGTGTTTATGGAGAAATCGTTAATGAATTTCAATTACACTAAAATGAATTTGATTGGATGGTTCCAGTTATTGAAATTGATTACTGTTCAAATGAAAGTACATTTTCCGCAAATGAATGGCAAAAGAAGCAGATGATTACCTGTTCATGTAATTGAATGTTAGTGTTTCTGGAAAAATCGTAATGAATTTCAATTACACTAAAATGAATGTCATTTGGAAGTAATTGAAAGTATTTTCGCGTTATTGGTCTAACTGTTCGCGCAAATGTATGCATATTTTCTGCTAACGTTTACGTTTATTGAGAAAGGTTTTTCCACACACGATTCCATAATCCATCGGTTGTTAGCGTTATGTCTTCCAAAAAGCAAGCAGGATGCCATTAGCTAGGAAAACAAAGAAAAAAGAAAAGCAAGACATGGCCAAACAATGCATACGACTACGAGCCAAATAGAAGTCCTCGCAAAACCCGACAAGGGTTCATATTTTCACTTTCAGACAGAGTGCCGAGTGGTCCACATCTGAACATAAAGAAGAATATATAGGAGCCAGCCGAGAGAATATTTGTTTCCAAGAAAGCAAAGATGGAAACGTGTTCACCTTTTTGTCTTTCCCATTTATCAAGTCACACAAGAAAACTAGAACAACCGGCTAATATTAACATTTTCTCGATGCGGCGTGTAGCTTTGATCGGAAATCAACATTGGCGGGAAATCTTGACAGATAGTTAAACTGTAATGAGAAATGATTGGCCAAGAGCTCGCTAAATGTTGGAGAGGCGGGGCTTCAGATTCACGCGAGATTTTTTGAAGTGCTATTTTCTACGCTTTCGATTTTCAACCAAAATAGAGTTTGTGAAAAGCTCCCATTCAAGAGGAATTTATTCGATTTGTATGATTTTTTTACAAAATGTCAATTGATATCTCAGCTGCAAAATTATTTCGGGGAATTGGGAAATTCTAAAAAGAGAGCTCTTGACGGCGTTTCCCGCATATCTACTCGGATTATGTTTTCGCCTTTTCACGGAGAGCACTTTTGAACTAAATCGAATTTTGAAATTTCCGGACACGGTTTTGTAATACGATTCCTCTAAAATGCGACAAAGCAAACGGATTTTAAAACTTTAAAATATTTTCGGAGTCGGAGCTTCTGAAAGCCATCTCACTAGATCGGAGAAACGGGATGGCGGAAAATTCGAGATTTTCAAAGAATTGAAAACTTTTTATGTATTATAGTAGCCAATTTTATAAGCTTTAAAATTATACATGAATGATGTATCTACGATGTTTCCTCGAGGCGCCACATATTTTAGACTGGAAACGCACCCTGAAGGTATCCGGTAACCTTAACAAATTTACGATAGTTTACGTGGTATGTCGTCGTATTTACCACAGTTTGCGACATCGCATGGTCAAGTTGTTGTGGATTTTACGAGGCGCTTTCCTTTTACTTTTTCTAGCTCTTTTCAGGTATTTATCAGTCCCAAATTTTAGAAGCTAGGATTATTAAAAGGCCACTTCAAGGGAAACTCTACCAACGAACAATGTTAACCGCCTCCCGGTTAGCTCAGTGGCGTTAAGCTCCGGAGTGTCGTGCGAACACTCATGGTCTTAAAATACCTTTGTAATCGTACTGCAAATGGTTAGACCTTCTCGGATATTAAAGGGCCTATGTCACGGTACTGCGCATGTTACAGTGTCCAGACATTGAATTGACAGCTCATTGTGTAACATCCAATGAGAATCAATCAAATTAAATTGCCGAAAACGCCACGTGTATCGGGTGATAGGCGTGTTTCACATGCGAGTTGTTTACAACTGTAGAATGTAGTTTTTTTACCTTAACACAGTATATGGCGAGATTTACGGGAACTTTATTCTTCCTACATCCAAGATAAACGGCAGTTAAGAATGGTATCTATATTTCATTACATGCTTGTATTTTTGGCCGTGTTTCTAGTCGTAAACAGTCCGAATTTTACCAAAGTGAAGTCGCTAACAGCCCGCGTGTTTATGTAAATCTTAAAGATTACAACTTTGAAAATCTTTTTTATCAATAGCTGTGACTATAAAGGTGCTTGTCGAGGAAAAGTTGTAAAACGGCCACACGGTTTTGATGTCTGCAGCTAAAGAGCGAGAAGATGGCAGCGCAGTCGGTATAATGTTGTTGAAAATGCCATGTCGTTATAACTTGAAACGTTGCCAATATTGTCTCGTGAACTCTGTTCTGATCTACGTACGGGCCAAATAACTCCAAAAAGCTTTCGATTTCGTGCATTTTCCAGCCGCTGTATTCGGAGTTAATAACTCAGTGGCAGTCTTCCCCGCCGGAAGACAGCACTCGTGATTTCCGTTTTTACAAGTCAGCAACGACGACATTTGAATAAACAAATAACTAAAACGTATTTAGGATATTTCACATTCCCATAAATGACCAAAGGAAGCTAAGATGAGTTCAAACAGAACACAGATGGAAGCCGATTTCAAAATGGATATCTCACCGCTCTGAGAATGTCGTTCCGGGCCGGAACGTAATTCATAAGTCGTCAGTTTGTCATACATGCGCAGTACCGTGACATAGCGACTTTAAGGACGATTCTCCGTCCACCTTCGAGTGGTAAAACAGAATAAATCTATTATTCAAGTAGCTTTTCTTCGTTTCCATGATGATTTAATTGATTATTTCAGGTACGGAGACCGTTCTCCATTGTCCAAAGCAGGTCGTATGTTTACCATCATGTGGGCCTTCGTCGGTCTTGTTATGTCGGCATTACTCGTAAGCGCCATTTCGTCATCACTGACTGTTACTGTCATTGAGGAAGTCGTAAAGGGAGGAGTCATTCAAGGAGAAACGGTAAGCAAAACACGTATAGACTTCATTACACAACCCCCCCCCCCCCTCTCCCCCCCCCCCCCCCCCCCCCAAGGCCGTCCTGCATGCCCAACTCATGTCAATATTAACTCTCACTCAAAGTCTCGGCCGCGCTTTGTGCGAAATGGGTGATATTAATTGCACATAAACTCTGTCAGTGAATTTTTAAAGGGACTGTGTCATGATGAGAGGCCTTTATATGCTCAGTTCGGGCCGGATACAGTGATTTTCAGTGATTTTCATATAAACTGACGAATTTCGCACACATTTGGGATGGCTAAAATCAAATCAAATATGCAAAAAGCTAACAAACTGTATATAGACGTAGTATTCAAGTAATATAGTGCAATATCTCAGATTTTAGAATTTACATTAGAACTTAAGCATTTTTATACATTTCTCTGGGTGGGGAGATGGAGTATTAAGCATTTTATATAATTGTATTGTATTATTGTAATGAGGGCTACAGGTTTCTTAGTGTTATACACTATTATGTATTACCCTCTTTAAATAAAGATGTTATTATTATTATTATTATTACAAGTGGAAACCGCTAACGATAATCATAAAATGATTTCCACCCGTCCCCCTTATTTTGCAAACTTTGCAGATCTTACACAAAATTCGCATAAGATATGTTCTATTAATCATTTTAGGACCCAGACTATGATTTTGATGCTGCAACTTTATTCAATCCCTTTCTAATGGGGGAGAGTACTACTATTATCAGGAAATGCATAGGATTTTTCACCCCTCAGTTTTGCAAGGATCGCAGATCTTACCCCAAATTTGCAACCAATATGTTGTGTTCGTCATATTTACAACCAACACTATGATTTTTAAGCTCCAACTTCATTCTAGCCACTTCTGATGGGGGAGGGTTTCATTATTAACAGGAAAGGCATAGGATTTTCCACCCCTCCCCCCTCAGTTTTGCAGGGTTCGCATTTCTTACCCCACATTTGCAACCAATATGTTGTGTTCGTCGTGTTTACTACCAAAAGCATTATTTTTAAGCTCCAACTTCATTCTAGCCACTTCTGATGGGGGAGGGTTTCATTATAAACAGGAAAGGCATAGGATTTTCCAACCCTCCCCCCTCAGTTTTGCAGGGTTCGCATATATTACCCTAAATTTCCAAGCAATAGGTTGTGTTCGTCGTGTTTACCACCCAAACTAAGATTTTAACGCTGCAACGTTATTTAATCCAGTTCTGGAATCGGAAATAGCAAATGAAACTGTCCCAGCATGCTTCGCGGCCAAAACGGAAAGGGCGATGGATTTTTACGGGTAGAAAGGAACATCGTAGAGACATGGGGTTTTCACCAAAATGTTACCCATGGAAAACTGCAGGGGGTCTTCTTAATTTGGTAGACATTGAAGTTCAGGGGGGAAATGACAGGCAAATC
Source organism: Actinernus sp. WN-2022 (assembly GCA_030867875.1). NCBI lineage: Eukaryota > Metazoa > Cnidaria > Anthozoa > Actiniaria > Actinernidae > Actinernus > Actinernus sp. WN-2022. The sequence continues at coordinate 50,932,282 of JAOWCC010001679.1, read as the reverse complement.
AAAATTTCAAAACGCTTTAACCCCCCCTGAACTTCATTTGCCCGAAGGTTACATCAAAAATTTAATCTAGTTGGATGAAATTACATCTGATAGGCTAGTTTTACTTCCCGTTAACATAGCGTAACATACCAAACATTAACACCTCGAAGCTATAAATTACAATTATTCCCTACCCCACTCCCCCTGGAAATGGTTTACCCATTTGTGTTAGCAAAATGTCTCCGGAATGTCATTCATGACAAAACTGATCGGTTTCTAAGTTTTCACGTTCAACACCGAAATACAGAATTGACGTTAACCAGTTGCCCAGGCCCCGCTCGGCCAAGCAAAAAGCGAGAAAAAACGCATTAACCCCCCCTGAACTTCATTTGCGCGAATTAGTACGCAAAAATTTCATCTAGTTGAGCGAAATTACATAAGATAGGCTGGTTTTTATGCCATTAACTATGCGCTAGATACCGAACATTAATTATTTATTTAATTATTTATTTAATGATTGTATTATTTCTATGATTATCGTTAGGAATTATTATTATTATTACATATAATTTCAATCAAGCATTTAGGCAGGAGACTTTAACTGTTTGAAGCCAATTAACAGGCAACAATAGAGCCATGAAATATAGCCCTTTAACGCACATGCAATACAGATATCAATATTTCTGCCATTTGTGGAACACACAAACGAGTCATATTTTAACTACATGAGCTACATATGATACCTTCATTTTTCATGTTGATATCATTTGGGGGTATTTTTAGTACCAGACAGTTTTATCATTTGACACGACCACAGCAACCAAGCCGTCGACTATAAATCTATGCTAGACATAAACTACAATTGTTTTCTATTTTACTATCACACGACGGCCATCTTGGAATATAACCATTGTTCGTGCCCGCCCGGCCTCGTTCCAAAACGTGTGAGTTAAAGGGGAACAGAATCCTAAAATCAACCCAACGTCTATACAAAGATGTATTCAAAAGTAACTAGTTCTGCTATTTAATTGTTCTGTGGTGCGCGTCTGTCAAGAGTAAATCTGAAAACCTTCCTCACAACTCCGCTACATGTATGTACAGACGGTTCAAGTCTTGTAATTTGTGATGTCAGGTTCGGGGAATAAATTTGTTTTGCCATGCTGTCCCCGGCATTGAAAAGCTGGATTAACGGCTTCTAATTGCGGACCATTGTGTTTACTTTGCGCTGGAGGTGTGATTGCTTATCCTTGATATGCGTGACGTACGATATGGAGAAGTTTCGCCACATAATCTAGATTTATCAGCGGAGAATCGAACTTGAAAGCTAATTTTCTCTTAGTGACACGCGACACAAAAAAAATAAATAGCAGAACTTATTTATTTCGAATGCATCTTGGTATGGTCGTTGGGTCGATTTTAGGGTTCAGTTCCCCTTCAACCGAGGCTGGACGGACATGAACAATGGCCGTCGCGTGATAAGGTCTATTGTCATCCCTATTTTTATGTTTGGATCAACAGATAGCTGTCGTTACTTATTCGCCAGAGTATCACGTGGCACAACAAATATCTCGTGGACGCGCAAATCGTAAGTGCCGAAGTGGATTGTTTTATGGATATGTCGATTCCACATAATTTCAAATATTTATTAATTTTATTGGTTTAATAAAATATTCAAACAACAGCGAATAAGAGCGTTTGGTTTCTGCTCTGTTTCATTACTTTTGCTCGGCTTTACCTTTTCCAGTACTTTTGTTCGAAATTCATTTTTATCTTCTTCATCAGTTGCTTTAAACGCCTTTACTGCAAAACAATGTTTCAGCTCTCGCATGTTCCTTACGGATACCTAAATCTATTGCTGTGTTTGTCTCCTGTAAATTGTAGACTAGGTGTCGCTTACGGACCGATATTCCTGTCCAGAAAACAATAGTTATTTTGTTGTGTAACAATAGTGGCAACCATGTGACGTCATAAGATCCAAGATGGCGGCGCTCTGCAAATTGAAATGAGTTTTATGGACAGGACAATCGGTCCACAACTGACATATGGTGTACAATGTACAGGAGTGACAAGTACAGCATTAGATTTAGGTATCCATAACAAACATTTGATAGCAAACATTGTTTTTCAGTCAGGGAGACTTCCTTTACGTTTCATTTAAACTTTCAATTAATGGTGCCTGCATGAAGGTTCTGAATAGAATTTCACATCAGTTCAACGTTATGACGTCAGAATTCGTTGATTTGCAAATATTACAGATGTCAAAATTTCAGTGACAATAGCTCCTTGAAAATGCGATTTAAATTAAGTAAAAAAAAGTACATTTTGAATATTTGCATTGACAATCATTGATAATAATAGAGTAGATTTCGTATGAGTGGGACAAACTACGGCATGTCCGTATCCGTGCTGTAACCGTACTGTGCTGTAACTCTGTGATTTTGATTGGATCAGCAGGACAAAAACAATGGGAAACCATTTCCACGTCACGGCATGCCGTACAGTAACCGTGCTGTAGTTTGTCCCACTCATAGAGAAGTGTCTATCGTACGACCTCCTTATAAGGAAGTACAATAGGCCGCCATATGTACGTGTAGAGGGGAGACTCGTCCCAGCTTTCATTGACCGTGAGTCCCACTCGTTTAATCAACCATTTTGAAACTTTCAGCCTCACAAACTAAGTAGAGACTTATTTCCTTTTACCGAAACTTCACGTACACTAACACTAAACCATAACCCGTAACATAAACCTAACCCTAACCGTCAGTAAACAAGTTCCCAGGTAAACGACTAGGTCTCACCCACCTAGAGCTAGGGTTCACAGGTAAACAACGAGTTCACTGACCTAGGACTAGGATTTATGGGCAAATGACGAGTTTAAACCAAAATATAGAGGGGGAAAATCCAAAATTGAGGGGGAAAAAATCGTTCTGGGGTTCGAACCCGAGTCCTCAGATTGTAGACCACGTGTGGTAACCACTACCACTAACCATCGGTGCTCGGTTTATGACTAATTTTAATACATAACACTACCCACAAACTGCGAGTCTCCTGTGCGTACATCAGTGATCTCCCTCGTGTACTTCAGTGACCCTCTACACGTACATCCTTACAAGGAAGTCGTACGACAGATACTCTTGCACTCATACGAAATCTGCTGTATAAATGTACGCTATATATAATTATGATATAAACTAGAACGCGTTATTTCATTGGCTTAATTTCATGGGTTGATGTCATTGTGTTTCTCTTGCAGGAGAAACGTGGATATTTAATTTAATATTATAAACAAATAAAAGATGATCTTGCTAATGCTAGTATGTCCTATCAAAATAACGCACTTTCGAGGTCAAGTCTAGTGAATGCACTCGCGTTCGGCTCGTGCATCCGCAGCTTTTCAAGACTGACCTCGAACGCATTATTTTTATTACGGAACATCTATATGTTGACTAAACGTTGACGCACGATTGTTTCCTTTTTACTATAGTAACATCATATCCAAACCTGCACAAACTCTTTGACGCTTTCGAAGCTGGAAATGCGACCAGCATTGTAGTTGACCCATATACCGTTCAATCACGCCCAGATCTGTTTAACGGGACTTGGTATAAAGTCAGCAAGTTTATCAAAGCCAAGATCTCATACGGGGTAATACTTGGTGGGGATGCTATCAAGATAAGACGCCACTTTCAGGAATACGTCCAGTTCAACCTGTTAAAAGTTGCTGATTTTATTCACAAAGTGGAGAAGAAGAATGAAACGGTACATGTTTAACTTAGCATGCTATACTATTGTCAATATTTAAAAAATACTTTTATTGCTATTATTATTACATTTGTTTATTCCCTCCCTTCTTCTTATTACAGGGATTTCGTCGATTAAAGGTGGACAGTAACACTAAGGGTTCGTTCGGTTGATCGTATTCCAGAAAGAGAATGCACAAAATGATGCTTACAAATCGCTTGTATCGGGATTCTTTTAGCCACTGGAATACTATAAATGTATCCTGAATTCACATGCGAGAAAGCATTTGTTGCTTACAGTGTAAAATGTGCTTGAACCAGAATACGGTCAATGCAACACAATTGAGGGAATTCACGAAGGCCGCCTCCTAACGTGTATAATTAATGCCACCACATTAACAGCTAAAACTAGTAATATATAGGCCTTTTGCAGGAAACAGTCACGTGCTGATATATCACTTCAATAACGAAAGAATTGCGCTCGTGATCCCATGGGAAAGGCTTTACTGGAAACAGTCACGTGCTGATATATCACTTCAATAACGAAAGAATTGCGCTCGTGATCCCATGGGAAAGGCTTTACTGGAAACAGTCACGTGCTGATATATCACTTCAATAACGAAAGAATTGCGCTCGTGATCCCATGGGAAAGGCTTCTCTTTAAAAAATGCAGTTTTAGAAAGATCGACAATCGATTGCAGGTGAAAATAGCATTTACAAACAGGTTTTGCTAATAACACCACCCATCTCGCACAAGTGCATTTCAATAAATGAAGTGGGATATTTTTGCCTTCGATACAACCACGTGCTTGTATCCTGCACATCGTGTTCACTTGAGAGCGCAGTGGCGAGCCGATTGCGTATGCTGTTGAGCTATTTCAATTTCAATTGCCAGAATATAAAATGAAAGCGAGGTTAGCGAGGTTCCGTTGTTTTTATTCATAAAAATCTCTTTAATTTCAAACATCTGACTTCATTGCTTTTTAAGCTACAGCACTCACATTTCTCCAATGGTAATCATAACGTTTTCTGTGCATGTGGATAAACTACTGAAACGAAAATACGCATTTATGGCGAATTAGGTTCGTCCATGTGGAAAATAAATTTAAACATTTTATTTGTAGAAGTCGCCTGCTATTACGGTCCAGAGCAATAAGCCTATCAAATTTCTTGATCCTTCGACACCTATCTTCCATGGTATAACGTTCTGGAGTGGCATGGTGTTAAGTGCATTGGTTTTATTTGGGGTCGCCTCTGAGGTTTTCATCTTCTGTCTCAGAAAAAGAGGTACATTGCATGTGTAAAATTATATTTTAGTTCCTGGCAAGTCTTATTTCGGAATCTAAATGCATTGCGAATGTATATTCCGAATTCCTTCTATAAAGTATATCAACGTTAGAAGACAATAAAAACGGCTATAAATAGTGTTATTATTATATTATCGTAAATTAATTATCGTTATTATAATTTTATTCTGCCATGAAATATGCACAAGACGCACCATTTTTCTGGTTATTATGGAAAGAAAATGATTTTTTTTGGCAAAATTTAAAACAACTGAAAGCTTGTCAAAATACGTAAGACTCGTCAAAATACGTAAGACTCGTCAAAATACACAGCCGTATTATATGCTGACTAATAACCTTTATATAATACACAGCCGTATTATATGCTGACTAATAACCTTTATATAATACACAGCCGTATTATATGCTGACTAATAACCGTTATTTATTAGGCCTCTAGTAGATCCTAATGATCCGAGCATTCTCCACACACGATGTTCACTACCTTTAATGTTTACAACTCACAACGCTCAACTCACATGTTGATTATCACGGAGGGAGGAAAACCGGAGAATCCGGAGAAAAATCCAGGAGTCGAACCCGGGTCACAGTGATGAGGCGAGCGCTCACACGCTGCGCTACCCAGCTACCCAGCTACCCAGTACGATTGTGCAATGAACCCAGAACCCTTCTGGTCCGTGTAGTTACACCTTCATATACAAAAAAATGAGAAAAATCCGAATTGCATCTGTACTCCATATAAGACCTCGTGAAATTGCCCGAGCGTTGGATTTAGTAATTCAAAAACTCATGAATAATTAATGAAGCAAAAACAAAGGAAATCGATGACTGTGAAGACATTTTTTCCCCGATAAAATTTTATCCTAATTTACATAAACCTTTAGCTTGGAATATCTCGGCCAAAATAAGTCGTATCGCCAAAATAACTGAAAAAAGGTCTCTTTACCCTCTTTACATGTGAATGTTTTTGAAGTCGTTTAATAAACTCGCAGCAAATTCTGGGCCTTTATCAGTGAATCGCTAATTAGGATGAAACTTCATATAAAATTTCATCCTACTAAAAATTATTTTCTTTATGTCATTCCCTCGAGATGTGCGTCTTTCTTTCATTGCATTCTTAAAGCGTTTTTGAAGCCGTTTAAAACACTCACAGCACGTGTTTTATCGAGTTTAAAAATTCGAGGGCGAAGCCCGAAACACTGCTGTTCGTGTTTTAAACAGTACGTAACCGCTGGTTCAACCATTAAACCTTGAATGACAGCAACAACCGTGTACGAAAATCCTGCTGGTCGTACGTCGGATCTCAGGTTAAGATCTAATCAGACAAATGGTAACAAATAGAAATGAGAAGTCCAAGGACTACGGCAAAGCTGATACAACGTTAATTATATTGAATACATTACCCGCATTCTCCACATGTATATGATATGTTGTATCCTTTGTCAAAATTATTAACATTTAGTACCTGAAGAAGGCTGGTTTGGCCAACCAAAATACTGTATTCAATATAATTAACGTTGTTATATAGCTATAAGTTTTCCAGATACAACACACGATCTCGTTGGCTGATCCGGCGTCACGTGGCAGTCGCCAAAATCCAATGTATCCCGCGCGGGGTACAATTCAAATGTATCCCGCCACTTGATCACATCGTGACATAAGATGGTGTGATGTATCCCGCCACGTGATCACATCGTGACATAAGATGGTGTGATGTATCCCGCCACGTGATCACATCGTGACATAAGATGATGTGATGTATCCCGCCACGTGATCACATCGTGACATAAGATGATGTGTCGCGCGCGTTACTGACTAGCTAAAGGCGGGAAAACTAATATACCAAAACTCAGGCAAAAGGAATTTTATAATTGTGTCTATATAGCAAATCACTTAATCTCCTCGGGAATCAGTGATTTTTGTTTCCCCGGTCCTCGGCCCCATCCTTGGGAACATCAAGGATCGAGGGGAACGAAACTCACTGCTTCCCTCAGCTTTAGCGTAGTCCTTGGACTTCTCATTTAAAACCATTAACCATGGCATGAGACATTACATCCAGTAGTAACCGAAAACCAAATACCCCCTACGTGAAACACTCCTACAAAGCTAAATGCGTAAAAACTCCCACAAATAAATAACGTATTCATCGTATTCAAAAAGAAAGCTTGAAGACTTGAGTAGTAAAATCATCACCATGTCATTCGCTAAAATAGAAGCTATTTCATTAATTTTTTAAGTAGTTTCTCTTTGTTAAACGTTAAACCAATTGATGTTTCGAAGAATGTTGTTGCTGTTGTTGTTGGCTTTAATTTCTTTCTGCATACTTTCGGTTGGGTATTTTTTCAACTTTAGTTCAAATTGTTCTGAGCTCGATGAGTTTGTTCAGGATTTTTCTCAAATATGAGTACAGTCCGTTTGCTACAGAGCAACCTTTGTAATAATGATCATTACCCATTTTACCTAAGGTCACAAAGAAAATACAAGTCCAAAAGAGGAATACAAGGAGAAAGTGAAAGATCTGCGAAAAATGCTTGAAGATTTCCATTTGCGGTTCTCTGCCATGTATTCGACATTGAGAAAGAAGCAGTTGCTCTTAATTGCTCGCGCCGCGGAGAACAAGAACAAACAAAAGGAGGAACCTCCAAGCAATGTGGAATGAAAAATCATTTTCTTAGGGCCTGATTACATGAAGGGAGGTTGACCCTGACCAGGATAATTGTTATCAATATGCAAAACAGTCTCGCGGGAAAATAGCCCTCGTGCTAGGGTCAACCTCTGTTAATGTAAACAAACCCTAAAGTAACGTAATGATTCGACGAACTCCTTCCAATAAGCATGCACCCCTGTTTCAATGTGTATTTTTAATAAGCGCTTGTAACCGCTTGTAACCGACGGAGATGGATGAGAGTGATGATAAACAAGTTACTGATACTGCGCATCACATGCTCACTGAACTCTGATTCAAAATCTAACCATTTACAGTTGACTTTGAAGAGCTATATGTATAATGTGAATGTATAGATTTACAAACATTTTACAAACATTTTATAGACTTTTCAAAGTCTGCAAATGGTTCTATTTTCCCAGTGCTTAATTCTTGTTGTTACAGTTGGTCAACGTTTTTTTATTAACAGACGTTCATGCCACACCCCAAATAAGAGCCCTATCTCGAATAAGCCCCCTCCCTTGAGGTACTAAAATTAAACTAGTGTCCCGGGCCCTAAATCGAACAATACGGTGTTTCAGTGTTCCGTCAGACGAGCATGCGCAGTAGAGCGGTTTTTGATTGAGTGTCAAAAGTACTCGGTAATTGCGTTGGTTTTGCGTTTCCTTATTTTTCTATTGGCTGTGAAAATTATTTTGTAATTATCAGTCAATCAAACGAAACTTTGTTTTGATTCGTTTCGCAATCAATGTTAGTTTTAGCGAACGTTATCCGTGATTGCGTTTTACTTTTCGTCGTGATTGGTTCAAGTAAGAACAATCACGAATTACTTCAGTTCGTGTTTAGCCATATAAGGGAGTTGGAACAAGTAACAGCGGCCCCATGCTCCGGATTATTCTGTGAATAAAAAGTACCATATTTGGAAAATACGGTCTAGTCTAGCGTGACAGTCGTCTAGACACTGAACCCTTTTTTATTTGCTGACTAATCTAGAGCATGGCACTAAAGCGAAGTATGGGCATTACACGTTTCGACTCCCTTGTTTGTTTGTGGGTTGGCGCATTGCGTGTTTACTTGCTAGCGTGATATGATTATATTGGTTTTGGCTTCACGACCCTCAATCGAAATCCGCTCTAATATGTAAACCATACGCCTAATATTGTACAACCGTTTACGATAACAAACGTATTGAATTTTCCCTTATCGCTTCTCTTCAAATAACTGGCAAATATTTCGATGTCCAATCCGCAGAGGAGGCGGAATGACCGAGTAGTAACCGGCACGATTACCAACTGCATTTGCAAACGGCTAGTCGATTTGCCTCCTCGAACACTGTGATTGGATGAGGGTATGAATGTCAATTAAAATTTTGTCCATTTGTCAGTTGTGAGTTAGTGACAGTTGTGACAACATTAGCTTTGCCATGAACCGTGATTAACTAAGTTCTCTTATTATTGTTTTTTTTTGTGCTCGCATTTAATTTTACATAAATTAAGCCTTACAAGCGATACAGTGACTTAAATTATTTAACCTGTTTTTCAAATCGTATATAACATCATTTATTGTGAAAGATAAACATTTCTTGTAAGCGTCCATGTCAAAGGCAAACTAACAGTAACGAAGCTGCTTACCTCAGTTTATCTCCATCAATGTGACAGAGTAACTCTGTTGACTTCTGTTCTGTAAGCCATAGGATTACTGATCCACGTATTTGTGTTTTTGTTGCATGTGTTATTATTTGCTTCAGCTTTTCAACTTCTTCCGGCTGTAAATGTGGCATCGACATTTATCAATGTTATAATCGTCTTACATCGTTGCAAAAGTTTGGAAAGACCACCGGCTCTCGACCAATCCAATAGACCAATCCAATAGACCAATCCAATAGACCAATCCAATAGACCAATCCAATAGACCAATCCAATAGACCAATCCAATAGACCAATCCAATAGACCAATCCAATAGACCAATCCAATAGACCAATCCAATAGACCAATCCAATAGACCAATCCAATAGACCAATCCAATAGACCAATCCAATAGACCAATCCAATAGACCAATCCAATAGACCAATCCAATAGACCAATCCAATAGACCAATCCAATAGACCAATCCAATAGACCAATCCAATAGACCAATCCAATAGACCAATCCAATAGACCAATCCAAGGTCGCCATTGCCTATAGCTGGAGGTGCACTTTGTAATCATGATGTATGATTTTGTAACGGTCCAAAATTAGACTTCACTCAGTTCTATGTCCACTTAATTATCTATATTTTGAAATATAATCCCATTCATTGAAGCTGCCGATTTTGTACTCAAAGTTCAGAGTAAAAGTCTATAGCAAAAGAATGCTGCCAAATGTTTTGGATCAGTTTTTTGGCTTTGAAATGGCTTCACAAATCCTTTGATTTGATTGGCTGGTTTGTGAGGTTCCTGTGTTTTCATTGGTTCAGCAAAGTATGCGATTACAGACACCAAGGATGCAATTTTGTATGTAATGGCACTATTTCCAATTGCCGGAAACCCCAGTGATTTCAAAAATGGCTATAATTAAGTGATTAAATAAAAAAATATAAAATAAATGTAAGTAGAAGATTGAAAATTTTCCAAGCAAAAAAAAAGAACTAAAATCAGTTATATTGTAAAACTATAATAATAGCGTCCGAGTAATAGAGCATCGCTTTTATAACGGCGAATTATAGCATGAAAACAAACCTTAGTTTAGATTTAAACCAGAAGTGCATAACCACAAGTCTCGATATCTCATACTAAGTCTTGGCCATCAGTTTACGGTATAATCTATGTAACGATTCTCACTAAATCGATAGCCAAGCGTATTGCACGTAATTGCACCAGTAATTCTGATTGGTCCAAAACATGAAAGCATTTGTTCTAATAAGAGACCTGATTTTGTGCTTATAAAAGAAACATAACTGCCGTTCTAAAAATTGATTATACTGTAAACTGATGGGCCGCGTTCCATTACTTAGCGTGACTTCTGGTTATGGACTTCACGCTGTTGCCAATTATGTATATTCGAATTTATTGTTCTTTTACCACTCATTAACATATCTCAGGTACGTACGTTATAGTCTGGGTTTGACCACGTGTATCTAGACCCGCACTTAAGAAGAACGTTTTCTTTAATTCCTTCACGGATATTTATCAACTTTAATTACAACTCAACATGTTGTTGGGTTTGGCTTCCTTAATTTATGTACTGCTCCCTGGGTGATCATGTGATCTGTGACGTCATCAATAAAAATTGATTGCGGAAATATGATTGATTTAACACTAGTCATACAGCATCCCGGTTACTAGAGATATCTTGCTTTTATTGATTAGGGAAGAAGATACTGAGGGGGAAATATGGTCATGTTTTTCTGAACATCTCCGCAGTTAGTAAATGTAGTCAAGATCTCTAAGCGTTACCTGTACCAGTTAATAATCAAAATATAATTTGATATAGTAACTTGTTTCCTTGATTAAAACTTGCCGCCCATTTTGGAAAGACTCTTACCGGATGATATTCATGTTAACTGGTCACGTGATCACCCTAACTTCCAAAACACAAGTTAGCTAAGTTTCACATATTTCTGTCAAGTTACTAGGTCATAACAGGAGCCCATTACCAGGAGCGTCCATATATTCTATACCCGTGAGTCAGCGTATGACCGGTTTGAGCTATTTTTAGAACATGTTTCCCGGGTAACTGCCTTCTGACTCTGCTGCAATCGTGCATATGCTTGGCATAATTATCGAGATTAAGAATGATCTATTGTTCTTTGAGGTGATTTTACTAACGCTGCATTGTCCTGACTATGGTTTGATTGGATTCCCAAAGTGTGGGCATGTGAACTCCCGTGAGATCTGTTCTAAATATAGCTCAATCCGGTCATACGCTGACTCACAGACCTAGTATGGGAGATGGACACTCCTGGTAATGGGCTCCTGGTCATAATCTAAAAAAAGAACTCGGTTTTCAGTCACTGGCCCAGCTGGCCTTAACGTACTTAAGATCAATCCCACGGAGGGCTATAAAGTTAACGTTTTTCATTTATTTTGCACAAATTATATTCTAAGTATATAATCAAATTCGAGGTCTTGAGATACGGACTGCTATTGTGTCGCAATAGATCTCACGTGGCGGTCATCTTGGATTAAACTATTGTTCGTGCCCGTTCAACCTCGGTTCAACACGTTTTAAAACGAGGCTGGACGGACATGAACAATGGTTCTATTCAAGATGGCCGCCGCGTGATAAAGGTGCTGCCGTGCGGTTTACAATCATGAGTGTTTGTTAGTAGTTCCAGTGTCCCCCTCATATAAATTAGAAGAGGAAGGAGACAACTGGCCAACGGCTTTAAATGTCACTAGCCGAGGACGCGGGGATTCGAACCCGCGCTCAGCCTCTCAATAGACCGGAACTCGCCCACTCAGCTAACCGGGAGGCGGAATTGATTTTGGCATCAGTTTAGTGCCATGTAAACACCAGTATATTGGTTAACATTTCACCTTTTACTGTCATGTATACAATTGGCAGAGTTTAAATATTTAAATTTGCACAGAAAAGTATCTGCGAGTAATGTTAATGGGATGTGTCAAGGCGAGGGATCTTTATAGTCGCAGTCCGGACGGGACACAATTGTTTACAGCGATTTTCATATGAACAAACCAATTGCTCGTTTTCACCTGACGTCATCACCGCCATATTGATTGCATAATGTTAAAAAAAGATTCCTCGTTAGTCGACCGCCACATCTTTGTTACCTGAATCTCTGGGGATTGATTGCAAACCAGCTGTGGTAAATCGCGCACATGTGTGAGAAGATTAAATCAAAGCAAATATTCGAAAATGACTGTATTGCTGATTTGCAAATAATCTACAGAGATTCAAATACAAAGCCGTGGCGGCCATGTTGGTGAAACTAACAAGAGAGGCTAACGAGGAATCTTTTGTAAACGTCCTCCAACATGGCGTCGATGACGTCACGTACAACCCAGCAATAGGCTTTTTGACGATGTTGCGCGCACAGCTAGAACAATGGATATCTGTTTTAAATAACAATAGTCTGGTGAACCAGAGCGAGTCTTAGCAGCTCGCATCTATTGTTCTACAATAGTAGCGTGCGTCACATCGGCAACATGGTCTATAGTCGTCAAGGAATTGCGTATCATTCATAGCCAATTAACAACTCTGTTTAGCCAATTAACAACTGTGTAGCCAATTAACAACTGTGTGTAGCCAATTAACAACTGCGTGTAGCCAATTAACAACTGCGTGTAGCCAATTAACAACTGCGTGTAGCCAATTAACACCTGTGTGGCCAACTAACATCTGTGTATGGCCAATTAACAACTGCGTGTAGCCAATTAACAACTCTGTGTAGCCAATTAAAAACTGCGTGTAGCCAACTAACATCTGTGTGTAGCCAATTAACAACTGCGTGTAGCCAATTAACAACTGCGTGTAGCCAATTAACAACTGCGTGTAGCCAATTAACAACTGCGTGTAGCCAATTAACATCGGTGTGTAGCCAATTAACAACCGTGTAGCCAATTAACAACTGCGTGTAGCCAATTAACAACTGTGTGTAGCCAATTAACATCTGTGTGTAGCCAATTAACAGCTACGAATCGAACAATGATCCCCATACATGCGCATCACCATGACATAACCCCTTAACTCTGAATGAATAAAATAAATAACTCAATTCAGTATCAAAGCCCGCTTTCCGTACGATCGCTGAATGCAATCGTAACGATCAAATGGAAACCGGGCTTAAAAAGGTAGATATTTCGCTCTTTATTTAACACTAAGAGAATATTAACAAAAGCCAGTTCATAAAATTGGTACTGAATAAGTAAATTAAATGAATAGGCCTCGTGTTACAGGAGACAGTTACGTGCTGATAGATCACTTCGATACCGAATGAATTGAGCTCGTGATCCCACGAGAGAGGCTTTACTGGAAACAGTCACGTGCTGATATATCACTTCAATACCGAATGAATTGAGCTCGTGATCCCAAGAGAGAGGCTTTTCTGGAGGCAAACACAATTCAAAGAAAACAAAAAATGCTGTTTTAGTAAGATCGATAATCGATTGGAGGTGGAAATAGCATTACCAACCAGGTTTTGCTAACACCACCGATCTCGTACAAGCTCCTTTAAATAAACGAAGTTAACAATATTCTCACCACCCAGTACCACCACGTGATTGTATCCTGATAAAGGCCATTAATAGTCATCAATAGTCAATTTCGTTAATTCAAATTTGTGCATAACTCCAAGTTGGAAGTAGAATAAATAAAAAAACACTCGCAGAAACAAAGTTGTTTGAATTGCTCGATGTTCAACTCCCTTATTAGAGATTTCAACCCCGCAAACAAGTGCGAGATTTTCGCTTTAGAATAACTAGTATTATTTGTTTTCTCTAAAAGTCTTCATTTACTTGCATTCATTTAACAAATAAAAGATGATTTTTCCATGTTCTATAACAACATAATGCACGCTCGACGTTATGAAAAACTGAGGATGCACGAACGGAATGCGAGTGCATTTAGCAGCTATTCTTACTGGCATTTCAGCCGCGAAATACGGCCGCGCATGCGTTATAATACAAGTTTATCACCTTTATCTCGTGCTCACTCACCTGCGCATCCCTCTAGAGACTCTCCTAGTATATAATGATTAAGTCTCTAATAATAATAATCAATAATAATGTCTAACCGTTACCTCGTGCTCACACACCTGCGCATCCCTCTAGAGACTCTCCTAGTATATAATGATTCAACAATCTCAGAGCTTGGTGAACGGTTCAACAGCTTTCTGTTTGACCTGACTGCCCATTTTAACCCCCTGGATCCCCAGTCCTTTCAAGATACAGATGTCCCCCTGGAACTGCTTGTTGACACAACCAAGGCATATAGTGCACTGCGAAGCATTACAGTTAATAAGTCCGCAGGACCTGATGTAATTCCCAACAGGGTATGGAAATAATTTGCCTGGGAACTTGCTCAAGTGGTGGCCGACATTTATAATACATCCCTTCGACAAGGTTTCGTCCCTGATCAACTAAGGCAGTCTCTGGTTATCCCTATCCCCAAGACCTCCCCTCCCAGGGTGATCGACGAGGCCCTTAGACCAATAACACTTACATCACAATTAGCCAAAATCATGGAGGGATTTACTCTCGAACCCGTGTATAATCAAGTAATTGATCACTTAGACATCAAGCAATTTGCTCTAGCTGGTAAATCTACAACACATGCTTTAGTTTATCTGGTACATTGCATTCTCGAAACATTAGATAAGGGGGATTACTATACTAGAATATTTTTTGCAGACTTCAGTAAGGGCTTCGATCTTGTAGATCATAATGTCATCATTAGGGAATTTCGCTTACTTGGGGTTAGTGAGGTCCTTGTGAGGTGGATTGGCTCATTTCTTACTAACAGGTCGCAACGGGTAAAAATCAGCGACACTGTTTCCTTGGCTGTCTCCCCGAAAGGGGGTATCCCTCAAGGGACCAAACTAGCCCCCCTGCTGTTCTGTGTACTAGTCAATAGACTAGTTAAAGATTGGCACACAAGGGTTAAATATGTGGACGAACTCGCAATTGTAGAATTCATCCCTAGGTGCTCTGTAAGTTATCTACCCTGTATAGCAAATAGTATCAGTCAATTTGCATCTGCAAATGGTATGCGACTTAATGTAAAGAAGTGCAAGGAGTTAGTAGTTGACTTTCTTCATTATAAGCCTACAGAGTTATCCCCTTTGCTCCTTGCTGGCGCTGTCATTGAGCGAGTGGAGTCGTACAAGATGCTAGGGTTATACATATCTAGTAACCTAACTTGGAATGTCCACTGTGAATATATTTTTCAAAAGGGCATCCAAACGTTTGTATGCCCTTAGGTTGCTTAGAAGGTCAGGGCTGCCTGCTGAAGATCTTATTCAAGTATATTGTAGTATTATAAGATCTGTACTTGAATATGCTGCCCCAGTGTGGGCCAATTTACCAGAATATTTATCTAACTTAATTGAGTCAGTCCAGAAGAAAGCATTAAGAATAATATATCCTGATACATCATATGACATTGCTCTAAGCCAGTCGGAACTTCCGACACTCACGGACAGACGCATCGTATTATGTACAAAGTTTATTCCTTAGTTACGAACATGCAATTCAACTTGCAACTTAATACCCATGAGCCAGGATATCGCACATGGCTACAACCTGCGGTCTGGTAGCTCCAGACAACAGGGTGTCGCAGGGAAAACAGACAGGCCGAACAACTTTATCACCTATAAATATCAATATGTGTAATTTATGTATAATTATTATTAATTATTATTGTATGCTTAATTTTGAGCTGACACCCATGTAATTTAGCACTTGCTACAATTTGGGTTAAATAAACGTATATATATATTAACCCAAAAAAAAATGGCTGACTTGTTTTCACGGAAAGTGCGAAGGAAAAATATTGGAAAAGCAAGCTTGAAACAAGCAAATATATACAGAACGTTTAACTGACAATTTACAAAAGTGTGCAATCATGTTGTTGAGATACCTGTTACAAAATATTTATGAAAGACTAAAGTTCAATTTAGTTTTCGGGTCCTCGAACAAGCCGAAGTTTCACCAGAAATGTTGAAGAAGTTTGACTGGCGAGATCCCCAGTAAGGAATTACACAAGAATACTGAAACACTCCTTGGCATGATGAAGAACTAATACAAGGAAAATACAAGGAAATGGCCACATAAATGTGTAAGTTTCCTATTTTTCAGATCTTTTTTATTATTACGTTTTTTCTGTTGTGAGCATGACTCCATGAGTTCGTTGGTTTTTGATGGAGCATTATCAATCGAGCAGTGAGGGGATTGTACCAGAAAATTTCTTAGCTCGTATTATAAACATTTAATAGCATGGTTTGTACGTGATATTTGGCATAAATACCACTCGTGAGATTTCAAAATTCCTGGTAATTACAAGGAATTTTGAAATCTCACAAGTGGGTATTTATGCCAAACACCACTACAAACCACGCTTTTACTATTGCTAATACATATACATACATATGTGTATATGTATATACCGTAACGTTCCGAAAGTATCGAGGGTCGTTAGTTTCGGATTTAGCAGTCTTCTGGGGTCGATACTTTCGGGGTGTCGCTACATTATGTACTTTCGGGGAGCTAGAATCCCTAGAATGCTCCCGTAATTTATATTGTATGCTAAGAACGCGCAATTTCATTGTTGATTTTCTTGTAATGCACGCTCGAGAATTTCTTAAAGCTGAGATCGAATTTTATACTACAAAACAAATAGAAGATGATTCCCCCATCTCCCATAACAAAATATTGCAGTTTCGAGGTCTTGAAAATAGGCTAAGTGCACTCGCGTTCCGCTCGTGCATCCGTGCATCCGGGGAGTTTTATCCGTCCTATATGTCTGTCAGCACTGTACTGAGAACAGGGAACTCTTTGATGTGATGTAGCTGGTGGCTGCGAGACTAATGGATACACGCGCTTACTTTCCAACCGAATGGGGGTGTACGATATACAAAGTACCGTCCCTTCCATTCGAGACCGCAAATGGTGTAACTAGACGGTTGGATAGAGACAAATGATCGGGGAAGACGTAACGCGGAAGGTCAATGAAATATTCGAGCTTGAACATGGCGAGTCTTTAATGCAGAGGTCTATATAAGGTATTGACTAATCAGCATTCAGTTCTCAGCGCCATCACACGCGCCAGAACTTTGGCCTGGCGGGAAATCAATACTGGAAATATATAGGCCTTTCCCACGTGGCGGCCATCTTAGAATAAATCTCAGATTGTTAATACCTACCCAGTCTCAAACGTGTTTAACCGAGGCTAGGTAGGCATTAACTATAGGTTTATTCCAATATGGCCGCCGCGTGGGAAAGGTCTATAGAGGCTAAACTTGAAACTATGGTTGTAGAATCGATTCAAAATAGCTTCACATCAGGAGCCCAGCCGTAATGGGATCCTGCTTCACATACATTCTGTTCTTAGTTTGTATCGAAAAAGAAGATGCCGAGTTGAAATGTTGACATAAGCGAGTCATTGCTAATTAATTCATGTCATGTTAACGTTGTAATCGCTTTCAAACAATCGAAAATGGAATGTCTGGCGCAGAGACTCATCATTGCAGTCGAGAAAATTGGAAAATGTACATAGAATGGGCTACTTAGAAAGGACAGCAAAATCAATAACAACAAGTGTGGCAGAAATGTTCCCTCTATCCCAAATATATCTTGAAATTACAATATTTTGTTCACTGAGGATCTCCGCCGAAACTTTCGTTATCATAAGGTTCACACTCTCGAAGTCAAATTGGGTCGTACAGTACGGACATTACTATGGTCCGCGATCCGCATATTTTGCCATATAACCTCGGTTTTTTTTGTATAGACTTCTTCACATTCAGTCCGTACTGTCACGACCTCCTGCCGATATTCGTAATTACGGCCCTGGAACACTGTTAGTAAGAAGTGTTCATAATAATATTCAATTTTGAATGTGATAATATGATAATAAAAAGCAATGATTGCAAAAAGATCAGAAAATTAGACCAGCTAATAGACAAGGAAACATGTAAATCATATTTATCTATATTTATCAAACTCATTAATAATTTATTAAACAAAAACAACGGAGCGATAAGTGATCTGTAAATCTGATCAGATTTCATCCTGATTTACATAAACGTTTGCCTCTCGACCAAAATAAGTCGTATCGCCTATAATAACTGAAAACAGGACTCTATATTTACATCTAAGCGATATGTGTCCGTCCTTTACGGGATTTGCAAACTCTCCCTTTCATCTCGAGTTTGTAAATCCGATCAAGCATAGCCACTCATTCTATTACTTATCTACATTGTATGTTATCAATAATACAATAAATAGTACAAACGCGTGCTCTGATTGCCCGATAGCTATGATCTATTTCAGTACCGATGCACAAATGACGTCACAAGGTCCACGCGCACTAATTTTTGGGGACATTTTACTAATTATCGTATAAAACAAATGTAATTCATTTTGCCGTGTGTATGTCCTCTTATAGATACACAGAGCTAGATGATGTGAGAACGTGAAGAGAACATCAGTTACTCGACTGCGTCTCGTGGCGCACTTCTTTCTGTTTACGTTGTGACATCAGTGCATCTATAAGAGGACACATGCACAGCCAAATGACATATATGGGTACGTTAAAGTTCAGCTCTTTAATATATATCATATCAGGTATAACCTATTATTATATATGGAATTAATAAATTGTTTGGGTTTAATTTATGTATGACCGTACACGGCGTATCTATCTCTATCTATCTATATGTGCAAGTGGGAAGGTCAATACACACTGATACAACGTGCACAATGTACAAGGTACACACTGATACAACCTGCACAATGTACAAGGTACACACTGATACAACCTGCACAATGTACAAGGTACACACTGATACAACGTGCACAATGTACAAGATACACACTGGTACAACGTGCACAATGTACAAGGTACACACTGATACAACGTGCACAATGTACAAGGTACACACTGATACAACGTGCACAATGTACAAGATACACACTGATACAACGTGCACAATGTACAAGATACACACTGATACAACGTTCACAATGTACAAGGTACACACTGATACAACGTGCACAATGTACAAGGTACACACTGATACAACGTGCACAATGTACAAGACAATCTGTTTTGAAATAGTTGTATATCCATTGATAAGCTATATAGAGATACTAACTCAGAAGGAGCTTTTTACATGAAGGGAGGTTGAACCTATTTACTAGGGCTATCTTCATTCTATTGTAATCCCTCGTGAGTGTTTTGCATATCTACTAAAATGCTCCTGGTCCTAGCACTTGAGCTGTCTTCCTTGTATAGTGATATCCATTGAGGTTGTTTTGCATATCGACATCAATGCAGATGGTCCTAGCATTAAGATCAACCCCAACTTGAACTTGCCCTTAATTTAGCGTATGGTCGTATCATGTTAAAGTGCCTATAACCCTTTTCCATTTTTTATAGCTTATGTACCTCCGAAAAGTTTTGAGTACTTCTGTGAAGAAAGTTTTAGTTTTGAGTGAATACTTTATGTTCTACGTTTGTTTGAATTCGTGTAAATGTAACCTTTCCTGACCCATGACCGCGTAAGTAAAAGCCTGGGTCGATTCCTGGGTAGACGTCATCTTGACGTCATATAATAAATTCGGCTTTGCAATCATTTGAAGAAATACTTAACATGTTGACTAAAATGACAGGAAAGGTCACATTTACACGATTTCAAACAAGCATAGAACATAAAGTATTCACTTTAAACCAAAACTTTCTTCACAGAAGTACTCAAAACTTTTCAATTCGGAGATTCACAAGCTATCAAAATTGCAAAAGGGTGGTAGGTACTTTAAGGAAACAATGCAATAAAATGACTTAAATTGTTCTTCATTTCAATAAATGCTAAACTAGCACCTTAAAACGGTACAGAGATACCTCTTGGCCTGCAAAATCATTCCTTGCGAGGTATGAATGAAGTAGACTCATGTTGATGTAAAATGATAAAAGCTCTGAAAGTCAAATCTGAGCTAATCAAATAGGCAACTGAATTGTTGTATTTATATATTCTAGTAAGAACACGGACTGCCGTTCCTATCAAAACTATTTACAAAAGTCACGTAATGGGGCCGTACGTGTCTGACGGAAGCGGGCCAGAAAAAAAGCCGTGAGGTCCTGTTTTTACTGTTGTTTTGGCATTTGATAGCGGTCATATGATAAAACACGTATTGACTGAGTTAGGTCGAGCCAGACAGGACAATGTTGGCTCTTTTTCAATTTCGACATGGTCAGTACGTCATGACCTGAAGACAATATGTTCCCGTCCATCCCTTCCGCGCAGTCAATAAGTACCTAGTATTTTGAATTTAGAATTCCCTGTCTTTTAGCAGCTGACTTATACTCTTTTTTAGACATATATTTGATGAGTCATATTTTAGAAGTATTATTGTAAATGTGTTACCGATTGTAGCTCATATAGGAAATATGATATTGAATCAGTTGACATGTAGTATTATAATATTCTGGGAAAATGTTGTTTTAAACTGTAATAATTATTAAATATGAGATTGTATAAGTTTGCTTGTTTGTAAAACTAAACAGTCGGACCAAAATCCGAAAACCAGAGAAATGAATACAAATAACATATATGTTTGCAGCTTTGAGTTTGCAAGCAGCCTCGTTGGCATTTGTATTTCTATGTGTGACTTTATTGTTGATGTTATCAAAGTACTTGCGAATGTTTCAGTCTGTAGGGATTGTTACAAATTAGTTATGCCAGAAACTCCTAACGTTGTAGAACAATTTTATTTTGTATAGGATTTTAAAATCTGGAACAAACATGAATAGTTTTTCTTGCATGTTTTTCTTTATAGAATGAAGTACCCCCGGGGGCATACTGCCCAGAACCAGGCCCGGTTTTCGGAGAAAAAATGGAACCCGTACCGCCGCGTATATATATTACGTTATAAACAATAGTGTCCCCTCCCCCCACCCCCCCAAGGTGTAGTACGCGGGAAGAAATCATGTTAGTGAAGTCTGTTTATCAGTGAATTATTCTCCGAAGTTATTCAGCGCCATTTCTATCACATTGCCAATATCACCATTTTAAAATCGTAAGGCTCGTTTCAGACGGCGACTGACTTTTCATGCGCCGAATCCAATGTTAATGAGCTAAACTCCACATGTATTATATCCATCAGTCAGCGTAATACCGGATTGAGCTATTTTTACAATATGTTTCCATGGTAACTGTCTTTTGACTCCGCTGCGGTCCTAACACGCTTGCCAGCATTATATCGAGATTGAGAATGATTTGTGGTTCTTTGAGGTGATTTATTATCCTGCCCATGGTTTGATTGGATTCGCAAACTGTGGGCACGAGAGCGTCCGCGAAATCTCTTCTAAATATAGCTCAATCTGGTCATACGCTGACTCACAGACTTAGTTAATACTATTGAGTTCGACGTACTTGGAGCGACGTGTTGATTCTGAAAATGAAATTTTAAGGTGGCATGATTTATGCATTAAGTTAGGCGCATGAATCGCATAATGCCGACACCAGCCGAATTTATACAGGGTTAGTTTCATTCTGAAGTTACATTCAGAAATAAGATTCGCATTCAGCGGTAATTGTCGAATGACGCCGCTCTTCCAGTCATGCTTAATTCATTTATTAAGTTCGGCGCATGAAAATGTCGCTGTATCTAACGGGCCTTCCTCCTTCAACAATAACTGTTGGCTTTATGTAATAATCCTTTGCGCAGTAAGGGATGCACTCGCCTGTCGATTATTTTAAAAGGTACAGTCGTTGTCTTGGCAACTAAATTGTCTTTCGCAGAATCAACCATGCCAGCCTTTCTTCTCGTCATAGCCAGATGATATGCGATTTCTTTGATCTCCTGTGGTATTTTAGTAGTTCTTCTATTTGCTGTTTGTGTCTCAACTTCAGTTCAAAATAAGTTTTGGAAATTTGTTTGTGAAAATGTTCTAACATTTCTCTCATCTCCTCCTTTGTCCTCTTGTAACGGTTGATTGGGCGCTCAAGTACCGCTGACAAGAAAACAAATCAGTGCATAATTATAAATTACGGTTTTAAAACAAGGACCCGCACTATAAAATAGACCCTTCTCTCCCTTTGGGTTTCAAATTTACAATAGCCAAGCAAGTAATCAGTGTTCTCTTGTTAGAGTGTATCACTCAGCCCAGGAGAAAAAAACCTGTTTTCGTCCGGTAAACTTGTTCTGAAACCCATTGGTGCCAATCTATTACTTATTAACCAAAAAAAACCTTCTTTTTTCCTGTTTAAATTAAAGAAAAACAAATTTCCCCCTCAATTTTTGCTTCTGAAAGCCATAAAAGAATCCAGAAAAATTCTAATAAACTAAGCAAACCTTCAACTGCAACCCTATGAAGCGAATTTAAAATAACATACAATCCCAGTGAGAAATAGCGTAAAAACTACGCAAACGTGGCAAAAAAGTGCATTCAAAAGTATATTTACTATGCAGACAAGCTAAGAATATACCATTAAATTACTGTTATTACTACTTTGGTTTATGTAAAAAGTATTTGTTGCTGGTATTCCAAACTACACAAGAATCTATTGTTCTTTGGTATGAAACGTTACCATTTCCTTAATTAATACTTCAGGCAATCTGCAAACCCTAAGGAGTGATTGTTTTAGGGGGTCCGGGAATGGTTTTTATTTTAGCTTCTCGGAAGTGCATTCTCCTGCATTTCCTCTAGCCAATTTAGTGCATTTATCCGTTCTGTGACCTACCATTTAAATGTAGGTCTTTGTTTGACACACATTTTAAATTAACACCCCAACCCTTATTTAACAAATGTTAAGGTCCTCCTCCCTTCTGTTCAAAAATTGTGGGATTCCTCCTAAAAGTCACCCCCATGGGATATAGATAATGATGTCACCCCCATGGGATATAGATAATGATGCCACCCCCATGGGATATAGATAATGCCACCCCCATGGGATATAGATAATGTCACCCCCATGGGATATAGATAATGTCACCCCCATGGGATATAGATAATGATGTCACCCCCATGGGATATAGATAATGATGTCACCCCCATGGGATATAGATAATGATGTCACCCCCATGGGATATAGATAATGATGTCACCCCCATGGGATATAGATAATGATGTCACCCCCATGGGATATAGATACTGATGCCACCCCCATGGGATATAGATAATGCCACCCCCATGGGATATAGATAATGTCACCCCCATGGGATATAGATAATGTCACCCCCATGGGATATAGATAATGATGTCACCCCCATGGGATATAGATAATGATGTCACCCCCATGGGATATAGATAATGATGTCACCCCCATGGGATATAGATAATGATGTCACCCCCATGGGATATAGATAATGATGTCACTCCCATGGGATATAGATAATGATGTCACCCCCATGGGATATAGATAATGTCACCCCCATGGGATATAGATAATGATGCCACCCCCATGGGATATAGATAATGATGCCACCCCCATGGGATATAGATAATGTCACCCCCATGGGATATAGATAATGATGCCACCCCCATGGGATATAGATAATGATGCCACCCCCATGGGATATAGATAATGATGTCACCCCCATGGGATATAGATAATGATGTCACCCCCATGGGATATAGATAATGATGCCACCCCCATGGGATATAGATAATGATGCCACCCCCATGGGATATAGATAATGATGTCACCCCCATGGGATATAGATAATGATGTCACCCCCATGGGATATAGATAATGATGCCACCCCCATGGGATATAGATAATGATGTCACCCCCATGGGATATAGATAATGATGTCACCCCCATGGGATATAGATAATGATGCCACCCCCATGGGATATAGATAATGATGCCACCCCCATGGGATATAGATAATGATGTCACCCCCATGGGATATAGATAATGATGTCACCCCCATGGGATATAGATAATGATGCCACCCCCATGGGATATAGATAATGATGCCACCCCCATGGGATATAGATAATGATGCCACCCCCATGGGATATAGATAATGATGTCACCCCCATGGGATATAGATAATGATGTCACCCCCATGGGATATAGATAATGATGCCACCCCCATGGGATATAGATAATGATGTCACCCCCATGGGATATAGATAATGATGTCACCCCCATGGGATATAGATAATGATGTCACCCCCATGGGATATAGATAATGATGCCACCCCCATGGGATATAGATAATGATGTCACCCCCATGGGATATAGATAATGATGTCACCCCCATGGGATATAGATAATGATGCCACCCCCATGGGATATAGATAATGATGCCACCCCCATGGGATATAGATAATGATGCCACCCCCATGGGATATAGATAATGATGTCACCCCCATGGGATATAGATAATGATGTCACCCCCATGGGATATAGATAATGATGTCACCCCCATGGGATATAGATAATGATGCCACCCCCATGGGATATAGATAATGATGTCACCCCCATGGGATATAGATAATGATGTCACCCCCATGGGATATAGATAATGATGTCACCCCCATGGGATATAGATAATGATGCCACCCCCATGGGATATAGATAATGATGTCACCCCCATGGGATATAGATAATGATGTCACCCCCATGGGATATAGATAATGATGCCACCCCCATGGGATATAGATAATGATGTCACCCCCATGGGATATAGATAATGATGTCACCCCCATGGGATATAGATAATGATGCCACCCCCATGGGATATAGATAATGATGCCACCCCCATGGGATATAGATAATGATGCCACCCCCATGGGATATAGATAATGATGTCACCCCCATGGGATATAGATAATGATGTCACCCCCATGGGATATAGATAATGATGTCACCCCCATGGGATATAGATAATGATGCCACCCCCATGGGATATAGATAATGATGTCACCCCCATGGGATATAGATAATGATGTCACCCCCATGGGATATAGATAATGATGTCACCCCCATGGGATATAGATAATGATGCAGCCTAAGATTTGTATTTTCTATAACATTTAAACTTTTTAGCCCAACTTTTATATATGGGATATATGGACCAGTTGTAGTATTTTGTAATATTTACCATTAGTTATAATTAGCATCAGATTCGCAGCTTGGTAAATATCCACCCCTAGTCACCTTCCAGGGAATCAGTACTGGTTATTTCGTGGTTTTCTATGGAATACGAGCTATCATGAAAACAAAGTAACTTACCGGACGATAGACTACGTAATGTTTCCGAAAACAAAACTTTCGAGTGGCGGACGTTCTGCTGACTAATTATGTATTCAATATTCTTGAATTCTTATTGGCTGATAAACAAATGGCGCGAAATTTCCTACATTTCGATTGGCCTGATCTAGCCATGAGATACCGCTTTTTGTTAAATACGTACCGCCCTGTAAAGCTGAGCTCTGATTGGCTGATATATTAGAATTATAGGATAATTGTTAATTATTAAATTTAGTGTGCATGTTTCATTGAGTATATTACTGATACTAAGTTTACCTATTTATTTATCTTTCCTGATTTTACTATCTGGTGACATTCATTTGAATCCAGGTCCCAACCAACTCAACATTTCCATGGCTCATATTAATGCACGAAGTCTTAATATGTCGGACAAATTGAACGAAATTTCGGCACTAACACTTTTTCACAAATTTGATATATTAGCTGTTTCGGAGACGTGGCTAAATGCTAATGTAGCTGATGACTCAATTAATATTTCTGGTTTTAATCCTCCTTCGAGGAAAGATCGTACTATGGGACGTGGTATTTAGCAAACTATTTATCATTTACGAGGCGACCTGGATTTGAGTCTGACACTTTAGAGCTGCTTTGGGTCGAAATTTTGGCTAAAAAAATTACATTCTATGTGGAGTTTGTTATAGACCACCAAATTCGTCGTCTTTTAAGGTTGATGAGTTATTTGTTTCATTGCAGAATAGTTTAGATTTAATATCATCCAAAAACGTTTCAGCCATTGTTCTGCTTGGTGACTTTAACTCACACTTCAATTTTGTTGATACAAATTCACAAAGTACGGATGTTGGAATTAGGTTGTTTCATTTCTTGGAATGTAACAACCTTTTCCAAATGATTGATGAACCGACTCGTATTACCTCAACAAGTGAATCTAATAACCCTTAATTATAACAGATTCCCCTGCTATTTTCATTAATTCAGGAAGTTTAAGTCCTCCAGCTAATTATTGCGATTTGCATCATTATGTTTTCCCGTCAACAAGCCTCGGTCTTACCAAAGAAAATTATGGAATTTTGATGGTGTTGACGTGGAAGCCTTGAATGCTGCTTTACTGAATGCTAATTGGGACGATGTTTTTCTAAGTTTTCAAGCAAACCCAAATATCGACACCCTTTTAGACTTGCTCCAAGTCGAACTCGCTGAGTCAATGGGTAAGCGATTACTGAGTCAAAAATCGAAGCGAGAGGCGAGTTCGACTTGTTTCACTTGCAGGAAATTGAATCAGGGGTTATGTTTTGGCACTAAAACACGTTTCAGGGGCGGAGCTTACATTTCGCGCCTTTGACAAACTCTTTCTGAGTACAATCAAATTGTAAATACCGCATCCACGGTCGACTGACTTGACACGTCAACATACAATGCCCGAAGAATTGACGCTTTGTGATTGGGTAAATCTTACTACGTTATAAGCCACGCCTCCGGTTGAAAAATCAACCGGTAAATTTGGCGCGCTGCAAGTGGGAAAATTCCTTCGTGTGGGGGGCTAAGAAGGACTTTGAGAAAGTCTAACACCCTTTATGACAAGTGGTTTTCGTTGTTCTATAGTATTGTTAGTACGTTTATTCATCATAAAAGTGTCACAATTCGTCCGCGTGATAAAAAATGGATGAGTGGTACGATTCGCCGTGCAATGCGTCTCTTTTAAGACGTTATTGTAGAAATAAGTCCGTTGAGCATTGGGAAAAATACCGTATTCAGCGGAATTTGGTAGTGAGTATCATTCGTGAAGCCAAATCCCAATACAATAGAAAGATTAAAATTTTGTTGTCAGATCCTGATACATTGTACATCTTCGAAAAAATGGTGGGGTGTTATTAAATCTAAGTATGGCAATAAGTTTTATTCATCTATTCCCGCCCTCTTGGAAAACAATGCGTTTATTTACGATTCTGAGAAGAAAGCCGTTATATTTAAAGATATTTTAATTAGTCAAACAATACTGCCAATGTCTAGTTCTACAGAGTTACTTGGTCTGAGGCAATTTTCTCAGAGCTGTTCATTATCTGATATCACCGTGTCCGAGGTTGAAGTTTTTGACATTCTAAGTACTTTAAATGTTGGAAAGGCGTGTGGGCACGATGAAATTCTTAAAATGTGCGGCCTTGGAATTCGTAAGCCGAATTAATCTGTCGTTTTCTTGTGGTCGGTATCCTCATTCTTGGAAACTAGCTAATGTTTGCCTTTATTCAAGAAAGACAATTGTCAATCAAAGTTAAATTATCGTCCGGTATCCCTCCTGCCTTGTGTGTCAAAGATATGCGAAAAACTGGCCTTCATTCGTCTTTATAACTATCTTTTATCACTTACAATTTGGATTTCGTCCAGGCGACTCAACAGTCATGCAGCTACTTTATATCGTTCATAAAATTATTGATGCCCTAGAAATAGGTCACAAAGTTAGAACAGTTTTTTTTAGATATATCTAAAGCTTTTGATAAAGTATGGCACGAGGGTCTGCTTGCTAAATTAAGACAATTGGGTGTAAAAGGTAATTTGTACAATTGGTTTGAAAGCTATTTATCCAATCGCTCCCAAAGGGTTGTTGTAGATGGCCATAATTCCGAGTGGAAAGAAATTCAAGCTGGTGTCCCTCAGTCTTCTGTACTCGGTCCTCTACTTTTTCTTATTTACGTCAATGTTATTGCAAATGATATCGCCTCTGACTGTTTTTTATTTGCTGATGATACTTTATTACTGGAAGAAGTTGTTTCACCCGTCATTTCGGCTCAAAAATTGAATTTTGACTTGCAAGTTATTTCTGCTTGGTCTGATAGATGGTTAGTCACTTTGAATGCGTCCAAAACGAAATCGATGATTTTCTCTTCTAAACGCGTTAAACCTGTACATCCTTGTCTGAATCTTGGTCAATGCCCAATTGATGTAATGAGCTCTCATAAGCATCTTGTTGTTATTCTATCAAGTAATATGTCTTGGCGCCCTCACATTTTAGAGGTTCATCAAAAAGCTATGAAAAAGTTAAACATGCTAAAAAGTATTAAGTTTCAACTGAATAGATCTACTCTAGAAATTCTTTATAAAACTTTGGTTCGATCTACCATGGATTATGCGGATGTTGTCTGGGATGGATGTTTGATAGGTGACAAGGAATTGATGGAAAGCGTCCAATATGAAGCTGCTAGGGTCGTGACAGGTGAGTAGTTAATCAGGTCTGTATAGGTTCAACCTCTGGCTCCTGATTGGCCGAGACAGGGGGCGGGGCCTAAAACGACGCCATTACGCACGTGGCGTCCCAAAATGACGTCACAGCGCATGGGGTGCCGCCAAATGGGTCCCCCCAGTTGGCGGGCAAAGCCAGGCGTGGGATTGGTCGGAAGTTTAGGCTTAAAATGACGTCACAGCACGTGGCGCCGCCAAACCTGTCCCCCAGCGGGGGCCCCCAAGGGAGGTTGGACCGGAAGTGGAGCCGCCGCCAGGGCCGAAGGGGTGTTTGGAGTCCCAAGCCAGGCCTGGGATTGGTCGGTCCGTGTCGGGCGTTCGGGAGGGGTTCGGCGGGGCGTCGGGAGACCAAACCCAGGGCGGGGATTGGTCGGTGGAGTAGCCCGGGGCGTATAAGAAAGTGAACCCTCCTCTGTAAATTTAGTGTGAACGATACCCCCTTACGTGCTTTTGTGGGTGTTACGCCAAAGCCGTCCAAGGACTAGTTGAGACGACACTTTCCAATGGAAGAACAAGCACTGAGATGGGCAGCGGATATCCACTTTGACGATTGCCTGAAAAGTGACGAGTACTTCATGGATATGGATAAGTTGACCGCAAAGCTGGAGAAGGAAAGAAGCCCAACCACAGAAAAGTACTATGATAGGCTATGTAAAATGGATTTCAAGGCTATGCAGGAAGGTTTGAACCACAAGCAATACCTGCAAAAGTACGAGAAACAAGCCTACGCTGGAATATATCCAGGGTCCCCCGCCCACCCCCCTGGGGACAGTCCGGGATCAGTCCCACGCGGAACCAAGAAGACCTAGATTTTGGGAACAAACCGGTCCCCGGGATTTTACCCTGGGGATCGGAAGCAACCCCTATGTAATTCTAGGTGTCCTTTCAACCAAAAAAAGAAAAAGAATCAAAAACTATATACCTATTTACAAGACCAACCGTAGGCCTTCAGAATGAGAAAGAATATCCGAAGCTAGAAAAAAACAATAAAACTTTCAAGAGGAACAACGTTGGGTGTCTGTTGTCTCTTTTTTCTAGGGGGAAAAAGTATAAGGGAGGTGCCGCGCGCTAGACTCGGAGAGAGTACAGAATGCCTTGCGGTGGAGGAGGAGGTCCGTCCCTCAAGTGCCATGGTATTTTGAAACGTGTCCGTTGTCTCTTGGCGTGTTGCGGAGGAAAAGTGATTATCCAGGGCTCTCATTTTGAGGATTATGGGGCGCAAGAAGAAGGAGAAGAAAAAGAATCCTTCCGCGCTGCTCGAGGCGTTGTATTACGACCCCAGCAGCCCTGCTGCCTTTGGGGGTGCTGCCCGTCTGGTGAAAGCGGCTAGCGAAGTGGGGGTGACGCGCACCACCACTTTAGCCTGGCTGAAAAAACAATTGACCTTTACGTTGCACCGCCCTTTTCGAAAAAAAATTCTGCGAGGGCGCGTGCGCGTGCTGGCCCTGGACGAACAGTGGCAGGCGGATCTGGTGGACATGCAAGCCACGAGCACCTTCAACAAGGGCTACAAACACATTTTGACCATCATCGATGTGTTGTCCAAGTACGCGTGGGCGGTCCCCCTGAAGACCAAGACGGGAGAGGAATTGGTGCGCGCCTTTACCCAAGTGTTTCGCGAACGGAAACCGTTGCGGTTGCAGACCGATGCCGGGACAGAATTTACCAACCGCAAGTTCCAGGCCTTTTTAAAAAAGAATGACGTGGCCTTTTTCGTCACGTACAACGAGACCAAAGCCCAGATTGCCGAGCGGTTCAACCGGACGCTCAAGGGACGCATGTACAAATATTTCACGGCCACCGGGAAGAAAGAGTATTTGAAAGTCCTCCCCCAATTGGTGCTCGGGTACAACCGAGCCGTCCACAGTAGCATTCGACGCGCCCCCATCACCGTCACGCCCTTCAACGACCACGAGGTGCGAGCCGTCTTGTACCGGGAAAAGGGACCACCGCTAAAGAGGAAACCGAAGAAACCGCTGTACCGTCCCGGTGACACGGTACGGATTAGCAAGACCAAAGGTCATTTTGAAAAAAGCTATCTGGCCAACTGGTCGGAGGAAGTGTTCACGGTGATAAAACGGCTGGACTACCGCACCCCTCCCGTCTACCGGTTGGAGGACTTGAGCGGGGAGGGGTTGCGGGGAACGTTTTACGAAAGTGAGATGACGCCGGTGGCCGTGGAAAAAGAAAGTCTTTTTATCATCGAAAAGGTGTTGCAACGCCGCCGCGGTAAGAAGAAGAACCAGGAAGAAGTCTTGGTGAAATGGGAAGGGTACCCCGCTAAATTTAACAGCTGGGTCCCGGTCACTCAGCTCCAGACCCAAACGTATGGGTGAGAAAAAAGAAATAAAAGAGTTGGTTGTTCCGACGGTCGGAGTCATTGTGGAGAAAGAGAGGATGGAGGAGGAGGAATTTTACATTACCTTAACCCACGGGGTGAAGTCTTACGTCTCCACCTACGTCAATGAACCGTCCCGGTTCCGTATCCACCTCTATAAAATGTACACGTTGTCTCGAGACTGGGAAATGGCGGTCACAACTCTGGTCTTCCCCAGTCCCCAGAAGAAGACGACCTTGTACATGTACTGTGATTTGGTGGAACCCAGTATTGTGGGGGATACGAAAGTCCCCTTGTTGAGAGTCCTTTTTTCAGGGCCCGGGGACGGTGAGGTCTACGAACGTAACTTTGCCCCCCTGTACTACAGACAGTTGTCCAAGACGGTGTTTGAGGATTTCGAAATCCTTATAACCGACGAGCAAGGGAAACTTGTTTCATTTCCACAAACCTCCAAGGTGGAAGTGACCCTCCATTTCCGGAAAGCATGAACCCAGACCGCATCTGGATGACGCTGCCTAGCGTGGCCAGCCGGGATACCTTTCCCGATAACACAGGCTCCCATTTTCGTATCCGGCTCCCGGAGATGTTGGTCTTGGACCGGCAGTGGGAGATGGCCCTCTGCCACCTGCAATTTCCACGCGCCAGGGATGAATTGTTCCCCCAAGTTCAAGACCGCCAATTCTCGATGATCCACGAAACACTTGATCCAGAAGTAGAAATCTCCTACGCCCTCCTCCCGAACATCACCTTTACTCCACAGTCTTTCGAAACGGTCACAGAACTGGTCACAGCCATGCGCCGGGCGATGTTGCAAGGGGGCTACTCTTCGATCATGAAAACATTTAGCGTCCGAATGGAATCTAACAATAATGCCATGGGTAAAACCATCCTGGAATTGGCTCAAAACGCTACGGGCGGCTACATGTTAGTCCTCCCCCCTAAACTGGCCTACATGATCGGCTTGGAGGACGATTCCAAAAAGGCCACAGCGCATCCTGCACACCTGTTGAAAAAACCGGGCCCTCGCACACCGTTGTTGTCCAGTTTCGTGAAGAAGACTGTAGGGGAGTCGCAGTGGGTCAAACCCGTCCTGATCCTCGCCTCGGTTTTGGAGAGAGAACGGACTGTGTACTACATCACTAACGCGAGTACGGGCAAAGGCGCTAAATTGTTTACCGGCCATCGCAAGATCGCAAAATCCTTTGTGGTACCGACCGGGAACTACGCGAACCTCATGGCCGTCCAAGCTACCCTTCCGATGAAAGGCCCTGATGTGTTATGGTTTTGGTACCAGACTGAAGGAACCGCCACGTTGACCCTTGAACTCATCAAGGAGGAGACCCAAATTGCCATGAGCCCCTGGCTGGCCAATCTGTTTGGGTTTGGGCAAGGAAAGCCCGAACACTATCCGGCGGACGACAACACACCCCTGGTGGGGTACCAGCCCGAGTGTTGGTCCACCTACTATTCGGGTCTAAAATTCCGGACGCCCACCCCCTACCTGCTCACCCGCGATTTTAAACACCAACCCGTACGCAGTTTGTACGTGTACTGCGATCTGATCGAGCCGCATATCGTGGGGGATGTGAAAGCACCCTTGCTGCGTGTCGTGTCGGCCCAGGTCGCGTACAACAAGGTGGTGGAACGAGACTTTCCGGTCATGCGCTACTTCCCGCTCGCCAAAACGGTGTTTGACACGCTGGAAATCCTTATAACCGACGAGTCCGGCCAACGCCTCTCATTCGCCTCAACAGCTACCGTGGTGGCGACGTTGGAATTTGTGAAGCGTGCTCTGAAAAGGTAAGGATGAATGGAGCGTCTGCGGAATCTATGGCACTGGAGTCATCTATGGGGGACATGGCTGGCGGAGGGTCTTCGATCCCTGTGTTCCGTGCAAAACCCGCACCCCCCACCACTCGACGCATGCCCTCCTCCATTCCTGTCTTCCAGGGGGGTCGCGGACAGCAAGGCGGTGGCGGACTCCTCCCTATCCGTTGGAATGAACTCGGCCGTTACGAACCGGTCACCAATCAAAAGGGTGGACTGTTACCCTTGGCGCTAGCCCCCTTGGCCGTCATGGCGGGCAAAGCGTTGGCCGGGACCGTCGCGGGGGCGGTGGCTAAAAAAGGAGGACAGAAGATACTCGCTAAACTGAAATCGAAATTTGGCAAGAGGGTGGTGAAACAAATCGTGAAGGACACGAAAAAAGGGACAGCCCGTGTGCTCGGCAAGAAAACCAGCAAAACGTTGATCCAAGGCCTGGAAAAGATAGCGGGGATAGCGCCGAAAAAGAAAAAGACGAAGAAGCCTGCCACGACCAACAAGAATAAAAGAAAGCAAAAACAGTCTCCCTCTCTCATTCCTTCAACGACCGTCAAGCGTGCACGTGTGGAGAGAGATATCTTTGACGACGATTATTGATGGCGACGGTCGCTGGCATGGGCAAGCCGCCTCTGCCCAACATGATGGGCGGCTACAACACTCATTTGGATTTTTTCGGCAAGGAATTGGCCCAAGCGGTCGAAGAACGAGGCTATTGGTCGGAGCACGCTCCCAAATCGGCCCTTTTGCCCGGGTCGCCCGTGGAATTTTACCTCCCAGCCAGTCCCTATTACACAGTGCTGCCTAGAAGTTACTTCAAGGTGACGGCCAACCTCGTGAAAGCCGACGGAGGGAATTTGACCGCCGGTTTGGATCTGGGCCCCGTCAACAATTGGTTTCATTCCCTCTGGTCCCAAGTAGACATGGCCTTGAACGGGGAATGGATGACCATGAGTACCAAAACCTACCCCTACAAAGCCTACCTCAGCACCCTCCTCAACTATACTCCAGCCGCCAAGAAATCCTACTTGACCTCGGGACTGTACTACAAAGACATGGCCGGGTCCATGGATGTTTTCGCCATCGCCGGGGCCAACACAGGGTTGACTGTGCGGGCGAAATACACGGCGGAAAGCAAAGTGGTGGAACTGACCGGGATGTTTTGCATTGACGCGGCCTTCTCCAACAAACTGCTCCTCAATGGGGTGCCCCTAGAATTCCGCCTCACGCCCCGCCAGCAACGCCTTTGCCCTCATGGGGGACAGTGGTGCGGCGGAAGTGACCGGGGCTAAAATCGTGCTGAAGCGGGTCACTTTCTTCCGCCGTGTCAGTGTCTGCAACAAGGACTTCATGAAGAGCATCGAAGTGAAACTCGTGTCCCAGCCCGTCCTCTACCCATACAACAGCGAGGAAGAACGGATGTTCACCATTTCCCAGGGCGACACCACCTTTGAGAAAACGGATTTCCTAGGCGGTCGCATCCCCCGACGCATGCGCATTGCCTTGGTGGAGAGTGGGAGCAGTTTGGGAGCGCTGAAAAAGAACCCTTTCCATTTCCAAAGGTTTGGGATGACCCGCGCGACGGTCACGGTCGACGGCACGCCCACCCCCCTTCTCCCGCGTCGAATTTG
This sequence comes from Actinernus sp. WN-2022, assembly GCA_030867875.1. NCBI lineage: Eukaryota > Metazoa > Cnidaria > Anthozoa > Actiniaria > Actinernidae > Actinernus > Actinernus sp. WN-2022. The sequence continues at coordinate 50,897,663 of JAOWCC010001679.1, read as the reverse complement.
CAACGGGTCAAACCCTGGACGGCTACAATACCCTGTTCCTGGCCCAAGGCGCCATGAACGCCAACCATGGGATTGACATTACCCGGACCGATTGGGACAAGGGCTATGCCATCATGTGTTTTGACTTCACTCCAGACGGTAGTGGCAACGCTGCGCACATGAACATACAACAGTACGGGACGGTGGGTATCCGCCTTCAGTTTGCAGCAGGGGTCGCCCAGACCTTATCGGTGTACGTGAACTGCGAGTTTGACGCCGCGTACGAAATCAGCAGCAGCCGAGAAGTGAAAAAGTTGTAAGCTGAGATGACCACCTACACGTCGCAATTGACGGTCTTGGCCCGCCACGATTGGTGGCTCCGCGCCTCGTTTCGGGGCGTGTTTCCCATGGACCTACGGCCCCGCCGCGTGACCCGTCCCGCCTCGTTCATTCTCAATACCGACAACGCCGACGGACCAGGCACCCATTGGTTGGCCTTTTATTTTCCGCGCCAAGGCCTGAATGAATTCTTCGACAGTTATGGCTTTCCCGCCTCTTATTACGGGTTGCAAGAGTACGTGAGGCAGGGGAACGCCCAGCACGTGGAAAACAGTGTGATGTTGCAAGGGAACAAGTCCAACGTGTGCGGCAGTTATTGCCTGTACTACCTCCTGCGCCGAGCCCACGGTCGGTCCCTGGCGGAGGTCCTGCAGAACCTCCAGCAGTGGAAGACCAAGTCCACCAGGGACCGGGCCCTCCAAGCCTGGCAACGCCAGTACCAGCGCCGGAGTGTGGCGCGGTGGCAGCGGCAAGACAGTTCCCTTCACGATCAATGTGTTATCAGTTTGAGACAAAGTGAAAAAATAAAATAAAACCAGGAAACCCACCTCTCTGTCTTGTTATTCTTGGGAAGGGGTGAGGCGTGATGGATGTCCGTTTCCAAACGCCCTGCAATATCTTGATCACGGGTCAGAGTCAATCGGGAAAAACGGTGTTCACCGAAAGACTTCTGCGCCACGCGAAATCCCTTTTCACCCAGCAGCCCCTCACGATCGTGTACTGCTATGGCAGCGCCTGGCAACCCCGGTTCACCACCCTGCAGAAACAATTGGGGGTGACATTTGTGGAGGGGGCTTCCCGACGACCCGTACGCCCCCTTTCGCGGCAAACCGGGTCTCTTGATCCTGGACGATTTGATGAAAGAAGGCTCCAAGGACGAGCGGGTGGTGGACCTGTTCACCAAAGGCTCGCACCACCGCAACATTACGGTGCTGTACCTGACCCAGAACATTTTCCCGCCAGGCAAGTACGCGCGCACCATTTCCATCAACGCCCACTACCTGGTGGCTTTTAAAAACGCTCGGGATTCATTACAAGTCCGAAAATTGGCCGAGCAGGCCTTTCCGGGGCAAGTGCCGGCAGTGATGAGGGCCTACCAGGACGCAACCCTACGCCCCTTTGGCTACCTCCTCTTCGACCTGCACCCCCGGACCCCCGCCCCAAATCCGGCTGCGCACCAACATTTTCTCCGAGGAGGGACAACAGCATCGCGCCTACGTGCTGGATGAGGATCAAAAGGGGGTGGGCAATGCGTTGGACCTGTTGAAACTCCTCTCCCAAACCCCCAAGGTTGTGAACCCTGGTTTGTCCTACCCCAAGCTCTACACCAAACTACAAAAGCACCTCGTAGGAAAGCCACTGCAACTAAGAGAGCAACGAGGGGGTACTAAGAAGAAGAAGAAGACGGTAAAAAGAATCCAAGAGCTTCAGGGGGCCGTGTGGAAGAGACCCAACAAATCCCCCTTCCATCCTCCTTTTCTAAGCCAGAGACAACGTGCTTTACGATCCCAGAAGTCCCTGGACAAATCGAATTGGGTTAGCTTTATAGCCTAAGTCCCCCAGGAAATCGTTCAGTTGTGGTGATGGCCTCCCCCTTGCTTCAACGTCACGCGCTGTTCATCCGACAATTGCCAAAGCGGATCTCGGTCAGAAAAAGAAACTCATCCGGGCCGCGAGTCACCCTCAAATCAACGCCGTCAGTGAAGTGGTGCACAACGCCTTGCGTGGAACTTTTCCCATCGGCAACCGTGCGAAGAAAATTTTTGCCCCCATCAAGGTGAAACTTCGAAAAATAGCCAACAAAGCCCTGCTGCCGGCCGTGAGGAAAAGGATTTTGCTCTCCTCCTCGACAGCGGTGCAGAAAGCCAAGCTTAAAAAGGCCGTGGGCCAGCGAGGAGGCTTCATTTTCACGAACGCTGCCCTCATTGCCGCCGCCGTTCTTGCTGGCAAAGCCGTGGCCGCTGGTGCTATCAGTGGAGGCGTGGCTTACGGAACCAAGAAAGCTCTGGAGCAAGCCGGAGGTTATATTAACCCAAACTACTCTAACCCATACCCTTCCCCGGAAGAGTACGCCCAAGAACTGAGTCAGGCTCATATCTGGTCCTGAATGGTCCAACCAATCCGCAACTGGCCGGCGCCCGAGGGTACAGACCCGGCCCAGTGGCAGTTGTTTTTAGCCCGCCTGCGAAAAAGGCAACGCCAAACCCTGCCGGGAAAAAAGTCAGCAGGACTGTGCGGGCAGCGAAGAAAATCCAAAGAAAGTATAAGACGCGGCCGCCCAAGAAGAAATCCCAGACAGGGAAAAGGAAGCGGGCCCCACACCACCCTCCAGCAGCCCCAGTGGGAATTTCCGTGACGCGATGGACCGTGAAGCGACACAAACGAAAAAAGCCATGAAAGAGGCCGAGGGGAAGAACCCTATGCGCATGGTCTTGGTGCCGGAAGAGTCTATGCGGTGGTTGGAACAACAGCTTCGTGTGGACACGACCAAAGGGGTTAAAGTGCTCAGCCAGTACCAAACGGCCATGGCGCAGGTCCTAGAAAACCCAGAGAAACCGGCCAGCGCCGACCAATTTCAAGATTTACTCCAAAAATACGTCCGACGTCGTGAAACCCTTGAGCCTAGTCCCTTTACGGCCGTGGCAGCCAAAGTGTTAACCCAGAGTCAAAGGGGTGCTTTGCGCCGCGTACCCCCTTCCAGCAAACCTTTAGCGTCGGTGCTGGTCAATCTGTTGAAGTTGAAAGGAGCCCAGAAAATTACCTGGAATGCGCAAGGGGAAGTGAAACTCTACGGGCAAACCCTGCCGGGCAGTCAAATTGCCGATCTGATTAAAGAAGCCGTGCATCCTTCTTCCACCCGCACGTCGCCCGGCTACCGTGATTTCATGCAATTTCTAGCGGAAGAAAAAATTCCTAAAGATCTCGTCCGCCACCCCCGGGATCTCATCTCCAAGAAGAAAGAGTACACGCCCCGGCCTAAACGAGCCGCCACCGCGTATCAAGAGGATCTCCCGCCCCAGCCCTACAAAGATATCCCGCCGCCCCGCCGAGAGGAAACACCGTTCTCCAGGACCCCCTACAAAGCCTTTTCCCGCGGGGGTCCCCGTGGGGGTCCCCGTGGGGGTAGCCGCCGCCTCTCTTTTGGCAGAGGACCCCCTGAAAAACCGCCTTTAAATTGGAGTCCTTTCTAAATCCCCCTTCATTAACGCCATGGCACGAACCCTAACGAGACCCGCGGGATTGGGACAAACGCTCTGGCAACGCCGTATTGCCCAAGCGAACCGGAAGAGGAAGAAAAGGAGGAAGTCAGGGGGAACGCAAACCGTGCGCAAGATCACAAGCCGAAAATCGAAAGACGGCCGTACCGAAACAACGACCCGAACGACGACTACTTCGGGCAAGCGCAAAGGCAAGAGTATCAGCCGGTGGAACGTCAAACACCTGAAGAAAAATACTTAAAGAAAAAAAGACTTTGACAATTCTCATTCATTACTCGTTGCTCTTCAAGCTGTGAACGTCATGGGACTAGATATTACTTTCTATGGAGCTGAGGGCGGCGGCGATGTCATTGTGGGCGAGTGCCACATGTGCTATTCTACGTTTGGGAACTGGATGGAAGAATACCTGAGTGAAGGCGAAAGGAAGCAGTATGTGGTGAGCGACTGCGAAGGAACCTATTATGGATTCTATGTGACGTTAGTCTATCATATTTGTATTTGGGAAGGATTCCTGCGCAAGCATCCAAGACTCCAGCCTTACAAGATGGAGTTCCTCTAAAATAAAGACTGAGACTTTAGTATCACAGCTCAAAGGAACTGAACTATTTATTACAATAAAAACATTTCCTCTAGAGTCTCTTTGTTTTTCTTTAGTAGCCGTAAGGGTAGCTCTGGTAGCCGTGGAGAACCCTCTTGTCGTAGACCACCTTGAAGGTCTTGGTCTCTGGGCGGGTGTGCAACGTCCTGTCTTGGGTATTGCGGTGGATGGCGTGCGGCGTCACCACCGTCCGTGTGGGCTCCCCTTGACCTTGCACCATGGCCACCATGGTCTCGAGGTTTACGATCGCCCGATTTCTCACGTTGAGGCGTAGTCCTTTCACCTTGCAGACGGTGCGGCCTTGACTCGTTTCATACCCGTAACTCTTGGGCCCGGTACAGGCAAAACGGACAATGTGTTCCCCTTCTTTAAGTTCGTTGGTCATGTCGCCTAGAAATCGACCGATCGGGGGCGCCACTTGGCCTACTTTCTGTGTGAAATAGATGCTGTCCGTATCGTGGTAGACGATGCGTTCCTTCAAGAGGTGGAGGTAAGAATACAATTTCAGGCGTGCATGGGCTGTGGTGTAGGCGGCAAACACGACGTTGGTGTGGGGATTGGAGTCAATGTAATTGGGGGTGGCGTGGTAGTGGACCTGCACCATGTCTTCGTGCACAAACAGTATGTCCTGCACTTCAAACTCGTCGCTCATCATGAGCTCGAAGTAGCGGTCCAGTTCGGTGACGTATTCCGACCGCCGAGGGTTCTGCTTCTGGCCGAACTTGCCCCACAAAGTATTGAGCATCCATTTCGCCAGGGCCCGCATCCCCGCGTTGAACGCGATCTTGTCCCACTCCAGTAAAATCCCCGTGGCCACCCGGTAACTCTCTATAAAAGAGGCTTTCTCAGCGTCGGTGTGACAGCCGGGCGGCCACCCGCTCGCTTCCTGTTTCATCTTGAGGAAAGTGTTCACGTAGCCCGTGAACAACCCCTGGGTCCCGGTGGCGGGATCGTATTGCTCCGACTCGGGATAATGCCATACCCTGTACACTTCCAGGACCCGGTAGCCTTGGCGCAGGGCCTCGTGAAGTTCGTGGCTCACCCAAGTGCCTGTCAAAGCTCGGGCCTCGTCGTCGTGTGCGCAGGGGACCTGGTTCTTGTCTTCGGCGCAGGTCCGGCAGAGGGTAAACAACAGTTTCTCCCCCACATGGGTAGGGAGGACCGGGAAAAATAGGCTGTGTGGCGGTAGAATCTTCAGGTGGATTAACCCCTCGTACGGGAGGGTAGGGTCTAGATTTTCGGTAAGGATTTTTGGATGGCCCAGCGGAAACCGTTGTGTTTTTTGCACCCAGGGGTATAGGGAGCACACATCCAGCGCCTCCATCCATTCTCTCCCCCATTCTCCCTCGCTCGCTTCCCAGTACGTCTTGATCCCGTTGGTTCGCCCTCCAAAGAACGCTTTCTTGGGGTCGAGGGGAAGCTGGGTTTGAGGGATGGGCGCTAGGGCAACGATGGTCGGGTCCAAGGCCATGGCCGCCCGGACTTCACACTCCCTGATCGGGACCACGCTGTACCCTTGCTGACTCAGGTACAACATTTTGTCTCGGGTCCGGTCGGTCAATGTTTTCATGGTACAGTGGAGCAGGGGATGCACTTTCTCTTGATGGTTGCAACGGTCACAGCCGTGCCAGAAACAGCCATTTATTTCGTAGGCCGTGTGGGTGGCGGCGTGGTACCCGTCCAGTTTGTAGGGGCCCACGTGCTTCTCTCCGAGATTGCCCGCGTGCTGGATCTGAATCCCGTCCCGCCGCTCCACGTGGGCCAGCCATTGGAGCGCCAACACCGACTGGACATCCTTGGGGCGGTAGCCAAGCCGTGGCAAGACCGCAATGGTGTTCGGTCTGAGGAATTTCTTGCGGAATACTAGGTTGCACATGGAGGCGAGGGTCACGGTCCTGGTAAAGGGATCTATCCCCGCCGCTTTCATCATTATTGTTCGGAATGCCAAACAGGCCCGCTGTAAGATGGCGACATCCCGGTGGCAATAGAGGGCCAACTCTTTCTGGAAATCGAACACCGTACCCTTGTCCCCTTCGGCTGCATGCCAGGCCACCAGTTCTTGTTTGCCTTGCGGACTCAGCGAATCCGGTTCGTAGTAATGCAGGTCTGGTAGTGGCCCCACATACTGCTGATGCTCTGGTTTGTTAAAAAAGATGGGAAAATCCAGCTTGTTGAGGTTTTCGGTCTGGAACCCAAACGTGACAGGAAATTGTTTGAGGGCCAGTGGGATGAAGAGGAGGGAATCCTTGATGACCAACTTGTAGTCGATGATGTCCACCACCATTGCTTTGCCACCGCGAAAGAGCACTTTAGGTTTTATGGCATTCTTGAAGAGGTATTCCAGGATGGGGTACGAATCGTACCCCATGGCGTTGTGGGCTAGGCACACGTAGTTTTCGTGATCCCCCGAGAAGAGCCAGTCGCAGAATTGGGGGAGGGCCGTGGGGCCTCGGAACTCTACTTTCCGTGGACCACATTGAGTGCAGGTGGGTAAGTCTGACGTCACACAGAGATCGCACACTTTGGAAACCCCCGCAAAGTTGACCACGTGCTGCGCTTCCAGGGGCATGGCTTCAAAGTCAAAGAACAGGTACCGGAACTTGTCTCCCTCGTCTTCTGCGGCAGCTCTCTCTGTCTCCTCTTCTTCCGCCAGGAGGGACGCGTAGGCATCTTCATCCTCTTCTCCTCCTCCTCCTCCTGGGGCTAGGCGTAGAACTTGTTGGTCCGCCACTTGCATGGTACACAAGTGGTCCGGGGGGACAATCGCTTTGCAACTCCGGCAACGGTATTCTCCGCACACGTGAACGCCGGTTCGGCCTCGAGACAGATGGTCTACCGTCACCCCGCACTGACCACAACGTGTGTACCGTTCGCACGAACTCCATATTCTGGTGGTGAGGGACCCATGCCCCGTCCGGCGGGGGAGGGGACGACGGTGGTTGTCGAAGCAGGCCCCACTCTTGAACCACCGCCGGCACTGGTCACATTTTCTCCAAGAATGTTTCTCCCCAGGGGCGAGGGGAGAGCAGTCCTTGACCCCACAACAGAGACAGGTCGTGTCACAAGCATGGTATATAGGGTCGTCGTAGGTCTTCTGGCAGAGGGGGCAGAAGTATTTGGCATTCAGGAGACCCCGCATGTTGTTGATGACGTCATAGTGGTTGTTCTCAGTTTGTTAGAGGTACACGCGGTAGCGGGCCTCAGGGAGGTGGCCCGAGTAAATAATGCTATTCATATGCTCTCGGGAAACCAGATTCACTTCTACCTCTTGATCTGCCAAATAGGCTTGGAATCGTTTGAGCTCCGGGATCCCACAGCGTCGAAGAGGAACGCCTGCCTGGCGGTGGAGCTCCAAGGCTAGAGTCCGTTGTCGGGGTTTCCCTCGCCTTATTTCGAGGTAAAGAGGATCGTTCTGCTCCCGGGCCAGGGCCGTGACCAATCCTCTGGCCATACATAGTTCATCTAGATTTTTTATCCTCACGATGCTTCGTTTTGTTTTTCGAAATTTTTCCAAGTCAGTCGTACAGCAACGGGGCGCACGCGCTCCTCCCGCTCTGGGTATTTTCACGTGAAACACATGAATGTGGAAGCGGCCCCTCAGTAGGAATTCTTCATTCGATTGGGTGATCTCCCCAATTCTGGCCATGATCAGGGCGGGGGTGAGGGTGGACCTCATCAGGTAGGGAAAAGCCAGCGGGTACTCCAGATGCGGGGCGTCTAGGGTCAGGCGTACTCTGTCTTGCGGTTCGGCCTCCCCTAGGGTGGTCTCCAGGACCCTCTCTAACACGGTCGTGACGTCTTGAAGAGCCTGTCCATAAAAAATAATACATAAAATAAATAAAATAAAATAAAATAAATAATACATAAATAAATGTTAAAAATTAAAAATTAAAAAAGATTTAAAAAAAAAATATTTAATGTTTTTAATATTTTTTTTATTAAAAATTACAACAATTAAAAATAATAAATAAAAAAAGTCCGACTAGGGAAGATCAAGAAGAAAAAGAAAAAAAAAATTGGATTTCCTCACGGGGACTCGAACCCTTACGCTTGGCGCTCGACCCCCTGCTTCTTGCAACAGGAGATTTAACACTAGGCGCCACCTCGCCGCGCGCTGTGACGTCATGCCAAAATAGTGTAGTCAATCCTTACCTCGGGCAGAGTCACGCGGGGTCGCATCCTTATGTTTAGTTCGTAGTCCTTGCAGGTCGTCTTGAACTTTTTACACGCTCTGGTCCGGGTTTGTAGGAGTTCAAAGACTTCCTCCTCCTCCTCCTCTTCCTCCTCTTCCTCCTCCTCTTCCTCTTCCTCCACGGCAGCGGCGGCGCTGATTTTCTTCTTTTTCCCTCCTCCTCCCTGTTGTTCACTCCCCCGTTTACCGTCGGGAAACAAGGCGTGGAGACATTTCTCAGGCTCGAAATCGTCCTCGTTGTCCTCCTCGTAGTTCTCCTCGTGGTCCTCCTCGTTGTCCTCCTCGTGATTCTCCTCGTGGTCTTTCCTCTTGGGGGGCTTGTGACCGAATTTTCCCCACGAGAGATTGAGGGACCGTTTTTGCCAATAGTCTGAGCGAAATGAACTTTCCAGATCTTGTGCCGTCACTTCCGGAAGCACGTCGGGGAGATTCAGCGCCTCGACGGCTTTTTCTATTTGCTCCTCGGTGGTGGCGGTCTCTAGAGCGTCCATCTCGGGGAATGTAAACGGTTCTTGCGAGGAGGAGTCTACCCCCGGGGGGAAATCCACATCCTCCAGGAAGGCGAACAAATCCTCGGCGTTGTACCACGGATTTATTTCTTCGAACGTGAGCTCGTCCTCTGGGTCTCCCCCTGGGTCTCCCATCGGTTCTCCCACTGGTTCTCCCACTGGTTCTCCCACAGGGTCTCCCCCCGGGGAGGGATGAGTCGGCGCCTGACGGGTTATGGCATAGGGATTGTCCTCTTTTTCATCTTCGAGGGTGAGGGTAACTGGGTTGCCTTCTTCATCTAGGTAATTCCAAGAGTCCATCGTGCTCACACTAACCCAAATCAAAATTCATCGCTCGCTTTTATGTTTTTTACCCTGCTCTCTGATTGGTGCCTTTTTCTCAGCCGGTGATTGGTTCCTCTAGAAGGAACACGGTTCATGATTGGTGGAATTCGATCCGCTTTTGGTTCGACTTGAACACCTGGGGTCTAAGAAGCCTCTGAAAAACATCTCCCCCTACCCCTTGTTCTTCAAAAATTGTCTCACCCCCACCCCCGGGAGCCCTTCTTCCTTCCTTCGTTGAACCGTAATCACTTTGCATTTTCTAAACACCTTTTCTGAGCTCCTTTGATCCTCTAAGCTAGAACCCCTCAACAAACGCGCCCAGCGAGGTAAACAAAAACTAGTCCAACCGGTTTATCCCAGTTTAGGAGCCTCTCATGAATGAGATTTTGTGAGGCAAAGACGCACGGCTCCTGATTGGTGGAAAACTAGTCTAACCGGTTTATCCCAGTTTAGATTCTCGTGAATGAAAGTGGCGTGATACAAAGGCGCGCGCTCTCGATTCCTGATTCAGCGTGTACGAGGGTTTGGCAGTAAAAGGAACCCTTTCCCGGGTCGCCGAAGACGAAAAAAATAGCGGAAAAATTAGAAACCCTGGAGGGCTAATTCCAGCAAAAATTTCAGACCATTTCAGGACTGTTTTGGGGGTGAATTTTGAGAGTCAAAAACCAAAAATCCACTGAAAACGAATTCGAGCCCATTTCGGATTGAATGACCCCGCCAATCACAGCGCTCGCTTCGCTTAGCGAACCAATCGTAGGCTGAGCTTAAGGCACCAATCACAGCCCAGTCTTTGCCCCCATAAATACTAGCCCCAAAACTAACTTCGGCACAGTTGAACCAGCCACTCAACCGGTAAGTTTACACAAAATTTTCTCTTGGAATTCAACCTGAGGCCTTACTAATCTTTTCTTTTTTGTTTTTTTCCTTTTTATTTCCTCAGTCAAACAACAAGACAACCACAGAGACAAGAACAAGGTGAATTTTACACAAAATTCTCTCTGGAAATTCAACCTAGGGATTTACTAATCTTTTCTTCTTTTGTTTTTCCTTTTTATTTCTACAGACAAAACAACAACAACGCTATGGCTGTCCGTCGCCCCATTCGAGAGATGGAGGTACTATCCTGCTGACTTTCTTTTTGCCTAGGAATACCGCCGCTAATTTTTCTTTTGTTTTTCTAGAATATCCGAGGCACTCCCACGCTGAACCTGGCTCAAGTAAGTTGTTGTTGTTGATGTTCTCCCACCTCCCTAAAACAGTGTTAACGTTCGGTCGCTGCTTCACAGAGCCGTTCAATTTTATTGGCAAACATTTCCCCATTCAGTAAAAGTTTTGATTAATTTTTATAGGGTTTTCTCGAGGTCCCCACCGGGGGGAGATCTCCGCTCTTGTCAGAGCGCCTCTAGCGAACTAATTTCTCTAAAACATTATTCGGTTTTCTTTTTTAATTTTTCTTTTTTAATTTTTCTTTTCCGAACAGACTTTTGGTCCGGTGGCTACGGATCTAGCAGACAAACATTCTATTCACCATGCGCTCTGCTTAAGACAGTTTGGACTCCCATTGGAAATCATCGCGCGTATTGGGGCCTACGTCTGCGGACAACAGCGAGCCGACAAGAGGAAAATCAAACATACCAAATTATTTTTCCCTACACTTTTGTTAATTACCTGTCTGGATACTTGGCAATTTGAATCAGTCTATTGTTGGGACAATAGTTTCCAGGAACTCCCACATAATAAACGCTTTTGGGGTATCGACCCTATCAATGCTGTCATGTTTATCGAACCGTTGACAGAATTTACATTCCGTTGGTGCCGGCAGTGCCATTCGAATACAACCGTATGCCAACGTCACTGTAACGTTGGAATTATTTACAAGCGCTGCCCCCACCACCCCATTTTTTCTCAAGTGGATCACGAGGGGTGGGGCAGATTTTCGTGGCGTAAGCTTTTCTTCCACATCGAGTGTTAAATTCCTATTTTTTTTTTTTCTAGTGTTTATACTGTGGCCATCAGCCAGAACAACAACAACAACAGTTGCCGCCTATGCCTTGTTGTGGCGAAACGATATGTCCCTCCTGCTTTGTGGGGTTGCTGAAACCGGCCCTGAGGAAAGACGGACACCCTGAATGTTTTTATTGTGAGACAAGAATGAGACATCCGTTCTATGTCCGGGCGGGGTCCATTATAATTTTTCGTCATGGCATCACATTTGGGGGCATGACTTTACCCTTAACAAAAAAATATAGTCGACGTTATGATCTTGTTTACCCTCGATAAAAGGAAAAGTTTACGCCATTGAATTTTTTTAAATATTTTCCTGAAGTTCCTCCCGTGGCATAAATTAGACCTAAATTTTTATTTTTTATTTTTTAGTGTTTTAAATGTAACACAGAACAAGAGGATATTTTACCACCACTGCCCTGTTGCAAGAGAACCGTGTGTGCCGCCTGCTTAATCTCCGGGATATCTACATTTCTTAACAGAAACAAAGTCCCCCGGTGCTATTTTTGCCAGGAGAAATTCCAGCACCTATTTTACATAAAGGCGGGAAGCCTAATTTTGTTTCATCATGGAACCATTTTTGGCATTGTTGTTTTGCCAATCGATCGCGAATACCAACAGCATTATGGATTTGTTTTCTAAAAAATTATGCCACGGGAAGTTCTTTTATTTTTTCTAATTTTTTTAAAAAACTTATTAGGGCCATTAGCCCACTTTTCAAAATTTCTATTACATAAATACTAGGGCGATTAGCCCCTTTTTTCTATTTCATAAATATTCTATTTCATAAATACTAGGGCGATTAGCCCACTTTTTCTATTACATAAATATTAGGGTGATTAGCCCCCTTTTTCAAAAATACTAGGACGATTAGTCCACTTTTTCTCTACAAGGATATTTTCTCTCTCTCGAATGGGGCCCACGGGATGGCCTGTAAATATTTTTTTTTATTATATTTCTATAATTTTATAATTTGGTTGAAAGGATACCTTGCATTATTATTAATATTATTTTCAATACTTGTATTAATTAATTAATTTGGTGCGCCTGAAATGGGCCACCCCAATTGTATTTAATTTTAATTAACGAAAACAAAGTTGTTTTTACTCAAACAAAAGTCTCTTTTATTGTCTCCAATTACATAGTGGTTGAATCAAATAAAGCCACAAGGGTTAACACTCCAATTTCCACATAGTCCTGGGGATTGTATCCCGGTTCTCCGGCATGTCCCCCAAATCTAGGTCTTCTTGGTTCAATAACAATAGCTCGCGTGGGGCTGGTAGCGAGGGGACCGGCTCGTTGTCGGGATGTCTATAGGGGGTGGGGACGGCGGGGGACCCTCGGCCATTGTACCAGTAGGGGGTCCGGAGGACGTCTCTGCCGGTTTCCACACATTCCCCGCAGGGGGACCCCCCTGGGGACCTCCCTGGGGACCTCCCGCCGATCAATCCCCGCCCTGGGTTTGGTCTCCCGACGCCCCGCCGAGCCCCTCCCGAACGCCCGACACGGACCGACCACTCCCAGGCCTGGCTTGGGACTCCAAACACCCCTTCGGCCCTGGCGGCGGCTCCACTTCCGGTCCAACCTCCCTTGGGGGCCCCCGCTGGGGGACAGGTTTGGGGGCGCCACGTGCTGTGACGTCATTTTAAGCCTAAACTTCCGACCAATCCCACGCCTGGCTTTGCCCGCCAACTGGGGGGACCCATTTGGCGGCACCCCGTGCGCTGTGACGTCATTTTGGGACGCCACGTGCGTAATGGCGTCGTTTTAGGCCCCGCCCCCTGTCTCGGCCAATCAGGAGCCAGAGGTTGAACCTATACAGACCTGATTAACTACTCAGGTGCAATGAAGGGGACGCATAGGGCGAGTTTACTTCAGGACACAGCTTGGTATTTATTGGAACATAGACGTTCCGTTCATAAATTATTTATGATATTCAAGATTATTAATAATTTAGTGCCCTCTTACCTTCATTCTTTCTGTCCAAGTTTTGTTAGTCAAAGAACAACGTACTGTCTTCGCACTTGTAACAACCTTAGTCTGCCCCAAGCTCGAACCGAAAGATTCAAGAGGTCATTTATTTATTCCTCGATACAGCAATGGAACAATCTTTCAAACGAATTTCGTTCCTCTTTATCTGTGGCTAGTTTTAAAAGTAAGATAAATAAAGAATATTCCAGCTCGCATCATAATCCTTTATTTTATCTCGGTGATCGCTATCCAGCAATTATACACACGAGGTTACGATTACAAAATAGTTCTCTTAATTCGCATTTATTTGCAATAAATTGTATTCCTTCATCTTCTTGTGCTTGTGGGTTTTCAAACGAAACTACGGTTCATTTTTTTCTCCATTGTCTCCGATATGCTGCTCTGAGAAACATTCTGCTCTCCGTCGCTACACAGGAGTTTGGAACTATTTGGGTCAATTCATCTAATTCACAAAAGATTCAGTGGTTTTTACACGGAGTTCCAACTATTGATTTTCAGTCTAATGCTCGTTTTTTGAAGCTGTTCATTCGTACATTATTCAGTCCGAACGCTTTAATTCATTTAGTTCCTAGTCTACTACTACTAATATTTCAATATTTGTGTGTATGTACATGTACATTTGTAGCCCTTATCCGCAGATTATGTTTGTTTATTTAAATCACATGAGCCCCCTCGATGAGCTCTAGCTCTTGGAGCAAATGTAATGAATATATATTGTTTAAATAAATAAAAAGTTAATTATTTTATAGTTAGTGTGACCATGGACTTCTGGTGTGATGCCATGTGGTTTTATACTGACTTGATAAATAATAATGATGTAATGAATTACCTTCGCTGTAAGCGGCATGCGCTTTGTGTTTACTCCAGGAGTGGAACAACATTCCTACGACGATGCAGCAACACAAGGCAGATAGTAGTAAAAATATAGTGAGCTGGAATATGGTAGTGCTGGGATCGAGGAGGCCTGGGTTATGATGAGATTTAGATTGCATCGACATTTGCTGGAAGAGATGTAAAACAGACAGTGGTCACACCCGCGCGGCAAAACTTTATGCTCCGCTGGCCGAAAGAACGAAGGCTCTGGTTTCAAATACAAGTTTCTGAGGGCTTAATCGTTTTTAGCAAATAATGTTATAACTTAGTAAACTCACAGTGAATTACAAATTAAGTTAAGTAGTTGTTTTGTGTTTTGCGAAACATTTCACGTACGTACTTTTGATTGGCTCTGTTCCCTTTTAGTTTCGGCGGGAAACAGGGAACACGCGAGCACGACCGGATCATCAAAAGCGCATGCGCGTGGCGTTTTGCCGCGGCGTGGACAGTTGGATAATTATTAGAATAATAAAGGCATTAGCATAGAGTGGTTTTTCTAATATGTCATAATATAAAATCAAAACCAAAATAATAGGGCTAGGCGTTTTGCAGAAAACACGTGGTGATATATCACTTCAATAACCAATGAATTGAGCTCGTGATCCCATGGGAAACGCTTTACTGAACGGCAAACCAACTTTAGCAAGATCGACAATCGATTAGAGGTGAAAAATAGCATTTAGAAACATGTTTTTGCAAATAACTCTACCGATCTCGTACAACTTTATATAAATGAAGTCAGATTTGTTTTGCCATACAGTTCAACCACGTGATCGCATTCCTGCAAAAGGACTCACCTCTGTGAATCGGGTTCGATTCCCGTACTCGTCGTCACAGCTGAGTTGTGATTGATATATCTCCCTTGCTTCGACGGTTTTCCTCCATCCACAAAAATGTACTCGAAATTCTAATTCGATCTTGGAAAGCAAGTACACGTAATTAAAACGAGCTACTTGAAGCTCCCAAGTGCTATGTGGGTACAATGTTATGTCTCACCGTTGCGACTTTCTTATCCTCTCTCGCCTTTTGCAGAATCTTTGTATTAACTTCATGCATGGTACTAACGTACTCACGAAAATGACGAAGAAGTTTTGAAGCATTTCCTCCGATCTTAACTCCATAATAAAACTTCTGATCCAATATCTTGGATACACTGTACCATGAACCATTGAATAGGTCTGTCCTGAATCCAGCCACATACATGTCCACGACAATTCCCTGAGCTCTACCATGCTTGAAGGCTTCCGCCAAACTCTCTATGTTAGAATACGTATCTCCTAACAATAGATAGAATAAATAACACGAAATAAATCTGGCTGCTCTAATTTGCATACTGTCTTGTAATTATTTCTATATTCAACAAATGTATGATAATTTTCCGTGGTATTATATACTACGTTTTACATGATTGGATGGTCAATTACGAAACACCAGCGGAGTGATTCCACACAATTTTGACAATTAGATGACGAAAAACGTGGTATTAAAGTTAGAGGACATAATTAACACGGTAAAATATCGGCAATTTGTAATTTTACACCAATTAATAAACTATATGGCTGGGGCGAATGCAGGAGGGAATCAGGGGGTTACATCAACCCTCTCCCCCCCCCCTTTCTCTCGCTCGCTAACAAAAGACAACAAAGAAATTACCAAATATTTTGGCGCTCGCGTATATCGAACCCCCTCCGAACCCCCTCCGAACCCCCTCCGAACCCCCTCACGCAGAATCCTGGATCCGCCCCAGTATGGATGCGTTCGGTTTATCATATTCTGGAATAGGTACACACAGAATGATCACAACAAATCGGTCATACTGGAATGATACGGTCAATAGAACGCGCCCGAAATCTATCCTGAATATCATATGTCACCAAGCGTTTGTAGCTTACAGTACATAATGTGCCTGGACCAGTAATTTCCAGGTCAATAGAACGCGCCCTAAGTGTATCCTGAATATCATATGTCACCAAGCGTTTGTAGCTTACAGTACATAATGTGCCTGAACCAGTAATTTCCAGGTCAATAGAACGCGCCCTAAGTGTATCCTGAATATCATATGTCATCAAGCGTTTGTAGCTTACAGTACATAATGTGCCTGGACCAGTAATTTCCAGGTCAATAGAACGCGCCCGAAATCTATCCTGAATATCATATGTCACCAAGCGTTTGTAGCTTACAGTACATAATGTGCCTGGACCAGTAATTTCCAGGTCAATAGAACGCGCCCTAAGTGTATCCTGAATATCATATGTCACCAAGCGTTTGTAGCTTACAGTACATAATGTGCCTGAACCAGTAATTTCCAGGTCAATAGAACGTGCCCTAAGTGTATCCTGAATATCATATGTCACCAAGCGTTTGTAGCTTACAGTACATAATGTGCCTGAACCAGTAATTTCCAGGTCAATAGAACGCGCCCTAAGTGTATCCTGAATATCATATGTCACCAAGCGTTTGTAGCTTACAGTACATAATGTGCCTGGACCAGTGATTTCCAGGTCAATAGAACGCGCCCTAAGTCTATCCTGAATATAATATGTCACCAAGCGTTTGTAGCTTACAGTACATAATGTGCCTGAACCAGTAATTTCCAGGTCAATAGAACGCGCCCTAAGTGTATCCTGAATATCATATGTCACCAAGCGTTTGTAGCTTACAGTACATAATGTGCCTGAACCAGTAATTTCCAGGTCAATAGAACGCGCCCTAAGTGTATCCTGAATATCATATGTCACCAAGCGTTTGTAGCTTACAGTCCATAATGTGCCTGAACCAGTAATTTCCAGGTCAATAGAACGCGCCCTAAGTGTATCCTGAATATCATATGTCACCAAGCGTTTGTAGCTTACAGTACATAATGTGCCTGGACCAGTGATTTCCAGGTCAATAGAACGCGCCCTAAGTGTATCCTGAATATCATATGTCACCAAGCGTTTGTAGCTTACAGTACATAATGTGCCTGAACCAGTAATTTCCAGGTCAATAGAACGCGCCCTAAGTGTATCCTGAATATCATATGTCACCAAGCGTTTGTAGCTTACAGTACCTAATGTGCCTGAACCAGTGATTTCCAGGTCAATAGAACGCGCCCTAAGTGTATCCTGAATATTATATGTCACCAAGCGTTTGTAGCTTACAGTACATAATGCGCCTGAACCAGTAATTTCCAGGTCAATAGAACGCGCCCTAAGTGTATCCTGAATATCATATGTCACCAAGCGTTTGTAGCTTACAGTACCTAATGTGCCTGAACCAGTGATTTCCAGGTCAATAGAACGCGCCCTAAGGGTATCCTGAATATCATATGCCACCAAGCGTTTGTAGCTTACAGTACCTAATGTGCCTGAACCAGTGATTTCCAGGTCAATAGAACGCGCCCTAAGTGTATCCTGAATATCATATGTCACCAAGCGTTTGTAGCTTACAGTACATAATGTGCCTGGACCAGTAATTTCCAGGTCAATAGAACGCGCCCTAAGTGTATCCTGAATATCATATGTCACCAAGCGTTTGTAGCTTACAGTACCTAATGTGCCTGAACCAGTGATTTCCAGGTCAATAGAACGCGCCCTAAGTGTATCCTGAATATCATATGTCACCAAGCGTTCGTAGCTTACAGTACATAATGTGCCTGAACCAGTAATTTCCAGGTCAATAGAACGCGCCCTAAGTGTATCCTGAATATCATATGTCACCAAGCGTTTGTAGCTTACAGTACCTAATGTGCCTGAACCAGTGATTTCCAGGTCAATAGAACGCGCCCTAAGTGTATCCTGAATATCATATGCCACCAAGCGTTTGTAGCTTACAGTACCTAATGTGCCTGAACCAGTGATTTCCAGGTCAATAGAACGCGCCCTAAGTGTATCCTGAATATCATATGTCACCAAGCGTTTGTAGCTTACAGTACATAATGTGCCTGGACCAGTAATTTCCAGGTCAATAGAACGCGCCCTAAGTGTATCCTGAATATCATATGTCACGAAGCGTTTGTAGCTTACAGTACCTAATGTGCCTGGACCAGTGATTTCCAGGTCAATAGAACGCGCCCTAAGTGTATCCTGAATATCATATGTCACTAAGCGTTTGTAGCTTACAGTACCTAATGTGCCTGAACCAGTAATTTCCACGGTCAATAGAACGCGCCCTAAGTGTATCCTGAATATCATATGTCACTAAGCGTTTGTAGCTTACAGTACCTAATGTGCCTGAACCAGTAATTTCCAGGTCAATAGAACGCGCCCTAAGTGTATGCTGAATATCATATGTCATCAAGCGTTTGTAGCTTTCAGTACCTAATGTGCCTGAACCAGTGATTTCCAGGTCAATAGAACGCGCCCTAAGTGTATCCTGAATATCATATGTCACCAAGCGTTTGTAGCTTACAGTACCTAATGTGCCTGAACCAGTAATTTCCACGGTCAATAGAACGCGCCCTAAGTGTATCCTGGATATCATATGTCATCAAGCGTTTGTTGCTTCCAGTGCAGCATGCGCCTGAACTAGTGATTTCCAGAGATTATTCCACCTGTTCTTATTCCGAAATACGGTCAATCGAATGCGCCCTAAAACTAGAGCGGCAGAGGCTTTAGACGATCCGGCAATGTACTGTGGTATCTATTCCAGTAGCAATAAGCCAATCAAAAACTGAGAATCAGAGCAGTTCTTGTAGATATCAAATTGACATATTTGGATTCATGTCCGTGTGTAGCCCTATTCTACCAGGCTATCATGATTACTCTAACCCTAAACTTAAAATAGACACAGAAAGAAGTGAGCAGTTAATTATTGCATTTAGCTGCCTTTATTTGCATAATAACAAACTCAGCTTCTTTAGTGTTACCTTGAACTAATACATGTCAAGTAAGGAATACAATTGCTGAAGAGTTGTAAACCTTTAAATACTGGGATTATCATGAAAACGAGGCTAGGTAGGCATAACTGCAAAAATAAAACTTGCGCTTCAGTAAACCTAACCCTAACTCTAGCCCTTTCGTGAGCTTGATCTTACTTTGTGCCAAATCTGGCAGCAGTTTACGGCATTCTAAAAGAGTTACGTAACTACGTACAGACAGAAGTCCATAACAAGTCTCGATAAGCAATGGAACGCGGCCCATAAGTTTACGATATAATCTACGGTATAAACTACTTTCGTTGGTCAAAAACAATGGCAGCCATGTTTCTTTTATAAACACAAAATTAGATATCCCATTAGAACAAAGGCTTTCATGTTTTGGACCAATCAGAGGTGCTGGGGATATCGAGTTAGCGAGAATCGTTTTCTAAAAATAGATTATACCGTAAACTAATGGGCCCAGACGCAGTACGACACATCAAGACTTGTGGTTATAGAGTACATGTTACTTCACAGGTAGCCGGTTGACTTACTTCTCGCCGCCCTTTTACCCACATGCATGAGCGCTTTGAACTCCAGGGAACTATCCAAAGACGCTAACTGTGAAACAACGCATGCGTAATACAAAATATATAAGATGGTAGTTTTTAGTGACACAAATATTGAGTTAAGCTTTGGAATGAGCAATGAAAAACATTATATAGCGGATGGAATATGAAATACTACTTATTCCAAACCATGATCCTTGTATGTGCACGTTAATTAAATTAAAACAAGACTTGTGATATGCTAAACTGTTGACGTATGAATACATAATAATGTCAATGTCCAATCTGCACTTACTATTAATATACTTTATTTGTTGGGATTATAACAGAGAGTTATTCATAAATTGCAATCAAGTCTTCAAGAATAAGTATAACATCAACTTTGGAAAAATGGCTTTACTATTATTCAATCTCTATTGTTATTGACACATTCAATCATATCATTTATTAAATCATATGATACGGATCATATGATAAGCTGGATAGTATGCGCGCGGTTATTGGCTGTTACGCGTCTGCGCATGAGTTTATATAAAAAAAACAAATACAGCATTACAAAGAAGTGAAATTTGGATTTCAACCTCTGCTTTTTTTAGAAAAGAATGCATTTTCTTATGCGTATTTTTCGGTTTGTTCGTCAATTGGTCACATTTTATCATCTAACAAGCTGTGGTTGGTATTGTGGCTACAGATAGGGAGTTGAGATCGACGTCTCATTCGCTAGTCAGCTCTAGAATATCACGCCAAGTGAATCTCATTTGCCGACACAGAATGTGGTCACCGCCAAAACTGTGTTTCCATCCTCGGTGATTTTTACTTCCCCATTTCGTAGACGGCACCGCCATCTTACGTCGACAACCACGAGGGATTCACAGTCCCAATGTAAACATAAAGTATTAAGCACGTTAATTCGAGCAAAACGCTATATAAAAAAGAACTTTTCAAATTCTTAAATCCAACATAGCTTCGCAGATCTTGACTTACTCTCTTGTCTCGATCCACGTGGATTCGATCATTAAGTATCTGCACTGAAAGAGAGGAGGTAATAGAACCAACCAGGATCGCGATCGTCACCAACCCGATGAAAAACCACACGATAGAGAATAGTCGACCGATTTTTGTCTTTGGAACTTTGTCGCCATACCTAGAAAGAAATAATATCAAAAAGTATTCCTTAATACTCAAAAGTATTGTCCCATTTCAGATCACGTGTACTTGTGTCTTGTTGCCATTGGCCGTTTCACACTAGAAGACGGACAAATTGACTGGACGGAAAAGTCATCAGGCGACTTGTTCGTCTAATGTGAATTCTAGACGGACAACTCACCTTGTGTTGGTCATCGTAAATTCATATCTTGACGGACAAACAGACGATTTTGAACGCAAGAGGCCTGGCACTAACACGGCCACTACACTAGCGTGGTGAGCTTTCTAGTATTTGGCGTGGAAAAATGGCTGCCATCAGGTATTTGTCAAGTAGACTTCTATTAAACGGAAGAAAGCGCCAACTTAGTAGTTCAGGTTCAGACCATTACTTGTTTGTCCGCTCACCGCCCCGTGTTCGTCTTTCTCTCACCTCCCGCCATCTTGATTATTACCCATAATCCGTCACTCCCTTTGCTAGTTCCATTCCCCTGAGAGTGTACCGCGAACGAAATGCAACCATTTGTTCGTCTGGTGTGAAGACTTTGGACGACTTTTCCGTCTAGACTAACAAATCGACCTCCAAAAATCGTCTTTATAGACAAACAAATCTACGGACAAAATCACATGACTTGTACGTCCAAAATGTTGTCCGTCCTGTTTTCACACCAGACGACTTGTCCGTCTAAGATCACTTGTCCGTCCAGACGATTTGTCCGTCTTCTAGTGTGAAAACGGCCATTATTTCTTGTTAACGCATGAGAAGATACATTGATATGGAAATCTCTTAACTAAGACTAAGGAATCTTTTTCCTAATAGAGCACACAAAAACAGGCAATTTAAAAGTCTATTAATCTGGATTTGATTGTATTTCATTGGTTAGAAACATACTAAAAGTAAGATACAACGCACAATTGCATTAATGAAAAAAGTAAAACATCTCTTATGCATGATGTTCTCTTCTCAAGGTAGTTATGATGTTCTCTTCTCAAGGTAGTTATGATGTTCTCTTCTCAAGGTAATTATGATGTTCTCTTCTCAAGGTAGTTATGATGTTCTCTTCTCAAGGTAGTTATGATGTTCTCTTCTCAAGGTAGTTATGATGTTCTCTTCTCAAGGTAATTATGATGTTCTCTTCTCAAGGTAATTATGATGTTCTCTTCTCAAGGTAGTTATGATGTTCTCTTCTCAAGGTAATTATGATGTTCTCTTCTCAAGGTAGTTATGGTGTTCTCTTCTCAAGGTAGTTATGATGTTCTCTTCTCAAGGTAGTTATGATGTTCTCTTCTCAAGGTAGTTATGATGTTCTCTTCTCAAGGTAGTTATGATGTTCTCTTCTCAAGGTAATTATGATGTTCTCTTCTCAAGGTAGTTATGGTGTTCTCTTCTCAAGGTAGTTATGATGTTCTCTTCTCAAGGTAGTTATGATGTTCTCTTCTCAAGGTAGTTATGGTGTTCTCTTCTCAAGGTAGTTATGATGTTCTCTTCTCAAGGTAGTTATGATGTTCTCTTCTCAAGGTAGTTATGATGTTCTCTTCTCAAGGTAGTTATGATGTTCTCTTCTCAAGGTAGTTATGATGTTCTCTTCTCAAGGTAGTTATGATATAATTCTACCAAGAACGCACCAACTATGAGACAGTATTTCGGGTAGTTACAGTGAAATGGCTTCCCATCACCAGGTAATATTTGGTTTGACTAATCACAGCTCTTTTCAAAACATGATATTTTTCGAAGATGTCATAAACAAATCCCATTTCTCGAGCGAGCACGCAAGGGTTTTGGTTATTATGGAGAGAAAATGTAGTTTCTTGGCAAACTTTATATAATAAACAACTTAAAGGCTCGACAAAATACGAATGACTCATAAAAATACACAGCTGTATTGGATGCTTATCCGACTAATAACCTCTATTTACAAGGCGTAGGCTTACCCGACCGTCGTCATGGAGATGAAAGACCACCAGACACCTTCAGTGATACCAATGTAAAAATGACGACGAAACTGGCTGGGATTGGACATTGTCTCCTAATAACAAATATGAAAATAGAGGAATATTGTTCAGGGACAGGTATATAGATATTTTTACAACAACTGCCCATTTTCTCATTTCTGATTAGCTGATTTCCATTGGAAATAAGGGAACGTACCACGGTAATCACTCGCGCAACACTGATTGCGTAATAGCGCGCTAGAGTCACCCTGCCCGCTTCACTATTTATTAGTTTGTTGTTGTAAAAAACGAATGTACTATAGTTTACGATAGTGTACGATGTGTACTCGGCTAGCGCCTCGTGAATTCCACAACAATTGTGACCATGCGATGACGCCAAGCGTGGTAAATAAGAGGACGTACCACGCGGTAAACTATCGTCAAGTTGTTAACTTCATTATTGCACCTAGTATACGTCTGCAAGAAAATGTCGTGTTCTTGAAGAAACGCCTAAAACAATAGCTGCGATATAATTTAGTAAAGTAAAGGTATTCATTTATATAGCGCAAATTCTATATGGATATATTCAAATGCGCTTCACAAGGTTATTATTGTGATACGGACTGCTATTGTGGCGCAATGTGCTGCCGTGCAGTTTACAATCATGAGTGATTGTTAGTACCTGAGAATACCTGGCTGTTGTGTCGGGAGACAATCCCTACTCTTTCTCGAAATAACACAACAGGTTCTTTCACGTCCCCCTCGTATAGATTAGAAGAGGAAGGAGACAAGGCCAACGGCTTATACGTCCATGCCCAAGGACGCGGTCGGGATTCGAACCCCTGACCTCCCGCACTCTAGACCGTGCTCTACCAACTGAGCTAACCAGTGAGGCGGTAAATTGTTTATAGTATCACCAGAAGGTATCTAAGAATAGCATAATGGTCGATAGAGAATCTTTACGTACGGCAGAAGAATGATGTATGAATCAATTTGGTTCGACATGTCAGTTGAATTTTGTGCAACAGCTAGATGAATTAGGTTCGAAAGATGCTGTCGCAATAATTCTGCGACACTTGAGCGGCGCGTTGATTCAAACGCTGCTCTTCTCGTGTGCCAATAAATCAATTATGCCATCTTGAAACTAAATTTTCACGCAAAACTTAAAATCTAGATCCAGTACCCAGATCGTTACAATCGGTTCAACAAATAAATTTCTTCGTCTCAATCGACATCGACAGTCGATCCGACGTCGAATGTAAACGTATTCAGTTCGGCAGCTGAGTGGAGTGGCTACCAAAGTATTTGCCCATAATGCACTGAGCATACATTATCTAGAACAGTCTTATTCTCATTTCGGTAGTGGCAACTCAATTCAACGGAGGAAGATGGCGTCTGTACATTGGACCACAATTCCTTGCGAACCTAACACAGTCCAAATAACACGTAGAAATCCTCTTTTCTCTTCAATGACAGTGTATTGGCAACAGCACTTGTACTGGCTTGTTATTAGGATAACACGTAGAAATCCTCTGTTCTCTTCAATGACAGTGTAATGGCAACAGCACTTGTACTGGCTTGTTATTAGGATAACACGTAGAAATCCTCTTTTCTCTTCAATGACAGTGCAATGGCAACGGCACTTGTACTGCGATTTTATGACGGATTTAATGTTTTAAACGCTCATAGGAGTGCGGGTAAAAGTTGAGACGCCATCTTTTTACGTATCGTGGATTGCAGAACCCGCCATACTCGTGCAGTAACCCTAACCTAACCCGCCATACTCGTGCAGTAACCCTAACCTAACCCGCCATACTCGTGCAGTAACCCTAACCTAACCCGCCATACTCGATCGTGCAGTAACCCTAACCTAACCCTAACCCGCCATACTCGTGCAGTAATTATATATCAGAAGTGCCTCAATTTATATGAATTCATGTGAAAGTTATAGAAATTCTGAGGAATTTATCGGAACTACCAATATAGAATACGCTCGATTCAGTATTTTGGCTCAAAGCTCTGGAACACATTTTCCTACCAAGCAAAACAACTTACCCCTCTTGGTCAAATTCTCTCAGTTCATAATTTTTTTGGACTCCCCTTCATTTTTATATAATTTCTAAATATTGTCTTACAAAATGAAATTACACTAAGTCATTTCAGGGGCATACTCTCGATTAGCCTATGCTATTAGGATGTCCCGTACTCATTGTAATTTAAGTCTTTATTAATGTTATCAGGAGCCCATTACCAGGAGCGTTCCTCTGTTATGGGTTGGGTCCCCAGCACAGGAGTAGATGAGGCTATTTTTAGATTCGAAATTCCCGCGAAAAGAAGTTGCTGCCATGTTGGTGCCCTTATACAATAGATTCCTCGTTAGCTTCTTTTGTTGGGGCACCAACATTTGAATCTCTGGGGATTGAGTGAAAACCAGCAATTCGAATTCCCGCGTTGAAAGTGAGAAGAATGATAATGAGAAGTGACGTTAGCTATCTGATTGGCTAAGAATAGCCTACCTTTGTTCTTTTTCGCGCGAAATGCAATGCTAAAAATAGTCTCATCTACCTCAGTACTGGGGTACAGACACAGTGGGGAAGATGGACGCTCCTGGTAATGGGCTCCTGATGTTATTTTATATTTTATAATTATTGGCTTTGTTGTATTTTCTTCGATATTTTTGTATTCTAAATAGTATCAGTAATATGCAGTGAGTCAATAAACTTGAACTTGAACTTTTTTTGTTCATGTTATTGAGTCAATTCCCTCCAGTGCCTTCATCTTTTGCTCATTAATATTCGATTTTTTTCATTGATATAAATCTATCTATCATTACGCAACTGAACAACACAACATACCATAAACCACATAACGCAGCCTGCTAGTGATGCCATCGCCATACTCAAAGCCAGTATCGGCCAACACTGGAACACAGAACTCGCCACTTGGCTAGCATACTCGCCAGTGCTCTTTGTTATTGTTAACAATGCAAATCCTGGAACCTCCAGTAAAGGGACGTAACTCCCTAGCATTTCTGTTCTTTGACTATCACGAGTTTCTCTCAATGGAAAGACAAAGTCTGGATCCTCATTGATGTCATTGGTACTTCTTTTAGTCCTTAAAGTATTCATTTTGTAGATTATTTCTGATTGGTCGAAACTTTTGCATGTGCCACACGCGTAACGTAACATGTCTTGTAGAAGACTCGGTATTATTCCACTTGGAGATGGCGTCCCTGTTTTAACAGTGTAGGGCGGGACTGGGTTCCATAATGCAGTCACAGATTGAGGACAACGGCACGTTTCTAGAGTTTCAATAAAACATAATTTTATATAGAAGTACATAACTAAGACTGAACAACTGTAAAATGTTACCAAGCGCTCTTGACGCACTATGACGTCATTTCACTACCAGAATTCTTTGCGCAGATTCCTTTTTCCTCTAATTTAGACCGTCTTGGTATTCTCAGAGTAGTTTCAAAATCTGAATAAGAAAAGGAATTCGAAAAGGATTCGGGTAGTTCTAGTGAACTGACGTAATAGTGTAAATGGTATATTCAGTTTCTTGAAGTGTCTCGTGCCACCGTCGCGAGATAACTAAAGCCTCGTCCCTAACAAATGCATAAAGAAAGCTATAGAAACTTAAAAAAGAAGACAGGATAGCAACTAGTGTATTATTGTTCAATTTTATTAAATTGTTTGTTCATTCGTTGAAAGCGAAAACTTAGTTTCCTCGTTAATTGTTCTTGGTGCTTCGGGTCCTCGAAAAACATCGAATATAAACCAACGAAATACTGTGTAGCACTTTCAATACAATTAAAACTACAACTATACTAGAACCCTTTTCAAATAATCAGTAGGTGTGATGAGAGGAACAAAATATTCTGTTGATAAAGTTCTGGTAGCTGTTCTGTCTGGTTTCATCATGCAAATCGCCTAATTGTGATTGGTAGCCAATGTTTTATAAAATAACTAAAAAAAAAGGTGCAAGGACCACCAGACGAAGTAGAAGGACCAGATCACCTGGATGGAATCTAAACAGCAAAACTATATACTGAAGTAATAATAAAGACGATGCAAGGCTGATTATACGGTTTGGGGAATAATGATATTTAATCATTATTTCGGTTGTCACGGCCAACCTTCAATCAGGGGTTTAGAAATTGTGAAAATATAAAGAAAACGTTACAAATTCAAGTATACGAATATGAGACAGAAATAAGAGTACAAATGGGTGGCACGATAGACTTCAAGAAACTGCAATAGGTAATTATGAGATGGAGAACTAAGAAGGCTTGAGAATATAGATATAGGATACCGGTTATAGGATACCGGATATAGGATACCAGATATAGGATACCGGATATACAATATAAATTAGGAAAATGATAATGGTTGTAAACATCATGACATTTAGGATGTAAACAAACAACAAAAATATTCACCTGCATATGCAGACTGGATACTATTCCCAATCCCATGTGCGAGCTGTGGTCTTACTTGCACTTTATAAGTCGTATAGGTACTGAGTCCCCTGATATGGCAATCCGTCACGTTAGCCGTGATGTTCCTAAAGTGTGTATTTCCATCACTGACGTTCCCTCCAGCCACATTCACTGCAGTGTACGTTACTATGTAGCTTATCAGGTGTCCGGCGAGGTAACTTGGTAATGTCTTCCATTTGATGTGCATTTCATCAGGGCCGGATTTGTTAATTACTGCCATATTTGGTAGCATATCTGTAGAACATCATGAAATTAGACTAGAGGCTAGTTGCACATTAAATAATAGATAGGTACTAACGCGCTCTCTGATTGGTCGAAAGTTGTGAGTTTCTGAGATCTATATAGACCACGCCAATGACATCATATTACATTAACGCGCGGTCTGATTGCTTTGTGAAATTATAGACCATGGATATGACGTCATGTTCATGCTTCTACTGGTAATTATTAGAAATAAAAAATGGAGGGAATGACTTTCAACTGAAGTTTCGCGATTTATTTTAAACATGAAAAATGAAAGATTACTAAAATAACATTGCCCGAAAGGATAACCCAGAAGCCAAGATAATTTTTGCAGTTAAGCCAAAGTATTAGGCATTCAAGGAATAGAGGAATTGAATTTTTTTTTTCTTCGGATGGGTACAAGGAAAACATGACTTTCAGTTAAAGGAACTCTTATTTCGCCAAACTAAATGGAAAGATCTAATTATTGGGACCTTCCTTCCAGTGTAGAAAAGTTATCATTTGCTTTGGATGCACAACTTCACAACTGACCCAAGTGTGAGCTTGCAAAATTCTGATATCCTTTTCATTTAGTGAAGCTTAACACCCTCTCTAAATTACATAAGACCAAGAGAACTTAATGTGACTTCGTCTTTCGGAATACAAAACTGTCGGACTTACGAGGTCGTATGTATACCGTTTATGCATTTCGCTCGTAAAAAAATATATTAAATAAAGCAAATAGAAAAGGGTTTTCTGCGTGTTGTACTCTGACTAAAACACTCCTGAAGATGTAGAACATTAAAAAAGCTACAGAAATCACTCGCCGCTACATGGCTCGTGATTCATGTACTCGTTTTTCATGTTTTACAGCTCCAGTCCTGTTTTCGTCAGAGTACAGAACATAGCAAACCCTGTTCTATTTTATTTTTGTTAAGTAAACTACTCACCGTCAGTCCAAGTTTGAAGTACAACGCAATCACTCGCAGGACCTTCTCCTTTTCTAGTAAAAGCTAAAATCTGTACACAATATCGCGTCAACTTTCCAAGTCCATCAATAACAATAGAAAGTGCATCACTTCTGGTTTGTACTACTTCCGCTGTAGTTTCAGTATTATTTAACTTAGTGACGTTTATGCGATAGCCCAGAATAATGCCATTAGCATAGTCATCTGCAATCGGTTGCCAAGCAACATGTATTGATCTCAGGGCGTGATTTACTACTTGGCGTAGATTTGGTGGCTTGCTTGGAACTGAAAAACAAAGTTAATTATAGCAATTAATAATTAATCAAATGTCTTAATTAAGTAAGTTTGTAACTTAAAGTGCCTATCATCCTTTTGCAATTTTGATAGCTTATGAAACTCCGAAAGGTTTTGAGTACTTCTGTGAAGAAAGTTTTGGTTTAAAGTGAATACTTTATGTTCTACGTTTGTTTGAAATCGTGTAAATGTGACCTTTCCTGACCCATGACCGCGTAAGTAAAAGCCTGGGTCGAAACCTGGGTAGACGTCATCTCATTACTGCATTATTCTCCATGGCGCCTTTTTATCACAACAACATCGATGCATAGAAAATATACACAGTTTTTGATTTGTTAGTAAAGAAAAAAGTCATTTTAGTCAACATGTTAAGTATTTCTTCAAATGATTGCAAAGCCGAATTAATTATATGACGTCAAGATGACGTCTACCCAGGTTTCGACTCAGGCTTTTACTTACGCGGTCATGGGTCAGGAAAGGTCACATTTACACGATTTCAAACAAACGTAGAACATAAAGTATTCACTTTAAACCAAAACTTTCTTCACAGAAGTACTCAAAACGTTTCGGAGGTTCATAAGCTATCAAAATTGCAAAAGGGTGATAGGCACTTTAATCTCAACTTAAAACTATTAAACATACCATGGTGGACATAATTGACATTCAAATCGCTCACGTTGTGTCAAATTTAACGAAATTCTGAAATATTAAAATGAAATTACGTCTTTGGCCGGATCAATCAGGTTTGTATATTGACGTTTTGTGACGTCATAATGTACAACTCCTTTTAAGGTCACATTTTCCGTTACCTATATGTTTGAAATAAAGCATGTTATCACAGCAACATAAATATGTGTTTTTGATTGCCACCATTTTTCTACGATAACAATATGCTGTGTAATTAAGAAATTACGTTTCCTGTGACGTTACATTTTCTGACGTCATGGGTCTTTCTACGTTGAAGAAACAAAAAAGGCCATACTGCGGCTATTCAGTAAAATACTCAAATATTTTCAAAACTACAAGACGTCATAATTACATTTTAAAGTAAATCTTAAAGTATTTCCTCTCAAAAATTGAAAATTCTAAAAACATTACGATTGTGGGTACTGGACGTGGAATCCATAAATTGCTAGATTTTTAAACTCTAAAAGGCTCTACCATATGCACAATTTAATATATTTTCTCCCTCTTAACCAATCGAACTCGGGTTTTCGGTTACTTTGTTGTCAACATGAAGTGAATTCGAAAATATAAAATTTACTGATGTTGAAGGTAATTGAAAACATTGAGTAACCTATTATAAATGGATACATGACGTAATTATGACGTCATCAAGATGTCTACGGTAGTGCGTAGTACTTTGTTCTGAACAATATGGGAATATCAAATATCAGGAGCCCATTACCCGAAGCGTCCATCTCCTATACTATATCTTAGTTCATTACCCGAAGCGTCCATCTCCCATACTATATCTTAGTTCATTACCAGGAGCGTCCATCTCCCATACTATATCTTAGTTCATTACCAGAAGCGTCCATCTCCCATACTATATCTTAGTTCATTACCATGAGCGTCCATCTCCTATACTATATCTTAGTTCATTACCCGGAGCGTCCATCTCCCATACTATATCTTAGTTCATTACCCGGAGCGTCCATCTCCCATACTATATCTTAGTTCATTACCCGGAGCGTCCATCTCCCATACTATATCTTAGTTCATTACCAGGAGCGTCCATCTCCCATAGTATATTTTAGTTCATTACCAGGAGCGTCCATTTCCCATACTATATTTTAGTTCATTACCAGGAGCGTCCATCTCCCATACTATATCTTAGTTCATTACCCGTAGCATCCATCTCCCATACTATATCTTAGTTCATTACCCGTAGCGTCCATCTCCCATACTATATCTTAGTTCATTACCCGTAGCGTCCATCTCCCATACTATATCTTAGTTCATTACCCGTAGCGTCCATCTCCCATACTATATCTTAGTTCATTACCAGGAGCGTCCATCTCCCATACTATATCTTAGTTCATTACCCGTAGCGTCCATCTCCCATACTATATCTTAGTTCATTACCCGTAGCGTCCATCTCCCATACTATATCTTAGTTCATTACCCGTAGCGTCCATCTCCCATACTATATCTGAAGAATATATTAATACACTTAATTCTTATTCATTCCAGCCACTAATTACTCAACCCACAAGAATAACTCACCACTCAGCCACTTTAATAGACAACATATTTTTTTAATTCACTGGAGCATTATACATTAAGTGGTAACATCTTAACTGACCTCTCTGATCACTTCCCTAACTTTGTTATAATTAATAAAATATGTGCTACCAACACCAGAACTAAAATTTACAAAAGAGATTTTTCTAATCTAAATGAAACTAAACTAATCGAGGACTTCCAAGCAATTAATTTTGTGGATTTTCTGTCTCCAAACAACAATGTTGATGATATGTTCACTACATTTTTCTCAAAGACTAATGAAATCTTTGATAAACATGTTCCCTTAAAAAAAATGTCCCATAGAGAGATTAAGATATCTTGCAAACCCTGGATAACTCCAGCATTAATCACATCAATTAACATCAAAAATAAATTATATAAAAAATATATTAAAACAAATAGTCACTACTGTTTCAGCAAATATAAGATATATAGAAACAAGTTAAAGTATCTCATTGCTCTGAGTAAGAAAAAATATTATAATGACTATTTCAGTAAATACAACACCAACACAAAATACATATGGAAAGGTATTAAACAGATTATAGCATTTAAACACAAAGAAATCAATATACCTACTAAAATTATACTTCAGAATGATACTATTCTCACTGATCCCACAGCTATAGCAAATTCTTTCAATAATTATTTTACTAATATAGGAAAAAATTTAGCCAGGTCTATAAATCCAACTAATAATTCTCCAATGGACTACATGAAATCTCCTTTATCAAATAGTTTCTTTCTTTTCCCATGCACTACTAATGAAATCCAACTAGAAATTGATAACCTTTCAAATAACAAAGCATCTGGTCCTTTTAGTATACCCGCAAAAATCATTAAACTATTAAAATATCTTATATCCAAACCCCTTGAAATTATTTTCAATTATAATAATAATAATAACACCTTTATTTTAAGAGGGTAGCACTAAATAGTGTACAAACACTAATGAACTTGTGGCCCTCTATCTAAAAATACACTAAAATCTAATTACATATAATACTAGAGATAAAAGATAAAACTATATACACATATTAAATTGCAAAAGCAAGTAGTCTATAATATCTAAACCTATAAAATCACACTATATAAATCAACTTATGGATAAAAATGTTCAAACGATAATTGCTCATTAAAAAATCTACCGCGAAGAGCACGCTTAAAGGATTTAAGACACGCTTGTTTTTTCAGGTCAGCTGGTAGACTATTCCACAACGGTATGGCTGTCACTAGGAAAGATCTACCACCTTCTGTTACTCTATTATACTTTGGACAAATAAAATTATAATTAGAAAATCTAGTGTTTCTTGTGTGTAATGAACTATTTAGCCTAAGTGATTCTACTAAATAATCCGGAACTGCCAGTTGTGTCCTTTTAAAAAGTATGGAACATTGAGCGATCTTAGTTTCATTATAGAATGGTAACCAGTGTAAACGATTAAACAAAGGCACAGAGGATGCCCGTGGCTCGGCGTCTAACATTACTCTTGCTGCTCTTTTCTGTAAACGAAGAATCCTTAGAAGAGAGTCTTTGGAACATGACATTTGCCAGACAACACTAGCATAACTAAAAACTGGTTTGATCATTGCGTTATAATACAAAATTATTTGTTCTAAAGGTAAACAAGATTTAATCTTATTTAGCACCCCTATTCTTTGAGACAGTTTTTTACACAGTCTGTCAATATGATTTGTAAATGAAAGAGCACTGTCAATGTCTAAACCGAGCAACCGCACCGAATCAACTTGCTCTAATGCAACTCCCCTGGACGTAACTAAGGACAACTGATCTTGGGAAGGTATTTTATCCTTAAGACGCTTCCCTGTTACAAGTAATGACTTTGTCTTCGATTCATTGAGCGGCAGCTTATTGCTATTGGCCCAGTCCTCCACGTCCTTCAAGGCGTAGTTCAAGGTTTCTTGCAGTCTAACTGTAGCACCAACATCAGAGGAATAAGATAATGTTGTATCGTCTGCATAGAGATCCAGTTCTACATCCGATGACTGAACATGAAATGGCAAGTCATTGATAAATATAATAAAGAATAACGGACCGAGGATACTGCCCTGAGGCACGCCATGGGGGATGTTCGCATAATTTGAGTTCTGGCCTCCAACAGAAACAAATTGTTGTCTGTCAATGAGATATGATTGAAACCACTCTATTGTGCCTTCGCTCATGCCATAGGCCTTAAGCTTAGACAACAAAATGTTGTGGTCCACCATATCGAACGCTTTCCGGTAGTCGATCAGAACTAATCCGCTGACCCGATTTTTATCAAGGTTGAAAAGTAGATGATCTATAATCCTGATCAGGGCAGTATCAGTTCCATGATGTCTTCGGAATCCTGATTGACGCGCGTACAGTAAATTATTGTCCTTAAGGTAATTATAGAGGTGATTATGAGCATGCCTCTCAATGATCTTTGATAAAACAGGCAGGACTGAAATTGGACGATAATTATTAACATCTTCTCGTTCTCCTGATTTAAACAGAGGCGTGACCTTGGCAGTTTTCCATCTGCTGGGAAAAACTGAAGACTCGATTGAGCAGTTTATAAGTTTAGCGATAGAGGAAGCTATAACTGGTGCAGCGATCTTCAAAAGTTTATCCACCCCCATTGCCTTATTGGAATTTAAGCTCTTAAAAATGTCAATAACAAAGCCTTTAGTCACAGGGGGAATGGAAAACTTTATGTCAGGATCTTTTCTGAAAAGAACAAAATGTTCAAGCTTTGAAATATCAAATGGCACATTTGGCAACAGATCCCTTAATTGATCGGCAACTGAAGCAAAGTGTGTGTTAAATTTATCAGCAACATTACCATCTGTACAATTATCGTCCATAATGTCAGCAAGTTCTGCCCTTTTGGTGCTGGTGCCCATCAACGACTTTATCGTCTTCCAAATACATTTGGGACTATCTTTATTATCGGCAAAACAGTTATGATAAAACTTGAACTTCCCACATTTTATCATATTAACGGCTTTGTTTCTAGCTGATTTATACTTTTTCCAATCCTCTGCCTTTGTTGAGTGTCTCGCTATTTTTAATAGCGAGTCTCTCTTCCGGAGTTGTTGTAAAATTCAGTACCTGACTGCTTCAAAATGGCACGTGTAATTCCAGTCTTTAAAAAAGGTTTACAAACCCATATGAATAACTATCGTCCCATAGCCCTTCTCTCAATATTTAATAAATTACTGTAAAAACTAATGTATAAACGATTACTAGAGTTTCTAGAAAAGCATCACCTCCTAACAAATTCTCAGTATGGATTTCGCTCTAAGCACAATACAATTCATGCCATATTAATGATAATTGATAAAATTCAACAAGCTATTGAGCAGGGTTGCTATGCATGCGGAGCCTTTTTAGACTTCAGCAAAGCCTTCAATACAGTTAATCATCAAATTCTCATCCAAAAACTTGATTATTATGGGGTAAGGGGGCTACCTAAAAAATGGTTTTGTTCTTATCTATCCAATAGAAGACAGTTTGTTTCTATTGGTAGCTCATCCTCTGGTGTCAGGCTTATACCTTGTGGTGTCCCACAGCGTTCTGTACTTGGCCCCTTATTGTTTCTCATTTACATCAATGACTTTGTTTCCTGTTCTACTTTATTTGATTTTCACTTATTTGCTGATGACTCGAATTTATTTCTTGCAGATAAAAAATTAAACAAACTTGAACGTACTGTAAACAATGAACT
Source organism: Actinernus sp. WN-2022 (assembly GCA_030867875.1). Lineage (NCBI taxonomy): Eukaryota > Metazoa > Cnidaria > Anthozoa > Actiniaria > Actinernidae > Actinernus > Actinernus sp. WN-2022. The sequence goes on along the minus strand of JAOWCC010001679.1, from coordinate 50,863,206 downwards.
GATTAAAGTCAAAGATTGGCTAAACACTAATAAACTATCATTAAATGTAGATAAATCACATTTCGTTATCTTTCACCCATCACAAAAAAAAGCATTTCCAATTAAGGTCTCCATAAATAATCAAAACTTATCTACTGAAACCTTATGTTAAATATCTTGGGGTCTTAATTGATGCTAATCTATATTGGAAATACCAAGTCCACGAAGTATCTAAAAAAATCTCTAAAGGTAATGGAATCATTTCAAAGCTTAGACACTATGTTAACATAGATATCTTAATTAAAATTTACTATTCAATAATATATCCTTATCTTACATATGGTATCTTATCCTGGGGAAACACCTACCCTACTACACTAAAAAATCTCATAGTCATGCAAAAGAAAACATTACGGATCATTACATTCTCTAACTATGATGCTCATACTAACCTGTTATTTAAGAAACTAAACATTCTCAAATTCCTTGATATAATCTCTCTTCAGATTGCCATCTTTATGTTCATTATCATAACCATAATCTTCCTTCAGCTTTTGATACTTTCTTTATTCAAACTTCTAAGGTCCATAATTATAATACCAGATTAGCATCTAAGTCTGCACTTTTCATTCCACAAATTCGAACTAATTTTGGAAAATTCGGTCTAAGATACAAGGGTGTCATAATATGGAATGCACTTAGTGAAGACCTCAAAAATCTGAACTCCAAAACGTCATTCAAATCAAAACTGAAACAAAAGTTTTCTTCAGAATATTAAGATTCGAATTTCTATCAAGTTCTACTAATACATATATTTCAAAATTTCTCTCTATTTACTTATACCAGTTGAATCAGGCCTCCAAATGTCATTTTCTTGTCCTACTACTAATAGCTTGCATTAATGTTTGTAACGTATAATTAGCGTGTGTTTTGCCTTGCTTTGCTTCGACCCCAAAAAAATATATTTAAACCTACATTTTCTGGGATGCCTGACTCGATTAGTCTCGCACTATTTCAGGCCTCCCAGTACTCTCAATATTTCAAGTCTATCGTTTGTATGTATATGACACAATCTAGGGTACAAATAAAGCTGTTGTTGTTGTTGTTGTTGTTGTTGTTGTCATTACCCGTAGCGTCCATCTCCCATACTATATCTTAGTTCATTACCAGGAGCGTCCATCTCCCATACTATATCTTAGTTCATTACCCGTAGCGTCCATCTCCCATACTATATCTTAGTTCATTACCCGTAGCATCCATCTCCCATACTATATCTTAGTTCATTACCCGTAGCGTCCATCTCCCATGCTATATCTTAGTTCATTACCCGTAGCGTCCATCTCCCATACTATATCTTAGTTCATTACCAGGAGCGTCCATCTCCCATACTATATCTTTGAGTTGGCGTATGTACACCTTGGGCTATTTATAGATCCAGGTTTCATAGGTAATACATCTAAGACTAAACCTCTTCTTGATCCTGTTGCTGGAATCGAGAGTGAAACTTGGCTTAAACTATTAGGAGTTACTTTCCAAGAAATCCTTGTAACTGGGATCTACATACAGACATCTAGTAGCCGCGTATATATAATTAGAGTATGCAAATATGATGGCTATACCAAAGATCAGCATGAGTTCCTGAGGAGAGGAATCGCTCACTTAATTAATTCATGAAATGACAATATAAAATAACTAAAATCCTACCCTGAAAAATAAAAGATCCCTAACCGGTTAGTAAACAAGATCTTACCCACCTATAGCTAGGGTTCTCAAGAAAAACTTCTCAAGAAAATGGTGAGGTAAAAAAAAAGGGAGAGATTTTCTGGAACTCGAACCCCGCTGCCACACTAAACAACCATCGTCGCTCAATTGCTGTCAAATTTGTACATTTTAAAACCACTGCTAATTTATGTTAGTTAAAATGGTCATTTCATGAATTAATTAAGTGAGCGATTCTTCTCCTTAGGACCTCTAAAGATCAGCTTGGTGCATTATTTGAGAGTTTAATTATGTCACTATTTCGCTATGCCATTGAAGTCTGGGCTAGCACATATGACTGGAAGACAAATATCTCCGATCCGTCGTATTGATATCTTTTGTAAACGTGCTTTTAAGTTTGGCTACACCGCTAAATATGCAACCATCGCTGATGTAATTAGAGAAAGAGATCAGAAGATGTGGAAAAGAATCACTAGTAACCCTAATTATAACCACTCTATATGTGAGCTACTGCCTCCTAAGAAAGGTCATGTCTTTACTCTCTCGAAAGTATGCACCGAACGCCATAAGCGAACTTATATAAACATATGTCTTTTTAACTTTATTTGAACTCCTTTTTCCTTGTGTGATTGGTAGTATACATGTAGAACGATTAGAACTTATTTATTTATTTTATTTTTATAACTATATATTATAATGTATTAGCTTACCTTATTAGAACGATTAGAACTTACTTATCTCATTAGAACTTATTAGCTTATATTATTAAAACTATCATAACTTATTACCATAGTTTATAATTTATTTATAATCATGTTAACTCGCACGTCTGTTGTTGAGTATTTTAATAAAGACTATTACTATTATTATTTTTATTATTATTATTAACCTTCCTGGAAAAAATGAATATTGTACATTATAAACTTTTGAAAATGTAGAAACCCTAGGGTTATTTGTGCCCACCGTGCTTCAAGATCTGAAGCGGATATTCACTTTAAATCTATAGGAAGAACTATGTTCAATCTGTTGATTTTAAACCAAACTTACTAACCATCGTCGTCAGTTTTGCCAAACACACATCCATTTGATCTTCCTTCCTTGTCACCGGTAAGAAATAAAACTTTAATACAGTAGGTGGTAAACTTCTTTAGGCGTTTCAGTTCGACTGACGTCACATTTCTATCTAGTATCGTATTATATGTTGTCCATACAACAGTCTCGCCTTCAGGACGAGGTTTTGTTCTCCTGTGACTATAAATAAGTCTATATCCCGTGATTCCATTCGGCACGTAAGGCCCTACAAAACGCCATCTTATTATCATTGATGTTGAGCTTGTGACCAGGACAGTTGTATTAAGGAGGGGGTCTGTTAGGAAACAAAACAAAATGCCATCCTATTATCATTGATGTTGAGCTTGTGACCAGGACAGTTGTATTAAGGAGGGGATTAGGAAACAAAACAAATCACTCAATGGGTGCGTTTCTTTGGGAAAATCCAATATCGGAACACAACAATTTAAGAAACAAAATATATATATATATATATAATTTTGACGTGAAAACTCCGATATGCAGTTCGCGCGAAAATGGTTTCAAGCTGATTTTTGCGTTTTCAAGTAAAGACGAGTGTTGAAACTGATACAAATCTATCACTTCTAGTTAATTCGGTGGTTGAATGTGCTATTCTCAACTGAGAGAATACCACTTGCCACATGTACTTTTTTCGAATCCTTTCCCATAGAAACACTTGGATCATGAATCCTAAGAATCCGGGTTCGGATTAATCCGTCGATTCCATAATGATTCTGACTATGAATACGAGGGATTCAAAATCCGTGGGCGAAGCGCTTGCCACCCGTCGCCCCGATCCGATTCCCATAAACCGCGGTCAAACTGCTTCAACGTCGCTCCGGCAACGTCGCTTCAACATTTGGTGAAAGCTGATGAAAGCGTGCGTGTCAAACGGTTTCAAAATCGTTTAACAAAAAGTGTGAACATCTGTTATATTATTCTCGGAAATGCTGTCAGGCCATATCAAACCGATGTTCAGTGAAACCGCGTTTAACCGGGGGATAAAGGGGCTATGTCATAGTTTGCGCATGCGTGGAGTCAATGTTCGACTGGAGACCGTTAATTGGCTAATCTTCTCCCTCAATGCTTGATTGAAATATTACGCAATATTTTGCTTTGATTTTAACCATCTCACACGTGTGTGAGGTTCATCAGTTTATATGAAAATCGCTGAATATAACTGAGTCCTGCCCGAACTGCGAAAATAAAGCGCTTTCATCGTGAAACAGTCCCTTTAAACAACACTGGTCTGATCAACTAAAAGTCGATCAAGGTATGCTAACCGCCGTGGGGAGCGAGTAGCAGCTGACGTTTCGAGCGCTAGCCCTTCGTCAGAGCAAAAGAAGGAATTGCGGATAGGGAAACGGTTTATATAGCGTTGAGTGCACGATTACCGCTTAGCAAACATGTATACTCGGTTCAATTAGGATGAAAGAAATTGCGCCAACAATAGAAATGCCAATAGCCGCAATACAATAAGGAGTTTCGATGAATAAACAACACTTTACCTAAAACATCTTATCACATAATTTTGTCATGAACTACGTCATGAATCCATAAAGGCTTACGTGTATTTCCCTTGGTAGGCCTTACTACAGTACTTCTTGTGGAGGAAAACCGTGTAGATGGTTTGTATACGGAGCATATCTTAGTGATAGGATCCACGGGTAGTAAATTGGTATGGGCACTACCACCACATAAAATGCCACACGACTGGTGGAGTGATTGACAGTCCAGAGCTGAGAAAAAATACACTAGGTGAGTCAACTTAATACTGAAAAGAGAATTAAAAATTCAACTGACAGTAGTTCCATAGAGCAGTTTTCGCATGAGATTTAGACCTTTAAGTGTCATCTTTACAGTAACTTAGCCGTATCATAACAATGCGATTTACTGGTTATTTCATAGTTTTCTTTGGAACACGGGCGAATATTTCACGAGAAATTTGTATTATTTGGTACTCGCCTACCAAAATAATATGAATTTCGAGTGAAATTTTCGGTAGTATTCCATAGAAAACCATGAAATATCCATATTATCTATAAATAACAAATTTACGGGAAGATTTATCACGAAAACAAAGTAATTTATCGGACGATAGACTGCGAATGTTCTCGCCTAAAAATATTTTTTTCAAGTGGCGGACGCGTCTGCAGACTAATTATGTATTCAAAATCTTGAATTCTTATTGGCTGATAAAGAAAGGGCGCGAATTTCCTGCATTTTGATTGGCCTTGATCTAGCCATGAAATACCGCTCTGTATTCATAGAAAAACCATGAAATACCGCCCTGTATTTCATAGTAATGCTGAGCTCTGATTGGCTGAAATATAATATTTATACTGAGGATAATATTGAATAATACAGGCAAAATCAAAGGTAGCCTGCTATTTGTTTTCGAATTGGAAGAGAGAAAACCACCAAGAAGAGACGTTAGCAGGCAAAAACGAAACAGCTTAAATGTCCATTAATACTGAACTTTACCGCTCTATGGCTGCGATCTTTATAAATACTGTGTTTTCTCCCGGAGTACCTCAGACAACCTTAGGTCCCCGATACGTATTTCAGAAGCCGTTAATATCAGGCATTGGCTAAAACAGTTTATTGCATCAACGAAAGATGGTTGACAAGCATGTTTCTACAAATAAATATTATATTTTAGGAAGTATGTGCTGCATGTGATGTCAAACAGAAAAAAAATACTTATGACATTGAATATTAATTACATTTCAGGAGTCACTTATTTAAGGGTTAGAGACGTGCGCGGCGTGCGTGTTGACAAATAGATGCACGCGCTGACTGTACGATGAACGAAAAATAAATGAAAACTCCATTATGTCTTGCGCCCTAGCTTCAAGCTCGTTCGCTTGTGGCAGCAATTAATGTATTCACAAATTTGTTTCTTCAACGAACGTGTATAAATTTGTTTTGCAACAGCTATGACTAGAGCAGATTTCCTATGTATGTCCGTATCCTTACCGTAACCGTACCGTAACCGTGCCGTAACTACTATACCGCCGTATATACCTCTGTAATTTGATTGGATCAGAAAGACAAAACAACGGGGACGTCATTTCAACGTCACGGCCTGTCGTACAGTAACCGTGCGTAAGTCATTACCGTAACTTGCCCACTCATACGAAATCCACTCTATAACAGGACTCTATGTATGCTGATAGTTCAAAGTTCGATCTGTAAAGAATTTAATATCTCACGAAATGAAACATTACCTGGTGTATACTGAAGCAAATGATCTTTTCCAAGCACTTTGAAGTCGTTGGAATCTGGAAACTTGATTCTCAGGCGAACATGGTCCATTTTCTCATGATTCGAATGCAATGCTTCTATGTAATAGACCACGTGACCCTCGAGTTTTTGAGGACACGACCGCTGAGCAGCATGACTAAAACGAAATAAAAAACAGTTAGATAAATGTTTTCCCTGACAGTTTCAGTTAGCGGCCAGTCGTGCAATGGCCATGAAATGTTTAAATTATGATTCGCCTAAGAACGATAGCATTGAACGTCAATTAGGAAGGTAAAACGTTAAATTATATATTCTTCTTTCTCGTAATTTCGTTGGTTGACACTTGCTAACGTCTAACTTTGCTTTGATTTCTAAGAAAATTTTAAAATTTGGCTCGTTTCACAGGCCAAGAGCACACAGTTTATTTTGTGCTTGTAACTTTGACTGTGGATATCTCAGACAGCACTTACAGTGCGACTACTGAAATCACTTAGACAATGAGAACTAAACACACTGCAAAATCGACCTTCTCGGTGATAAGGATCAGGAGATGACTCTGGAGCAAATGTTCCAATTTGTCGAGGCCAAAGAGGCCGGCAAACGATCTGCGTCTCGCCTTCTCGACTCCCACGGTGCCGAAGCAGTCAGTGCTTGCAGACGGGAAAAGGTGACATCCCAGAAAGTGAACCTGCGAAAGGACAACCCACATAGACCAGACAAATCGGAGATATGTACCTACTGCGGCAAGAGGGGTCACGGAAAATGCGCCCTTGCCAAATTTCGAAAAAAGGAATGGCCAGCCTATGGTCACGTCTGCGCGCACTGTGGCCGAGTGCACCACTTTGACGCCATGTGTAGGAGCAAGGACAAGCAGAAAGCACTGAAGAATGTGCATCGTACAGACGACGACAGCGAGGGTGCCATCTTTACTTCCCTTTGCGTTATTGCCGCCACCCTAGACCACCACCTATACAACCAGCTCTCCGACACCTGGACGAAGCAGGCATCCAAGCCACAACCATTCATTCAACTCACGGTGAATGACCTCCATGAGGATTACGACCGTTTTGGTTTTGACGCCAACCTCTGCTCCACGCCGAAGCCAGCCATCATTCCTGCCATGCCAGATACGGGTTGCCAGAACTGCCTTGCTAGTCTCAAGGTCATCCACCGGTTGGGTCTGAAGAAGGGAGACTTGATCCCCGTCACAATGAAAATGCATGCAGCGAACCAGAAAGGGATCATCATAATTGGTGCCGTCATCTTAAGACTTTCCGGCAAAGATACAATGGGCAACGTGGTAGAGACCCGACAGATCACTTACGTGACCGACAACTCCGACAAGCTGTTCATCAGTAAATAAGCCCGCATCGCCCTCGGTATGATCACTGAGAACTTCCCAATGATTGCCGAAGTTGCAAATCCCCAGACTGAGACAGCTGCCGCCTTAGAAGACAACCTGACCCCCATGAGCAGCGAGAGTGGCCTCGCCGTAGACTGTGACTGTCCAAGACGCAAGCCGCCTCCACCGCTACCAACAAAGCTACCTTTCCCTGCAACAGAGGAGAACCGTGGGAAGCTGCAGCAGTACTTGATTGATTACTACAAGAGGAGCACATTCAACACGTTCGAGCATCAACCCCTCCCAATGATGAAGTGTTGGTTTGAAACGTGAGGTTATAATTAATTCGTAAACACCATAGGAAATAGCTATGGAAAGTTAATTAAGTGATTATCTTAAACTAGATTATTGTTATAAGCAATGCGGTTGTCCGCCTAGGCCGCGTATGTCCGTAAGGGAAATGCTGCGAGGCATGACTCATACTACCTTAGGCACGTTTTCTGAGTCATAAAAGCGACTGTTCTATCAATCAAATTCAGTTAGTTAGTTACTCCGCTACCACGCTATGATCATATAGGATTTACAACTTTATCTACGATCTGCTACCTTTGGTACAAGCGTAAACCAAATTCGAACCTACATCCCTACAACTTCTATACTACATTTGCTACGAAAGCTACAACTCCCACAATTCTACATATTCTACAGTAGTGCTACCAGCCACCTTGTCGAATTGAGGACAGTGAACTATTGTTGATTAAAGTACAGTTGTTGTAATCAATCTGTGGAGTTCGAATTCATTTGTACCAAGCTACCCCTGTAATTGTTGAGATTTAAGTAAGCAGCAACCTCTAGATTCCCAGCAGATACATTAGTTCGAATTTGGCTACACGACTTTGTGAAGAAATTCGAAGAATTTGGCTAAGTAAAAGGAAAACCCGCTACCGATATCCAATACAACAACAGGTTATCACTATCATGTTTTACAACCGGATGTGAATTGGTATTTGCCCGCGCGCGCCGCACCACGAATCGAATCTTATCTGTCAGATCAGATTAGGAGACCATTTTCCGATTTGATAACCGATTATCGATAATCTAATCACCGCCACAACTGACATGGGAACAGTAATAAATCTTAAGAAGGCACGTGGGCACTCAAAGGGAAATATTACAAGAAAAGTTAAGGAAATCGTTGACCTTATGACACACGAGAACAATATAGAGTTAGTTAATGAGAAATCCATCGAATTAAAGAAGGTTTTAAGAGTTTTGAAGCCGCACACGAGGCGTTCCATAGTCAATTAAAAGACGAAGAATCCGTACAGGAATCGTCCATTTACTTCGACTTAGTTTCAGAACAAGTAACTCAACTCCAGGAGAACATAGAACTTTGGACTACCGGACTCGAAACAACTAAACTGATGAAGAGCATCGAAATTAGGCCCGAAGATTCTGTAAGCAATGTCGGTTCCCGTCAAGCGTCAGGAACGTCAAGCAGGTCTTCAACCAGAAGCGCAGTCTCTGAAGCAAGGGCAAAAGCCGCCGCTAAGAGGGCAATTCTCGAGGCCGAAGCCGCTACCTTAAAGAGACTGCACCAGATCCAAGAAGAAGAACTAAAACTGCAACAGAGAAAGAATGAGCTACGACTTGAGACGGAAATGGCAAAGGCTGAAGCCGAGGAACAGGTGTACACGCAAGCGGAGGAACGAGAAACGGCGGCCTGTCTTTTACCAGACGAAGAAAGTAAAACGGCTATTCCTGTTAAACTACCGCAACCCACATCTATCCCCAGTGCAGCACGCACTAGAGCCGAAAACCCTTTCCGTGTAGACGTGCCTGGTCATAGGCCAAAGGACATAAGCAACATGACCAGCCACGTCTATCCGAAGAATAAGTCCACCGCAGTCAAGTCCAATCAGCCTTATAGGCCACGCCCTCAGACAGCAGAGACCCCCTGATAAGTCAACGTCCAGGCGCACCCGAATGGTATTAAGAGGCGTCTCACGAGACGCGCCGCAACCCAGCTGTCCGCAGTATTCCGCAGACCGTTCTCGCCACACCAGCCAACCATAGCAGCGAGGTGCAGCTACTCTTCCAGCAACAACAGGCAATCATGTCCTTGACCCTACCGCAACCTGAACTTCCCGTTTTCACCGGCGATCCGATTGAGTACTGTGATTTCATACGCGCCTTTGAAAACCTGATTGAAAGAAAAACGCACAGTCCAAGTGCAAGACTTTATTACTTGCTACAGTATACAACTGGGCAAGTTGAAGATTTAGTCCGAAGTTGCCTGGTGAAGCGCGAGGATGAGGGCTATAACGAAGCTAGGAGGCTCCTGTCCGAAAGATATGGGCAAAGTTATAAAATCGCAACCGCGTACGTTGACCGCGTTACAAATGGACAGACGATCCGGGCAGAGGACAGTGCAGCGTTGCAAACGTTTTCCATACTACTGACCAGCTGCACTAACACGCTGAAGGAAATTGGATACCTGAACAGATTAGAAAATCCTGACGGCCTCAGGAAAATCGTCGATCGGCTACCTTATGCCTTAAAGCGTAGATGGCGCGAAGTTGCCGATGCTATAACCCAGAAAGAAGGCAGAGATGCAACCTTGAGGGATATCACGGATTTCGTCGAAACGAGATCAAGAGTGACGAATCACCCCCATATTCGGCCAGCTCTCATACGAGCAGCACTCAAGTAACTCGGGTAATAACGGGAGGCAAAGAAAAGGTGCAAAGGCGTTCGCTGCTCAAGGAGAACCCCAGCAATTAAACAAGTCGGAAGAGAAAAAAAAGTGGAAACTGTCCCTCTTGCGAAAAAGCCCGCTGGCTTCCCAATGCGAAAGGTTTAAGAAATTAAGTTTAAACGACCGTTACAAGTTTGTTCGTTCCAAAAAATTATGTTTAAATTGTTTAGTATCGGGTCATTTCGTGCAAGATTGTCCAAAACGAAGTTTTTGTCGCGTTCAAGGTTGCATCAAAAAGCACTCTACTTTCCTACATGAAAAGGAACAAAGGGAAGCGCCACCAAGAGTCAGGGAAGACGACACGGAAAGTAAGGCAACAAACGCCGAATCCACAGCAGCTGCAACAACAATGGCCAAAAAAGTGAAACATTTCAAGCACCATTAGCTCGTCAGTCGTTGGACTGTCAATTGTCCCTGTTAGAGTCAGAGCAAAGGGTCGAGGCAACAAAGTACTAACTTATTCTTTTCTAGATTCGGGTTCTAACACCTCGTTTTGTTCGGAAGATCTTTTGAGAAAACTCAACCTTGAGGGAGAGAAAGCTACTCTTTCTCTCACTACAATGCAAAGTGAAAACGAGCCAATTAAATGCTATCTCGTAGTTCTAGAGGTCTCCGACCTCAACGGCGACAATATAGTTGAGCTACCAATGGTATATTCAAGGCCAAGTCTCCCTGTCGCCATGGAAACCATTGGCAACCAAGAAGATGTTGACCGCTGGCCGCATCTCAAGGGTATTACAATACCGCGCATCGAAGCGGAGGTCGGTCTGCTAATAGGCAGCGATATACCAGAAGCGTTACAGCCGAGGTGAGGAAAAGCAAAAATGGCGGTCCCTTCGCCACACGTACTGCTCTTGGCTGGGTCTTGAACGGACCATTAGGGAGAAAGGAAGAGAAGGTTTCGACCGCAAACTTGATTGATACAAATGCCAACTTAAGTAAGCAGTTTGCAGATGTTTGCAGTCGTGAATTTAATGATTCAACGTACGAGCCGAGAATGTCGTTGTCGCAAAATGACCGGCGCGCATTGGAGATAATGGTAAACACTGCGAAGCTTGAAAACGGTCATTATGAACTTGCACTGCCATGGAAAATTATCCGCCATGTCTGCAGAATAACAAGCCACAAGCAGAACATAGACTCCAACTACTAAAGAAACGTCTGCAGAAGGATTCAGTTATATTTGAGAAATATAAAGAATTCATGGATGATCTGCTGCGCAAGGATCACGCCAGAAAGTTGAGCAGTAACGACCTTGCGCAGGCAGGGACTTGGTACCTACCACACCACCCTGTATTTCACCCACAGAAGCCCGACAAGGTTCGTGTCGTGTTCGATTGCTCAGCTAAGTACCGGGGCTCCTCCCTTAACGACCAGCTGTTGCAGGGGCCGGATCTCACCAACACGTTGGTTCGGAGTGCTAACGCGATTCCGACAGGAGCAAGTCGCCTTCATGTCAGACATCGAGGCGATGTTCTACCATGTGAGAGTCCACCCAAGTGATTGCAATTTCTTACGGTTCCTCTGGTGGTCGGACGGTAATCTAGAGAAGGAACCAGAGGAATATCAGATGCTAGTCCATTTGTTCGGCCGCGCTTCGTCCCCAAGTTGTGCTAACTATGTTTTGAAGAAAACCGCAGAAGACAACAGAGAGAATTTCGATCCAATCACAGTCGAAACCGTGAAGGAAACTTTTTACGTAGATGATTGCCTTCGCTCAGTCGCAACAGAGTCGGAAGCTGTTCGCTTAGTGGATCAACTTCGCGAGCTACTATTGAAAGGGGGTTTCCGTCTCACCAAGTGGATATCAAACTCCAAAAAAGTCAATGATTCCGTTCACGAATCAGAAAGAGCAGCTTCGGTAAAGAATTTAGATTTTGACGATGCTGTGCTAGCCGAGAGAGCGCTAGGGGTCCAATTCTGTCTATAGTTAGTTCGGTCTACGATTCACTTGGATTCGTATCTCCATGCATTCTACCGGCCAAAGCAATCCAACAAAACCTATGTCTAAAGGGCCTTGGATGGGATGACAAGATCCCTGAGTGTGACAGACAGAAATGGGAAGAATGGCTTAGTGATCTTCCAAAACTAGAACAATTTACGATCCCACGCTGCTTCAAGCCACCAGACGTCGCTGATATCAAAAGTAGAGAGCTTCACCACTTCTCAGACGCTTCCAGCCAAGGCTATGGAGCCGTAACGTCAATGCATTTAATCTCCGTCAAATTAATGCAAACGGTGAAGTCCATTGCTCCCTTGTTATGGCTAAGTCGAGATTGGCCGCAGAGGGCTGCTGATATGGGCCAGATTTCTAGTGACTACCCCGATGTAAAGAAGGCATCAACAGTATATGTAAGTAAGATCTCTGAACGAGATCCTGTGTCAGAGATTATAGAGCGGTTCTCGTCTTGGAGCCGTTTGAAGAAGATAGTAGCATGGATACTTCGCTACAAGACCAACCTGCAACGACTTAACAAGAAGCGTCAGGCAGGAGTTACGGTTAAATTTCAATTAACCAACGCAATCACCCTTATTAGCGTCATAGAACTAAACAACGCCGAAATTGAAATCCTCCAGCATGTGCAGAATCAATGCCTCAAAGAGGAACTTGTTCGTCTTAAATCAGTCGGTCAACATAGCGACACGAGAAAGCAAATCACAGTACAGAAATGCAGTAGCATTTACAAGCTCGATCCAGTGTTACGCCACGGCCTGATACGGGTCGGAGGTCGACTGAAACGAGTACCAATCGAAAGTGATGCAAGGCACCCGATCATCCTACCAAAGAACCACCACGTTGTCAAGCTCATCACCAGGTATTATCATCACGTGTCTGGGAACTCAGGCCTAGAGTATACCCTGTCGCTAATACGACAGAAGTATTGGCTTGACAATGCACGAGCTACGGTAAGGAGCGTTCTCGATGACTGCTTCAGCTGTAGTCAACGTCAGGCACCAGTAGCTCAACAGAAAATGGCGAGCCTGCCGGAAGATCGAATAACGCCATCGAAGCCGCCATTCACATACGTTGGAGTGGACTGCTTCGGACCGTTTAAAGTGCGACGCGGGAAGACCAACGTCAAGATAGAGATATGGCGTACTATTCACTATTACTATTACTATTACTATTACCCTCCGCGCCGTCCATATCGAGGTCGCAAGCTCGCTGGACACAGAGTCCTTTATCAACGCCTTGCGACGGTTCATCGCTAGAAGAGGACAACCGGAGGAGATGCGCTCTGATAACGGAGGCAACTTCGTCAAGGGAGAAAGGGAGCTCAAAGAAGCGGTGAGAGAATGGAACCAATCGCAGATCCACGACTACCTCTTGCAGTGTAGCATCAAGTGGGCGTTCAATCCACCTGCTGGCTCTCACCACGGCCGAGTGTGGGAGCGATGTATTCGAACAGTGAGGAAGGTCATGAAGGTGCTGATGAGAGAGCAAGTGTTGGACGACGAAGGACTCAACACTCTGATGTGCGAGGTCGAGTCCATAGTTAACGGGCGACCTATCACTAAGTTGTCGGATGACCCACGTGATCTGGAGCCTCTGACACCCAACCACCTGCTGCTTCTACATGCAGGATCTACAGTCTCACCCGGTACATTTACCAAGCATAACTACAGTCGACGGCGATGGCGACAGGTGCAGTACCTCGCAGATGTGTTCTGGGGACGCTGGATACGCGAATATCTCCCGTCACTTCAAGAACGGCAGAAATAGAACAAGGTGCAGAGGAACTTCGCAGTCAACGACATCGTGCTAGTTCTCGATGACAACACACCACGCAGCTCATGCCCACTGGGACGCATTCTAGAGGCGTACACCAACCGCAGAGATGGGCTTGTGCGCTCGGTCAAGCTAAAGACCGGCACAACTGTGCTTGTGCGACCGGTTGACAAGATCGTCCTACTGGAGACTGCAACTACAGCAAGCAACGATAAGTAGATCAGATAGCAAAGGACACTGATAAACCAGCAGTATGGACATTATTAGTTTAGTTACTATCAATAGCGCTATTGGACATTGTTAGCATTATTATTCAGTTTTGTTTAGTCACCACAATGTTTCAAACTCTTATTGGTATACTTGGTAAAGGTTATCCCACGGTAACGCCTTTAAGGGGCCGGAATGTTGGTTTGAAACGTGAGGTAATAATTAATTCGTAAACACCATAGGAAATAGCTATGGAAAGTTAATTAAGGTTACCGGATACCTTCAGGGTGCATTTCCAGTCTAAATTATGTAGCGCCTCGAGGAAACATCGTAGATAAATCATTCATGTATCATTTTAAAGCTTGTAAAATTGGCTACAAGAATACATAAAAAGTTTTGAGTTCTTTGAAAATCTCGAATTTTCCGCCATCCCGTTTCTCCGATCTAGTGAGATGGCTTTCAGAAGCTCCGACACCGAAAATATTTTAAAGTTTAAAAATCTGTTTGCTTTGTCGCATTTCAGAGGAATCGAATTACAAAAGGGTGTCGGGGAATTTCAAAATTCGATTTAGTTCAAAAGTTATCATGCTTTCCGTGAAAAGGCGAAAAATAATCCGAGTAGATATGCGGGAAACGTCGTCAAGAGCTCTCTCTTTAGAATTTCCCAATTCCCCGACACCCTTTTGCAGCTGAGATATCAATTGATATTTTGTGGAAATTTCGCACAAATCGAATAAATTCCTCTTAAGTGGGAGCTTTTTTAAAACTCTATTTTGGTTGAAAATCTAAAGCGAGAAAATAGCACTTCAAAAAAATATACCCGTCTGTCGTGCGTGAATCTGAAGCCCCGCCTCTCCAACAATTAGCAAGCTCTTGTCCAATCATTTCTCATCACAGTTCAACTATCTGTCAAGATTTCCCGCCAATGTTGATTTCCGATCAAAGCTACGCGCCGCATCGAGAAAATGTCTTTTTTTGTGTGTGTGACTTGAAAAATCGTAGCGGTATTAAAAGAGTCGTTTCCCAGGCTAGAAAAATGGGAAAGACAAAAAGACCTCGAGGGACAAAGCCAAGGTGAGCACCTATAGGCGAATCCTTGCTGACGTCATTGTTTACATTTTTGCCTCATTAGCATAAATTAAACTTCAAGCTACAAACAAACAGACTATATCAGTTGAAAGAGAATTTTAAACTGAGTAACCACCGAAAATTTGAGATTGATATGTTAAATATTTACGGAGAAATTGACTTTTCAAAACTATAAAATGGGCTGGGGGGAAAGAGTTGCTGACAGCCATACATTCATTGTAAATTTTGAGCTTTTTAAACGCTCATTCCTCAAAATATATTTATCATATCACTCTCAAAGTTTCGGTGATTATCAAGTGTGACAATCTCTTTCGATTTATGGACTCTGTTTGTTTGTATGTACGTCGCTTGAAGTTTGATGTATGCTAATGAGGAAAAAACGTAAACAAGGATTCGCCTATAGAGACGCCTTGAATGCCAGCATAAGTTAGTAGAGGACACAGCAATTTGCAGGCATCTGAAACAGCACGGCAATAGCGAGATCGTGGTTCAACCGTTTCAGACTTTACATTTCCATCTGAGTTTTCTTGGAAACAAATATTCTCTCGGCTGGCTCTTATCAATTCTTCTTTATGTTCAGATGTGGACCACTCGGCACTCTGTCTGAAAGAAACGCTTGTCGGGTTTTGCGAGGACTCCTATTTGGCTTTGTAATTATAGTCGTATGCATTTTTGGCCTAGTTTTACTTTTCTTTTTTCTTAGTTTTCCAAGCTAAGGACATCCTGCTTGCTTTTTGTAAGATATTAGGCCAACGACCGATGGAATTGTGGAATCGTGTGTGGAAAAACTTTTTTCAATAAACATAAACATTGGTATATGAAATGAATTTAATGTGCTCTCCCCACACCGTCGTTACGGGCGAGTGAGCACTTGTCATGTGTTTATTGATCTACTGTCAATCAAAAAGAACCTTTTACTTCCGGTTAAAAGCTTCCTTTTGGTATTTCTCCGTCAATATTTTTTTTTTGAACGGAGTTTTTGGTATATGACACACTTACACTAAAACTACATTTCTGTGCGAAAAAAAAAAAAGGTTTTGAAGGTATCCGGTAACCTTAAGTGATTATCTTAAACTAGATTATTGTTATAAGCAATGCGGTTGTCCGCCTAGGCCGCGTATGTCCGTAAGGGAAATGCTGCGAGGCATGACTCATACTACCTTAGGCACGTTTTCTGAGTCATAAAAGCGACTGTTCTATCAAGCAAATTCAGTTAGTTACTCCGCTACCACGCTATGATCATATAGGATTTACAACTTTATCTACGATCTGCTACCTTTGGTACAAGCGTAAACCAAATTCGAACCTGCATCCCTACAACTTCTATACTACATTTGCTACGAAAGCTACAACTCCCACAATTCTACATATTCTACAAACCAAGTGGAGTAGTGCTACCAGCCACCTTGTCGAATTGAGAACAGTGAACTATTGTTGATTAAAGTAGTTGTTGTAATCAATCTGTGGAGTTCGAATTCATTTGTACCAAGCTACCCCTGTAATTGTTGAGATTTGAGTAAGCAGCAACCTCTAGATTCCCAGCAGTTACATCAAGGGCCCCCCGCTGAAACTCGTGGTGGACCCGGAGGCCAAGCCTGTGGCGTGTCATACCCCTGTCCCAGTCCCACCCCATTGGCGAGATGACGGCCTGGACCAAGACGTCAGACTTGGTGTGATCGAACCTGTGCCCGTGGGCGAACCTGTGACATGGTGTCACCGAATGGTCGTCTGCGCCAAGAAGAATGGCAAACCACGACGTACCGTTGACTTGCAGCCGCTTAATGCCCACGCTACCAGAAAAACACATCAAACCCAGTCGCCATTTCACCAGGCCAGATCCGTGCCTCGTGGTAAAAAGAAGACAGTATTTGATGCATGGAACGGCTACCACAGTGTCCCCATTCGCGAGGAGGACAGACACTACACCACATTCATCACACCATGGGGCAGACACCGATACTGCACCGCCCCACAAGGTTACATTGCCTCGGGTGATGGCTACTCCAGGCGATTTGACGAGATAGTTGCTGACGTGCCAGACAAGACCAAATGCATTGACGACACGCTCATGTGGGCCGATGACCTGGAGCAAAGCTTCTTCCAGGCATGCAGCTGGCTTGACATCTGCGGCAGGAACGGGATAACCCTCAACCAGAGAAGTTCGTCTTCGGCCAAGACACGGTCGAATTCGCTGGCTTCGAGATCACCCTGGACAGTGTTCGGCCTTGCAAGAAGTACCTCTAGGCGATCATGGACTTCCCCACGCCGAGGAACATCACTGATATCTGCTCATGGTTTGTCCTCATAAATCAGGTGTCCTATGCCTTCAGCATGACTGAGGGAATGGCCCCCTTCCGACAGCTCCTGAAACAAGGCGCACCCTTCTACTGGGACAATCACCTCTATAGCTTATTCGAGGAATCGAAGATGGTCATCGTGAGCGAGATCGAGGAGGGCGTACGACAAAATCCACATGCCTCGCCACAGACAGGTCGAAACTGGCTATTCCAGAAGCACTGCCAATGTCCAGCAGCGGAACCATTCTGCTGTCCTACAGGCTGGAAGATCACCCTTGTCGGCAGCCGCTTCACACATCCAGCCGGGCCTCGCTACGCTCCGATTGAAGGCGAGGCCCTCGCTGTGGCAGACGCTCTAGACAAAGCAAGATACTTCGTCCTGGGTTGCGACGACCTCGTAATCGCAGCTGACCACAAGCCTGTCTTGAAGTTGTTTGAAGGCTTGCCGAATAAAGCTTTCCGAAACATTTAGCGCGATAGTATCATCTTTCTCGGTTATCTATTCAATTATTTTGCAAATAAGCCAACGCTTTATGCCCGCGAAGAGACGAGTTCTGTTGATGACGTCACATTTTATTCTCGCGCGAAAATTATTATATATTTGGAAGTTCAGTCGCTAAAAAATAATGAAAACATTTTTATTTCAAAATGTTGATTTTTTTCTCTACATTTTAAGGTCTAAGCTGTAAAAAAAAAGCATAACTGGGCAGGACTTATATGCACTTTAAATGTTGCGAGGGCTCAAGTCCCGAGCCGGAATTTTTGAGATTTTACTGCTCTCTAAAATACTGGTTTCCTATGTTCTGGAGACTAAACATTGGGATGGCTTTCAATATATTTTACATGAGAGGTACTTCAAAACTTTGATGACGCCCCCAAGGAGTAGTTAAAATCTTTGATGACCCACCCTACAAAAGCACTTAAAACTTTTTTGCTCCCCCCCGCCCATGATTTAACCTAACCCAACCCCCCCCCCCCCCCCCCCCCCAACCCCTCAAACATAATGAACACTCCCTTACAAATCCTAGCCCATGCGATTTTCTCTTTCAAATGACTCTAACTTCAGAACTAGTCCACCAAACCTGCTCCAGCAAGTTGGAATGCTGTTGTAAGTGACGTTGATTGGCTCATATAACCGTAAGTTGAAATGTTTGTTTTCCTCAGCGGTCCCGGTTACACCTTTTAAGACCCTGGGTCCGCGACCTCCCGCAAGACAGAACGGAGCTTAATCACTGAGCTAACCGGGAAGTGGTCTGAACTGTAAAACCAGATCGAGTGACAACCAATCAGAACATTTGATTTGACCTTGATCGTGTCTTGACATTTTAGATATAGGAAACATCCTCCGTGTTTCTATCCAGCTATTAAAAGGCGAGTGGAGTTTGGGAGAATGAAAATGGATGTGGTAACACGGGCACGAAGAGCCCTGCACTACTGCTATATTTCGAGTTCTTCCAAACTCCCAGTGCTCCTCTATGAAATAAATCAAAACACCCGACCAGGCACAAAAACGGAAAAGACGCTCGTTTAATTTAGTAACCAAAACGTATTAAATTATACTAACTAGCTCAAGAGCGCGCGTAAATTTCTATGATTCTATAGAGTTACAGAAACACTGCAGCTTTGCGGTACGGATTATAGTAATATATCGCGTTATAATCCATCATTTTGTTTTCTCGCGCGTGATTGGTTGAATGCGTTACGTGACCGGATATTTTCTCTCTGATAGCGGGAAATATCAGCGAATACACCCCCTGTGAGCGTGTAAGCGCGCGTCGAACTGTTCGCTCTCGGGAACTGTTCTCTTCTCGGATCAGATAATGACCGTCGAAATATCAGGGCATATTTAGGTTAGGTCATTGTATTTATATCTATTAAATCACTAGGTATGTAGTAAACACCAACATCTCTGACAATATTCTAAAGTCAGTCTCAAGACTCTTCGTTTGGGCCATAGGGGCATTTTAACATGATAGATTTCAACTCAAAGCATCGAAGATGGAGCTCATGTTCATTATTTTGTTTTGATGCTCGTTGTTCCTTGTCCAAACCGTGAAGAGTTTCAGCGTGATGGACGCCAAGCTTTTTATTATATCGTAAGATTACAGATTTTTATTGGCCTAGCCAGTATTTTCCCCTGGTTCCTTGAAGGTTTATCTTGAGGTGTGAGACGAATGAGCAGGTAGACCTCTTAGATTTTTGGAGAAGTTCTCGACAAACTAGGAACCCGTCACCGGTATAATTATTCTCTTATCGTGCAGCGTGATATTTCAAACGTAACTCTACCAAACTCTTTTTATGATGATTTACAGAAAAGATACTACAGCATTTGGCTTTTGAGAGAATATGGCAGTGTGGCAGGGATTGAAATTGTATTAGAAAGTTTATACAAGTTCAAATTTACGCATGATTCCAGGATTTAAAAAAATGAACAACTAGCGCCGGCCCTGAAGGAGATGTTTACGGCATTGGTTGTACATTTGTATGACTTGAATCTAAACTTTTGCTGAAAGTGAAATGTTTGTTTTGATTTTCAGATTTGTAGCAATACGTTTATTTGCTTCTAAATTACTGTATGGTAATAATGAAATGTGGTAAACTATTGGATTGAATATCTGGTGTAAAATACCATGATCGCCTCGGATTCCTTTGTTTTCCGAGGGAAGTTTAACCTCGAAATTTCCTCATTAGGGATGAATGCTTCCAATTTCCCCTCATGTTTCTATGCATGAGCGAACATTAGAAACTAAATTTCCCTTATGTATAATTACAGGAGGGAAATTTAGCATTGTTTTTTAATTTTTCCTCATGTAACATGAAGAAAAATGAGAAGACAACGACTTGTCTTCCAAGTGCAGGCTGGATAGCGCTACTTTATTCCCCTGCAGCACCACACAGCGGTCAAATGTCTGCGCATGCGTCAAAGGTCTTGCAACAACAATATATTCCAAAACAAATTCAAAGCGAGCCGGCGGCCGTTACTGTTAACACACCCGTTTTCAAACCTTGAGAACTTTTTGGTAAATGATGAAAATGATGAACTCACAGTTTGAAGTTTGTTCAATTTCCTATCGACTGTGAAAATAAAAAGCTTAACTTTCACGTATTTTTCTTAACTTTTGGGGGTATATGTTCACTGTAATATGTTTTTAGGTAAATTTTGCGCGGTAAATTTGCGCAGCCGCCCACCAGACTGACCGTAATACGCACGCGCAGACGTTTGACCGCTGTGTGCTGCAGCACTAGGTAGGTCGGAGTTCACACTGGATAGAATTACACATAAATTGCGTCACAGTCTCCTTTCCAAGTTTGTTGTTGCCAGTTTATTTGTGTTTTTTTGTTAGAGTGCAAACAAACCCGTATAGTTTTTTTTGTTTGCGTTCTATCTTCTTCACATACTACCTGTGCCATGACTCAGCAAACAGAATTAAACAGAAGCACTCGCAAAACAGTCCATTTCCTCGGCGATCATAGTATTACAAAGTTATACCATGGCACCTCGAGAAATTGGTGATTAAATTTCCCCGCGAGCTTCGGGACTTCCACAAATCCTCCCTCGGCTCGCGGGGAAATTTAATCACTAATTTCCCTCGGTGCCATGGTATTACTTATAATGATCGTATTTATGCAAGATCTAATAAATAAGACTGCAGAAGCTTTTCCCGTTCTAAAATATTCTGCTCTTAATTTTTTACCGGGTTTATTCAGTAAAAAGTATTTAGATTTATATCCATCTTCTGCTGATAAAATATACACCATTTGCTCCAGCTGAGTCATTACAGTTAGGTCTTTTTAAATTTTGCATGGGGTTACGTTTTGAGAGAGTTTGTATGGAAAATTATGAATATAAGCCGATTTGTGGGGTATTATTCTGCTATCACTCTCCCGGGTGTATAGCCTTTCTGCTCTTCAGTATTAGGCCAAAGCCAAATATACCAGTAAATATTCTTATAAAATGAAGAAATATAAATCGTTTCATCGTGCTCCCCTTCTATGAGAAGCTTAGGCCTCTAACAAATACGCCTCCACCATATTTCAGAGGCGTTATGTTCTCAGTCATTTCCATTAACGCTTCTAATATTGCTTCATAATGACCAGAAGCAATAATGGCGGAGGAAGGAGCACTGGTTATTGTCGAAGATACCAACCATTCTGTTTAAAAAAAGGGCTACAGAAAAAAGGCTCCTGATATATTTCTTTCTTTACTTGGCGGTATTTGCAATGTGTTTTGGGAGGACAGTATCGCAGTACACCCCAAAGGCATATATGAATTTGAATTTTGTGCCGTCTGTTGGCGACCAATGGCACTTGGTTCTCCTCACTCTGCTTTCGTGTCTGCTCTAGAACGACTGTACTTATACCTGAGCCTTCAGGACTTGATGAGCCCGGTCTTTCTTTCGATAGTCATGCGCTTTTTTTTAGCAATGACTAACCACTTAAGACATGCTGGTGCGTGTAATCGATGGCGGACTTTGCATGCCAGTGATTTCGTAACTCGACTAAATAGAACTAGCATCCGAGGCAGTTAAGCAGGTTTTCTCCTTAAAAATACAAAAGAAAGTGCACAAAACATTCATACTTTACTATGACATGTGCCAAAGTGCCTACACTTTATAACAAAGTGATGTGATCTTTGAAAGTGCGATCCCTAGGGAATACCATGTTTCTTCCGATGCTCCAAGAGAAAAGGCGAATCTGAGCTGATATTAAATGGTTTTAAAAATGTTACGCTTCGCTTTCTGGATATAGCTGCTATTATAAACACAAGAGCAGGATAAACAAGATACCATTTGAGAATATGTGACAACGCTATCATTCCAGTTAACAACTCCCCCTTCCTAACTCAATCACATCTTGTCAGAGTTTGGTTTTATGTTACAAGAGTTAAGTGACTGAGGGTAGAATGAATCTACTATTTTTTTTCTGGCCTAAGCTCTTCATGGCGGTTGGCGAAGCCGCCGCCATCTTGGATGTTTCCATGTAGGTACGACTATGTTTTGACACGTGACTTACAGGTGATATACTGCCCTGTGATTGGATAATACCGCATTTGTAGATATCGCCATATCAGTTACAATAATCCGTACTGTTCAGCGAATCACATCGCGCGTTTTATGTGTTGTTTTATAATAGTCCAATTCCTAGTTCTTGAAAGGTAGCCTCGCATGGAGGCTGGAGTTGACCCTGCACTGATACAAACCCTCTTTCTATGAATATGGATATATTGTGATTATCATGCTAACTAGATACGAGCCATGGAGGATGGAGTTGACCCTGCACTGATACAAATCCTCTTTCTATGAATATGGATAGATTGTGATTATCATAACCTCTAACTAAGCTTAGTCAACTCCAGCCTCGATATCACCAAAGGCTTGGTTACCTTTCAAAATGGCGGTCAAGAACTACGTATCACTGGAGTGAGCTTCACACCCAACTTACGTGTCCCATTCATCGTAACCTGTCTTATGGATCTGGTCAATAATCAGAATTGATATTTTATTGACAGGCTTCTCATTGGAGCTCAGCATCACCTCGCACTCAGAATCACAGGTTACGAGAAACGTATACTCTCCACTTTCCGGTGGTATGAAAAATGCAGAAAGTCTCTGTCCGTAGAAATTGGCCCAATTCCGCGGAGAGTCAAATGTTTCCAGACTGTTTGTGGATGAAGGATTGTTATTTAGGAAGCGTTGGTCCATTTTGAGGTGATGCAGATAATACCCGCCGTTAAGCGAGCGCCATACGTCTCTTTTCACTCCAGGTTTCCCTAAAAATAAAACGATTCAACATCAGTCCAACATTTCTTGCATATGTTGAATGATGTTGGAAGCATGGGTGTCAAACGGCTTCAACATCGCTAAAACAATGTTGGGTAAATATGTTGCGGGAGACCTGGGAATGAGAACCAGACTCCTCTCGTCCACCCTGCCGCCGTTGTTACGCATTCCCGTATTCTACAAATATTGAACGAAGGGTCAAACGGTTTCAACATGATACAACATTTCAGAGAACAATATATAGAAGTTTATTCAATGTTGAAAGATATGTTGAATCACAGTTTGAATGCATTCAAACTCTATTCAACATGACTCATCTTTCAATGTTTTCTGGCCATGTCAAATGGTTTCAACATCGGGTTTCAACAAATGTTGTACCGATGTTGTTAAAATCGTTTGTCCATGAAAGACGTATTCAGCTATTTCAGAAGTGTTCTTATTATAATTAGATAACAATAATATTAGATAATTATGCAGATACATGTTTACTCATCAAACTTTAACTGGATCAAAATAAAATTAGCTAATATTAGATAAGTATGCAAAACATTTTTTTATTCATCAGTTCTTAGCTTGACTAGCATTTATTTTATTCAGTATTTAGTTATCCATCGATATATTCATTTCACTATTTAACAATTTATGACTGTCTTTTTATATATTTGTTGTCGCTATAGTGTCACAGGGACCGCGGAGCCAATTTTGTAATGGGGGGGGGCTAATCTAGGGGGGCATGCTCCCCCGGAAAATTTTGAAATTGAGGCTCTCGGAAATGCGATTTCCAGTGTTTTGAGGGGCATTTGCAACATATTTATTGCATTAACGTCATGTAAAATTTAAACATTCTGGCTTTAAAAAAGTGCGCAAGGATAGGCAACTCATAAGTGAAATATATAAATTCCCCACCCTCGGAAGTGATCTGACAAATTCCGGCCAGTGGGGAGGGATGGACGCGCTTGGAATTGATAGAGACATCAACATAACACAAAGCCTACATGTAGTATTCCCGGGGGGGGGGGGGGAGGACTCCCCATAAAAATAGACGGGGGTGCTCGACCTATCTTTTAGGGGTTAAAATCGTTAGCAGTGCTATCTCTTAGGGGTCTTCCAAAGGTCTGCTATCTTTTAGGGGTCTCCGAGACCCAAAATTTTTGTGGCCGAGAAAAAATAGCGCTGGATCGGCTCGAGCATGAGACCCCACAAGTTGAATCGGTATTTACGGCTTCGATATAGAGTTTTATCCATCCGAATATTAAAGACGAGGTTATGGGGCAGAGCTTTGTCTCTTATTTCCTTTAGTTTGCACAAATTTGTCTTTTGGAGTGCTATCTTTTAGGGGTAAAATTTTTGTGAGCCACGCCCATATTGCTATCTTTTAGGAGTGAATTTCATTTCTCACGTCGAGCAAAATAAATATGAAAAACAAAATAAATAGAAAAAGTGATACAGAAGCAAGGGAATCTAGAACGATCTTGGGATACCGCTGACCGCGATCGGGTAAAGATTAAAAGTGGGCGCCATTTCTGGAAATGCAATTTCGAGTTATCAAGGACTTTATCGTTTTACCATGAAATAAAGAAGATTTGTTGATTTATATATTCAAACTTTGGTGTATTGAGGATTTTTATATTCTGTTTAAGCACTTATTGGAGGAACGTAGCTTTTGACATTCCATATCACTATACTTTTTGTTCAAAATATTATTTATTGATTTCAGTTAACATCAAAATTAAAGTAAAATGTGAACCGTAATATAATTGGAATTAAGTCGTTTGTTTAGCTGAAATCATATATTGATTCTAGCTTTCTGACTATAAGATACACTTTGAAATGAAATAGAACATTTGCTTTACCTGCATAAGCTTGTTAGACGTACATTTTAAAATGATTTTATCAAAACTTTCCATCCTAGAGTTTTCTTTATCTCACTGAGAAACTGAGAAACATATCATCTAGAAATTAGTCCAATTCATGATTTAAGACACAAACACATTAAATAATGTGTAAGAGTTGCTCCTTGTGGTGCAGACATCCACCACAACATTCTCTGTTGTATTTGATTATGATTGTTGCTACGATAGTCCTAAAAAGACTACTAAAAATACTACAGTTTTTCTTGATTCAAAACCGAGGATTCTGAAACATCTGACCAGGTTGCACTTGATTTTCCACAGTGAGATTATACATCAACATGTTATTGGTCCTTTTATTCAATTTCAGCAGCTTTTTATACGAAAACGAACAGTTGCTTTAATTGACAGAAACTTAGTGGGTAGATTATTGGTCTTACTGGGTAGATTATTGGTCTTACTGGGTAGATTATTGGTCTTACTGGGTAGATTATTGGTCTTACTGGGTAGATTATTGGTCTTACTGGGTAGAGTATTGGTCTTACTGGGTAGAGTATTGGTCTTACTGGGTAGAGTATTGGTCTTACTGGGTAGAGTATTGGTCTTACTGGGTAGATTATTGGTCTTACTGGGTAGATTATTGGTCTTACTGGGTAGATTATTGGTCTTACTGGGTAGATTATTGGTCTTACTGGGTAGATTATTGGTCTTACTGGGTAGATTATTGGTCTTACTGGGTAGATTATTGGTCTTACTGGGTAGATTATTGGTCTTACTGGGTAGATTATTGGTAAGTCTTTTCATCATTGGTCGCGAATGGCGCGAGTTGAAGTGAAGCACTTTTGCTCAGATGATGGATTTTTTTTATCAAGCTTATCGTTCTCTTTTAAAAAACAATTTTAGGGACCGATTTACGGGTTGATTTCAATCACTCTACTGTTCAATGTTTGTAATTCAATGTTCATTGTTGAATCTTATCCGGCAACATGTTTTGAAATATGTATATAATAATATTCTTATTTTTCTTTTTATTTACCATACATTGTGTAGCCTTATGACACTATATTTGTGTTTAGTATATACCAACTCTGTAACCTTGGTAGATCGAGCGATCTGATTGGTTCGCATTCAAAGGACTGAAAGGATAACCTATTTGTGGCGTCGAAATATGCCCTGATATTTCGTCCTCGGACATTATCTGATCCGAGAAGATAACAGTTCCCGAGAGCGAAGCTCGAGGGAAACTGTGAGCTTCGAGGATGAGATAATGTCCAAGGACAAATATCAGGGCATATTTCGACGCCACAATAAAACGCTCACAGGGGGTGTATCACTGATATTTCCTGCTGGCAGAAAGAAAATATCGGATCATGTGACGCATTAAACCAATCACGTGCAAGATAAAATATTTGATGGCTTTTTATATTCACCTCCGAAACATGGGACTTTAATGTCAGTCATTTTGTTTCAGCTATTTAACAGCGTAAACTCGTGTTTTGCTATAGCTTCAGAGGTTAAAGTTTTAAAAATCCAGGACAATGCTATTTCTCATAACCCATCAATTTATTTTCTCGCGCGTGATTGGTTGAATGCGTCACGTGACCCGATATTTTCTCTCCGCGAGCGGGAAATATCAGCGAATACACCCCCTGTGAGCGTATAAGCGCGCGTTAAAGAAAGTATTTGAAGGATGATAACAACAATAACCTACATTGTGGCGTCGAAATATGCCCTTATATTTGTCCTTGGACATTATCTGATCCTCGAAGCTCAAAGTCTCCCTCGAGCTTCGCTCTCGGGAACTGTTCTCTTCTCGAATCAAAATATAAGGCTACCGAATGGTAACTATTCGAGCATTGGCAGGCGAGCATCTTGTTTTTAGGGCGCGCGCGAGTTAGCTCAGTGGTTAAGCTCCTCCCGGTTAGCTCAGTGGTTAAGCTCCGCAGATCTGTTGAGTGGGAGGTCGGGGGTTCAACTGACCCCGGCCGGACCAACACTCAGAGTCTTAAAATAACTGAGGAGAAGGTGCTGCCTTTGTGAAACAACTGCAAATGGTTAGACCTTCACGTCAGACTCTTCTCGGATAAGGACGTAAAATCGTAGGACTCCCGTCGGCCTCATTCCACAAGTTTATCAGTTCCACCAGACTGTCACGAGTTACCGACGTTAAATAAAGTTGCTTTACTTTACTTTATTTTAGTAATTTTATTTTTTCACAGCTGCGAACAACGTTCTATACAAAAAACGAGCACCTTGGGAAAAAGCAAGCACGAGCAATTCGATCACACACAATCTTTTTTGCGAGCATTCGAGCAAAGGCCGTAAACGAGCACTTCCAAATTTTTACTGACCATTCGGTAGCCCTGGTAATGTCCGCGGACGAAATATCAGTGCATATTTCGACGCCACAAATAGGTTATTGTATTTATAAGATGCAGTCGGAAACTTGGCCATATACTAAAACAATAATTATTTTCTTCGATCTCGGTGAATAGTGGCTTTTAGAATATTTACCTCACTGCTTCGCAGCTCGTAAATATTCTGCCACTATCACCTCGATTTCAGAGGTGTTAATTAAAAAGAGGAATCCTTTTTAGAAGTTTTGTGTGGTTTTACTGAGATAGACACTACACTAGATATAGTACAATTTCAATTTGTATTCATAATCTCGTCAGAACACATTACAACCATGCAGCTGATGAAACAAACTTAAGGTAGTAAACACACACTTCCCACTGTACTATATAGTTACGTGTTACATACATTCGAGATTTAAACTTTGCGTATATTATCTCGTCTTCGTGGTTAGGAGTTAGACAAAAACAAATGACCACCCATTCAAAATGATACAAATGATCTGTGGTTATAAATAATTATACCGCTTCTGGCTTGAAAACAACGGAAGTGATCTGCCTTAAGCTTCTTTTCTTTCGTTCTAGAGGCGCAGATAGGAAAAAAATGGGAAAAGAACCTTACTTATTAGCTCCAAGAGCCCGAACAAGAGCGAGAGTTTAAAGAATCTGTATGGTTTACCCAATGCAATGATATATCTCTTGTCTATATTAGGCCATGTTCAAACGTCTTTATATGTTCTCAATTCAATGCTAACGAGCTTTTTAAGCTATGTTAAAACTCACATATACATTGAATTCGGCAAATAAAAAGTTCATCGTTTTGAACTGGATTTCAGTTAAACTTTTTTACTACTGCTTCAACCACGAATTCAACCAATTTTAACATTATTATTAAACATGCACAAATAAAATTATTCACAAGATGTCAGTATTGTTTTCAAGATCTCTGTTTAAATTAAATCGAATTGTTCTTCTTTATTGCACGTTTTTATCTATTAAAGTGGGCGAACATTTACAAGAAAATTACGATATTATTTCGTTTACAACAAGCCTTGGGACGCTATACCCTATTAATAACAATCATATTTACAATAAAGAAAGATCACTTCTCTAAGCGGCCGGAACTCCCGGAGGGTCATAATTGATTGTGGATAGTTTTATATTCAAATAACATACTTGAAAATACCGCGTATACACATTTAAGTCTACAGGGGCGCCGAGCATGCGCAATAAGAAATAAGAAAAGGATCCGCTGGGGGCGCCTTTCCAACCATCCTGAATATGCATGCGCCAAAATGACTGGGAACTAATTTATAATTTATAATTTTCACAGTTTCAGCGAGAATGGTCGTTTGGTGTAGTGGTTTAAACGTTTGCATTGTACGCAGGTGATTCCAGTAAACCTCGCAATTTATTGTTCTCTCCATTTGAGTGCAAATGGGCTCCTGGAACTACTCGTCGTTTACCTGTGAACCCTAGCCGGCCCTAAGTGGGCGAGAACTCATCGTTTTCCTTGGGAACTTCCTTCCGGAGTAGTTAGTTTTATGGTTCGGTTTATGATTTGGGTTAGTTTAATTGTTAGGGGTATTCAGAAAGGTCAGAACCGACCCCGAAAAAAATGGCGCCCCGCCATGATTTTCTAAAAAAGACAAACAGGACTTAATCATACACTGTCCAACTGTGAAACTAGCTAGTTATTTAGATTGCAACAGCTGAGAATTACTGTCTAGGACTCAGATAAGGTCAACATAAAAATAAAACTTTGCAGAAGACTAAACAAAGGAAGAATGAGAGAATATGATTGAGGTACATATAACGTACGTGTTACATTTATTTATGTGGGAGCCTAGACATTACTGATGTTAAGAGAACATAACGAAGGAAAATAATTGAATTGCCTGCCTCGCTGTTATGGAGAAATAAATACCTCATACCATGCTCGACTTGTTTGTCTGTC
The DNA here is from genome assembly GCA_030867875.1 of Actinernus sp. WN-2022. Lineage (NCBI taxonomy): Eukaryota > Metazoa > Cnidaria > Anthozoa > Actiniaria > Actinernidae > Actinernus > Actinernus sp. WN-2022. Next base: position 50,833,827 of record JAOWCC010001679.1, on the reverse strand, counting down.
TTGTCATTGTAACTAATTAATTTGTCTGTTGCCAGCAAGAAAACACGGCGGCTTTTGACGCGCACAATGTCTGGCTTACTGTGGTAATGTTTTCTCTCTTGGATGTCTGTCATTTTGGCGCAAATGCTGTTAAAGCCACTGTGTTCTATAAATGATCCTTAGTAAAGTTAATGTGTTTCCTGCATGGCGTTGATTCTTTATGTTACTACACTCTCTGACGATGCACAAATCTATATCTTTATTTTTCCGAATTCTTTTTTCTAAATTTATAGGCAATAAGTACAAATCATATTCATTTGGGAAGATTGGTGTTTATTATATATATATATGTCTGAACGGATTTTAAACACGTTCCAGAAAAGGTCACAATATTCCAAATTGTAAATTATGGTATAATGTTGAGAGTTTACAATAACTTTGACATAATATTGGATTTTTCTGGTACATTCCTACGGTACGACCCAAATATCTCTGAATCTTTTTTTCGCTAGTACGTATTCACTTATCAAATTTAAATTGTGTCATCAACACTATAAGATATGCTTCACAATCATCTGATAAATTCATCAGTTTCTTACCAAAGTAAGATATTCGGTGGATTATATTTCGGTTCAGTCCTAGCATTGTACCACTAGGAACTTTTTAAAGTATTATTTTTGTGAATCACTAAACTTCAAACCACATGTTTTTAAATCACAGTATTCTCCAGCTCGGTTTATCAGACTTATATACCTGCGTGTTTGGTAATTACCAAACTCAGCCCTGCGTGTTCAGTATTTACCAGACTCATGCATGTGTGTTTGGTAATTACCAAACACGCAGGACTGAGTCTGGTAATTACCGAACACGAAGGACTGAGTCTGGTAATTACCATACTCAGTCCTGCGTGTTTGGTAATTACCAGACTCAGTCCTGCGTTTTCGGTAATTACCAGACTCAGACCTGTGTGGTTGGTAATTACCAGACTCAGTCCTGTGTGTTTGGTAATTACCAGACTCAGACCTGTGTGTTTAGTAATTACCAAACTCAGTCCTGCGTGTTCGGTAATTACCAGACTCAGTCCTGCGTGTTTGGTAATTACCAGACTCAGACATGTGTGTCTGGTAATTACCAAACTCAGTCCTGCGTGTTCGGTAATTACCAGACTCAGTCCTGCGTGTTTGGTAATTACCAGACTCAGACATGTGTGTCTGGTAATTACCAAACTCAGTCATGTGTGTTTGGTAATTACCAGACTCAGTCCTGCGTGTTTGGTAATTACCAGACTCAGTCCTGCGTTTTCGGTAATTACCAGACTCAGTCCTGTGTGGTTGGTAATTACCAGACTCAGTCCTGTGTGTTTGGTAATTACCAGACTCAGTCCTGCGTGTTTGGTAATTACCAGACTAAGACCTGTGTGTTTGGTAATTACCAGACTCAGTCCTGCGTGTTTGGTAATTACCAGACTCAGTCCTGCGTGTTTTCGTAATTACCAAACTCAGACTTGTGACAAAGTTTTGACTGTATACGAACAATCACTTTGCTAATTATAACGCTACTTCAAATTTCTGTTGCACTCACAACATGACTTGGATTCAGACATTTCTGCTGCACTCACAGGAAGACCAAATTGATGCATTGATATTTGATATATTAGGTGAGGGGATGAAAACTGAAAAAATAGTCTGAAAATTACCACAGACAACGCAGGCTTTCGTTAAGTTTTATCAATATTAATTTTCAGGAGACATAATCCGATATCCTAGGCTATGGTTAGGAGGGAAAGTTTTAACAGTCCTAACCTACAACTGAACCCAGAGGTGCTAGCAGAAGTCTCTCCGTCTTGGTTTACTACTAAGACAGAGAGAGACCTCCCCGGAGACCCCTACTTTAACTTAGTTCAACAAGACTAAGATCATAAGATAAAAGAATCATACATATTCATATTTGGGCATTTATATCTATTCCATTTTATAATTTTCAATTCTCTGCATGTGAATAGGCTTACCGTCAGCCAATGATCGTACCTTAAAGCAATCCTTAATGTATCACTTTTGATAGGGAAAGTTTTTGGCCAGATTGATTTTTCTTCGTTTGCACGTGACGTCATCGCCGCCACGTTGGTGGAATTTTACAAAGGATTCCTCGGTAGCTTCTTTTGTTAGTTCCACCAACATGGCCGCCAAGTCACTTTTGTCACAGGAGTCTCTACGGATTTATTGAAACCAAGAATATTAACATTTCACTGATGAAATTTACGAGTTCATTCTGAAAATTTAATGGTCACGTTATAAAAGCTTCGATAAAAGATAGTATTCTTTTATCTTTCATGAAATATAGTTAATAACATTATTCAGTTAAAAAATGGAAACTTCGATAGATTGAATTTAGAAACCTAAGTATGAGGGAAAGCTAAAAAGGTTTGAAATTTGAATACATAATTATAATAAAACTACAATTAAAACATGTGGGATAGAGTTTTTCTCGATTTGTGGAAAAGTTTTTTTCTCGATTTAAGATAAAAGGAACTCATTGAAAGCCTTTAGTTGGCAAGAGAAAGATAACCCAATTCATTAGAAATCTTCCATCAATTAACCGACTGTCGAAGTTTCCATAATGTTATTAAATTACTGCTTTCACAGCGAACTTTTGACCTAGGGAAATAATATGACTACTCGATTATTAGAATGTCGACTAGGTTTTTCCTATATCGTATAGTGTTTTGGGATCTATGGTAAGGAATAAATTTTAATGACTAAATAAGAAACATCAAGCCTCGCCACAAACGAGTAAAATATCAAGCTATATACAAACAAAGAACACGACAAAATAGTATACTAAAAGAGTTAGAATCAACCCGAAGGCGTTGTAACGCATTTAAAAAGAATTAGAACGTGAATTATGATGTATTGTGAGAAACAATTGAAGAAGGTGGTTTGTTAGCTAGATCGGAGAAGTAAAATTTTAGTTATTTTATAAATTAATAGATAACACCTACACTATATTTTCTTTATAGGTATTCTATTGAATAAGAAGGTGTTTCCAACTTACCAAATCTTGAAGAGCACACGGAAAGCGAATCATCTGTGCAGACATACAACCGACAAAGCAGAAGAATCATCATCTGCTTTTAACAAAGACAAACAGAGAATCAGTTAGTGCAGTCGATGCAGAGATTTCATGGCACTTAAAGGAGATTTCCTTGCGAGAATTTCATTGCTTTTTACCTCCTTTGTTAGCTTTCCCATGCTGATATCATTCAACGCTTGCACTTTCAAATATCAGAGAGAATCTTAAACCGATTCCGGCTACTTGAAGGTTTGAAGGATTACAAGTGAATGACGACGGTCGAGAAATTATGAAATAGTAAAACGAAGCAAGAAACTCTAGGAGCTAAATAATTGATCAGTTCCCGCTGGGTGGATAATGAAGGAAAACTGACCTTCTAGATTAGAGGTTCCATCGGCATATTTTGGCGTGGGTCCAATTAAGTTTATTTGCTGCTTCGCAAATTAATGCTAAGTCTCAAAACTTCCGGAGTGTTTTTGTTCCTTCCCCGCATCCGTCTGTTACTATTTGTTCTTCGGGGAAGAGAAATTGAACATTTATTTGAAAATCAAATTACCAGGCTGATGATTGTTTATGGTGATGGTACAGGCGTTATGGACAGGTCCCAGGACAGACGCCAGGCAGGTTTTTCCATTTGCTTAGCCATGTATTAATAAGATGAAAATCTTGTTTGCGTTTTGGTTTATTGCGTTGCTGAGAGTTTTGTGAAATTTTTATGAAAGTTTTGTTTCGTGAAATTCAATAGCTGGTTTGACTGACAGTTCTTTTCAAACGGCTCTAGAAAAAGATTTGAAATTAGAAAAGCTTTCAATTCTATAAAAAAACGGTTTCGCGGCTTTTCAGAAGAACGTTTTATAATTAAGGGATCTGTTAATCACATATCTTTCTTCTACTTATTTTGGTTTAAATAACAAAAACGTATTAACTTGTTTGTGAGGTTTTCATGTCCGTATCAGGTAAACCAAAAATAAATACGAGGGAAGAAAACAAGACCTCCTATAAATGAAAATTGACCGAGAAAGGAATGTTTCTTAAGGATTGAGAGCTTTCAATTTGGAGGATATGAGGTTATTGCCTTTGTATAAACAATCTATATAGCAATTAATGTTGTATGCTTTCTTTTTGTATTGGTGACTAAAGCAGTTTAATAATGTGTTTGTATTTGATTAGTCGTGTAAATTAACACCTTTTGCAAACCTCAGAAGATGATTTAAAATGAAACGTTTTTCAATAAAGCAAAATATTCATTGGATGGATATTTATGCAATGCAGTCTTGCGGAAAAAAATACGGTTAACTTGTATCCACGGATTATTCATTGGGACGCCTACAACAACATAAATAACTAACGTTAATCGAGTAAGGTAGGACATATATCAACTTAAAAATAGGAATAGGTCGAGTAGGTTAAGCATAATTCGATCACACATAGAAATATGCAAATATACAGATACACAATTATACAAAACTAAATGTAAACAGGTACGCACGGACCAACATGTCCGCCGCGGTTTTGTCATTTCAATCTCTTGAGATTGCTTGCAAACCAGTAATATTTAATTTGTGTGAATTAAACATTTTCGAAAGAACACAAAATGTTAAAAGAGCTAAGTATGAAAAAAAATCAAACTGCCATTACTTCTTCTTCGATTGCAAATGCACTTCTGAAAACTGACATATTAAACTTTTACAAATATTTTCCCTTGAAAACGTACTCTTTCCTAACAACTAAGAAAATAGAAAATTATTTTTAACGTATACATGCAGGATCGAACTGAGCTAATTTCTCATACATGTAATCAACTGCATACGTATTCAGCATATGCCCTAATTATTCATAAATGGGTTTTTCTGTTTTAATAGTTTGTCCACATGATCATTATCATTGCATGCGAAATAGCATGTCGACATTTGTGAAGTTACAGTGATTTGTAATTCAAGAGAGATTTGTACGAGAAAAAGCCATGGATGCCTTTCTAGCCTCGCTTTCATGTCTATAACTCAACGGCAATAGTCCTTATGCATGATGTCACGTGGTGACCACCAAGCCTCACTTCGGCACAACTTACGTTACCTCTCAACACGAAAGTTAGGCTTGCTGGTGATCACAAAAGCATGACATCACTGATGCATAAGGCCTATTTTCCAAGTTACTCTAAAACTGAACACAATCACTAGTTCTAATGTGATATTTCATATGGTAGCATTAGTTTCCCTTTCCAGATTTTGCAAACTAGTAGGCGGCTATTATGACTGTGGTTAATTGGCGTTAAGTATTATGGCAAAAGAAACCATTTTCAGATGTTTTCTGGTAACTATATTTGGCTAAACCGAGGGATGAAAAGATGAATTTCAAATTTTGGTATAGAATTTTATTTTTTGGTATATCAGTCCAATTCGTAGTTCGTAGCCTTAGCCTCGCATGGAGGATGGAGTCGACCCTGCACTGATACAAACCCTCTATCTATGAATATGGATAGATTTTATTATCTTGCTAACTAGATACAAGCCATGGAGGATGGAGTTGACCCTGCACTGCTACAAACCCTCTATCTATGAATATGGATAGATTTTGATTATCATGCTAACTAGATACAAGCCTCTAACTAAGCTGTCTCAACTATAGCCTCCATGTCACCAAAGGCTTGGCTACCTTTCAAAATGGCGGTCAAGAACTGGACTGTTCTTCAGATGTATCTTGATAGTATAAAATGTTTACATCTTGAATACCTGAAATTTGGAGTCTGTAAGAGGATTTTTTTCTTTTTGGTTGGATGAACAAAATAGTCCAGAACGGCTTTTGATAAAATTTCTTATCTTTTATTTCACAAAAGCACAGAGACACGGTGTACTAATGTTTATTTTGACGGAACTGTTTTCTTTAAAGTTACTTTGATACCATCGCGAGTCCCTGAGACTGATTGAATATTTTACTCTAAGAAAAATAGCATTAAAACAGAGAGAGAAAACCTGACTTTGTAAAATTTCAAATCATTAATTATGCAGTAAATAAAAAATGTTTTAGTTATATCATTGACTCGCGAATTTCAAAATTATATTTGGATATCAAATATGTCGTGTTTACGATGCATGGCAAGAAGCATTTTTAATAAAAATGATACAATTATATGTTTTTGTAAGAGCTTCTTATATTTTACATTTGTGGACGCTGACCTTGAATTCGAACTTCCTAGAGACATAATGACAACTTAGATTTGAGATAATGACATTTTAAAACAAACATTCACAATTTCATTAAATTCTTCCATCATTTTGTATTTTGGCGACTTGACAGCCATTGTTTCGTGTTTGAAAACCGTCGGTTTCGCTACTAACTGTTTATCACAGAATAGATAGTGAGTAGTGTAGCCAATCAGATTGCATGCTTCGTGATAGAACACTTGTTGGTTTCTACTAATCCTAGCCTGCTTTCAGGCGGTAGATGGTGTGGTTTTCGCGCAGCAAACGGATCATCGAAGTGGCCGCCATATTGGCCGAGCGTGATTGAGACCTGGGACCGCCTGAAAGCAGGCTATACTAATCCAAGTTATAACGTTCAAATAATCACGTCCAAACAAAATATTTATGAATTTTCATCAAAACTTCGATCATTTTGGCAATACTTCGTTAAACCATACAATAGTTTCGGTATGCGGTTTATATGGCAAATTTGGGGAAATGTTATTTAAAAACAATGGCAAAATATTATTCTAAAAAATCTATTATATTAGTTTATTAAAGATAAACAATAATCTGTGTTTATACAAACAGACCAGTTTCACTTTTATGGAAAAACTGGTAGAAGAAAAATGTCAAAGCCGTTTGAAAGCGACATTGCCTGAGCAACAATATATTTTAAGAATGATTTTTTCAGTGATGTTTTTGTCCTCTTCGTAATAGATTGAGTTCTGCATTAATTTCCTGTTGGATCCAAATTAAAATCAATCAATATTGAATGAAAAATTATATAACAAATAAGAAACGAAATTCGACTAAGGATTTTATGAACTGGGATAAGTACTACTTTAATTTTAACATTTCCTACTGCGGGGACATCTTTGCACCTTATTTATAATGGCCGCATCTAAATTAATTAACAAAATTTGAATGATTATTTGTTAAAGGGAACCAATGCTACCATTTGAAAGATCATATCTCATTACATACACATGTATGTGTGTACAGTCAGCAATTACTTGTTCGTGTAGAGCTGTCGGTTATTTGCCGATGCCGAAGAATGAGGCAAATAATAACGGATATAGCGAGACACGAATATTTCATGATATTTTGATTCAGCCGAGTTAATTTACCTCCAGAGTTTCGAAATCACAATTATAGCTCTGTAGTCGAGTTGCCGTCTTTACGAAACGGTCAATAGTGCGCATGCTTAGAAAAGTATTGGTAGCAAACAGTTATTTACAGGTAGGTACAGTAGGTGGGTAGGTTATTAGGTACAGTAGGTGGGTAGGTTATTAGGTACAGTAGGTGGGTAGGTTATTAGTCTTGTATATGTTCGTCTTTCAAACAGTTTTCGTGCAAGGTAAAAGACGGTACAAGGTAAAAGACGGTACTTTCAAACAGTGTTCGTGCAAGGTAAAAGACGGTACAGCTTATGGTTTGTGTCATTTACACTTACGTCAGAGACGCTCCGTCATTGCCTGCCTTCTACTATACAATGTAGTAACACCCGATGTCTGTAGTGCAACCGGGTAAGGCATCTCAGGAAACAAAATATGAAGTGCACGCTTCTGCAGCCTCTCTAGATCTTCCAACAAATAATTGGGAGCCCGTTGTGAAACACCTGACAGGCGTACTCAGTGACTGGTCGAACGCAAGTGATGTAGAAATTCAATAAATCCTTACTGGCTATATGCGCGCGCTTAAGCTGCCTGAGAAAATAAAGCCTCGATGAGACTTCCTTCATAATTTCCGATAAGTGAACAAATAATTGAAGTGCACGCTTCTGCAGCCTCTCTAGATCTTCCAACAAATAATTGGGAGCCCGTTGTGAAACACCTGACAGGCGTACTCAGTGACTGGTCGAACGCAAGTGATGTAGAAATTCAATAAATCCTTACTGGCTATATGCGCGCGCTTAAGCTGCCTGAGAAAATAAAGCCTCGATGAGACTTCCTTCATAATTTCCGATAAGTGAACAAATAATTGGGAGCCCGTTGTGAAACACCTGACAGGCGTACTCAGTGACTGGTCGAACGCAAGTGATGTAGAAATTCAATAAATCCTTACTGGCTATATGCGCGCGCTTAAGCTGCCTGAGAAAATAAAGCCTCGATGAGACTTCCTTCATAATTTCCGATAAGTGAACATTCCATGTAAGGTCATCGGATATATTTAAACCCAAGACATTACCATGAGGAACGACTTCGACGTTGTTATTCAGTGTTGTTAACTACGGGCACAAGGGCAAATTACTATTGTTACACTTGGCAAAACTTATACGCAACTCTTTGCATTTTGATTCGTTAAACTGAAATCGGTCAGCAAAAGATTTTGTGACCAGTTCGTTAATAGAGGCCTGAATACTGCTAGGGTATTCCTTAGTATGGGTTCTGCGATGTTGGTGTCATCAACGTACTTCCATAGGTCCACACCATCGATCACCAGGTAGATCAACCAATCATAATTCGGGATGGGAGTAGCCTCCGATGCAGACGTCTTGCATGGTTCCGTTCCCAGCGGGGACTAAGGACGACAGCAGCGTATACAAAAATGGCGGACATTTTAAATTCTTGCGAGTACCTTCGTGTGTTCTGCGAAGAATAAGCCAGTGTGATGGCAAAGGTAAGCTTCAAATACTCAGACTATTGCCATGATTATGTAATTTCACCATTTGACCTTTATTGTCGGCTGTTATTCGTATCTGGACAACCTTTCCAAACCTATTTCGTAATTTCCTTTTATGTGTTACTACTATATAAAACATATGCCATCGATTTTATCATTTCCGCTCATTACGTAATTAATTAACCATTTATATAAGCCTTGTATCCATTTGTGACCTCCACTGTAAAATATACCTGAAGAAGGCTGGTACTGGCCAGCCGAAATATAGTATAAACCCTTCAAGCCGGTGGTATATGATCATACAGCATTGCAGTAGTCTTCGGACACTTTATCGTTATACTTTACTGAATTTCTTCTTCTTGCTGATCAAGATGTTTTTGATCCAACGTATGGCAGGATTGATTGTATACGGTTTGTGCTGTGGTTTTCGCTGTGGTTTTCATACAATGGTGATCATGAGCCGTCAGGCGAACTATTGTAAATCCCATACATTTCGGACGCGAATATTGTAATGTACTTATGAAATAAACTATATAAAATTGAAAATTTTGATGAAATTTTGATGAAAAGCGTAAAATAAGCTAAGAGTTCTGTACTTTAGTTTTCTTCACGGAAATGCGCGCGCAGGGTACACAAAACATGTCCCACATTGGTGAGACGCTCTCTCTGATATGCATCAAAACAGGAGCTTTGCCACGTGAGACGTCCTCCCTCATACTGTTTACTACTTAGTGTTCCGGAAACAGGAAACAGTCACGTGATAAGGGTACAAAAAAAATCGGTTCGCTACCTTGTATACACTATAATGTTTTGGGCAAATAACCGTTTGGTACGGGGTACTGACTATTTAATTAAGAACGCATACGCTGTTCGTCCATCCAAGATGGCGGATAAAGAAAGCTTGGAAGCCTTATTGTTAACAGTATCAACGTAAGATAAAAGGTGTTAGCGAAACCAGAGAAAAGAAAAATACCGGACACCGATTGTTCATGAGGTTAGTGACTACGTTGATCCCTCCTGCTTCGGTGGTTTTGTTGTTTTCAAGGCTTCATTTCATGGTTTCTTCTTTCATTAATATCAGAAGTTCTCTAACATTGCTTTCCTTCCAGGCATCGTTTACACTATGCATTGTTATTATCCGAGCCGAACCACTAAGCGCGGCAAACCATTTACACTGCAAAATTTATCCGAGCCGAACTCTTTCTTTTTTGGTAAGTACGCGCGTATTAATTTTATCCGAGCCGTACAAAAAATCTAGCGTAGTGTAAATGGGCCTCAAATGTACTCAACAAGTGGTTTCGTTGTAATTCTATGTCTTAAGATGCGTTCGATTCGGACCTCAGTTACGGAATAGGAATACACATAATTATCCTATAAATATTATATTTTAACCAGCCAGAGCTCAGCTTTACTATGAAATACAGGGCGTATTTCATGTTTTTTTCTATGAAATACAGAGCGGTATTTCATGGCTAGAACAAGGCCAATCAAAATGCAGGAAATTTCGCGCCATTTCTTTATCAGCCAAAGAGAATTCAAGATTTGGAATAAATAATTAGTCTGCATAATTACTGCCTACAAATTGGTTATATACATCGGGATATTTTAGTCACTTGTAACACTAAATGTATCCTGAATATCATGTGTCACCAAGCTTACAGTGCACAATATGCTTGAACCAGTGATTTCCAGAGACTATTCTCACTGCATACATAATTGGCGCATCACGAAAATGTGGATAATTCTCCGAATACCGATTGTCTATAGTTCACAGTAAGCATGCATGATGCTTTGCGGGTCTCTAGTATAAAATATGCAGCGTGGCTCAGAATGGAGTCGATTTGCTGGGATTCCGGAGAGGAAGCAGAGTTTTTCGCCTGTGACACCTCACCAGTCAACCGCCACTAGCGACCGTCATGGCAGAGCACGCTGCAGTGGATTACTTCCATTGCTAGCCGAAGCCAATGCAGAGGAACCGGCAGCCGCCGCCGAACAAGAGGTAGTTATCAACTCTATACTAGCGTGTGTTTTGTGGTTGTATTACGTATCACTTGCCGCTTTTCTTTAGTACTTTGTCACGTACATTTTCGTTTAGCTCGATTTGTTGGTTATACGGAGGTTTGGTTTCTCCGGTAGTTTTCTTTGGTGCTTAACCTCTATTAGTTTCGCTGCCCTAGTTTTGTTTGGTCAGTTTATGCCCGGCTTCTGTCAGTTTATTATTTGGAATTGACTTTAGTCATGTACATGTTGCTTACGGGTTCTATATATTTAACATTTTCCCACGTAGTTTTATGTAGCTTATAGTGTTCTCAGTATCATTTAGGTTTATCCGTTCACTCGTGCTTTAGTTGTGTACATCTCGTTTAGCTTCCCATTTTGCTTCCCATTATTAGTTTGTGTTTCGCTTTAGTTGTTTCCTTTACCGTTCGGGTACATTTAATTTTGCTTAGCCTTTCTAGTTCATAGTATCCTAAGGTGCTATCGCTTCGTCCTTTCCTTCAGCGCTGTCGTTAGGTTTATTTCGCCTACTCTAAATTTTTACTAATTAGGTATTTATTATTTGGCGTTTATTTTAGCGCTTTATTCATTCTAGCGTTTACCGGTTCACCTGCATTTCATACTTAGTGCTTGTAGTTAGTTACCTATTCCCATAGGGAGTCATTAGAGTAGTTTTGGTCATGGTACGTTACGCTCTAGCTACATTTATTTTTTATTCCGTGTAGTTAGTTACTTATTCCTATCGTTAACATTCAGGGACTTCGGGTGTTCATTAGAACTTGTTTTACTCCGGGAGCTGGGACACCACGGGAGCGAGAACTATGCTAGTACGGTCCTGGAACCGTGGGCTTCGGGAGCCCTAGAGGCTCCGGGAGCGGAAAGTATGCGAGTACGGTTCCGGGAACCGTTGGCTCTGAGAACCAGACGCCCCGGGGGTGAGAATTATGTGAGTACGGTTCCGGGAACCGTGAGAGCGTGGGAGCCGGGTACGCCTCGGGGGCAAGAACCACGCGAGTACGGGCCCGGGAGCCCGAGACGCCCCGAGGGCGAGAACTATGCGAGTACGGTTTCGGGAACCGTAGGCTCCGGGAGCCAGAGACGCCCCGGGGGCGAGAACTGTGTGAGTATTGTTCCGGGAACCGTGGAAGCGTGGGAGCCAGAGACGCCTCCGGTGCGAGAACCATGCGAGTACGGGTCCAGGAATCGTGGGAACCAGGATTCCGAGACGCTCCAGGGGCGAGAATTATGCGAGTACGATACTGGGATCCATGGGCTCAGAGAGCCAGAGATACCCAGGGGGAAATTAACGAAAGGAAATAGGCCACGTGACATGAAAAAACGTTCTTTCTGTGGATGATTGTTGTCGCGTGATCTATGACGTCATAATTACAAGGGGGGGAAATGTTTAGGCCAAATACGGTTGCGAGGGCAAGGAGGATTGGAAGACCTTCCCATGAACACTTGCGCTTGAAAAATTGTCTAGAAGAAGAGAAACTTGAAGTTTCCCGCGAGTTTTGTCATTTCCAACTAAATTTCTCCTTGAATTATTTTAACTCTAGAAACTAGAGATGGATTCAACAAAGTCAGAAATATACCTTCTAACTTTACTACTCGCTAAACATCTTCAATTTTTGAACTTTTCATACAATCTGAGCATATTCGAGAGGTTGTTTGGGAGAAATTTCCCGCGAACTCAAGACGTAAATCTTACCCTGAAAGAAATTAACTACAAACCTTTTAGACAACTAACCTTACCTGGAAATTAGCATGAGCAGTGACATAAATAAATTAAGTGTCTAATTTGTGCAAAGGGCTCCAAAGGGCTCCAGGTTTAAGAGGTTTACAAAGCCGTTGAAAATGCGTATTGTTTACGGTGTTTCGATACCATTCACAAAATGTCGCACTCACTGGATATACAGTACTCACGCCGATCTTTCGTGAAACATTTCGCGAACACTACGAGTGGTGTTTATCGTTAATTATACCCAAAAAAACAGACGATTCTTTGTTAATCATTTTACTTAAAAACAATTATGATTACCTGAAAAGATAAAGGGCAGAAATAAGTAAATACTTTGGTTTATTCAGTCGCGCGCTCGTACAAAAGCAGCTTTGAGCGCGCGCTCATTGTTCGAAAATGGCGTGATCAGATTGCGTCAGCAGCGCGCGCCAACCTCTAAAATTGAAAACTTTTCACTCAAATCACAGGTAATTCTCTGCATACTTTCCCATTTTTCGTAGGCTTTCATTGTAAAATAATGGCCAGAAATACGGGGAAGTCAAAGCTAGCCTAAACATACGTCAAAATCCCAGGAAAAACTTTGGTTTTGAGATGCTTTGTGAAAATTTGTGCTGCTGAGGTCCGATCTCCACGAAATTCAACGCAGAATGAATTGCTCACGTGACGGGGAAAATTGATAATATAGTTGCTACGCAAAGGATTGTGGGAAGGCCTTCCAATCCTCCTTGTGCGAGGGTAACATACGGATAAAAAGTAACCCTGTTAAACATTCCTCTTCTAGCAGTGTTTTAGACTACGCGTAAAAAACATGACTATCATATAAAGATAAGGAAAATTAAGGCTGCGTTCGACGTTCGGTTTGTTTTCGCTTATCGTTCACCGCCGTTTACGCTTTATTATCCCTAGCCCCGTGACCGTCTAGAACAACAAGAAGCAAAGATAGAAGCTCTCGAGCAAGTAAGGACCCGTAAGGGTACGGCCCTGGCCTTAGCCACACTTCGTCGACATCTAAATCGTCCCGCACCGATGTTCGATCGTTACGAGGCCATGGAAATGCTGCAATCGCTTGTCCGCCTTGCACGCAGCGATGCCCACGACAAAGCAGACGAATATGCTGCCGCTCTAGATGAAGTCAGGGCCAGAGCGGACACGATGGACGACCAACAGCTCCAGCGCCTACTACTTGGGTTGTTAGGAGACCCGATCCGAGCAAAGATAGCGAGGGAGGCGACGTCAATCCTTAAGGGAACCACGAGGTCATGCGACCTCCCCATCTACGACCGCAGCCGTCGGCTACACCGTATGATCGGGCTGGGGCTAGTTGTAATCAGTTCGGCCATTTCGCCCGGTTTTGCCGCTCCACACAGGGTGCGCCCCGTGGTGGATGGGGTCGAGGCCACAGATAATTTCAAAACTATTCAGTCCGTCGACGAACTCTCAATAATTACTCTCAGTAATGACTTAGGCCCGAACTAGATGTGTTGCCTCACTATTTATTAATAAACTACTGCCGTTCACACTCTAGTTATACACATTTATATCTTTACTTTTGTCCGTTTCCTAGTTTCTCTTCCCCTCGTTGACCTTGGGTGACCTTCTCAGTGTCTCAATTCCGGACCTGGTTCGGAGCCTGGGGTCAACGAAGGGTTGGGTTCCCTTAACTAGCGTTAGCTTATCCCTGCTTCGTTTCGTTATTTCTTTAGGTAACACCCCTCTCGTTTGATGCCAGGCTTGTCACCACTTGCAGGGATAACGCGAATGGGGAATTATGTGATATAGCGCGGGGAACCCAGCCTTTCGTTGGCCCTTTGGCCTCTCCAGCCATAGTTGCCAGCAACCCAACGTTGGGCATGCCGCTCCATTTGCGATTCCGTGATCCTGATAGCTTCAGAGCTGGCACACTCCACGCTAATATCCCAGTGTGGCAGCGTCTTCTGGCAAACGCTAGCACTCGCAACGTCGATCTCCTGGGAATAATCCGCGAGGGTGTTAAAATTGTCATTTCTTCAAGCACTTCGAGGGGAGTTTTAAGGGAGATCAGTTTGATTCTGCGGAACCTCCTGCTGTCATGCTAGAAAATGCTAGATCGTGTTCCCATTTTTCCGACTTTATATCAACCACCATCCTTCAGTGGGTGTCATCTGGTGTTTTGTCGGTCTGGGGTTAAGTTGGTTCAGTCTCGCCACCTCATTTAGTCTTACCACTTACGGTAGAACCATCAAAACCGCGCCTATGCCACGACGAGCGCTACCTTAACTTATGGATTAAGGACCTTCCATTTTAATTGGATCACCTTTCGGACCTGCCGAGATATGTTCTACCTGGCCATTTCCAACCTCATCCCTCGTCCGAGACCTATGGCCTCATTTGGGAGGGGTTCTATTTCACGTTCCGTACATTGCCCTTCGGATGGAAAGCTAGCGCCTATGTGTACCACAACTTGGGGCTTGCGGTTTCTAGCGCTGCTCGCTCATTCGGGGTTCCGGTGTCTCAGTACATTGACGACCGCCATGTCGGCCAATTATTTAGCCCCGCCGTACGGCAGAACTGGGCGTCGAGCATACAGAACGCAGAAGCCGCGTCCTACATCTTGTGCTACCTATTAATAGAGGCTGGATACTTCATTAACATTGATAAGTCCCAGTGCGTCCCCTCCACGTCAGTGCGTTTCCTCGGTTTCCTCGGTTTCCTCTCCGACTCGGCACGACAGGCTTTCGACAAGAAACTGAAGTTTAAATCCCTCCGCGAAAGTATTTTGGCTACTAGCTCGGTCAGCCTGAAGACACTTCAGCGTTTTTCTGGGAAAGCAGTTTCTTTCAGCCTTGCAATCCCTGGCTGCAAGCTTTACGTTCGAGAAGTTTTCAAGACCATCGCACTCCTCACGCGAACAACGCGAGCAGCGAGTAAGCGAAGAGATTCGCGAGCAGCGAAGAGATTGCATATTGGCGATTCCTCGCTGACTGGACCGATTGTTTGCCATGGAGACCAGAACAACACGTCGTGGTAACGTTGTACTGCGATGCATCGAAGCGCGCTTGGGGAGGAATTCTGCTCAAAGATGGCCAGAGAATAGAATCGCAAGATTACTGGCAGGACGCGTCAGATGATATAAACATTTTTGAAGCTAGAGCTTTATTATGTGCTCTTAATTCCTTCAAGAACCAGATCCGAAGCTCCCGCGTCGATGTTCACACCGATAGTAAAGCCTTACTAGCAACGTGGGAGAATGATGGATGCAAGAACTCCAGGACCAACGACTGTAGCCAGGAATTCAATTTCAGTGTTCATTACATTCCCTCCCGTGAAAACCCAGCGGATAACCCGTCGAGGCCAGTGCTCCGATTTGGATTGCACTCTGTCAGACGACGCCTGGGCTCAAGTACAGCGGCTGTGTGGCCCTCACACGTTTGACCTCATGGCACTTGACAGCAATTGCCAAAGGGACCAGACGGGAAAACTGTTGCCACATTTCACGCCATGGCCTACGCCAGCCTCGGCAGGCATTAACGTCTTTGCGCAGCCCTTGCCCCAGGGGCACAATGTTTATATCTTTCCGCCGTTCGTTCTAGTGGGACCGCTTCTCCGCCATGTTATCGACAAGGGTTACCACCGTCCGTTTACAATTGTTGTGCCGGATCTGCAGCCAAGAAGGTTCTGGTGGGCGTTGTTGCATTCTATCACCGTGGATCGGCTATTGTTGGGACGAACGGGCTCGACATCGGCTCTGCTTTTACCATCACGTCTAGCACCAGGATGGCTTGCGAGGCCATTACAATGGGATTTGTGGGCTTTTCGTTGTATATGCTGAACCACGGCTTACCTCGGGTTTTTCTCTTTCATACCTCCGATTTCGCGCCCTTGGAAGGCCGCCCGCCGTTGTACCTCCTGCCTATATCCCAACGACTTGGACGCCAACTTTTGTCAAGCGTGTGGTGTGGCTACGGTAGGGTTGAATTGGGAAAACCTCAGCCAGGCGTCGACATGCCAGCCATCAACAAGCGGAGTTCAAGACTGCGTTGCATACGAAACCGTATCAGCGCCAAAAATCTGCTTTAGAGCAACAATTCTCTCGCTTCCTGGCCTCCCTTGTCCCGCCAAGGACAATATCCTCAAGTACAGTTGATGATGTCATTATGTTCCTTATTAGTAAAGACAAGGCAGGCAGGACGATTGTTCATTTACGATCGTGTTCTAGAATAGATTGTAGGTGCCCAAGCCGCCTCGCGGCAGGTACAGTAAATTCCCTCCTGGGTAAGCTCAGGGCTATATTTAATAGACTAGGTCGCGTTAACGAATCTAACCCTATTTCACACCCTCTAATTAAAGAATATCTCAAATTTACACAGGAAGAGCAAACCAGCCTAGCGGTTACCCCTCAGTTCGCAAGCTGTTCCCCTCTTTTTTTACCAAATTTCAGAAGTTAATCGCTTTTTTGAGAGGCCTGATAACAGAGAGCGCGTCTCTTTCCCGAGTTAAAAAGTATATCTTAGTCAGGGATACCACGTTTTTCGTGGTCGATTTGTTCACAGGCGATAGAGCCTCGGACCTAGGGCGTCTTTGTACTGAGCAGGTGTTCAAGCTCAAAGACCGGAAGGGTTACTTACTCAATTTCACGTTAACGAAAACAATAAGAAAAGGGGCTTCACGGTCATTTGCTCTAGTTCAGTTCCACAAGTCGGATGTTTGCCCGGTATTCTGGATGACTATTATATCCTAGCGTGTCGATCCTTGGGCGTTCAGTTGTCTCAAGGATATTTCTTCAGGGCCTCCGAACACGTGAAGCATATTAGTCAGAGACCTTTCCTTGGTTCGTAAGTACCTTACTCAGGCCAAACTAGACAATGGCGAAACACCTCATAGCTTTAGGGTGGGTTTGTCTAACACGTTAAAACTATTCTATTAGGTTGTTCGCAAGAGGACATAACCAGATATATATATAGGGTGGCAGATCGAGGAGATGGTCAAATACTACACGAGTATGTCTAACACGGAAAGGGTGCTTACCCTCTTTGAGAGCGTGGTTCCTAAGACCACAACGCTTCGCCAGACCCCGGTCTCCCACCCCAGCAACCTTGTGGCCATTGTTTAGCTTTACATTGTAATAGTTTCTTAATATTCTCACTGCATACATAATTGCCGCATCACGAAAATGTGGATAATTCTCCGAATACCGATTGTCTATGCATGATGCTTTGCGGGTCTCTAGTATAAAATATGTAGCGTGGCTCAGAACGGAGTCGATTTGCCGGGATTCCGGAGAGGAAGCAGAGTTTTTCGCCCCACCCACCTTCCCTGGTGGCGGTTGACTGGCCTACCCATCCACGCTGTATACCTCTTGCAGCGGCAGTCGCGGATACCACCCACAACTTAACATACCGTGACGTGCAGTGAGGATAAAATACTATTCCATCACGTGCACTTAGTTTGCCACTTTGTCATAAGTGCCGACTTGTCGGTTTCTTCTAGGATTTAGGATGGATTAACTGACTTCATGATAGCCACTCACCATAAGTTAAAACTGATTCAAAATCAAGTAATTGGGGGTACTAGCATTTCTCGTAAGGTGAATATAGTTTCATTTTGATATTTTCTTGCCTGTATTCGAGCACAAATATATTGTAACGTAAAATAAAATATTTAGACCAACAATTTTTGCAATCTGTATACAATATATTACGATAGCAGTCGCGCCACATAGTTAGCGGTAATTAGAAGAACTAAGCAGATTTTTCACGGATCATTTCTGGATTTGGGGAATCAGTACTGGAAAAAAACCAAAAGTATATCCCGCACATCTTTCTGCTATGAAATTATCCGACCCTAAGTAAGTGAGTATTTTAATTAATAACTAAAGGTAAAATCTAACTTGGTTTGGCTCGGAAGCACAACACCCACGTAATTATTTCCATTGGGTGGGAAACTTTTTTTGGATTAGCTTTCGGTGGTCAAAAGGTCGCTTCTTTTATATATATAGTGTGTTAGTCACGTTAATGACAAAAACGAACACGACAGTACGAAATAAATTAAGAAATAAATTTCTGATCGGTTGGTTCCAATTTTGCGATCTTTGGCAATAATGGTCTCGATCCAATCGCTACCAGACGTCTTCCAGCGCTGGAACGAGATGTCAATAGGTCAACTGAATGTCTTGTTTATGGTTTTGGGATATCCACTAGCATCCCATGTTTCGAACGATGCAGGTCGCCACACAATTTAAAAAGCAAGCAGTTGGGATTCTTTAGTTATAGCGTTGTTGGTATAGATCGAATTCGTTCTTTTGTTTAATCTTGCCTTAATATTTCAGATTAGCTTAATATATGCCTCATATGGAGATAGCAACAATACTATCCCCCACGTTTTTTTCTCGTCTACGATAAAGGTCTCCGTTTCACACACTCTCATGTTCCGATCTAAATATGCGAATTAACTACGACAGAAGAGCAACGTACCTGTGTGAATTAATATGGTGCGGCAGACGAATTAGGTTCGGTAAATGCTAATGCATTTATGGGACACTAGAGTGGTAAATTATTCCCTAATTTTCAAGCGAAAGTTAACATCCCTATCGCTACAGAGGCAATTATTATTTTTCTCATTTCTGATTGATCACTTCGAAATGGCGTCACATTTACGTCATCTACGCAGTGATTATGAGTTAGAACAAAGTGTCATAAAATTACTAAGCATTTGTAGTGAACGGTATTAGATCGAGTTCTCATTTCTGATTGATCACTTCGAATGACGTCACATTTACGTCATCTACGCCGTGGTTATGAAATTACTAAACATTTAGGAGTGACTGTATTAGAGATTATCTTATTAATGAACAACAGGTGACAACCGTGAAGACTATTCGACTGGTGGTCTCAGAAAAAGTCATATTTCACAATTTTCAATTTCACTTCGCTTTTACAAACGCTACGGTAAATAACTGATTTAATCACTTTCGTATATCATTCCTTGAGTTATTGTTTCATTTAATAATTTGGCAAAAAGCCAAATCTACCTTGCCGAATTTCAAGCTCGGGGAATTGAATTAGCGGCGAACTCTTTTTCTTCATTAATGCCAAACTCAAACTCTGGCAACAAATTCGTCTGGCAATTAAATCAAGAAAATTGCGAAAGCTGTGAAAACACATTGGCAGCAAAAGGCTTCAAAATTGTCAATGAATTAACAACAGGTAACAGTTCCAGGTATGCCTCCCGCTATTAAAGCAATAAGACTAATACAAAATATATTCTGCTCAGCAAAGTTTCCAAATTTTCCTCAATAAGCAAGAGATAGCGTTGTTTGGAAATCAATCTGTTAGAAAACGAGATCAAGACCAGCTGATTAGCAAGCAACCCAAGAGTGTTTTCAACCTCAAAAACTGCTTCATGCGGTGAAGATATCGATTTTTTTTTGGGTTGAACCAGTCAGTTTATCTATTCCCTGCCGATTTAGTTAATTGACGGACTACAAACCCTCCGGGAGAATCTCTGACAATTTCCTTTCACTGGAATCGCTTTGTTTCGTTGCCTAGAGGTTTCATTCTCTAATTTTATATTTTGGCATGCTTATCCCCTGAACAATTTACAATCATGCTATAGCTTTAAAGGCATAGTTACGTTAGTTCTCTTATTTTTACGTTTTCATACTGTCTCGCTTTGTTTTCTGTTTTGTACACTAAAAAGGCAGTTCGTTCCATGATAGGGGTGGCGAAAGGTTTCAAGAAAAACGGAGGGTCTCACGCATTTTATAGGTCGGATTTCGGAGCAAGTCGATTTTTCTTTGCTTTGCATGCCCGTCTCGGAGTCTCGGATTTTGTTTGGAGACGGTTTCGGAGTAGCGCATTTTACTCTTTTTATTAGCTTTTACTGGAATTATGGTTTTTTGGCGGCCTCTGCATGTGTTTTATAAGGTACGCGAACGACAGCTAATTGGTTGAATGGTGAATTCCTCAGATCACCTGGCGCGATGAAAGATACTGGGTGTTTCGTCATAACAACTACAATAACAACAGTAGCTCGGGCTCGGATTTTGAAATCTCAAAGTCTCGGGCTCGGATATTTTCAAATCGCTTTAAAGTTTCGGGCTCGGATTTGGAAAACTCGAAAAATCGTTTCTCAATTCTACTTTTTAAAACTGAATTGAATGGTTCCATATATTCGTTTGGCCAAAAGGTGTACGTTAACTTTTTGGTAATTTGTTTACCTGCCACTGGCCTAGTTCATGGTAAAATGATGAGAAATTCGGAAGTATAAAAGGACTGAAAATATTTTTTATGTGTCCTCAACAAGAGTTGCTTTCAAAGCACGAATAGAACAAAAAAGGAAATATTGTAACCTTGAAAACAAAAGTTAACTTGCAGCCTTATATAAAGGAAAAAGCCTTTGTTAAAAGGTATGTATCCGAAGTTCCAATTTGCTTTATGAGCCATTCTTCCTACGGATTATAATCCTAAAGCCAGCACATTCGATTGTACTCTGTTTTGCTTAGTCTAGCGGCAGCAAATCACTACGATACATTTTATATCTTCGCTATAAGGCGCAGTCATTTTTGGCTTTGGATCTCTTCTTGGCAGACATATAAATATAACTATAACAACCTCTTTCCGGCAGTTTGTGCCTTTTTCACCGGCAAGAAAGTGAATTAACTGATTCGAATACAACCCCTCTAGTTTTGTCTGTGGTCTAAGTTCCTTAAGCCAAAGTTTAACTTGAAATTTTGGTGTTATACAATGTACGGTACTTACGGAAAGTGTCCAGAGTGTGTCCATGATTGATACGGAATGGTAGAGGAATCTCTGTAATGTTACATACCGCTTTTGTCCCCGGGACTCAAGGCAACTAAGTCGTCTACTTCAGTCTGCGACACGCATTATAAAGTGTTTCTCAGTGCACTGATTGCTTATTTTCTTTAGTTTTTGCCGTGACAGGCTAGGCTAGACTCCCTACAGTTCAAGACAGTCATTAGGCCAAATGAGCACTGATGAAGAAAAGTAATTTGGCACGTGTATATTGGAAACTACTAGACGAAATCATTAAACCGATTAAAATTATTGATAAGGTTGGAGAAGCTCAATTCGGTTTGTTGCAATATTCATAAACGTTTCTCGAATTAAACAAAGATCTTGATTATATTTCTTGTTATTTTGACTTTATACCGTACGGTAATATTTAATTGTAGAAAACGTAATTCAACATTCCATAGACGTCCACCTCCATTTTCCCTTATGTATTACTGATTTTGATATTCATATATCAACAAGCAAGCATATTAACTTTTAGGGAGCAAAAACAGATGTTGAACTAAGATGTTTAGAATTTCTCACAGTAAACCTATATATCTATCTATCTGGCTGTGTTTTTGAAAAACATTCTATAATAGTACTAGTGCTATTGATATTTCAAAACAGTCAAAGACAAGCATGTGATAAAAAAAAGTATTTTCTTTCAGTTTCAACTAAAATGTCGATGGCTTTAGAGAGAATTAGCAACTTAACATTTTTCTTGAAATATAAAATCAAATTTCATCAGTACACACGTTCCATGTATATAAGAGTGTAATTTTACAGATAGACGATAACTGAGTGAAATAGATGTTATACATAACACACTATATCGTCCCCCTTTTTAGCAAACGAAAGTAAAATATGGAAAACAGATTCCCTACTACCGCACATTTTGATGGAACCTGTTTCTCAAGGAAAATGGAATCCTGGAAATCAGTGTTACCTTTTTTGTTGTCGTGTACATTTGTATCTATTTGTGTTTTAGTGAAAAATGTATTTCTAAATTATACATTCGTTATCTGTCGGTGGAAAAATAACAAAACAAAAAGACGACTCATCATGTTCCATCTCTCCACGCCTCTAGGGAAACAATGACCTCAGCTTTCAGAAAGCACCACTGAGAAAAGCGACAGCTGCAAAAGTCTCCATCAATATTCACAATCTCAACACGAGAAACGTGGAGTGCCGTATGTTATGTCTTAGAAACGTGAGTTGTTAATTTTAAAAATCGTATTTTTCGGGAGGGGTACGTGAATTGCTCCGCCTTTTGGTATTTTCTCAAAGAGTTAGAAAAAGTCAATCTCAAACTTAATTAAAGGTCACTGGCAATCGAACTGAACCTTCAAGTCTCTTTAAAACAAAACTACAAGAGAATAACACCCTGAGATCGAAGAGAAATACCATGAATGTCATGCATGATATGCTTTTCAAACGTTAAACGTTGTCAACGGAGGATGGCAAAGATTAAAGTGGATTACAAAAGCTTATTCTAGAAACTTGATTTCGGTTACAGTGAACTGATTTCAAGTTAATTTGCTCTAAATTTATCTTAAAAGCAGTATTTTCATCCACTCGAATCTTTGCTATCCTTCATCAAAATTGTCTTAGATGTTCTCGCTGCTAATCTGAGTAGTATTTTTTTGTCTTTCGTCATGCAACAGTTTATCATGTGGGGTTGACCTTTATTTCTAGAAAATCAGAGGATATTTTCATGATAATTTCCATAGTTTTATGCCTTCCCATTCTATGGTATCGGACACAAAACTATAGAAATTCAAATTTTCAACTTTTTTTCTAGAACATTTCCATACTAATACCGGAAATGGATCACACACCAACATTATGTGCATGAAAAAAAACACGAATCTGTGGAAAGTGTATTACTGTTTTTCCTTTTTAAATAATTTTATAGTCGGGTATTTTAAGGATAAATTAAGTTTTTTTCTCATCCATTCCTCCCTCGACATTTGAACATTGGATTCATTCTCCATTTCTTACTCTCTCAGGCGTAAGAAGAATTGGTTTAAGCAAAAACTCTGAATTTCTAACGAGACCTGAAACAACCATAGGGGCTGATCCAAGTCAGGACCCAGCATCGAATTGGAATTTAATTAGCACGTCGGTTTTTGCGGAGGAAGGAAAACCGGAGAACCCAGAGAAAAACTCTCGGAGCAAGAGATACCAACAAACTCAACTCACGTATGGCACCGTGATCGGAAATCGAACCCGAGTCACAGAGCTAGGTGAGAGGTGAAGCGCTGCATGGCTCCCCACACAACACACACAAATGAATGTTAGCCAGTAGTGTTGCTATACATGAGAAAAGCATTTCCAGCAAAATCGAGAGTAGATTTCTGGAGTTGTCCTTAATAAATAGTTCATTAATATGCTGAGAATATTTTCTCAGTATCTTTTCCTAACCTCTGTAATAGTTATCTCAATATTATAAAGATGCAAGGAATGAATAGGCTGAATTCTGTACTTTTATTGCACTGTGATGCCTGAGTAGGTGATTTTATCCGATAAAAATCAGTGTTTCTTTCCTTCGAAATATTACCAAAATAATCGAATATTCAAACAAAACCAATCAATGTTCTTTACAAAGTCCTTCTACAGCTCCGCCTAGAAAATGAAGTCCAATAGCGTGTAGAATAGTAGTTAAACATTTCGAAATATTTTGAAAATATGTTCTATGTTTTAACTTCTATTTTTAAACTTTTATTAAAATAGTTAATGACTGGCTCTTGGAGTTGCGTAACACTAATGATAAGTTCACTTAACGGAGTGACAGAGAAAGTTTGTAGAAAGCCGGATCCCTCCGGCTTCACTGTCGGAACTACTATGTTCCAAAATCGCCGCTTTCGTCAGTTTTCAATAAAAAGCCGGACTGATCATTCAACATCCAATACCACTAATAGAGTGGCGGAAGCGAATTTAGCCTTCGTGATAATAGCACTTTAAATATAATAGCTCGGTTTTTATGCATTTACTAGGGCTAAACTTTCGAATTCACATAGGACTATAGAAGAGCCCGAAAACCGAATGAAGCGTTTTTGAAAATAATAGTGGTTAAATCATTACAGTCGCTTGACGTGCCCTTTCTCAAAAGATTTTGCATTTTGAATATCTTTGATTCTGCGTAAATCTATTTCAAAAAACGTTGGAAATCTGAAAAGGGACATCTGAAACTGACTGATATGAAATATTGGTTTGAGGCTTGAATTCTATTAGCTAACACCTACTTGTATATCGTATCACTGCTGTACATTGTTCTACATTACTTGCATGGAATCGAAGTGGGTAATAGTATATATACGAAATGTTTGTCAATTGATAAAAGACGATTACAGGTTCACAGAATGCAAAAAAGGGGAAAAAGGATTATTATTTTCAACTTTGACTTTTTTAAATGGGGAGTCGGGCTGGCGCAGTGGTTAAGCGCTTCGCCTCTCACCTCTGTGGCCCAGGTTCAATTCCCGGACGTGGCGCGATATGCCGGTGAGTTGAGTTTGTTGGTATCTCGCCCTTGCTCCGAGGGTTTTTCTCGGGGTTCTCCGGTTTTCCTCCCTCCACAATAACCAACACGCTAAATTCCAATTCGATCTGTGGTGGATTAGCCGGGACCTGGCTTTGATCAGCCTCTATGATTGTTTCAGGTGTCGTTAGAAATTCAGAGTTCTAAAGTGTTGTCGGTTGGAAATCGAATCGACCGAAAGACACAATCGTTTGCGCGCGAAAACCTTTAAATCCGTCATAAAATCAAGGTAGAGAGAATTGAATATTTAAAAAAAACCTGTGCAAATACTGTTACCAATACCATGTTATTTAAAATAATAGATGACTTGGACTTTGTTAGATTCGCAAGGAATTGTAGTCAAATGTACAACCGCCATCTTGTTTGCGTATGGATTAGAAAGGCACTTTTATCTTTACGATTTTATTTGAGTCAATAATGAGCCCGGTATTCTGTTATTGCCATTTTGGGCTAGAGGCCTTGGGAGGTACTAAGTATTCCATAAAAAAACTGAAATAATTAACAGTGATCTTATTATTAAAATTTAGGCTTCAATAGTGGTGTTTTTAAGCTTTTCAATTTTCTTTCTACATATCTTAATCTAGAACAGAGGTATCGAGCATAGGAAATGTTCGTTAAATTTACAACGAAACAAAATATTTTTGTCGACCAGAGCAAAATCTGACTTGACTCTGACTTAAGAATTTATCTTGACTTCCTTTGGTTTAGTTCTTGAATCTGCTGATGCGGTAAGCACATTTTTTTTTTTTTGCTCTTAATTTTTTGGTGCAAAAACAACGAACTCTTAATTAATTTTGTTATACTTCTACATCTTTTAGTCCATGAAAAAGGTAAAGTAATTCTCTCCGTTATTATTTTGTCGAAGAAAGAGCTATTATTCAAATTGAACTGAAATTTGAAAGTCTGAAACGTTTAAATGGTTTTATTGCCTTGACCTGTGCCTCTAACAATTCATTACCGGTTTAGCTTAGGGCAATGTGTTATCTTTATGAGGCCGACTGCTTGAAATTGATTCAAAGATAAACGTTACCGGTCTAGCTGATACATGAATGGATAGTATGGATGTTATGAAAGTATGTATCCGTTGTAAATGTGACATGATATGTGTTTTAGGTTAGGTTGCAGTGAATACCGTCTGTAACATATAAAGACCCTGAGCCATATATTATACTGTCTAATATTCCTCCTTCGCATACAGTATGAAATCCAAGCAGGTGATTGGCTAATAACAGTGACATCCAAGCAGGTGATTGGCTAATAACAGTGCTTTATTGGTGACCACAGTACGCTGTGCGCTCAGTATTAAAAGAGTTAGAGACTTTAGAATTGTGTTTTATTGACAAATTCGGGTACTTGCTGGCCAGTGTGCTGGCTCAGTATGATAAATGTCTTCATACTAGTGATTCATTATTTTTCGTTCATCGGATAAAAGTCAGCGCGTGCCTGTATTTGTCAATATAACACGCATGTCAGTCTCTAACCGTTAAATAAAACATGATGGGAATTTGTTTTGAGAACATGATAGAAATGCGCGTGCTTTTAATACTGGAGTGTATTATCATGAAGCCACAATTAAGGAGGCTGGAAAGGTTATTACTAAGATATGATGCTCTTTTAACTTGTGGCCGTTTTGCGTCCAATTGTTGAAGGTATAACTAAAGCACCTTACCATATCATGATCTAAACTACTATTAATGAGGATATAGTTTTATTTATATTGAAATGATGATATCGGTTGCCATGTCAACACATCGGCCTCGGAAACCAGACCCACTTATGTTAAGGTAACACAACCTATTATTGGACAGAACCAATTCTCAGGCACGCATGTAAAAACAAATAAATATCTTCCTAGATGAGCCACACAAAAACGTTTTCACGCCTGTACGAGACTCTTCACTCTATATCGATACTAACCCTATCACCTTGTTTTTTGACTCTCAAAATTCAATCAAATAAAAGCCGAGACTTCAGTGCTGTTTACCTGTTGCAGAAATGCTGCTCCTTCCTTGTGCTGTACCTCATTGCAGTGAACACGCGATTCCCAAATAATTGAATAAAATCAAACCCAAAAGCAGCACAACTCCACCAGAACACTTTAACGGTCATCCTTTATCTCGTGAATACATGCACTGTGGCGAATTTCCAGTGCCGAGAGAATAAATTCTCAACGTAATTCGGACACCCGGCTATCAGACACCCTGTGGATGGAATATGACGAACTGGCGCGCGAGCGCGTGGTTGTGGCGGGAATTGCTTTTAACCCAGATTGTAAACGAACACATTTATAGTGAAAAAGGCAAAGGAAAGATAAGTTAGCACAAAGAAATGGTTTGTTATAAGAATATGACAACTCGAGGCACACTTTATAGCACAGTGAATATAAAACAACTCAATGCAACGACAACCTTTATTCCCGCCACGCTTGCCCGAAATGAAGTTTTATAGGCCTAAATAGTCGCTTAATAACTCTAGCGGTTTCCCATTATTACAAAGTGCACACATATCGAGTGTCCGATAATGGTACTGCTGGTCCGATAGTAGATTATTATGTCCAATAATGAGAACAACGGATTTCAGGGAGAATAGTGAGATTCGAAAGGAATCAGGTGACGTAAACTTAGTCTTAACTACTAAAGATAACGAAGGAAGAAAAACATTGGCCTCTTCGTTATACGACTGAAAGCGATCAAAATAAACTGTCTGATAATAGGTTGTGTTACCTTACATAAACATATTTTATAAAAAATCCGCACGGTGAAATTCTTTGAAGAATCTAACATTGAAAGTGTTATGCAGTATCTTTAATCTGAGAAGAAAAAGAAAAATTATGTAAAAAAACTGCATGTTTTTAAATTTTCTAACAATTAAGAACCCATGCACACACTTTGTTACTGGATGGTTTTGTCTATCGAAAATGAAGAAATGTCACTGCGCGGTTTTGATTCTCATTTGCATGTTTCGTTACCATTCCCACGCGGTCAGGAAAATCCTTTCGTGGCCAGTGGACAGTAAGTAGCATTATTAGATGAGTAAAGGAGGCAGCCGATCAAACAATCAATTGAAAATAAAGCACGCTCCCGCAAGTATAATGTCAAAAAGATAACAAGATATATTGTACTGTTGTGTTTCTCACAAAAAGGAATTAAATCTTGCAGATTTTGTAAAATTTGTTACATTTGTTACAAAATCGAAAATCAAAATGGCGGAAGTGACATATTTGCAACTGGCAGTTTATTTTGAAGCTGAAATTGAAAAAGAACTAAAACAACATTTCCCAAAAGGATAACCTAGAAGTCAACACAATTTTTGCCGCAAATTTAAGCCAAAGTATAAGGCATTTAAGGAACAGTGGACTTAAAGTGGTCAGGTCTACGGTGGGTTTAATACAAGGCACACATGATTTGGCGACCCCCAGGATGAAGATTTCCAGATTTTGTTAGCTTTCAGTAAAGGAACTCGTATTTTCATCAAACTGAATAGAAAGATCTAGTTATTGGGACCTTCCTTGACATTTTGTTTTGGTTTCTGTTTTTGTGTGTGAAAAATCATCATTATTTGCTTGCAAAATTTGGATATAATTTTTTATGTGGTTGTTCGTAAAATGAAATGAGAAAGCTAAAACGGAATTGAATGCTAACAACCGGCTTAATCATTTCATGAGTTCGTTTTTCGGAACACAAAACTGTCGGATCTTGCGAGGTTGTTTTCATTTCGTTCGTAAAAAGCTATTAAATAAAAAAGTAGAACAGGGTTTGTTGTGCTCTGACTCTGACAAAAACACTGCTGGAGCTGTAGAACACGAAGAAAGAGTACGGGAATCACGAGCCGCCTAGCAAGACCGACAGTTTTGAGGCTGAGCTGACAACTAACAACGGTCTGGCCATGTACCTTTTATACCGGAACGTCATGTTTAACGACCACGAGGGCAAATAGTAATATTGCGATATATTGAACGCATTATTGACATTACTGACATTACAGATTTTCTTATTTTAGAAGTATATACATGTACAAAACTCATTGTTTTATGTATAGCATTACTGCATAGCATGGCTGAAGTGCAGGTTTCACATCCTCTTTCCTTTATCGTCAGTAATGGTGTTATCATCAAATGAAATCTCTAAACAAAATTCGTTCAATCTCAACAAGCTACAATGGTCGCCGTTGTTCGCATTGCGGGCCTACGTTTTGTTTTCCTGACCACATAAAAGGCATCGAATAAATCAGTTACGAGCACAAAGTACGCATGTCCCGATTGTGCTCGGCAACTTTTGAGCACCTTTTGGCGTTTGGAGCAACTTTTCAGTTTCAGTTCTAGCAACCTCAAGCAACTTTTGCCTTTCTGAGCAACTTTTGAGCAACTCTTGACCAAATTACAGGTTTACAGCATAAATCAAGCAAAAAAAAATACAATTTGATAGAAAATCAGGATTAATGCTTTGCGAGCTTGAACAATAGAAAAGCGTTACAATCGCCATTTTCGTACTGTACGAAAATGGCGATTGTAACGGTTTTCTATTGTTCAAATGTAAACACGGGCTCGCAAAGCATTAATCCTGAAGAGTTTTCTAACAATACCCCCATACTTGCGACCGACTTTTTAAAATGCAGTGGCAACTTTGTATAGTTTTGTTCAAATTTCAATCAATTTATCTTATCTCAACCAATATATAGGCTATTGACCAAGCGTGAGGTCAAGATGGGGGGATATTGCCCAAGTTCATTTTTTGCGTGTTATTATTATATGGCAGCTCCGTGAGCGGGCAAGATGACTCTGAATGCTGCAATCTGATTGGTTGCTCAGCGGGCAAGATTTTTTCATCTTGCCCGCTCAGGATTTTCCAAATTCTTCGTAAACAAATAGCGATAGAACCCATACATTTTGAAAGAAACTAAATAATTTGTGACATGAAGGCAAATACTAATTTAAAAATCGTTCTGCTTTTTCGTTTACACTTACAGCTAAAATTCAACTCTTTAGAGAGATTAATGCAGTTTTTCTGGCTCTCGCAAGTTCGATGAAAACAATTGCAGCAAAAGCGACTGAATTGAATGAAGCTGGACTTAGGAGATAAAAAAGTGAAGCTGATATGGCCGTGACTTCAAAAACACAAAGAAAAGTTCGGCTAGCTACCTCACAACGCTACTACAATCGTGGTACAAAGAAATAAAATTATTACGGAAACGAGTAAGCTTAGCACACAGTTTCATCAAAGAAAGCAGGTTTTATATTGTATGAGCTAAGAAATTCAGCATTCACATTTGGTAATTGGCTTACAAATTAAGAGTATTTACTAATTAATACTTACAAGTTTGTTTGTATTCTTCTACAGCTCTATTTGTCAAGTGTTGCAGTGTCCTTATCTGAGTTATCGCCACTCGAGTGATTTCAAATCTTCCACAACTATACACATTTTTGTCTCTAGATAATGCATTCGGCCTTCCTGATGAAGTTGTCATTGAAACTCAGTACATCTGATGTAAAGTACAGGTCAGTTTTCATCCATAAAAACGCATTTTTTACGTAGGAAAACAAACTGTTTTGAACGCCACGAGGTTGAACTTCAAGTGAAAGTCGTCGACTCTCAGTCTAATTTTAGATTTATTTCGATTCGCTCTTCAATTTACCACGCAATGGGTTCCTGGCGCGTGTGTCAAAGTAATAAAAACCTTATTGACCAAGCTTCTTCGGTCAAGATGGGGGAATATTGGCCTCGTTCATTTTTTGCGTTTTTATGGACCTCGACTTCGTCTCGGTCCATAACACGCAAAAGCACTAGCAACTTTCGAAATTTAGGTAGCAACTTTTTTTGGTTTTAGGCAACTTTTTAGCAACTTTTTGACATTCTAGAGAGCAACTTTTCAGGAGTTTACGAGCACAATCGGGACATGCCTAGCACAAAGTACCGATATCCTTTTCTATCTTCACTTATTACTTGTTGGTTTTGTTTGGAACACCTTTGGGGACGAGTTGAGAGGTATGGTGTATTTATTTCCCCTATCTATAATGTCTGTATATTGCACCATACATCCGCCACAATCCCTTACGAACCTAACACAGTCAAACACACAGTGTATTGGCCACAGCACTTGTACTGGCTTGTTATTAGGATAACACGTAGGAATCCTCTATTCTCTTCAATGACAGTGTATTGGCAACAGCACTTGTACTGGCTTGTTATTAGGATAACACGTAGGAATCCTCTATTCTCTTCAATGACAGTGTATTGGCAACAGCACTTGTACTGGCTTGTTATTAGGATAACACGTAGGAATCCTCTATTCTCTTCAATGACAGTGTATTGGCAACAGCACTTGTACTGGCGATTTTATAACGGTTTTAAACTCTTTTCGTGCGCAAATAATTGTGGGCAAAAGTACAAGCCGCCCATCTTATTGCGTGTACCTAATGCGCGTGCGTGCCCACGCGGCCATGATGCTTAAAATATATGAAACATCACATCTACGTTAGTCATGCATGTACTCAACCATTCCACACGTGTACTAGGGCTGTCAGTTTATATGAAAATCACTAAAAAATAGTTCGTTTCGGCCCGGAACATAAATGCAGGCCACTCACCGTGACCCAGCTCCTTTAATGTTACTACTCTTATCTTTAGAATATCAAGCACTCACACATCGTACAACACATTGTAATCAAACAAATATAATTATCAAAATCTTACTATTATTGTTAACGTAGCCTTAGTAATGCTACGTTAACAATAATAGTAAAAAAATTATATTACGGAACATTCGTACATCACATTTATTGTCAAACAAATTAACATTTCGGCAGTTTTAATTTCTTTTCATTGTTCTGTCTTGGTTATTCCTATTGCGGATGTACTTTGTTACGCCGTCTAAAAGTGAATAATCTCTGCAGACTTGTACGGAGTCTCTCAAGTCTTGTTCTTGAGCCGTTGGGATTTACAATTAATGGTGCAATAGGCAGATCTTGTGTGGGCCGCTTGGTTGGAACACCATTATCGTTCTCAATGTTCGCCTGATTGTCGTTCGCATTTTTAGTATCAACCACTGCATTAGCATCTTTGTTTTTTTGTTCTTGGTCATTGTCGTCATGCAATTCTCCCGTCACAGAGTCGCCGTGCACCTTTTCACTTTCTTTGTTCGCGCGCAGTTCCTTCCACAGCGCACCTTCGCATTCTGTTTCTTTGTAATTACTTGGATCCAATTTATCACCAACCGCATCAGCAGTGCCATCTTTGCCCTGAACTCTCGGCTCACCAGTCACTGCAGGTTCGATTGCTAAGAGGGATACCTCATGCGACACGGTTGCGTTCGATGTTTTCTCGTTCGTTGGTGCCATCATATTCTGTGACGTCACATTCGTCACCTCCACTGGTCCATCTAATGACTTCTTTAAAGTAATCAAAGGCAACATTCCAGCAATAGGAAAATCTGCCAGAAATAAATATCTACGCAAAGATGATGGCATCTTGAACTGGTTCGGTCCCTTGTCCGTTTTCGACACAAATAGCACACTTGAGATTTGTACTTTTAAACTAGCTGTCGATAGCGTAGGTGACGTTTCTCTTGATGAACTCTTCGCTAATCTTAAGATTTTCGGAAGCGAAGGTAAAGAGGGCCAACTTTCCGATGATGGCGCTGTCAAACATGGCCACGCTTTTTTTGAGCGCGGTCCTCTCCTAGGGATAGCGATGCTTTTCTCTGTTGTAGCCATCCTCATCCCTATTCGAGAAAGACAGTTCATGTCTCTGCCTAAGGCTAAGCATTCATCGCTTAGGTTTCGTGGGTCACCCTGCTCTCTCATCCAGCCTTCAGCGATTTCCCTCGCTGCGCTCACAATCTCGGGCTTGATATTGTCCGTAATTTTTCCGACTCGTGTCGGATACAACTCGTCGCGGTTTCCTTGACAGCGTGCTGTTAGTTCTGATGTGGAAATGCTCATATCTTCATCAAGTTCCCTCAAAACAGCACCGCTACTTCGGTTACTTTCTTGTTCAAGAACAACACGTATTACTGTTATTGATATCCCCTCTCTGTCACCTCTTCTCGTGAATGAAGGAGTTCTTTCTCTGCCACCAGACGATGGCGTTCTTTTATCTCTTCCATCAGTCAGAGGCGCTGCTCTGATCGGATCGAATTCTAATTCATCGTCATACTCATATTCTATGCCAACAAATCCTAATGGGATTATTAACATCATCAAGTTGAACAACAACATCCATAATATCCCAAGGAATCTCAGATAAAACCAGATAAAACTGTCGAACTGAAACATCTTCTCACTTTTGTTAACCAAATTCGCAGTATTTGTCAAATCTGAGTGATTTTGAAAGCCACAAGCATGTAACGTCACAATGTGAAATTAATTACGTAATCTGTCCTGCGCATGCGCCTGTACTACTACTAGTAATAGCGGAGCTCTCGCGCGAGCCAAAAGCTGAGAGCAAACATTGGACGACTTCCGCTTTCCCTCGCGCCCGACGCGACGTACCTGAAACAGTGCTGAACTTGCGCGCGCACTGTTGAAACCAGGTCCCTTGATTCCACCTCTCTACTGTGATCAGAAATAACTGGAGCTCCGCCTATAGGGTTAGCTAGATGTCTATATTACACTAGATGTCTATATTACACTAGCTGTCTATGTTACACTAGATGTCTATATTACACTAGATGTCTATATTACACTAGATGTCTATATTACACTAGATGTCTATATTACACTAGATGTCTATATTACACTAGATGTCTATATTACACTAGATGTCTATGTTACACTAAATGTCTATGTTACACTAGATCTCTATATTACACTAGATATCTATATTACACTAGATATCTATATTACGCTAGATATCTATATTACACTATTGTCATGTTGTTGATGTAAATTTTGATCAGGAATATATATTGTCAGTTTGATTATTATTTCAACGCAGTGCCTTGGCAAACACTTGGACGTGTAAGTTCATTCAAATATTTAGGAGTAACCTTAAGCGAGGATCTAACTTGGAGCGATCATGTTGATCTTATGCCCAAGATAATCCAGCGCATTGGTCTCTTAAGAAGAATCAAGCACCTATTACCAACCGATGCTCGCCTGACATATATATTTACACACTTATCCTCCCTATATTTGATTATGCAGACCTTATATTGGGGGGGGGGGGGCAATGTAACTCTAATGAAAGCCATACAGTACAGCAAAGCAAGGCAGTCAAGTTAATAATAGACAAACATGCGGGAAGCCGAGGTGGCGCAGTGGTTAAGCGCTTCGCCTCGCACCCATGTGGCCCAGGTTTGTTCCCCGGACGCTGCGCCACATGTCAGTTGAGTTTGTTGGTATCTCGCCCTTGCTCCGAAGGGTTTTCTTCGCACCTCCATCCTCCCAACACGCTAAGTTCCAATTCGATCTGTGTTTTAGCCGGGTCCTGGCTTTGATCAGCCCCTATACGATTGTTTCTTCCCACTCAAGAACTGGAAATATTTATGTGAATGACGCCATGCGCATCGATTTATCTTTATTTTTCAATTTCGGAACAACTTTATTGATACAAACTTTGAACTTAGAAACCTCGCACTCACTAGTGATTCAGGACGTCCTGCTTCCTGCCTTTTTTATCAAGTTTTTTTGTCTAAAAAAAATACGTACTTTCGAAATTATTTTCAATATTTTATACATACTTGCTTACTGTTCCGGTGTCTGCGGGACAGTCCGGATCTTAGTCATATGTGATAGTTCTTCTGCAGATGTCTTTCAACAGGCCAAACAGGCACAACTAGTATATAAGATATATAGTAGAATCCCATAGCACGACTCAAACTCGTACGCTGATTGCCTAACGAAGCGTTTAATATTTTGTGGAATTCAACGGTTTGAAAAGCTGTATTCAGCAATGTACAGGAACCCCGCGCGTTGTTCTTGTTTATTTTTTTATTATTGCGAACAGAGACAAAATCATGTTAAACTTCCAAACCATATGATCGCTGACGATCGCTGGCGATCGCCGGATCGTCCAAAATTTGACCAGCGACCGTCAGCGATCATATGTGAACACTTCTAGCGATCCAGCGATCATCAGCGATCCAGCGATCATCAGCGATCGCGATCGCTGACGATCGGCGATCGTTGGCGATCGTTAGCGATCGAGCGATCCTGTGGCATCCCACAATGCAATGTTTCCTAGATCCAAACTTCAACGCCATGGCAACGGTTCGTCGTTGTGTTGTTGTCGCTCGTGCATTCACTTGTTCACTCAGCTTTGAACATGGCGGGCTGCAGTACGGAAGAATGTATGGAAGAGCTGCGCAAATACGAATGCCTTTATAACAAATACAGCAGAGAATATAAAGACAAGTACACGAAGTTGAATATCAGTGAATATCAGACGAAAATCAGTGAAATGTTCAATATTACACTGGCTGCTGTAGAGGAAAACATATCAGGACTGTGTATGGAAGATACCTCAAACGGAGGTTTCAAGAACATTCCGTTGGGTTCAGGAAGAGATTCTGTTCCCATGCCAGTTGAGTTTATGAATCTAGACTGGCTTGCTGTGCACATCGAGCACAAAGCGTCAGTTTCAAATCTGGGAATCGGGTACTTGACAGGTCGTTGGGTTCGAGTCCCACTTGGGTCAGAGATTTTTTCTCTTTCCCTCGTAGGGCGTGCACACTTAGCACTACAGCTTACCACTTTATATCACATACTTGACAGTCCATCTGACTCACACGCACTGGCGCGTAAACTTGCCAGCGATTATATGTGAACAAATGGCAGCGACCTTCGGTTGAGTGATTTGGACGATCCGGCGATCGCTAGCGATCGTCAGCGATCATATGAGAACCAGCCTTTATAGTCAAAGAACGTGAAAATTATCTATCTTCTTTTCCGTTTTTCACGAGAAATGATATGTTTTGGCGCTGTCCGAGGAATCGACAACAACAACTGCACTCTGCAGCAAAAATGTGTGATTTTGAACGGAAAAGCTGGGGCTTTGTGGATTTACTGATTTAATTCATGTACTGCCTTCAAAGAATACGGCTACAAAACGCTACTAACATCGTGGTACACCTACGTACAAGTACAAGGAAAATGTTGGAAACGAGTCAACTGAACACAATA
This sequence comes from Actinernus sp. WN-2022, assembly GCA_030867875.1. NCBI lineage: Eukaryota > Metazoa > Cnidaria > Anthozoa > Actiniaria > Actinernidae > Actinernus > Actinernus sp. WN-2022. The sequence continues at coordinate 50,797,811 of JAOWCC010001679.1, read as the reverse complement.
TTCTTGAACAGTTTAAAAGCAAGCTTATTTATTGTGAGATTGAGAAATTCAGCATTCAAATTTGGTCATTTGCTTATAAAGTTGTACAGCTCTTTTTGTCAGGATTTACATTTTCACTTATCGCCATCCGCCATTAGCAAGTGATTCAACAGGCCGCCGTTTTTTTTTATCTTTCACAGACATTCACGATTTTGTCTCCGATTAATGCACTTTCGCTTCCTTGGTAAGGATTAGATTAAAATTAGGTGTACCTAAATAAAATACAGGTATTTTCATGCACAAAAATGCAGTTTCAGTTTGATGTCGGAAGACCAAATGTTGTGAGTTGAAGTTGGTCTAATTTTAGCTACCCTGGGTGCCAGAGGTTCTAGCCAAACTTTAGGATCGACGAGAAAGCTCGTCGATCCTAAACTTTGGTTTAGAGAGGGCAGTAGAACCTCTGGCACCCGGGGTAAATTTAGCTTGATTCCTATTCGCTCTTCAGTTTACCGCGCAATAGGTTACTGGCGCGTCGCGGGAATTTCAGAAAGAGTTTCAATTTTACTATTTTCGTAAATGCTATGCTATATCGGTTTTTCATGATCAAGTGAAATTTAACGTGGAATTCCCTCGTCAAGCAATGAATTTACCTATAGAATCTCATAGCCAAAGCTGAATCGCACGGTGCATTTGTGAAATCAGACGCTGATTGGCTGAGACGGAGTGGTGATTCAGAGTGGAATCACCACTGTAGACTACGCTCTCTATTTATAACTTAGCGAAATATCAACAAAAGTACTAAATCTTCAAGTAGTTCATCCGGCAGACTATGCGATTCAAGGAAAATCACATGCCCTCGTCGAAGTGACTCGGGCGATATCGGTTTTCTCGTGCAATTTAACGTGGAATTACCTCGTCAGGCATGTGATTTTCCTACATAATTGAACCATTTTCTATTTGGAATGAATGAAATCACATTCATTGCCGTGGAACAATAGCTCTTGCTCCAGTTCTTATACGAACCATTACTTAATCTCACCGCATCTTTCAGAAGGCAGGCACTGGTTGGAGTCCCAGTCGGTAAAACACTTTGCGTTTTCTTCTTTTCCCCTAGCTTCCCTTTGCTTCTGTCATCTTTTTTATTGTTTTTGCTCTTCGGTTCTATGGGGAGCAGTGCCGAGTGCGCGGCTACTCAGCTCAAAATGTATCTGTAAAGTAAAGCAGTTTATTTAACTTGTGGCAGTCTGGTGAGACTGATAAACTTGAGGCCGACGTGGGACCTACGATTTAGGGAGCAGGCCAAAACACATGCCCCAGATAGGGACCCATTTTTTAATAATAATAATAATAATAATAATAATAATAGTCTTTATTAATACTACACAACAGACGTGTGAGTTTACATGTAATAATGATATATATATAATAATGTAGAATAGAACTATGTAAATAATAAATCGATGAATAAATGTATTGTAATGTAAAATATAATAATTATTGCCACAAATATTCTGCTAATTATTTTTGTTATTGTTATTGTTATTATCTCATGTTCTCAAATGCCCATCGTGTTTTATGATAGTATAAAACATGGCTAAGGCTTCTTTATTTGTTAAATAACAAACACATGAAAAAAACAACAACAAGCAAATCATCGAAAATCAACTGACTAACAAAATGAAACTTGTCAAGAAGTCCTATTTCAGTGCCGCAGACATGCTGGAGCCCCTTGCCGTTAACATGCTGCGATTGGAAATGTTGTAATAAGTTTTATCTTATTCCAGGGTCAGGAAGTATACCGTTACGTTAAGAAGTTTATTATATAAACTAGAATGTGACAAAAAATACGCTAATTTTATGTGTGTTGAAATCTCTTCTAAGCCAATCGCCTCTCTTTATTATCGGACAATAATATTGATTCCGTTATATTGTACTAACTGTATTAGTATTGTCTGTAAAACTGAGAAACAATTGAAGTTTGCATGTGACGATCGGAAGTGTGTTTGTGCCTCTATTGAAATTTTAGCTCGTTTCCTTGTCTAATACGTAATTTAATATCGCACGAACTGAGCCACAGGACCTGAGTAAACCGAAGGGTTGTCGAGTCAGGAACACAGATCACTAATGTGTTAATTAAAGACTAGATCTTGCATTAATAATAAATTAATAACAATAATTTAATAAAATTAAGATTTAAACCGGAAATGCAATGCAGCAAAGACTTCCGGTTTAATGACCGCTGACCATTTTTTGCTCCTCACTTTCACAAAAACAACGCAGAGCTGCAACTGCTAGCTGAGTCAGTGAGTGTTCAAGCTAACAATGATTCCTTTTCTAATATTCTCCGTTTGTGCTCATGGAACATTCGAGGAAAATTAAGATCAGTGTCAACGGGTTGAGAGTCGCTCACCACCAAGTATGGCAGCCCAACAAAAAGTATCGTACGTAGCTCTAGAAATGTCCGAGAGAAACCAAACACGAAACCAAGGAAGTCTGAAAGGAAAAAGAGAAGACAGAGATCAAGTAGAGAATAACTTTTGTCGAAAGAAGTTGTTTAATAACCCGGCCATACATATGTATGTTTCGTCGAACCTTCGGTACATGTACAGATGTATAATCTTCATTGTTTATACTGTAAAGGTAATAGGAATTTCGCTGGTGTTAAAGATAAACCGCAGTTGTTTTTTACTTCAGTATAATAGGAATAAAAAGGAGAGTAATTGCAGAATTAACTCCCTCCAGTGGTTCATTAATAATTCAAAAAATTCAAAAATAACAAACTTTTCTTACAAACCTTTTTGGCTTGTGGGCTCTCGTTCACAGGCTATAAGGAACCGGCCTGTACCGCTCGAAACTAGCCACAGCATTGGCTTACCATGCAGTACAAAAACAATACAGTATAATGGGTGCAATCAGAGTACAGGTTTCGAGCGGTACTGTGTGAAAAATAGCCAGTCTTTCATAAGTCAGGCTTTAAGTTTTACATTACATACATTAAGTAGCTGGCAATTAATGACTGATGCCCTGCAGGGTCCCACCAAAAATCTATGGGTCCCCATAACCTGCATTATCAATACAATTGAGCAACATCACATGCTGTGAAGTGGAAAAATCATGTCACGCTATGCAATTAAAATGGTGGCTGCACCTTACAAACATCCCAGATTGTCCTACCCACAGGCAGCCCAACTATGATTATGATTAGATATGAGGGGCTTTCACATGCCTAATAGAAGATAGCACTTAATGCTGCCTTGGTTGCTAGTACTATAAAGCAGATGCAAATCGTTGGTGCTCACATACGTTGTATGCATAGGAATAAAGGCTGGCCTGCTGGGAGGGGGAGTACTAACTCCCATAAAAATGATATGGGCGGGGATGGTTGTCATATCTTTTAGGGTTTGTATTACTTAGGCCAAGTGCTTTAAATTTATCGTTTCAAGGTATTTTCCTGCCAGATGAAACACAAAGCTGAAGTTTTTGATATTAGTTCTCAAACGAAAACAATATACCTGTATTCATAAATCATTAGGAAGTATTATTTGCCTGGTATTTTGTTGCATACAATATTATAATTTAGACTACAAGGGTTGTGATAATAATTATTGTTATTTTTTCATGGTTGGTTCAACAAACGGCCTGATAGTGTAGTAGACAAGACAGAGGACTAGCGGTTGGGAGCAACCATGAGGATGATAGTTTGAGCCACACTCCTGATGCCAATTGTTATTTCCATCTTTACTTTCAGTTCTCTTTGTGTAAAGTCACACATGATGTAACTTTGTACAATGTACATGTAGCTTAATTATAGGTGTATCACATGCATGAATCTTGATGCCCAATAGAAACCTAGACTGAGGAAGATCACTAGTGATTATCACATTTCCAAATCATGAGTGATGTTCCTCTGGTGTTTCATTGGGTATCAGGATTCATCCACCTGACCAAAAATGGGATGTCCTGATTGGCTGTTCACCTCATTAATTTTTCATGAGTTTGAGAAGAACTATTTCAAACAGAGCTAGAACAACTAATTAAAAGACTATGAACATCATTGATATTTATTGTTTTTAATGTAACTACTACATGTACGTAGAGAATATAAAGCAATTAAATATTGTTTTCTTACATAAACATGGCTTTATTAGCCAATCAGAGAGCATGTTACATTAATACTTAATTGGTTATTTTATCAAGGGTGTTATTGGTCAAATGTTTGCATTTATAACTTAATTAATATAAATAATATATGAAATCATAAATTTTATAGATTTGTTGTATTCTTTGTCTAACAGGTGCGATACAAATATAATGACACTGACATCTCATGGAACCGAGCCATGGATGAGGTGAGAGTGGAACAACTATTGGAGAGGTATGAAAATAGCGGTGGAAAATTATCAGAGGCTCCTCTGCTAGTCCTACTAAAAAAATGGCCTGCCACCAGAAAGTACAAGAAGAATCCTAATCTCTTGGCAGCCCTGGAACACCAGGCAAGTCTTTGGTCTGCATTCTCTGAGAGAGAAGGATGGAGGGAGGGAAAAGATGGAATCACTTTAAATTTGCATTCACAGTCATTTTATTTTTGGAACAACCATAGTGAAGATCAAACTCTAATATTGTTGTAAAGGGTTCATTACAACATTTAATATGTAAATGAATGCTTTCTAATTCTTTCCAATTTGTAATTCTAGATTAATAGATTCATTGAAATAATCCTCGAGCAAGAATCAGTTGTGGATTATAAATACTTCAGAGACAAAGACGACCCGGCCCATAAGACACTGGTACATCTGGCAGCAGACCTTAATTACGTGAGTGTCTGCAAGACCCTGTTGAATAAGTACCCTGGACTGTTATTGATATCCCCTCTCTGTCACCTCTTCTCGTGAATGAAGGAGTTCTTTCTCTGCCACCAGACGATGGCGTTCTTTTATCTCTTCCATCAGTCAGAGGCGCTGCTCTGATCGGATCGAATTCTAATTCATCGTCATACTCATATTCTATGCCAACAAATCCTAATGGGATTATTAACATCATCAAGTTGAACAACAACATCCATAATATCCCAAGGAATCTCAGATAAAACCAGATAAAACTGTCGAACTGAAACATCTTCTCACTTTTGTTAACCAAATTCGCAGTATTTGTCAAATCTGAGTGATTTTGAAAGCCACAAGCATGTAACGTCACAATGTGAAATTAATTACGTAATCTGTCCTGCGCATGCGCCTGTACTACTACTAGTAATAGCGGAGCTCTCGCGCGAGCCAAAAGCTGAGAGCAAACATTGGACGACTTCCGCTTTCCCTCGCGCCCGACGCGACGTACCTGAAACAGTGCTGAACTTGCGCGCGCACTGTTGAAACCAGGTCCCTTGATTCCACCTCTCTACTGTGATCAGAAATAACTGGAGCTCCGCCTATAGGGTTAGCTAGATGTCTATATTACACTAGATGTCTATATTACACTAGCTGTCTATGTTACACTAGATGTCTATATTACACTAGATGTCTATATTACACTAGATGTCTATATTACACTAGATGTCTATATTACACTAGATGTCTATATTACACTAGATGTCTATATTACACTAGATGTCTATGTTACACTAAATGTCTATGTTACACTAGATCTCTATATTACACTAGATATCTATATTACACTAGATATCTATATTACGCTAGATATCTATATTACACTATTGTCATGTTGTTGATGTAAATTTTGATCAGGAATATATATTGTCAGTTTGATTATTATTTCAACGCAGTGCCTTGGCAAACACTTGGACGTGTAAGTTCATTCAAATATTTAGGAGTAACCTTAAGCGAGGATCTAACTTGGAGCGATCATGTTGATCTTATGCCCAAGATAATCCAGCGCATTGGTCTCTTAAGAAGAATCAAGCACCTATTACCAACCGATGCTCGCCTGACATATATATTTACACACTTATCCTCCCTATATTTGATTATGCAGACCTTATATTGGGGGGGGGGGGGGGGCAATGTAACTCTAATGAAAGCCATACAGTACAGCAAAGCAAGGCAGTCAAGTTAATAATAGACAAACATGCGGGAAGCCGAGGTGGCGCAGTGGTTAAGCGCTTCGCCTCGCACCCATGTGGCCCAGGTTTGTTCCCCGGACGCTGCGCCACATGTCAGTTGAGTTTGTTGGTATCTCGCCCTTGCTCCGAAGGGTTTTCTTCGCACCTCCATCCTCCCAACACGCTAAGTTCCAATTCGATCTGTGTTTTAGCCGGGTCCTGGCTTTGATCAGCCCCTATACGATTGTTTCTTCCCACTCAAGAACTGGAAATATTTATGTGAATGACGCCATGCGCATCGATTTATCTTTATTTTTCAATTTCGGAACAACTTTATTGATACAAACTTTGAACTTAGAAACCTCGCACTCACTAGTGATTCAGGACGTCCTGCTTCCTGCCTTTTTTATCAAGTTTTTTTGTCTAAAAAAAATACGTACTTTCGAAATTATTTTCAATATTTTATACATACTTGCTTACTGTTCCGGTGTCTGCGGGACAGTCCGGATCTTAGTCATATGTGATAGTTCTTCTGCAGATGTCTTTCAACAGGCCAAACAGGCACAACTAGTATATAAGATATATAGTAGAATCCCATAGCACGACTCAAACTCGTACGCTGATTGCCTAACGAAGCGTTTAATATTTTGTGGAATTCAACGGTTTGAAAAGCTGTATTCAGCAATGTACAGGAACCCCGCGCGTTGTTCTTGTTTATTTTTTTATTATTGCGAACAGAGACAAAATCATGTTAAACTTCCAAACCATATGATCGCTGACGATCGCTGGCGATCGCCGGATCGTCCAAAATTTGACCAGCGACCGTCAGCGATCATATGTGAACACTTCTAGCGATCCAGCGATCATCAGCGATCCAGCGATCATCAGCGATCGCGATCGCTGACGATCGGCGATCGTTGGCGATCGTTAGCGATCGAGCGATCCTGTGGCATCCCACAATGCAATGTTTCCTAGATCCAAACTTCAACGCCATGGCAACGGTTCGTCGTTGTGTTGTTGTCGCTCGTGCATTCACTTGTTCACTCAGCTTTGAACATGGCGGGCTGCAGTACGGAAGAATGTATGGAAGAGCTGCGCAAATACGAATGCCTTTATAACAAATACAGCAGAGAATATAAAGACAAGTACACGAAGTTGAATATCAGTGAATATCAGACGAAAATCAGTGAAATGTTCAATATTACACTGGCTGCTGTAGAGGAAAACATATCAGGACTGTGTATGGAAGATACCTCAAACGGAGGTTTCAAGAACATTCCGTTGGGTTCAGGAAGAGATTCTGTTCCCATGCCAGTTGAGTTTATGAATCTAGACTGGCTTGCTGTGCACATCGAGCACAAAGCGTCAGTTTCAAATCTGGGAATCGGGTACTTGACAGGTCGTTGGGTTCGAGTCCCACTTGGGTCAGAGATTTTTTCTCTTTCCCTCGTAGGGCGTGCACACTTAGCACTACAGCTTACCACTTTATATCACATACTTGACAGTCCATCTGACTCACACGCACTGGCGCGTAAACTTGCCAGCGATTATATGTGAACAAATGGCAGCGACCTTCGGTTGAGTGATTTGGACGATCCGGCGATCGCTAGCGATCGTCAGCGATCATATGAGAACCAGCCTTTATAGTCAAAGAACGTGAAAATTATCTATCTTCTTTTCCGTTTTTCACGAGAAATGATATGTTTTGGCGCTGTCCGAGGAATCGACAACAACAACTGCACTCTGCAGCAAAAATGTGTGATTTTGAACGGAAAAGCTGGGGCTTTGTGGATTTACTGATTTAATTCATGTACTGCCTTCAAAGAATACGGCTACAAAACGCTACTAACATCGTGGTACACCTACGTACAAGTACAAGGAAAATGTTGGAAACGAGTCAACTGAACACAATATTCTTGAACAGTTTAAAAGCAAGCTTATTTATTGTGAGATTGAGAAATTCAGCATTCAAATTTGGTCATTTGCTTATAAAGTTGTACAGCTCTTTTTGTCAGGATTTACATTTTCACTTATCGCCATCCGCCATTAGCAAGTGATTCAACAGGCCGCCGTTTTTTTTTATCTTTCACAGACATTCACGATTTTGTCTCCGATTAATGCACTTTCGCTTCCTTGGTAAGGATTAGATTAAAATTAGGTGTACCTAAATAAAATACAGGTATTTTCATGCACAAAAATGCAGTTTCAGTTTGATGTCGGAAGACCAAATGTTGTGAGTTGAAGTTGGTCTAATTTTAGCTACCCTGGGTGCCAGAGGTTCTAGCCAAACTTTAGGATCGACGAGAAAGCTCGTCGATCCTAAACTTTGGTTTAGAGAGGGCAGTAGAACCTCTGGCACCCGGGGTAAATTTAGCTTGATTCCTATTCGCTCTTCAGTTTACCGCGCAATAGGTTACTGGCGCGTCGCGGGAATTTCAGAAAGAGTTTCAATTTTACTATTTTCGTAAATGCTATGCTATATCGGTTTTTCATGATCAAGTGAAATTTAACGTGGAATTCCCTCGTCAAGCAATGAATTTACCTATAGAATCTCATAGCCAAAGCTGAATCGCACGGTGCATTTGTGAAATCAGACGCTGATTGGCTGAGACGGAGTGGTGATTCAGAGTGGAATCACCACTGTAGACTACGCTCTCTATTTATAACTTAGCGAAATATCAACAAAAGTACTAAATCTTCAAGTAGTTCATCCGGCAGACTATGCGATTCAAGGAAAATCACATGCCCTCGTCGAAGTGACTCGGGCGATATCGGTTTTCTCGTGCAATTTAACGTGGAATTACCTCGTCAGGCATGTGATTTTCCTACATAATTGAACCATTTTCTATTTGGAATGAATGAAATCACATTCATTGCCGTGGAACAATAGCTCTTGCTCCAGTTCTTATACGAACCATTACTTAATCTCACCGCATCTTTCAGAAGGCAGGCACTGGTTGGAGTCCCAGTCGGTAAAACACTTTGCGTTTTCTTCTTTTCCCCTAGCTTCCCTTTGCTTCTGTCATCTTTTTTATTGTTTTTGCTCTTCGGTTCTATGGGGAGCAGTGCCGAGTGCGCGGCTACTCAGCTCAAAATGTATCTGTAAAGTAAAGCAGTTTATTTAACTTGTGGCAGTCTGGTGAGACTGATAAACTTGAGGCCGACGTGGGACCTACGATTTAGGGAGCAGGCCAAAACACATGCCCCAGATAGGGACCCATTTTTTAATAATAATAATAATAATAATAATAATAGTCTTTATTAATACTACACAACAGACGTGTGAGTTTACATGTAATAATGATATATATATAATAATGTAGAATAGAACTATGTAAATAATAAATCGATGAATAAATGTATTGTAATGTAAAATATAATAATTATTGCCACAAATATTCTGCTAATTATTTTTGTTATTGTTATTGTTATTATCTCATGTTCTCAAATGCCCATCGTGTTTTATGATAGTATAAAACATGGCTAAGGCTTCTTTATTTGTTAAATAACAAACACATGAAAAAACAACAACAAGCAAATCATCGAAAATCAACTGACTAACAAAATGAAACTTGTCAAGAAGTCCTATTTCAGTGCCGCAGACATGCTGGAGCCCCTTGCCGTTAACATGCTGCGATTGGAAATGTTGTAATAAGTTTTATCTTATTCCAGGGTCAGGAAGTATACCGTTACGTTAAGAAGTTTATTATATAAACTAGAATGTGACAAAAAATACGCTAATTTTATGTGTGTTGAAATCTCTTCTAAGCCAATCGCCTCTCTTTATTATCGGACAATAATATTGATTCCGTTATATTGTACTAACTGTATTAGTATTGTCTGTAAAACTGAGAAACAATTGAAGTTTGCATGTGACGATCGGAAGTGTGTTTGTGCCTCTATTGAAATTTTAGCTCGTTTCCTTGTCTAATACGTAATTTAATATCGCACGAACTGAGCCACAGGACCTGAGTAAACCGAAGGGTTGTCGAGTCAGGAACACAGATCACTAATGTGTTAATTAAAGACTAGATCTTGCATTAATAATAAATTAATAACAATAATTTAATAAAATTAAGATTTAAACCGGAAATGCAATGCAGCAAAGACTTCCGGTTTAATGACCGCTGACCATTTTTTGCTCCTCACTTTCACAAAAACAACGCAGAGCTGCAACTGCTAGCTGAGTCAGTGAGTGTTCAAGCTAACAATGATTCCTTTTCTAATATTCTCCGTTTGTGCTCATGGAACATTCGAGGAAAATTAAGATCAGTGTCAACGGGTTGAGAGTCGCTCACCACCAAGTATGGCAGCCCAACAAAAAGTATCGTACGTAGCTCTAGAAATGTCCGAGAGAAACCAAACACGAAACCAAGGAAGTCTGAAAGGAAAAAGAGAAGACAGAGATCAAGTAGAGAATAACTTCGATGAGGTATTTTGGAGCAAGGTATGTTTAATATCGTGGGTTCGTTTAACCGCAGATTTGCGAGTCAAAACTGAGTCCTAATGTCTTTGACCGGTTAGGTTAACCGCAGAAGCCACCCATAGACCATACTGGCATACATGTATTCATGATAACAAATCATGTGGTACTAAACATCGTTCTAATAAATACATGTATGCCAGTATTTATAAAGTCCCTGTGCTTTCATAAAGTATTTTTGTCGAAAGAAGTTGTTTAATAACCCGGCCATACATATGTATGTTTCGTCGAACCTTCGGTACATGTACAGATGTATAATCTTCATTGTTTATACTGTAAAGGTAATAGGAATTTCGCTGGTGTTAAAGATAAACCGCAGTTGTTTTTTACTTCAGTATAATAGGAATAAAAAGGAGAGTAATTGCAGAATTAACTCCCTCCAGTGGTTCATTAATAATTCAAAAAATTCAAAAATAACAAACTTTTCTTACAAACCTTTTTGGCTTGTGGGCTCTCGTTCACAGGCTATAAGGAACCGGCCTGTACCGCTCGAAACTAGCCACAGCATTGGCTTACCATGCAGTACAAAAACAATACAGTATAATGGGTGCAATCAGAGTACAGGTTTCGAGCGGTACTGTGTGAAAAATAGCCAGTCTTTCATAAGTCAGGCTTTAAGTTTTACATTACATACATTAAGTAGCTGGCAATTAATGACTGATGCCCTGCAGGGTCCCACCAAAAATCTATGGGTCCCCATAACCTGCATTATCAATACAATTGAGCAACATCACATGCTGTGAAGTGGAAAAATCATGTCACGCTATGCAATTAAAATGGTGGCTGCACCTTACAAACATCCCAGATTGTCCTACCCACAGGCAGCCCAACTATGATTATGATTAGATATGAGGGGCTTTCACATGCCTAATAGAAGATAGCACTTAATGCTGCCTTGGTTGCTAGTACTATAAAGCAGATGCAAATCGTTGGTGCTCACATACGTTGTATGCATAGGAATAAAGGCTGGCCTGCTGGGAGGGGGAGTACTAACTCCCATAAAAATGATATGGGCGGGGATGGTTGTCATATCTTTTAGGGTTTGTATTACTTAGGCCAAGTGCTTTAAATTTATCGTTTCAAGGTATTTTCCTGCCAGATGAAACACAAAGCTGAAGTTTTTGATATTAGTTCTCAAACGAAAACAATATACCTGTATTCATAAATCATTAGGAAGTATTATTTGCCTGGTATTTTGTTGCATACAATATTATAATTTAGACTACAAGGGTTGTGATAATAATTATTGTTATTTTTTCATGGTTGGTTCAACAAACGGCCTGATAGTGTAGTAGACAAGACAGAGGACTAGCAGTTGGGAGCAACCATGAGGATGATAGTTTGAGCCACACTCCTGATGCCAATTGTTATTTCCATCTTTACTTTCAGTTCTCTTTGTGTAAAGTCACACATGATGTAACTTTGTACAATGTACATGTAGCTTAATTATAGGTGTATCACATGCATGAATCTTGATGCCCAATAGAAACCTAGACTGAGGAAGATCACTAGTGATTATCACATTTCCAAATCATGAGTGATGTTCCTCTGGTGTTTCATTGGGTATCAGGATTCATCCACCTGACCAAAAATGGGATGTCCTGATTGGCTGTTCACCTCATTAATTTTTCATGAGTTTGAGAAGAACTATTTCAAACAGAGCTAGAACAACTAATTAAAAGACTATGAACATCATTGATATTTATTGTTTTTAATGTAACTACTACATGTACGTAGAGAATATAAAGCAATTAAATATTGTTTTCTTACATAAACATGGCTTTATTAGCCAATCAGAGAGCATGTTACATTAATACTTAATTGGTTATTTTATCAAGGGTGTTATTGGTCAAATGTTTGCATTTATAACTTAATTAATATAAATAATATATGAAATCATAAATTTTATAGATTTGTTGTATTCTTTGTCTAACAGGGTGCGATACAAATATAATGACACTGACATCTCATGGAACCGAGCCATGGATGGAGGTGTGAGAGTGGAACAACTATTGGAGAGGTATGAAAATAGCGGTGGAAAATTATCAGAGGCTCCTCTGCTAGTCCTACTAAAAAAATGGCCTGCCACCAGAAAGTACAAGAAGAATCCTAATCTCTTGGCAGCCCTGGAACACCAGGCAAGTCTTTGGTCTGCATTCTCTGAGAGAGAAGGATGGAGGGAGGGAAAAGATGGAATCACTTTAAATTGCATTCACAGTCATTTTATTTTTGGAACAACCATAGTGAAGATCAAACTCTAATATTGTTGTAAAGGGTTCATTACAACATTTAATATGTAAATGAATGCTTTCTAAATTCTTTCCAATTTGTAATTCTAGATTAATAGATTTCATTGAAAATAATCCTCGAGCAAGAATCAGTTGTGGATTATAAATACTTCAGAGACAAAGACGACCCGGCCCATAAGACACTGGTACATCTGGCAGCAGACCTTAATTACGTGAGTGTCTGCAAGACGCTGTTGAATAAGTACCCTGGACTTCTGTATGTAGCTTCAAGGGCACAGAATGGGGATAGGCGGTACCTTCCAGTGGAACTGGCTTTGATAAAGAAAAATGATGCGGTGGCTGCATTTTTGATCAAGCAGATGAAACATGAGAGGTATGTAAAACATAATTACTAGATTGTTTGCTTTCAATCAATCTCCAGAGATTCACATGACATATGAATGTGACAGCCATGTTGATTGACCAAATAAGACTAAGAAGCTAATAACAAGGCATTGTTTGTTCATGTCAACCAACATGGCTGTGAGATGACGTCACATGATGTCACACAAATTTTGTGTGTCAGTGCCGAAGGACTTAAGGTCCTTGAACAACAAGTTCCATTATAAAAGGGATTAAGACCCCTCTTATTTTCATGCATGGCGAACTCGAAATTTGAAATTCAGATTACAGAGCAGCAAGTGAATCAGCCATTCTTGTTGAAATGCAACATTTTGAGGGTTTAAAAATCAAACAAGCCATCAAGAATATTATTTTTGGACATAGAGATTGTTACATGTATTTAAGACTTTAGGTGGTGTTTTGTTTACTGTTTACGACTATGTAGCCCTTACTCTAAAGTTTAATATTTATCTGTTTGAGTTGAATTTCATGCGGTTAAGTAATCTTTTTTTTTTTATTTAAACATATAATTTCCTAGTGTTTGCCTCAAGAGCACCAGGTGCTCATCTAGGAAGCTCACATTACAGTTACAATTAATACAATTTTTACAGTCGAGTAAGGTAGACCAAAAAGGAAGCGACTTATAATAATGATAAATAATAAAGCAGGAAAACAGAAAGCAGGAACAATAGATGGCAATAAGTGAATGATAAAGATAATATGTCAAATATATTGTGATAATTAGAAAACTTACAGAGACAAAAAAACAATCACTTATGACAGTATAACTATAAAATTGGTAATACTACTCTAAAGCCAGCTAAATTAATCAAAACGCTTTGTTTCAATAATATAAAACTGTATTGCTTTAAAAACTTCTATATTTTTATTACTGCTTAATTCAGAAGAGCCATGGAGTAGTATGTTCACTTTTATATTATCCGATGTAAACTTGCCAGTGAGGGGATTAAAAGTGCAACGGAGGCAAATAACGTATGACGCACTGCGGCATATAGAGGACAATCTAATAAATAGTGTTTTAACAGTTTCCTTAGCAAATCCACAGAGACAAAAAGCTGTTGGTGTGCAATTGATTTTAAATAGGTTATATTGTGCGTTGCAATTAGAAAAATGACCAGGCCATTTCCAGTTAAGGAAACAAGGAATACGAATCCTCTTAGAATCCAGAACCACTTGTTACTTGGGCCTCGTGGAAATAATGGATCTCTGGTTGTTTGATTTGAGTTTTGTTCCTGCATCATTCACCACTATACTGTTCTAATTAGGCTTCAGTGCCCGTCGTCCTAGTGAAGTTACTCTTTGTTGAAGCGGTTCTGTGTCACATACTTTTATTTTTGGATGTTTTGTCTTTGCTTTCATTTGTTCGGCTTTCGTCTTCTTCCCTTTTCTCTCCGACAAATTAATACATCGAACAATATTCGCGTTTTTTAATCCTTCTGTTTGTTGTTTCGCTTTACGATACTGCCAAACGGTAGTATTCAACACCTGCAGTAACAATAGAGTTTCTCAACGTTTTAACTGCCTTTTTTGTATAAACACAAATAATCACTTTTGAACACAAGTGAGATTCTTAATCCTATTTGGAGAACTCAGCTCCAGTTGTTGCCACCTGTAACGCTTCTTTCTTCTATTCTAGACTCTTCGGGCGACTGTCGCATTCCCATATTTTCTCTTAAAGGTGCAAACATAATTTATCGTGAAATGCAATCTTTGGCTGTTTCTTGTGTCAAAAGAATAGACAGGAAATCCTCTGCCAAAATTTATGAGCAATCAAGCTGAAACACTCGATTGTCGTGTGTCCCATGTATTTACACAGTCATTCATTGATTATTCAAGATTTCATTCAGACCTAGTCAAAGGGAACCTTTCCAACCAGAGTCCTTTGCGCGCCTCACAACCTATCAGTTTCCTTTCCTGTAATGCAGTTCTGAAATTAAACAAATTAAGGTATTCAGAATATGTTGATTACTGTACATATTTTTTCAAATCATGCTTATTGGAGCTGAGGAGCTCAAACTATAAAACTGCATTTTGGCTTTGGTGACAATTTTCTATGGAATCAACAGTGCAGGTATCGCCGACCTTTCCCATGCGGCGGCCATCTTGGAATAAACCTATTGTCAATGCTTACCAAGCCACGGTTTCAAACGTGTTTAACAATAGGTTTATTCCAAGATGGCCGCCACGTGGAAAAGGTCTATTGAAGCTGATCTCTTAAGAAATTGCGTATATCTCAAACGCTTGTCAGAAATATAACCATCGAATGCTTTCGTGCGGTTTCGTCTGAAATCCGGTTGTTCTAAGTGACAACTTTCACCAAATAAATGCTAATGTTGGCTATAGACAAAAGCAAGGATGTAATAAAATCATACCCTATAGTCCAGTTTCGAGCTTAATGCAATGACTACAGACGCATGTACGCAGGGTTAGCCTCATTCTGAAGTTAAACATTCATAAATACCAGTTTTCGAATATGAAACTAGACTATTAGACTGGGCTTAATTTATAGAAATGTGAGGACAGACTGACGGCACAATGAAAGGAAGATACGAAATGATGTCGGACCAAACGTGACGTCATCTGTGTATCTGTACTATAATAACACATGGCACCGCCCAATCAGAGCGTGCACTTCACACAGTTTATTGTATAATTGTTAATTACAGTAGTTGCGTTCTTCTAACTCTAATGATTTTTTTTTTTCTTACAGGGTTCAGCACTTATTCCTGTGCGAAGACCAGTCAAAGCCTGCTAACTTCAGCTTTAAAGAACTCATAGAATGTCAAGAAATGAAGGTAGGCCGGCTTCCCCACTTTACTCTGCCCCCCCCCCCCCCCCCCCCACAAAAAAAAAGAGCAAGCAGTTGGAATGAAGGATACCCTGGGTTCCAGATGCTCTCCCAGGCCTATTTTTGTTGTTTAGGGCCTTGAAGGAGTGGACACTAGCTAGTCATAAATGCCTGCCTTATGAAGAGAGGGCAGATGAAGGAGAGATCACGAAAACAAAACTAAGCTCGAATCATTGCTAGTTATATAGATGAGAGTTTACGTAAAAAATAAATGGGCCGCGCCAAGCGGAAATGGACCTTATGACATATGACGTCATTTCGCGAAAACAAATTAGTTTGAATTTATTAGAGCAAGCGGTTCACAGGTAGGCT